>CM033476.1:73690409-74890409 GCA_019447015.1 Hymenochirus boettgeri | reverse complement strand
TACGGCTATGCTGCAAGTTACGCAAACCCAGAGGGGAGGAACTAGCGGCTCAGGTCCTCACCCTGGGTAAAAGGTACTGACCAAAGATGAGGAGCGGAGGGAAGGTGAGTATAATTGTCCTTTATTACATATACTGTAGTTCTGTTTGGTACAGGGATACTATATAATATTGAGAATTACTGGTATTAATACATATACTGTAGTTCTGGTTGGTACAGGGATACTATATAATATTGAGAATTACTGGTATTAATACATATACTGTAGTTCTGGTTGGTACAGGGATACTATATACTATTGAGAATTACTGGTATTAATACATATACTGTAGTTCTGGTTGGTCCACAGTCAGACCCCTATATTAAAGTATAGGGGAGTCGGAAGCAGACGTCAGAAACATGCAGTCCTGAAAGTTCTCCGTATACTGTACAAACGAATCCCCATCTATACAAAATGACAGACAAAATCTTACATTTTAAAAAAGTTACCTGTCAACACAAATCATCTGTAACCCTCTAAGAGGGAAATCACTGCTGTGTATTTATAAATGATTGAAATAGAAAATATATAAAAATGTATCTTTCCTGACTGTGAATTAAAGGGTCACTATACTCACTCAAACAACTTAACATAATCTGAAACTACAATTTGAGAGAAGTAAAAGTGTGGTATTCTTCGTCATTAATTATTAATGTTTAGTGAGTGCTCCGAATTGCCCCCAACCTATATTAGCGAGAATAGAACTTTATTTCACACGGTGCATCAGATGCACCAGGTGGGATAAAGTTATATTCTCACTACTATAGGTGTGCTACTCTCTATTTTGTTCATGGCTATTAAAAAATGACAGGGTATAAACCAAGATAGCAAGCATGCCTATCAGGGAACAGCATAATCTTATTGGCATTCAATTAAAAGATTGGGGTGTCAAGGGTGACATAGTATTTTCACCTAAACTGAGTTGATTAAGCAAGACTCCTGTTGCAAAAATGATAATAGAACATTAGAGCCATAAGAAAGCACCGCACTTTTACTTGTGATAATAAACAGAAAGTTCAGCCTACCAATCCCTAAGCTGCCCACCTAATTACTAACCCCAAACTAACTGTCCTGCCTCCTACCAATCCCTAAGCTGCCCGCTTAATTACTAACTCCAAACTAACCATCCTGCCTCCTACCAATACCTAAGTTGCCCACCTAATTACAAAATCCCTGACCTCAAACTGACCTATTATCTCTTCACACTCCCATGTGTGCCTAGGCTGCTGAGGGCACCCGACCCATTCAAGAGATCTCTAGTCTCTATATAGACATTCTTTAAAAAAATATATTATTTTAAATCAATAATAATCCTGTGTCCATGAAGCCAAATATTGAGCTAAATTCTGTGAGGTTTTAAACTACGTACATATGTGGAATGTTGATTGTTAAGATCAGATTTTCCAATATGGACGGTTGGTCTCTGGCAAAAAAACAGCAGTCCAATATGGACGGATGGTCTCTGGCAAAAAAACAGCAGATTTTTTAACATTTTAACAGTTTAACATTTTAGACCCTCACAGTAGCCCTAGAAATTGAACATAGCTGCAGTAATGTGTGGGGGTGGGCAAGACTTCTCCACTTTTCTCCAATTTGTATATTTTTCTGCACCATTAATCTGGCATTCAGAGATATGGGAACAATGCCAACCTACAGTATTTATAATCATGACTTTGTTTTGAAGAAGACGGCAGCTATAAACTTGGCCAACGCTCGACCTTGGAACGCATAATTGGTTATAATGTCGGGCCAAGTACTGCTACTTACCTTGAGTTCTAGCGCAGTCCCAGGCAGAGTAAGCTCTGCGAGAGTTGTAGCCTCTGTCGCAGGAACGATGCAAACGATCAGGTCAAAATATTAAATCTAAATAAAATCTCTTATGAATATCAAGAGATGTAAAAGGAGACAAAACAGTTTTCAACTTTTCTTCTCCAAATCTTTCCTTTGCCTTAACAAACGGATGTGTCAAAAGCAGATGTAACACAGGACAGTCAACCAATTATATGTCCCAATCACATCACACCACATTTTAGAGATTGTCATAGAAACAAGACACTTCCTTGTATTCAGAGTCAGTTTTACAAATTGTCTTCAATTATTTTTTAAAGACAAGGACAAATTTCACATATACAGTTCACTGATAATAGACTTTGAAAGGAGCTGGATAGTTTATTAGTTTTTTTACAATGAATAGGCTACACTCACACTAGGCGTTTTTTAATGCACAACGCATGCCATTATTTTCAATGGCACACAATACACTACATCGCAACGCTGCAATGTCAACAGTGGAAATCATTTCTATGTGCACAAGGCTTTGGTGCGATGTTACCACACCAAAACGTGCTATAGTATGAACAAGGCCTTAGTTGGGTTGGATGTTCCATTTTTACTTTAATACTTAATACTTAATACAAATCCCATTAGTCAAAGATCTGCTTTGTTTAATGCTGGGCAATAATTGGTTGGTAACCGGTGTCTGATGAGGAAAATGGGCTGTCAGTTTTCGTTATCGGACATTGTGTATTTTTTTTTCCAGACATGCAGAGAGAATTTTATTGAAAGAAAAAGGGGTGATCAGAGCACTCAGCGCTGAGGAAGCTCCGGGTACCCCATATCGGAGCGAAACGCGTTTGTCGTGAGCACACCCCCCCCCCCCCCCCGCATCTCTGGTGCTAAAGTAAAGGGGCCTACACACACACAAATCCCGACCATACAATATTGGGATATTCCTTTGTACGATCATTGGATCATGCATCACAATCATTCTATCATTATGCAAATGTTCCCCTACTGATTGTATGATACCTAGTTCATAAGGTTTGTTTGGCCAGCCTGTTCTGTTTGGCTAGCCTGTTCTGACAACATTAAGTGATACAGGCATACAGTAGGAATGTGTGTGTACATAGCTTAACTACTCCATTTTTATGCTCAGTGGAGAGCTTTTTGTTCCTTTTGGCCCACCTTACCCTAAGCTATCTAGCTGCTTTGTCTACTCTGATGTGCAATACAATCATGTAGTTCCTAACCCTAATACATTACAGATCAGACATTGAGTGCTAATCTGGTTCTTACCCTTTGTCTTTAAGCAATTTTCTTTTTAAGCAGGTATGCATCTTGTTAGCAGCAGTTAACAGATTATGAAAAGTAAGGAATCTTCTGGTTTTCAATGTGTTTCATGAACAATACCATAACAAAGGGAACTTACTGTAAGTTTACTACTGAACCTCTAATGATTAGAAATATCTTTTCAACATATATTTCTCTTCTGTTTTGCTCTAAAAATTGTGAATGTCATTTTAGATCTCATTAAAATGTAAAAATAAAGTGTAAATACCGTGTTAGTTTGGAGATTGTTGCTCTAGGGAGGATTCCTCTGGGATAGAATATGTTTTTGCTTTGAAGATGTAGAGATGTCTTATCATCTTCAGTATAATGTTTGCAAAATGTGTTCATTACGTATAAATAGAGTGGAAGAGATCCAGATTGAAATACTGGGGGTGAATGATATTTGCCTTTTACTGGATATAATATTGGTTGAAAGATGGCAATTCTTTATTAAATGGTTGTTATACTGATGATATATCATACTGTACTATGGGGTATTGGTTGGGAGGTGCTTGCTTTATTTGCTGTAATCAGGTGGGGGTTTTTCAAAAGTTTTATTTTTTGGTTAAAGGGTATGTCCACCACCCAAACTAAATTTTTATATGTTGTAGGTAATTGCTGTAAACCTCAACCTCGCAATGTTTATAGCACTCAAAGATCTCCCCAAATGTACTTACCAGCCTTCGTTCCTCCGCTGATAGAAGAAAAATGTTTTAGCCAACTTTTTTTTTTTTTTTAAACATATTTTATTTTGAAAACGGGTTAGGAATATACATTACAGTCTTCATCATATATCACATGGTCAATTTGTTGCATTATACATCCATACACCTGTGCTTTTATGTTATATTTATATAGATCCATAATGGCAGTGATCTCATATTCGGGTTATAGCTAATTTGTTGTACTGTTTGTTTCTATTATTTTGGATGTGGATGTCGTAGCCAGTTATATTGTCTGGCTTGGGTGAGGTTAGATATATCTATTCCCATATGTTCGTACCAGGGTGTCCATATTTTAACAGATTTATTCAGTGTGCCCCTGTCTAAGTTTATTAGTGGAAGGTCTGACATTATCATATTCTTCCATATTTTACACTTGGGAGCTTGTTTGGACATCCAGGTGAGTACTATGGAGCGTCTAGCGTACAATAGAGTGTTGCATAGTAGCCACTAACCTAGTTTTTTTTAAGGTGTACATATCATATAAAGACTTCTTCTTTTGTCCTACACAAGCTTTTGACCATTTTACATCATATATGGCATTTTCCTTTTTGCAGAAGGCTAGCACTGAAAGCACATTCTCAATGGTACATCTAGATCAGTTGGACAAGGAAATTAGATTTTCAAACAAGTCCAATTTCTGTCCATCATTTTCAGAATGTCTTTTCTAGATGCGCGACTGCTTACTTAAATACCTATACAGACGATCACATATCAGGAAGCATTAAGGGAGTTAGAGGTAATTAAAGGAGTGGTAATTAAGAAATCAGATCAGGGGGTAATATAGTCCTTTGGCCAGAGAAAATATATGTAGCAGAGGCAAAAAACAATTAAATTATAAGGAAAATTATCGACCCTTAGCCTCAAACCTAACATCTGTTTTTCAAAGAAAACTAAAACATTTGTTCCATTACACATGGGGAACTGATGCCATAATGTCAGAGGTAGCAGATTTCCTCTATAAGGCCAAGCCCACCACTCCAACCTGTTACATGCTCCCGAAAGTGCAAACAAATGTGTCTAAACTGCCAGCCAGACAAATTATCTCTGGGATAAATAGTCTGAAGGAAAATCTATTGTATATTTGTAGATCACTTCCTGAAACCATTTGTCCTTCAACTAGACTACTATATACGCATTACCGCTGAATTTATCACCAACATCCAAGAGATGCCGGTTGAAAGGTACTTTACCTTTAATTACATGTGATGTGGAGTCATTATACTTTAATATCGATCATGAAGTAGGTATAAATGCCTGAGAAGTGTTTTTATTTCAGGTAAGAATGCCTGTCTGTATTTTCTAGAGAAATGTAATCATCAGTCAAAAGAAAAATCTGAAGCGGTAGTTTTCTTTTTTTCATAATTATTTTGAGAAGAGGAAGGGTGCAAAGTTATGCAAACCTCTCTCTGTAACGGCGGGAGAGGGAATATGTGGGTATTTAATAATCATATACAAAACACACAAATACCCACATTATAAAATATACATGATATAATATCATACATATACATGTATTTTGTATAATGGGGGTATTTGTGTATTTTGTATATGATTATTAAATATCCACATATTCCCTCTTGATTTTCTATATAGGATGATTTTATCGTCCAATGAGGCCTCAGGTACACTGGGATTGTATAAGTATCCTATTCATTAGCACCTTTAACGGGTGCAGTGTGGGTTTCTATTTATAGGGTATTTTATTGCTGCGAGTGCTTTGTAAGGGGGCACTGTGTATAGAGAGGAGTCTTTTTCTTTCAAATAAAGTTGTTAAGTAGTTTATACCCCCTAGCACCGTCCTGAAAGGGACAGTCAGCCTACCCTTTTTCATGTGGTGAACATACCATCTACATATAGTTATAATATACCTCGTGAATTAGCCTGTGAGTTTTTAAGGATTTTGGAAGTGAAACCTTTTGTTAAACCTACGGGATTACGGATACACAGGCTAACTTTCTAGACAATACAGTATCCAGCAGATGTGGTAATGGCAGGATCATTGAATAGCTTTAAAAAAGGGCTAGATAAGTTTCTAAAACTAAAAAATATTTAGAATTACTGGTATTAATACATATACTGTAGTTCTGGTTGGTACAGGGATACTATATAATATTGAGAATTACTGGTATTAATACATATACTGTAGTTCTGGTTGGTACAGGGATACTATATGATATTGAGAATTACTGGTATGAATACATATACTGTAGTTCTGGTTGGTACATGAATACTATATAATATTAAGAATTACTGGTATTAATACATAAACTGTAGTTCTGGTTGGTACGGGGATACTATATAGTATTGAGAATTACTGGTAATACATATACTGTAGTTCTGGTTGGTACGGGGATACTATATAATATTGAGAATTACTAGTATTAATACATATACTGTAGTTCTGGTTGGTACAGGGATACTATATAATATTGAGAATTACTGGTATTAATACATATACTGTAGTTCTGGTTGGTACATGGATACTATATAATATTGAGAATTACTGGTATTAATACATATACTGTAGTTCTAATTGATCCAGGGATACTATATAATATTGAGAATTACTGGTATTAATACATATACTGTAGTTCTGGTTGATCCAGGGATACTATATAATATTGAGAATTACTGGTATTAATACATATACTATAATTCTGGTTGGCAAGGGGTACTATATAATATTGAGAATTACTGGTATTAATACATATACTATAGTTCTGGTTGGTACAGGGATACTATATAATATTGAGAATTACTGGTATTAATACATATACTGTAGTTCTGGTTGGTACAGGGATACTATATAATATTGAGAATTACAGGTATTAATACATATACTATAATTCTGGTTGGCAAGGGGTACTATATAATATTGAGAATTACTGGTATTAATACATATACTGAAGTTCTGGTTGGTACGGGATACTATATAATATTGAGAATTACTGGTATTACGGTAATACATATACTGTAGTTCTGGTTGGTACAGGGATACTATATAATATTGAGAATTACTGGTATTAATACATATACTGTAGTTCTGGTTGGTAAGTGATACTATATAATATTGAGAATTACTGGTATTAATACATGTACTGTAGTTCTGGTTGGTTGCAGGGATACTATATAATATTGAGAGTTACTGGTATTAATACATATACTGTAGTTCTTGTTGGTATGGGGATACTATATAATATTGAGAATTACTGGTATTAATACATATACTGTAGTTCTGGTTGGTACGGGGATACTATATAATATTGAGAATTACTGATATTAATACATATACTATAGTTCTGGTTGGCAAGGGGTACTATATAATATTGAGAATTACTGGTATTAAAGGGCATGTCCACCCCCAAAACTATAATCCCCCAACTACTGGCCCCACCATGTAGTGTAGTCTAATCCTTACCTCACATCCCAGCTCATAGGGTTCTCCTGTAGTCCCCCCCCAAAGTCCCAAAAACTGCCCACCAGGAGGCTAGCAGAGTCCATTGGACTCTGCCTCCTACCTGGCCTCCGGGAGAAGTTTGGCATGCGTACTGCAGCCCTTCTCCCTCCCCCTCCCTCTCCCG
Organism: Hymenochirus boettgeri; assembly: GCA_019447015.1. Classification (NCBI taxonomy): domain Eukaryota; kingdom Metazoa; phylum Chordata; class Amphibia; order Anura; family Pipidae; genus Hymenochirus; species Hymenochirus boettgeri. The sequence continues at coordinate 74,882,956 of CM033476.1, read as the reverse complement.
ATTCCCTCCCCCTAGCGTAAAATCTTTAATATATAAGTTTCCCCCTGGTCTCCCAGCCCCAACCGCTATGTTTGTATCTTTAGAAAGCTCCCCAAACTTTACTTACCTCTCCTCTTTCCTCCGGCGAAGTGAGCTGCCGGCAGCCGCGTCCGTGATTGGCTGCCGCTCAGCCAATCACAGACGCGGCTGCCGGTCCCGCCCCTCTGCTTGCATTTTCTCGCAAGCAGAGGGAGGAAAGAGGGGAGGTAAGTAGAGTTTGGGGGGCTTTCTAAAGATACAAATATAGCGGTTGGGGCTGGGAGCCCTTGGGGAATCTTATATAACAAAATCTTTTTTTGGGTGGACATACCCTTTAATACATATAATGAAGTTCTGGTTGGTACGGAGATACTATATAATATTGAGAATTACTGGTATTAATACATATACTGTAGTTATGGTTGGTACGGGGATACTATATAATATTGAGAATTACTGGTATTAATACTCCTTTTTATTAATATTCCTTTTTATTATATTGCTACAAGAATTCTTGTTTTTTTTTAAAATATATATATATATTATTTTAACCACTAGAGGGCACTATATTGTTTTACTTTACATACAATTTTATTATTCCTCTCCTGAGCAGCTAGCATTGGCAGAGATGGTTAGAGCTATTTATTGTGTGCTCAGAGATTTTCTACATACATATTCATAAACACAGCAGACCATTAAGAGTTAACCCATCTTACTGGTCGCATACAAGAAACCAAGGCACACGTTCAGCTAGGTTCCGTTCATACCTATATCCATACTTATATCCATTAATATCCATGCACCAGGGCTGGTAAGCCACTATGGAATGATCTGTGCCCTGTCCTCAATACTGATTAAACAAATTTGTTGTACATGGAATACCTCAAAGATCTCTTAAATAGACAGATCTCTTTCTATTCAAAGGTTAAATGTAAACTAAAAAAATGACAAGGTTTTACTTTAATCTTAATCTATATGTGTACTTTGAGGTGTGTGTGTTGCTGTATGTCATCAATCCAGTACTTGTTTTGCTCAGGCTCAGTAACCCCCCCCCTCCCCTTTACTGACTATCTGTGAGGGAAAGCATGCTCAGTCATTACTATGAGCCAGCAAGTGGGAGTTTCCTACCATGCAGTTCACACAACCCAACTGACACAATCCCAGTTACAGCAAAGCTGCACACAGCAGAAGAGTATATGATATTATGTAATAATTAAGCCCCCGAAAGACATTTACAGGTATCTACAGAAATAGGGGACGTTAAAAAATAAAATGGTACAGCGAGAGTTGAAAAGGGTTATATTTTCAAGTAGTGGGCAATTGTTTTTCCAGTTCAAGTACCCTTTAGTTTATTGAAGACTATTGTAGATGTCTATTGTAAACTATTGTAGACTATTGTAGTGTCTTTATGTCTCTCATTGATACAAAACAAAGGCAATTATATCTATACATGATGTAAGATTAAAAGAAAATCTATAAATGCTAAATAGACATTTAAGAGTGAGGCATATAAAAAGGAAGATTTGATTCTATGTACATTATTAGTGTTGTATTTGGGGTTTATAAATAGTTGAGCTACACACTAAGTGAGTCAAATCAATCTGTCTGAACCTAGCCTTAGTGATAATAAAAAGACACTTGTATCTTCTACAGAGAAACACTTGAAACTAAAAATTTCTTTTCCAGACAGACTTATTGACTTGTTCTAAAAGTAATAATTCACTCCCAAAGTGAACTTTTCCTTTAATGTATTGATTGAAGCCCGGGAGGTTAAAGAGCTATGCCTTACCTCCTGTTCTTCAATCTGGGAAGGATCTGGGAATGAAGATTCAAAAAACTTACAGTTTGACCATCCAGCACGACCACAGTGAAAGATCTCGACTGCTTCCTTGTTCTGTACAACTATAGTGCGCATGCGCGGTAGTGTGGGATACAGTTAGACAGAACAAGGAAGCGGTTGGGGATTTCACTGTGGCCGCGGTACGGTAAAGAAAAGCTCCTAACCTCCCGGGCTTCAATCAATACATTAAAGGTATAGTTCACTTTGGGAGTGAACTATTCCTTTAAAAAGTACTGAAATGCTTTTTAGAAAATTCTCTTTTATTGTCATGAATTTATATAGTACTTAGTTGATCCAGGAATTTCAGAGCCATCACATATAGTTCATTCATTCTTAGACCATTCTTAGACCTGAGTTTCATGTTATAGGTGGGATAAAAGGGTTGCACTTGGTTTACATATTGTCTTTTTGTACCTTACTTTATTATTACTTTTACTTCCCCGTGTAGATTTAAGTGTTGCATGGCAGGAACTTTACCAGATAATTATGGTGCTCTTTCCTTATGCTTAAGTGCCAAGCATTATATCTATATACATACATTTAAATACCGGTTTAGGTAGTAATTATTGTTCGTGTATTTTAGATGTCTTATAATAATACAACCTGTTTTCAAACGATAGAATATAGAGATGTTTAACTCCTGCCTAAAGGTGCCCATACATTATGAACTCAACTTCCGATGTTCCTTTTTATGATTTTGTGTAAATGGGCTAGGCAGGACTGTCACCGGTTCATCTATAGAAAGCAATATATATATATATATATAAATAGAAATGGGGTAGTATACATCCACGCAGAGTGCAACTAGAGACCAAATGAATTCAATAAATACAAAAAATAAAAGCCTGGTGCACATCCAATTAATTTGCTTATATTTTACTTTACCATTGTAATGCGACTTAAAAAGCCTTCCCTTCTCTCTGGATAAATTAAAGCAATTAGTTCAATAACTTTATTCTGCTGGGTCCTAACTTTTAACCTTTTTTACTTAAGTAACTTAAGTAACCTTCTTAGGAGACGTAATTCTCAAACTTTGTCTTTATATCAGTACCCCTCCCCAGAGCATCTGCACACGCATGATCAGCTGTTTAAAAAGAGCTGTCGCAGGCCCTATAGTTACACCACTGAATACAAGGTGCAAAAGTTTGCCTGTAGTATTAATCTGCAGCAACCAATCAGATGTTATTTAACTGCAGAAACCCAGTAAAAATCTACCATATGATTGGTTACTGCATATTAAGCTAGGTACACACAAGGGCCGGCTGATCGATATTACCATATTTCAGTTAGTCTGGCTAAAATATCGGTGGTCATTTGTCGATAAATCACGAGCAATCATGAAACTTTTGCCCGGCTGGTCGTAAGAATCTGTGTAGACTTTTACACCTTATGTTGCGTGGATTCCATTACAACTGGAGAGTTGCAGGTTTTGGGTTTTACACTGTTGATTTCCATGTTTTCCTCTGGAGATTGTTGCATCACCTGCAGTCTCCATTTCTGCAACTGTAACAGAACAGACAGAGCAACATGCAAAGTAATTTGGGTAACGCACCATGTGCCCCCAACTCCTGATACTCTGCCCTATAGCTGTCTCCACTTACACGAACACTAATTGGATGTGACATGAGCAGAAAGACCATTCTAAGCACAGCCTGTGGGGAACTTACAAACTCCCTGTCATTCTCCGTGTTTGTGTGCATTCTCATCTGCTGTGTCCACAGCCTGTCAGATCACTAGCACTGTAACCATGTGCAGTCTGTCCATTTCTGTCCATGTTGGACCTTATCCGGTATTCTCTATTTAGGGAAAGAGAGACACCCGTACTGCCATTGTCATTCATTCAGGCTGTAAGCTTATGTCACCATCTGCTTTGTTCATCTTGTCAGTCTTGTCATTTTATACTGATTGTCCCTGATGTCCCTTTATGTCAAAGTGTTTCTTTGCAGCTTGTGTTCTATAGAATTTACGGATGGATCCTGTGGTTCAGGGGTGATCAAACTTTTTAAATAGGGGGGCTAGTTAACGATCTCTCCGACTACATTTTTACATTTGCACTACATTATAATTATCGCTCCTGTGTATTTGCAACATTTGGTCAGCTTTACATATACTAATACATACATTACTACACACATAATACTATTCCACCAGGATTTCTCAATGTCCCATTTCCTGCTCACTAAGCTCCATCACAGAGGAGTGATACAGTAAGTACCTACCCTCCTACACCCACCATTTAATAGGTACCCTATTGAGAAACCCATTGCACAGAGCTGTGCTGAGATCTGATTCGGCTCTGCACCAGGTTGTTTTTATAAGTGTACTGATTAAATGGTGGATGTTGGGGGGTATGCAAGTACTTTATATAAACCCAGTCTCGGCCATCACCTCAGGCAGCTGCAGGATGATACAGGTCTCTATGCTGCTGTCAATCACAGGACAGACTGAATACTTTTTTGAAACAAACAAATGCTGCTTGTCACTCACAGCTCAATTAACAATGTAACAATCAATGGGCACCAGGAGGATTAGAATAGCACACTGCACTTTGCAAGCAGAAAGGGAGGATTCCAGGCACCAGTAATCCCCCCTAAACCTGTCACTAAGCAGGGGCCAGGATACCCAGAGGGCCGTAGTTTGAAAACCACTGCTTTAAGATATAAATATAGTGAAAAATAAAAGATAGAAAGACATTCACAAACATAATTAAACCAGGAGGCCAAGTTCTTATATAAAGGTCATTCTGATACATCACACGGTACTGGGTAAGACATTGTTCATATTACACACGTGTTTATTTTGCTTGTTAGGTTTCACTGTTTGGCTACCTTTGTTACATAATGGCGCCCTCTGGTGTTCAGGTATCCTGACCTAGGGAACATCAGTAGTTCTGCATTAATAGTAGGATTCCTCTGTATTAAATGTTATTATTTTATTTTAAGTAGATTGTAAGCTCTAAGGGCCAGGGACCTCTTTCCTCATGTTACATGTTTCAAGCACTTGTATATTTCATGATGCACATACTTGTTTATATATTTATTTATTGTCCCCTTGTACAACTTTCTGTATTCTATATTGTACAGCGCTGCGTTCCATAGTGGTGCTATATAAATAAACATATGCATACAACATATACATACATTTTCTCTTTGTCTTTATTGTTCTGCAGGTATAGTTCAACAGTGTCCATATGATCTGCACTATAGCTTGCTGAATTACATAATGAATATATTCCATTGTGGCATAGATGATGGGCTATAATATAAAGGATAATGTGCCCCTTGTAGTGTAATGTAAAGATGTTATGTCACACATCCTGACCATATAAAAGCAGGAGGATGCATAGGCCCCTATGACTCATAGGAAAGGCATCCTCTCATTCTGCATAGTGCAGGTAAATCGGTAAAATTACAGTTTTACTTTTAAAACCATTATGGGGTTGGAACCGTGGATGGACAGAAGGGTATGGGGGCAGCAGTGCTTTTTTTTATAATAATCCCTCGGTGACATAGCTGAGTTATTATAGGCTTTTTGAGCTAGGGACACGAAATTTGGTACACACATTCAGGACACATAGGAGAAGTGTGCTATTACCTAGAAAAGGAATTTGTGGAAGCATTACCGCATTATCTGCAATTTTGCAGACTTTAAAGCAAGCCTTAAGGGCGTGGGGGTGTGTGTGTGACTACATTGTATGAAGATCTGGATGGGGGGAGGAAGGGAGAGCTCCACTGTGCATGCCAGAGTCCTCTAAGAGAACAAGGCAGTAGCAGGCACTGGATTATACACAGAGAGGCTCCTACTCCTCACTTTCCTGGACTTTTGTGAGGCACTGCAGAAGAACCAAAAGGAGCTGAATATAGTGGGGCCAACCTTAGTTTTTGGGGTGGACGTGCCCTTTAATCAGTGCTGATTAGCTGCCTCTTTGATTTGATTAATCTGTGAGCAGACCTTATATTCGCTGATTAGCTGCCTCTTGATTGTGTTCAGGTGTAAGCAGACCTAATTAGTGCTGATTACCTGTCATGATCGCCTGTGTCAAATGTGCAGGTTTTAAAACACACCGCACACGCAGACACTCACATTGATAGAGCTTTGTGCAGACTTTCAAGCCAAATTCAAAGTTTATATTTAAATTTTCCCTTTCTAGTTCTCTATTGCTCTTCAATCTGAAAGTGCACATTTCAGAAAAAAAGGCTCAATGCTATGTGCATTTTAGTGGGCACAGTGGCTCTTAACATTATGCCGTCTTCACTCTGCAGTCTATGTAATATGTTTTTTTTTAATTTGGTTTACTATGTAATTTCTGGGACATGCTTTGTTAATTAAATTCTTTCCCTGTAAGTATGGGGCGCTGTAGTACAAGTTTCACTGTTGTTTCCTACTGAAACAAGGCCTGTTGGTTGTACAGGTAGAAAGTGGAACTGCAAGTATTAAAACGAATACAATTTCTCTATACATTTAATTGGTAATGACCTTACATAATTACACTGTAAAAAAAACTTTTTGAAAATGAAAAGTGCTGGGAGGTCGGATTGATTACTCCTTACCTCCTGTTATTGTTTCATTGCATTTATTTACATACATTTGCATCTGCCAGGTTGGTGTTCTGGGCTTTCCTGTATTAAAAATAGGACTGAACACTAAGGATGCCTGGCAGAAGCAGTTTTCTTCATGCTGGTGCTCTTCACAGAAAGGATATTGGGAGGTAGGAATTACCAATCCTACCTCCCTGCCCCAGGTACTTTTCATTTTAACTGTTTTTTTTGTAAAACAAAAAAATTCCCAGCAGGCAGTGACGATTCCTATTATGGGGAACCTGGTTTGGGGGGAGGATGTTTAAACCAATTCCACCTGTTTCTGGGATAGAATGAAATATTTAAAGTTTAGAACATAAATAAACACGGTGCTCCACCTGAAAATACATTTATCGTTCTGAATTTATATATATTTATATATATATGTTTCTGCAACCCTAAATGTACATGCATAATGCTGATCTGTGTTAAGGACATATAAATCTCAGTAATCTACTACTAACCAGCTGTTGCTACTTATCTATTATGTATCACACAGTATTCAGAGCCACATCACAGAGATATACACACTCATATATATCCAGTTGAATTGCACACAGACTGATGCTTCTAAGAGATGGGGGCAGGGCTTGGTTCCCAGCCTCAGTTGCCATGGAGTTTCATCCAGGGTGTGACGACAGCCAGCATCTCGAGGAGGGAAAAACAGAACAGATATCCCCCTTTCACACCACACACAGCTTGCATCCTGCACTGAACATCTCCCCATCTCCTGCACCCTCACTAAGCATCGCTTGGTCAACTGTCATCCCCTCTACACTCTTCGCACAGCTGGCACTGGGTCATTCCTGCACCTTTCTCACTTTGCTTTCTTTGAAAACCTGCACATCCCCAGCTATCTGCAATGAGCAGTTCTCTTGCACATGCTTGATTATTAATATCAGCCCTCTCACATAAACACACATACAGCCCATGATAACAGAACACCCACAGTGCACATCCACATCACCTCAATAAGTTCCCAAAACACACGCCTTGTTGACCTGCCCTGAGCACTATCTGTGACATCTAACACTGACTTCTACTTTGCCCAACAACTTAACATTGACTACCCTGCATGCTCACATACTAGCTGAATAACCACATAAGCATTCCAGTTCTATAGGTTAGGGCTTTGCACATTTTATCAATTTACACAGAACAACATATCCCCCCCCCCTCGGCACTAATCAGCACCCCTCTACATTGAACATATTCACAGTCAGCTGCCAATCTACCCCCACATCTCTGCTTCTGCCTTGTTTCTAGTCTCTCCTCCCTCATCTTGGAACCTTTCCATACATCTCTCATCCTATCCTTCTGTTCTCGCATACCTTAGTCTGTTTGTGAGTGCAGGGATTAAGCATCCCTGACACAGAAGCAGGCACAGGACAGGGGGCAGTGCCAGGGCCACACTGGGGAACTAGGTGACGCATATATAACCACTGCAAGAGGGAAAGGGAGGAGTGAATCAGGGAAGTGTTAAAGGGATAGAAAAGCAGAGAACCAAAGAGAGAAGTAGAAAATAAAAAGAAGGTTCGGATTGGCGATACTGCGGACAATGGAAAGATGTAAAGGTCAGTAGGAAGACAGCATGTTCATGTGTGAATGCAAGGGATTCTGCACATGTAACAGGTAAGGGACATAATGGTCTCTTTAAAGAGTTTCTTTTAAATAGGGTGTCCATAACCTGTAAGCCTTCTAACCCAGCTGTGAAATGGATGGTCAGTTCTTCCCAACTAAGGGTCCAAATCTAATCCTACGGTGTGTGTTGAGAATAGCCTTTGCATGATCGCTTCCTGGAGGAGATATGGCAATGCTATGGTGGATCCTGCTTTGGTGCCATCATGCCCAGCAAATTCTCCATGCCAACAAGATTCCCCAAAGCACTCCAGGGACAAGTGCTCCTAAGGAGTTTATGCTTACTCCTACTCCAGCATCCAATGCTTCATCTCCCTTGCACAGTACACCATATGCTTTCTCTGTTTCTTCGTTATCTGTTTCTGAACCAACAACATCTCCTTCATCTTCTCCGGAAGCTACTTCCTCTATTTTTCCTTCTCTTGCAATCTCCCCTTCTGCAACTTCCACCTCTCTCTTATATTCCACTCCTTCCCCTTCACCTGACCAAAACCAGACTGATGAAGAGGGCAACAAGGCAGCACTAAACTTTCTACACTCAGGGGACCATCTTTTGCTTTCTGAAGCTAACTGTTCAAAGCGGTTCCAGCTTATTGACCTCCAAGCGCCCCCACCAGAGACTATTCTTACTCATTTAAGGGGACCACAGGATTCCCTGCTTCATGCCACTAACTTTCTCAACATGATTTTCCAAGCCAGCGACATGCGTGAGTCCAGCATTAAAGAGGACATGGAATGGTACCATGCTTTGGTAAGGAGCCTTGCAGGGGGAAACCCACACATTCGAAGAGCACTTCTTTATTTTACTGCTCACCCTATGTCCTCTAAGCCCCTGCTGCTTCTCCAGGCCACTAAGAAAGGCCATGAGATTTTGCTACAAGATCTCTCTTCTGAGTTCTACCATGGAAGGCAAAAGGAGAACTGGCGTCCATGGGGAATCTTCCATAACAGCCCCTCTTTGACTAAGTCAGTGCTTTTGAATGATCTCAGAAGCCTTGAAACCCCAAAATGGAGCAGAGGTGACAGCTACATTGTGGATTCCAGCCATGTTCAGTGGTCCAAACCTTTCCTGGAATGTGAAGGGGGACACTTCACGCAAGGATGGATGATCTCCATGTCCACATCATTCTATGGGTTAAAGCCTGACCTAAGTCCGGAGTTTAAGTAAGTGAGCCAATGGCCATCTGTGTATTTAAGGGTGGGAGCCTGTGGGGAGAAGACAGAATTAAAGGGAAACAAAATGCGGGAACAAGCTGGTAGTTTAAATGTATATGCAGTGACTATCTGGGTCAAATCCATCTATTAAACCACCTTATGTAAACATCAGTCACCCAGTCATTAAAATAATGACACTCTAGTTGGTTATGACATACCCATGCATTCATTATCATTTCATTACCAACTTTGTTTGTTTGTATATATATGTGTATTAGTACACTGTACTGCAGATGCAAATGTTTCTTCTCCTCAATCCCGCATGCCATCTCCTCCCCCCTTAGATCAACCTCACACACACAACTATGTCTGTATCAGTCGTATCCGCCTTCAAACTGAGCAGCTGTTAAGCTGAAAATCTCTCCAAACATGCACTCTGTGAGCAGATGGTCATTGCAAAGTGCTAACCCTGCCCTACTATTCTGCCATTCTCAATGACTGTTTCCTGGTCGCACTAAATAAGGTTTGCCCTTGGTCTTCCAAAACATCCTAACTTTTGTATCCTTCACCTTCTCATCAGTAACAACCGTGACCCATCAAATCATTTACATTTTACTTCTCCCATATCCAGCCCCCAGCTAAAACAATGTTTCCCATCGCCCTTTAACACTATATTTTGCCCATCAGTCTTTTAACAAAAAGCTCCCACACTCATTATTATATTTGTATCTGGCCTAATCTTCTACTGGCTTCTAACTTAGGCTGTGTACACACTATGCAATTGTGTCCCAATCAAAAAATAGTGTAGCAGTCGATCCGGGCGAAAAAATTGCACGGATTTGTGGTGGCCCGTGACTGACTGTTTGTCCGAAACGGACATGTCGGAAAACATGCGGTGCTTTATGGGCCGAATGCTCAGCCGCAGTGAATTGATGGGCGTGGCTACTTTCGCCACCAACGACAGTCCTACGTCCTGGCTGACCGGTCGCTAGTGGCAAACAGTTGGTCAGGAAGAAGGATGCCATGGTGTGTACCCAGCTTTTAATATTTTAAATCCATCGTTATCTCTTACCATCCCCACCCATTAATACTGTTTTGTTATAATACATGGATTTTTTTTTTTATATACAGCTGAATAAATTCCACACCCCTTTAAATGTTTATCCATTTACTTTAGATTAGAACCTGTCTTACTACCTATCAGCTTATCTCATATCATTATGTCTTTGGGGATGTAGAATGAAACAGGAAACCAAGCAGTGTCCCTGTAATAACTTACTAGTCCCTCAAATAAACATACCTGTCATCACCCATCACCAAGTAACTTCATAGTATGCATACATTTATCACTTTCATGTACCAGTCTTGTCACTCATCACTGACTTCAAATGGTGGCAGTAGCTCCAACATCCCAGCAGAACCCATAACTGCCTTGCATTCCCTATCATTATATCCATATATCAGAATTACTCATTGTTCTACAATCTAGGCCAAACCCATTAATACCCTCATATGCTGGCCATACTCATCAGTCTGTTAACCTGGATTTAACCATCATAGCCTTCAAATCCTGACCTCACTCACTATTGCCTTCCCAATCTGGGTAAATCCATTGTTTCCTAACGGAACGGCAGACCGACGAGGGCCCATAGAGGAAATGGTCAAAACGTCTGTTCATCTCACAGTCATGCAACTTGGGTTGGCCCTGCTATTACTCCATCCCCTAATCTGGACTCACCCATCACTGCCATCAGAGCTTGGCCTTAAAGTTCACTATCCATTAATGCCTTGTGGACTCACCCATTACTGCCATCAGAGCTTGGCCTTAAAGTTCACTATCCATTAATGCCTTGTGTATCTCCAGTTTATTTACTTTTGAGAGGCCTTACCTGTAGTTTCCATTGTATAATTCTATCCTTAATTATCATAAACTTAAAGGACAACTATACTGAAATAATTACTTACGTATAGTTCATAGGAAGGCACACTCCCAGATAGTTTATCTCAACAATAATACTAATGTATTAGTGCTGAAAAACAATGAATGCCAAAATACACACAACGTGAGGAAGGGGGTTGGACCCCCCGAAACATTGTGTGTATTTTGGCATTCATTGTTTTTCAGCACTAATAAATGAGTATTATTTAAATACTATATGGAGTGTGCCTTCCTATGAACTATACGTATCTAATTACACTTACCTGCAGTGGCACAGGTTGTGGATAGAGCACCTCCAATTTTGCCTATCAGAACCATCACATTGGATTGGAAATTGAAATAATTACTTACCTTAATCTATACAGGGTAACCCCTTTAAAATAAAAAATAACAAAAGTGGTATAAAGGTGATAACTTTATTGGCTAACTAAGATAATTACAGCAAGCTTTCAGAACATTCTAGTTCCTTTATCAAGCTGATTCTCCTTCCTGCGTTTACCTTAATCAAGTATATATACATATAAGTAGCCCTTACTCTGAGCTGTGTGTGTTGCTGTATGCCTTCAACCCAGTACTTGTTTTGCTCAGGCTCAGTATCTCCCCCTCTTACTCTTTACTTACTCCTCATTCCATCTGACATGACTTTATGTGAAATTAAGCATGCTCAGTATTAACTATGAGCCAGCATAGGGAGAGGGAATTACCCATCATGCCATTCACAGTTCCGTTATAGCTAAACTGCAAACTGTTTATTATATAAAGAGACATGAATAATGTGAAATGTAAGACAGTTTAGGTTAGATATCAAAAGAAATACGGGGCAGATCAACAAACAAATGGTACAGTGATAGTTGGGAAGAATTATAGTTTCCAGTAAAGGGCAAATAAAATAAAACATTCCGTACAGATGCCCTTTAACCATTCACAATATTTACATTCTGAAGTCACCAATCAAAACCATTCATCTACCTTGTTAGCATTTTACTGTCTTGTCTTCACCTTCCACTACCTTTGTGCTATTTCTTTTCACGTTACCTGGTTTTCTTTAGCTAAATGCCTATAGTTTTCTTAATGTTCACCATGCATAGAGAAACATACAGTACATGAGTGCAGCTGGGCCTGAGGGCTTGGACACGGTAAAATATTTATAATAAGTCAAGCATCTCACCTGGTCAGTTCAGGCTCCATTACTGATGTCCAATTGTATTCTTTAAAGAAAAAAGGATCATTTAATATTCCTCTTGAAAACTGAATTGTGAGCAGATGAACCTATAAGTACAGGAATTGGCAATTCTGAAAGGACATTCTGCATAGTTATAGGAGAACTAAAGGTTCCATATCTGATTACAATGACTGAATAAAAGGGGTTTTGCTAGATACACAAGAGAGAGACTTTTCTAGCAGCTTAAAGGGCATGTTCACAAATGAAAAATAATTATAGGTAAATCCAGGGCCGTTTCATGGCATACACGACCTAGGTGAAAAGCTAGGGCAACATTCGAATGTGGAGTGCGCTATTCAAAGTTTTTTATGTTAAAAGACAGGGATCCTTATCTGCCGTAGAGCAAAAAGCTGTTACCAATCTAGTTTCCTGTGGCCTCTTTATTTCCATACAATATAAAATTTTGGTTTCCAATCTATCTATAATAAGTTTTCCAATCTATGCAAACTAATCCATAAGTTGGTTGAGGGGAAGTTTTAGTATGGAAGGGGGCACTTGCTTAGGGCACCAAAAGGGCTAGAACACCCCCCCAAACAAAAAATATAGAAATCTGAGAGATGTAGGTCTAACCCATTATGCATACCTCCTAACTTTCTGAAGACCTGAATCGGGGTGGGGCAGAACCCAATGATGATGTAATCGGCAATGCCCCATCATGCCCCCAAACATGACCACACACACCAAACGACACGGTCACACCCCCAAAACGCCCAGTCAACCGCAGGACTTCCACAGGGATTACTGGGTCTGTCCCGGAGAAACCTGAATGGTTGGTGGTATGCATTATGCAGTAAAATAATGATCTCCCCTCCTTCTGCCTACTCTTTAATTCTTTTTAGAATTAAAGAGTAAATTAAATTTTTTTTTACAAGATTTTACATCAGGAAAGCCCAACCTATGGCCCGTTCATAAAAGGATGCGGCCCGCGTGATACACAGTTGGGGCTGGACGGAATGGGTGTATGTCCTGGGTGGGCTGGGTGTGTCCTGGGCAGGCGAGAGGCAGAGCCAAACGAGCTCCTCGGTTTCTCCCGAGCCCCCCAGCCTGTTCTGCCTATTTAAATGCTCAGAGGAGGCAGCTAGGTTAATAGCATACAGCACATCAGTTCAGGTTAGGCTTACAGCTCAGCTCTCTAACTATTGCAGGTTTAGGTGGTGATTGTTGTAAATAAAGAAGAGCTATGGTCTAAAGTGCAATTTTTTCAGAAAATATAGCCTAGAAACAATAATTCACATGTACTTTAAGCTAAAACTAGACGGCTCTCTTCAACTTGGACAGGAAAGTATGGGGGAAGGAAGAGACTAGAGAGCTGCTGTAGTGAAGGATTTTACTTACTTTACATACAAGTATCTTTGGTTAGGTACCACTTGGAAAGGAAAACTTTTTAATCACCTGTGTTCTTTTCTATTAGGCGGAGGCCACACTGGAACCATATGGTAACGTGCGTGAAAAGCACCGTGTTGGTGTTCACTTTACACGCTTTAGGGCTAGACCACTCCAAGACGTTTTAACTCACAATTAGCTTAAATATCGCACACTAGTGTTGGTCAGTTGTTATGGCTACTAGGTGCGCTACCGTGCATTGCAATGATTCACATACAATCTGCAGTTTTTAAGTAATCATAGCACACTGGAAACGCCTCATTCTTACTGTCGCACTGTGATTTGTGTAATTTTGCATATCTTCCAAATTACTTTCTAATCCAAACATAATAATTGAGGTTGAATAAAGACATACGTCCATCTAGTCCAACCTTTACACCCTACCCTTTAACCCTACCTAAAGCTGGCCATACGCTAGGCAGACATAAGATAGATTTGAGAGATCTATCTAATGTCTAAAGCTGGGTACACACAGTAAAGATAAAGCCTCGTTACGGTCGGATCTGACAGTATCGGGGCTTTATCGTTACTGTGTGTACCTTAGTTTTCCGAACGAGCGCACGCCTGTATCTTCTTCTCAATTCCTCTGTTGATCTCCTGAGGTCTGTCTTGCTACTGCCTTTTCTTTGCTGTTCCCTTTTTCTGATTGGCTCCTCCCCCCCGCCTTGTGGCTTGCTTTCCTGGCCGCTGTTCTCTGCCGCTGTCTGTTTGGGCTCTGGCTCCTTCTTCAACGGGTGACGGGCTCAACCTATTTGTTGACTGTTCCTCCTGCTTGCTCCATCCCGACCGACCTCTCTATCAGCTCCCTCCGTTTTAGCTCCTCCTACTCCCTCTTTCCTGACTACCTTTCCCGCTCTATATCTACCCAGCCTTGTAATGTTGCCCCTCCCTCCATTTCTCTTGTCCAGGGCTTTCTTCTGTATCCTAGCATCTGCATCCTTCTTCTCTTCAGTTATTGGACAGGGCAAGCAATGTGACTATTAATGGGGGAATGGCCTATGAAGGGGACGTGACCTTTTATAGTTGGTCTTCTCTTCTTATCCGTAGCTTCACCTCACAGGTATATTCCAGCCAGGGGTAGTCGCAGCATCTGTTCTAGACAAACCTATATGCACTGCCTGTAGATATATAGCTCACTAAGCAATTTGTGTGTTGTGATTTCAAACATCCTATCAGTATGTTTTTGTGATTGTGGGGGAAACCGGAGTGCTCGGAGGAAACCCACGCAGGCACGGGGAGAACATACAAACTCCTTGCAGACGTGTCCAAGGTTGGGTTTGAACCCAGGTCTCCACGCTGCAAAGGCATCAGTGCTAACCACTAAGCCACCGTGCCGCCCAACTATTGTACAACTCTACAACAGCTATTTGCATAAAGGGGTGGAGCTATGACTCATCACTGCACAGTTGGTATTGATAGAAGCACAAAGCCTAAAGCTGGCCATACACAGGCAGATATTAGATAGATTTGAGATATCTATCTAATGTCTAAAGATCACATTGTACAAGCAGGGATTTTTATCTTGAGATGTTCCTATCTGGCCCATTCATTTTGTCAATGAATGGGCCAGATAAATGGGCCGTTAAAGAACGGGCTAGGCAGTTGGTGCAATGACATGAATAATGTAGTAAGGGGGAGCAGCCTAAAGTTGAAGGTCAGCTGGGACAGCTGGGGGGAGGAGCCAATAACAAGCACCAGTGTGTTTATATGGACTTAGTTTTAGTTAGTGAAGAAGCCCCCCCAGTAACAACATGTTCACTATACTTACAGTTAACAAAAATGTAGGTAGCAAATCAGGGGGTTGGACAGGGGCGTACCTGCAGGGGCCTGGGCCCCCCTGCAAGAATGGAGGCCGGGCCCCTGACCCCCTTCCCCTATCCAAGATCCCTGCCGCGGTCAGCTGTTTTACACAGCTGATTGCGCGTATGAATGAAACATACGGGCAATCAGCATTTTAAAAGACTGGACCCGAACTTCCGGAACTGAACCGGAAGTTCGGGTCCGGTCTTTTAAACAGCTGATCGCGCGGATGTTTCATTAATACGCGCGATCAGCTGTTTAAAACAGCTGACCGCGCAGGGACCTTGGGCTTGTGGCGGGCCCTACTACCGTCCGGGCCCCCCCGCAGTTGTGGGGGCGGTAGTTACGCCACTGGGGTTGGAGGGACCATGGCAGAGCTGGACAGCTCCCAGATAGACAACTGCCTACATCTGCTTCTCACAGTTACAAGTTATGCTGCCTAACTCACTGTGACAGGGACACTAGAAAACCATAAAAGTGCAGTGTGTGGGACACTCCTCCTACATTCAGTAGGGCCAACAGGTATATAATGGGGAATTTATTACCCAGCCACAAATGGATTCTTGGAAACCCATACAGATTGTTCCAACTATAAAAAACCCATAGAGACAAAGGGGGACCTCACCAGCAACCCAACACAGCACACAGTCCAAGCAAGCTGCAGCGGACCCAGACTGAATCGGTTATGAGAAACTGGACAGGCAATACAACCAGAGGTCCAAATCACCATAATCAGGTGAATCAACCTCCAATATGTGCTGTTCCAGAGTAAATAAATAGGCTGTCACAACTTTAATTCAACAACTCACCTATAGCTACTAGAGATGGGCGAACTTCCTAAATTCGTTAGTTTCCGAGCTATAGAACTTCAGTAAAAGTTCTAAAGTTCTATAGCCAAATAGTTTGAAAAGTTCTAATTAAATACAATATAGCAATGGTGACTTACTGTAAATGTCTCTGGCACCTGGGAAATGGCCTGAAGTTGTTTGACCATAAACATTTATTGATGAGAGATCATAATTTGTTTTTTGACTATAGTTACCCATTAAGTATATAACCTGGGAAACACAAACATATCACCAAAACTTGTTTAAACACTAACTTTTTGGTGGGTTTAGTTGGGTTTCCGCATTAAGTATTTGCTACATTCGAGGGTCACCGAACGATACATTGGAGGGTTATCGCCGAAACTTACATTCGAGGGTTGACGCTGAATTTGAGGGTTACCGAACGATACATTGGAGGGTTATGGCCGAAACGTACATTCGAGGGTTGACGGCGAATTTGAGGGTTACCGAACGATACGTTTGAGGGTTATGGCTGCATACTAGGGTTATCGTTGAAATTCTACATTTGAGGATTATGGCTGAAATCGAGGGTTATCATTTCAAGAATTATCATATTTTCGATAAACAGCGAAAATATGTCAGCGAATGTTTATAGTTTGGGAAGTTCTAAAAATGAAGTTCTAAAATTTAACAATATGCATTATCAGAGCGCAGGTGTTTGGCAAAAAATTGGTAATCGCTGCGCTCTAAAAACAGATTGCAGCAAAACGCATAAGGTATCGTAAGTGAGAAGTGTGGCCTAGTGCTGAGAGCTGCATCTCATCAATGACAAGGCATAGAAAAGTCTTTGCATAAAGCAGTAATCTGCATTTTGCCATCTAGTGATTATAAGGAAAAGACAAACTACATATTAATCAGCTGCCTGGGCTCCATAAAAAATTAAGCAATAAGATGGAAGGATTTAGACATCTGGAATGTAAAGCTTCTTATTATTCATCTGCAAAAATTTGGATCAAAAAATGTTGCAGTAAATTCTTCTTTAAGTTATAATAATATAATAAGTTTTCTTCAAAAATTGCACTTAAATGTCACATACCACCATACCATACTATCACCATGATCTGAAAGCACTAACAGGGTTATTCAATAAAAGTTAATATCGTTTAAAATGGTGCTAATTTTGCCCCAACCAATCAGACGTTAGCTTTCAAATGTTAAATGATATCTGATTGGTTGGGGCAAAATTAGCACCATTTTAAACGATAAGAACTTTTATTGAATCTCCCTGTAAGAACATTAGCTGTATATTACCAAGAAAATTAATTTTAAACAAATGGTACCCAGAGCATCAATTAACACATGGATGGGTCATTGTTATCTCAGTTTGCTAATGTGTGCTAGGAGTTCCACTAACCTAACACTGGTAATTGTTTATACATGAGTTTGCAGTAATCACTTTGACCCTTTATAAATGGGCCTTAAATTTTACATCATTTGGGCATGGCCACACTGCATCGCGAACATAATTGCAAACGCGATCGCTGAAGATTATGTGTGCGATTCCGGTGAGAGTTAGCTGCGATTGCACCATTTGAGATATGGAACTGCATGCAATTGCACATAAAAACGCATATCGCAAACGCACCCGATTTCAGTGCATTGCCGTGATTTTCATAGAGTTTCATAGAGCAAATCGCACTAGTGTGGCCTATTGTGTTATTCTTACAAGTATGCAACATGGTGATGTGTTGCTGCTGACAATGGCACTCAACACTCTTTCTGTTTTGCAGGGGCACTTTGCTAGTGGATGTTCAGCTGCAGAATTTAGGAATAGATCAGTGCTCCCCTGGGCCTGGTTGGTTTGCTAACTCCCACAGTTGTGATGAGAACAGCACACAGGTAATGAAGGTCCTGCAAAGACAGAGTGTGTTCATCCTATTATCCACGTACAGTTTGCTGCCATATCATACCGTATACAGCAGTGTAGGGCAAACAAAGATTCAGCAAGCTACATGTACATATACAGTATATCGTATGGACAATGATGGAATACTAGAATGGTACCAAATACATTATTCATGATACTGAAATTAGTACCTGAATACATTCAGAATGGGAGGTTTGATTAAATATGGAATCCTTTTTGTTGAATTAACATTCTTTTTTCCCCCTGTCTGATGTTATATCAGCAAGGTGTATGGGCTTAAAATATCTGACCAAGATGCCAATAAACTGCCGCCATCAACAACATGGGCAGTACGGAAATTCTTCTCCCTTAAAGGGCAAGTTCACGCAAAAAAAATCTTTTCTCTAAATTGTATATTACCCCCACCCCCAAACCCCACTTTTGCGTAATTCCCAATTCCCATGCTCCAAAAACGCTCCTGAACATTCTTGCCTGACCAGGTCCTTTGCCATGAAGGTGCCGCCCCCTGCTCCTGTTTCTAGCTCGTTTCGAGCAAAAGCAGGAGCAGGGGACTTGTGCACAGACAGCCCCTTTCCTTCCTGGTCACAGCTGTCATGCGATTGGGCGTGACGTTCGCAACCAGGAAGTGGAGCGGCTGTCAGCAGTAGAGGCAGCGTAGGAGCGTCAAGGGACCTGGTCAGGTTAGCAAGTTCAGGAGCATTTTTGGAACATGTGATTAACACGAAAGTGAGGAATGGGGGGGAATACACAATTTAGAGAAAAGTTATTTTTTCGGTGGACATGCCCTTTAACTTTATGTAGAGGGAGCCGATAGAGAGGTGGTGTGTATGGAGATCTGCCCAACCTATCCAAATATAGAGTATGGGAGCAGGGTTGCCAGATTTATCCAGCACTCAAGAAGGAGTCAGTAGGACGGAGTGGGTAGAAATGCTGAGTTAAGGGTGTTCCTGCGCAGGGCTTCCTTGGCTGTTCCTATTACGGGATTTTTCCCCTGCAGTTAGGACAATCCCATCTCCTGAACCAAATCATGTAGAAAGGTGTCAGTGGGTTTGTTTTAATTAACTTTCTATTTAATTAGTTTTTATTGAGAACAGGTCTAACACTGCAGTTGGTGTTGTCTTTTAATCTAATTTTCTGATACGGTATATATAACCGTAAATAGCATGTTTTAAACATAGAGTTATTCAATAAAAGTTCTAATCGTTTAGAATGGCGCAAACCAATCAATGTTAAGGTTCGTACACATGTGCGATCGTGGGTGCTGAATGTGTACGAATGGCTGTTTGGGCAATAATCTTGGCGTGTATGGGCACTTTATCAGCTGAAACTGCTGTTCGGTCAGGGATCGGATCTCTGAAAGAGCGAACGTTTAGGTCGATAAAGTGCCTAAAAACTGCATTCATACACATCGTGCAACGTGGGTCGGCACCCGTGTTCGCACGTGTGTACGAACCTTTAGCTTTCAAACGTTAAAGGGCATGTCCACCCTTTATAAAATGTTTATATATGTGATAGGGCACCTTCCCCCAGCCCCAACCGCATTATTAGATTTTTCAGAAAGTGCCCCGATAGTTACTTACCTTACCTCTTTCCCCCACCGCACAATCCCGGCCCTCTGCTTGCATAGAACTGCAAGCAGGGGGGCGAGACAGGCAGCCGCGTCCCTGATTGGCTGAGAGGCAACCAATCATGGACTCGGCTACCAGCAGTTCAGAACGCCGGGGGAAAGAGGTAAGGTAAGTAACTATCTGGGGAGTTTCTGGGGCTGGGGGAAGGAGCCCTACCAAGTACCAATGGGATTTGTAGCTAGGGGGAGGGAGAGGGAGGGGGGAGATGGCTGCTACTTTGGGGGGGGATTACAGGAGAACCATATGGAGCTGGGATGTAAGGTAAGGATTTTATTACACTACAGAGTGGGGCTAGTAGTGGGGGGGATTATAGTTTTGGGGGTGGACTTCTTTCAAAAACCTGCATACACACTGTCCCAAGCATTCTCCCTATACACATCATATACACATCATTGGGAGAATGCTCGGAAATGTGTGTTTCCATCGGCCTTTGTAGACTCCTCTATAGGGAGTCTAGCGCGGCCGATGGAAATTTTCGGTCTGTGTGTACCCAGCTTTAAATAACATCTGATTGGTTGGGGCAAAATTAGCACCATTTTAAATGATAAGAACTTAAATTAAGTAACCCTGATAATATATTATGTAAGTACCATCATTTGTTGTCTGCACATATGTTAAGTTTATTACAGCTGTGTTTTCTCAGATTATCATCATTGGTTAACATTTACTTGTATCACACATGAGTTAATACAGGGCTCGTGGGCATGGAAAAATAACTGAAGCCTGCAGCAGTAGTTTTCTTAATGCTGCCAGAATCCAGTAAAGCCATTAAACTCAGCAGCTCAAACTACTAAACTTAATTAATTCTGATTTAATTAACCAGAAGTTTCAGTCTGTTTATACTTGCTAGGCTGGGTACACACAGGCAGATGATGGCGTGTACATATTCAGACATGACAGTAAATTATTATTGCAAGATCAGTTTGGCTGTAATATTAGCATGGCCAGTTTAATCAATCAATGGGTATTTTGTTGGGAATATTGTGCCTTAGTGTACCATCCCATATTTTTTATTCTAAAGACCCTAAAAATGGCCTGGACCAGCCCACAGACAGCATGTGATGAACATCCAGATAATACCCACCAATAGGTCAGAGTCCCAGATAATACCGCTGTACAGATATATTTTGGTTGCAATGTTCTATGTTAGCAGTGAAATGTAGCTGGCATTTTCTGAGCTGCCTATCCCCCTTCAGTGCATATCGGATGAAAAAGACGGCTCCGTCTTGGGCAGGTACCGATGCGTGTGCCAGCCTGGATATTACAGGACACGGCATGAGGGTAATGTAACAGAGCAAATAAAGATATATTTATGTGTATGTGTACATAGGCTTTTTTTTGTTTGTTAGGGTGATGCAATATATTTCACTGTCGACTAAATGAGCATACAATCCGCACTACCTGATGTAGCATTGGTGTTTTACCTATTTTATAGGCCTGCACCATTTCTATATATTTTTGTAAAGAGCACAGCACACCCAATGCAATGAACGAAAGTTAAGATTTGCTCTACTACTTAACACAAAATTTTTTTCAGTCAGGCCAAAAAAGCTCTGTAACTGAGCACACCGTACCTTCCTCATTCCCATGATGCTTCAACTGTCACAAAATGGTTTATACATCGTGGGGTTGAGTGCCGGCAAGGCGCGCCCGTAAAAAACATTGCATCACCCTGTAAATGTAGAGGTGTGTCAATCCGTGCGTATACCAATAACTTTTATTATTCAATAAAAGTTCTTATCTTTTAAAATGGTGCTAATTTTGCCCCAACCAATCAGATCTTATTTAACATTTGAAAGCTAACATCTGATTGGTTGGGGCAAAATTAGCACCATTTAAACGATAAGAACTTTATTGAATCTCCCTGTGTGTGTTTGTTGATATATTGTGTGTTTGTGTAAATTTGTATAAACATGCATGTTTTATATGGATATTTGTGTTCCACTCCACAGGATCAAGCTTTTCTAATTTCGCTTGTCAGCCCTGCAGTGAAGGCTGTGCAACTTGTGTGGACGGTTCCCCGTGTCTAGTGCAGGAAGACTGGGCTTTGCGAGTTACTGTGCTCTCACTGCAAGCAACAGGGATGCTTTTGGTGTTCTTAAGCATGCTGGTGTCCTACAACTTCAAGGACAGCAAAGTAAATGGCTTTCTTAAATTGGAATACTTAAAGGTTTTAGCAAATCACACAATGTTTTATTTCATTGCTAACAGTATTTTTAATTTGGTTGTTTGGCTCTTTCTACAGAGAATTCGGGCCTCGGGACTCGTACTTCTGGAGACTATCCTGTTTGGGTCTTTGCTTCTCTACTTTCCAGTGAGTTATTCGCCCTTCCTGTTTAGATTTTATTACATGAAGAGTATACAGTTTAAGGGTTAACATGAATGACAGTTTGAAGGTCTCTTAAAAGTTGAGGGTTTAAGGGCTACGCCACACTAGTCATTTTGCAATCCATTAGCGCGTAAGAAACGCACACCAGGCTAACAGTGGCCACATTGACTGTGCTGTGATCCATTTTTACACTGCATTTAATCACCACTTTTTTGCGAACGGCATATTGGTGCCGAGCAAGCGCACAGTAATGCATGTGAAACGTGCAAAATTGCTTTTCCACATTTCACGCGTTGTACCCTGCATTGTAGTGTGGCTGCAGCCTTAAAGGGCATGTCCACCCCCAAAACTATAATTCCCCCCACTACTGGCCCTACTGTGTAGTGTAATAAAATCCTTACCTTACATCCCAGCTCCATATGGTTCTCCTGTAGTCCCCCCACAAAGTCCCAAAAACTGCCCACCAGAGTACTGCAGAGTCCATATAGGACTCTGCCTCCTGTCTCTCCGGGAGAAGTTTGAAATGCGCACTGCAGGCCCCCCCCCCCCCCCCCCCACGTTTTGCTATCCTTCTCCCTAGTGTTAAACCCCTTTGCCCAATATTAGCTATTCTTTTCCCAGCCCCAACCGCTATAGAGGATTTTACTGGAACTCCCCCGAACTTACCTCTCTCCCCCGACGTTCTGTGCAGCCGGCAGCCACGTCCATGATTGGCTGCCTCTCAGCCAACCACTTTATGGACTTTATGGCGTTTGGGGCTGGGGGAGGGAAAGCTACTAATTGGCAAATTTAGCAAAATGGGGTGGACATGCCCTTTAATGTTTTGGATGATATATTTTTACCTCAACACCCACTCATATCCATAAGACTTTATGGGCATCTGAAAAGCAACATTTAGAAATTTACAAAACCTTGAAGTTACCTAAACCATAATCTGATTGTGGACCCCATAACAAAACAAAACAAATATTGTGATCAAATCATATACTGAACATATAGCCTCATGGGCAATTTAAAGGGGGTGATTACAGGTGCCCAGAATCCTCCCTTTCTACTGGCTTATAAAGATGCAGATGTAAAAAGTAAATGTTACTTGTTAGGGGACTGGTGTGAAACCGATCACTCACAGTAGCACAATTGGGAACTTAACTTCTCCATGATAATTGTTTCATGTAACATCATTTAATCCCTTTAGTACAGCTAATGCCCAGTGGCACTAACCACTGGGCTGATACACACTATGTCTATCTGCTCTGCCTTGCTGAAGCGTCTGGTTGCCAGCCCGTCCAGGCACTGAGGCAGGCAGTGGCTTCCAAAAATCACCATTGGTAACATTGAACAATTAGCACGCGTGCAGCGCAAGTCTCCTCCTGTTTAAAATCCCTAGAATTGTTAAATCATAGAATAATAGGGGTGCTTTAGTTCTCCTTTACAAAAAAAGAGAATTATTAAATTCTGCAAGCAGAGTTCTATAACTAGCAACCAGCCTGTGTGAGAATCCCATTTAGGGCTAGGCCACACTGCCGCGATTTCTCACGTGCTAACAATCGCACTTGCGATCCTTGAGTGTGTGAGAATCGCAGAGCAGTGCATTTGCAATGTGGGTGGCAATCAGCATTTTTTTTACGGGTCGCATGTGCTCCGATTACAAAATTGTAACGTGTGTTGCCATCTGGCATAGTGTGACCTCAGCCTTGTTAAATTAACGGTGCTTTTTAAGAAAGCAATACTGGATGGGAGGCACAGAATGAGGCTGGATCACAGCTGATGATTACTAGTTATTAAAAATAAAAGAATGTCTGTTGTATATAACAAAACCACCTGGAAAGGGAAGTAATCACATTAATACATAAAGGTAAACTTTGGAATTTATCCAGGGATCCTTTTCGATTGCTATTTCCCTCCTTCATACAGTTATTTTCCCTTCCTCTGGACCACCTGTTAGGTAGGGTTCATGAGTAGGGTAAACAGTTGAACTAGATGGCCTTTCATTCAACCTCCAACACTGTTACAATGTATCTGTTAGAAAGGCATTATGGGTAGGGTAGAAAGGTTGGACTACATGGACATATGTCTTTATACAACCTCAATACTATGTTACTATGTAACTGTTAGACAGACATGGGTAGGATATAAAGGTTGGACTAGATGGATGTATGTCTTTATATAACCTCCAATACTATGTTACTATGTAACTGTTATACAGACATTATGGGTAGGGTATAAAGGTTGAACTAGATGGCCTTTCATTCAACCTCCAACACTGTTACAATGTATCTGTTAGAAAGGCATTATGGGTAGGGTATAAAGGTTGGACTACATGGACATATGTCTTTATACAACCTCAATACTATGTTACTATGTAACTGTTAGACAGACATGGGTAGGATATAAAGGTTGGACTAGATGGATGTATGTCTTTATATACTATGTTACTATGTAACTGTTAGACAGACATCATGGGTAGGGTATAAAGGTTGGACTAGATGGATGTATGTCTTTATACAACCTCCAATACTATGTTACTATGTAACTGTTAGAAAGACATTATGGGTAGGGTATAAAGGTTGAATTAGATGAACGTATGTCTTTATACAACCTCCAATACTATTTTACTATGTAACTGTTATACAGACATTATGGGTAGGATATAAAGGTTGGACTAGATGGACGTATGTCTTTATACAACCTCCAATTGTGTTGAGAGAGATGCTGTCATGCGATGGGCGTGACGTTCGCAACCAGGAAGTGGAGCGGCTGTCAGCAGTAGAGGCAGCGTGTAGGAGCGTCAAGGACCTGGTCAGGTAGCAAGTTCAGGAGCGTTTTTGGAACATGTGATTAACACGAAAGTGAGGAATGGGGGGGAATACACAATTTAGAGAAAAGTTATTTTTTCGGTGGACATGCCCTTAACTTTATGTAGAGGGAGCCGATAGAGAGGTGGTGTGTATGGAGATCTGCCCAACCTACCAAATATGAGTATGGGAGCAGGGTTGCCAGATTTATCCAGCCACTCAAGCAGGAGTCAGTAGGAGAGTGGGTAGAAATGCTGAGTTAAGGGTGTTCCTGCGCAGGGCTTCCTTGGCTGTTCCTATTACGGGATTTTTCCCCTGCAGTTAGGACAATCCCATTCCTGAACCAAATCATGTAGAAAGGTGTCAGTGGGTTGTTTTTTTAATTAACTTTATTTAATTAGTTTTATTGAGAACAGGTCTAACACTGCAGTTGGTGTTGTCTTTTAATCTAATTTTCTGATACGGTATATATAACCGTAAATAGCATGTTTTAAACATACAGGGTTATCAAAAAAGTTCTAATCGTTTAGAATGGCGCAAACCAATCAATGTTAAGGTTCGTACACATGTGCGATCGTGGGTGCTGAATGTGTACGAATGGCTGTTTGGGCAATAATCTTGGCGTGTATGGGCACTTTATCAGCTGAAACTGCTGTTCGGTCAGGGATCGGATCTCCGAACGAGCGAACGTTTAGGTCGATAAAGTGCCTAAAAACTGCATTCATACACATCGTGCAACGTGGGTCGGCACCCGTGTTCGCATGTGTACGAACCTTTAGCTTTCAAACGTTAAAGGGCATGTCCACCCTTTAAAAAATGTTTATAATGTGATAGGACACCTTCCCCCAGCCCCAACGCATTATTAGATTTTTCAGAAAGTGCCCAGATAGTTACTTACCTTACCTTTCCCCCACCGCACAATCCCGGCCCTCTGCTTGCATAGAACTGCAAGCAGGGGGGCGAGACAGGCAGCCGCGTCCCTGATTGGCCGAGAGGCAAACAATCATGACTCGGCTACCGCAGTTCAGAAGCCGGGGGAAAGAGGTAAGGTAAGTAACTATCTGGGGAGTTTCTGGGGCTGGGGGAAGGAGCCCTACCAAGTACAATGGGATTTGTAGTAGGGGAGGGAGAGGGAGGGGGAGATGTGTACTTTGGGGGGGGATTACAGAGAACCATATGGAGCTGGGATGTAAGGTAAGGATTTTATTACATACGAGTGGGGTAGTGTGGGGGGATTATAGTTTTGGGGTGGATTTCAAAAACTGCAGTACACCTGCCAAGCATTTCCTACACATCATTAACATCTGGGAGAATGCTCGGAAATGTGTTTCCATGGCCTTGTAGACTCTCTATAGGGAGTCTAGCGCGGCCGATGGAAATTTTCGGTCTGTGTGTACCCAGCTTTAAATAACATCTGATTGGTTGGGGCAAAATTAGCACCATTTTAAATGATAAGAACTTAATTAGTAACCCTGATAATATATTATGTAAGTACCATCATTTGTTGTCTGCACATATGTTAAGTTTATTACAGCTGTGTTTTCTCAGATTATCATCATTGGTTAACATTTACTTGTATCACACATGAGTTAATACAGGGCTCGCGGGCATGGAAAAATAACTGAAGCCTGCAGCAGTAGTTTTCTTAATGCTGCCAGAATCCAGTAAAGCCATTAAATCAGCAGCTCAAACTACTAAACTTAATTCATTCTGATTTAATTAACCAGAAGTTTCAGTCTGTTTATACTTGCTAGGCTGGGTACACACAGGCAGATGATGGCGTGTACATATTCAGACATGACAGTAAATTATATTGCAAGATCAGTTTGGCTGTAATATTAGCATGGCCAGTTTAATCAATCAATGGGTATTTTGTTGGGAATATTGTGCCTTAGTGTACCATCCCATATTTTTTATTCTAAAGACCTAAAAATGGCCTGGACCAGCCCACAGACAGCATGTGATGAACATCCAGATAATACCCACCAATAGGTCAGAGTCCCAGATAATACGCTGTACAGATATATTTGGTTGCAATGTTCTATGTTAGCAGGAAATGTAGCTGGCATTTTCTGAGCTGCCTATCCCCCTTCAGTGCATATCGGATGAAAAAGACGGCTCCGTCTTGGGCAGGTACCGATGCGTGTGCCAGCCTGGATTACAGGACACGGCAGAGGGTAATGTAACAGAGCAAATAAAGATATATTTATGTGTATGTGTACATAGGCTTTTTTTGTTTGTTAGGGTGTGCAATATATTTCACTGTCGACTAAATGAGCGTACAATCCGCACTACCTGATGTAGCATTGGTGTTTAACTATTTTATAGGCCTGCACCATTTCTATATATTTTTGTAAAGAGCACAGCACCCAATGCATGAACGAAAGTTAAGATTTGCTCTACTACTTAACACAAAAAATTTTCAGTCAGGCCAAAAAAGCTCTGTAACTGAGCACACCGTACCTTCCTCATTCCCATGATGCTTCAAACTGTCACAAAATGGTTTATACATCGTGGGGTTGAGTGCGGCAAGGCGGCCCGAAAAAACATTGCATCACCCTGTAATGTAGAGGTGTGTCAATCCGTGCGTATACCAATAACTTTTATTATTCAATAAAGTTCTTATCTTTTAAAATGGCGCTAATTTTGCCCCAACCAATCAGATCTTAGTTAACATTTGAAAGCTAACATCTGATTGGTTGGGGCAAAAAATAGCACCATTAAACGATAAGAACTTTATTGAATCTCCCTGTGTGTGTGTTTGTTGATATATTGTGTGTTGTGTAAATTTGTATAAACATGCATGTTTTATATGGATATTTGTGTTCCACTCCACAGGATCAAGCTTTTCTAATTCGCTTGTCAGCCCTGCAGTGAAGGCGTTGCAACTGTGTGGACGGTTCCCGTGTCGTAGTGCAGGAAGACTGGGCTTGCGAGTTACTGTGCTCTCAATGCAAGCAACAGGGATGCTTTTGGTGTTCTTAAGCATGTGGTGTCCTACAACTTCAAGGACAGCAAAGTAAATGGCTTTCTTAAATTGGAATAATTAAAGGTTTTAGCAAATCACACAATGTTTTATTTCATTGCTAACAGTATTTTTAATTGGTTGTTTGGCTCTTTCTACAGAGAATTCGGGCCTCAGGGATCGTACTTCTGGAGACTATCCTGTTTGGGTCTTTGCTTCTCTACTTTCCAGTGAGTTATTGCCCTTCCTGTTTAGATTTTATTACATGAAGAGTATACAGTTTAAGGGTTAACATGAATGACAGTTTGAAGGTCTCTTAAAAGTTGAGGGTTTAAGGGCTACGCCACACTAGTCATTTTGCAATCATTAGCGCGTAAGAAACGCAACACAGGCTAACAGTGGGCACATTGACTGTGCTGTGATCCATTTTTACACTGCATTTAATCACCACTTTTTTGCGAAAGGCATATTGGTGCCGAGCAAGCGCACAGTAATGCATGTGAAACGTGCAAAATTGCTTTTCCACATTTCACGCGTTGTACCCTGCATTGTAGTGTGGCTGCAGCCTTAAAGGGCATGTCCACCCCCAAAACTATAATTCCCCCCACTACTGGCCTACTGTGTAGTGTAATAAATCCTTACCTTACATCAGCATCCATATGGTTCTCCTGTAGTCCCCCCACAAAGTCCAAAAAAATGCCCACCAGAGACTGCAGAGTCCATATAGGACTCTGCCTCCTGTCTCTCCGGGAGAAGTTTGAAATGCGCACTGCAGGCCTCCCCCCCCCCCCCCACGTTTTGCTATCCTTTCCCTAGTGTTAAACCCCTTTGCCCAATATTAGCTATCTTTTTCCCAGCCCCAACCGCTATAGAGGATTTTACTGGAACTCCCCCGAACTTACCTTCTCCCCGACGTTCTGTGCAGCCGGCAGCCACGTCCATGATTGGCTGCCTCTCAGCCAACCACTTTATGGACTTTATGGCGTTTGGGGCTGGGGGAGGGAAAGCTACTAATTGGCAAATTTAGCAAAATGGGGTGGACATGCCTTTAATGTTTTGGATGATATATTTTTACCTCAACACCCACTTAATCCATAAGACTTTATGGGCATCTGAAAAGCAACATTTAGAAATTTACAAAAACCTTGAAGTTACCTAAACCATATCTGATTGTGGACCCCCTAACAAAACAAAACAAATATTGTGATCAAATCATATACTGAACATATAGCCTCATGGGCAATTTAAAGGGGGTGATTACAGGTGCCCAGATCCTCCCTTTCTACTGGCTATAAAGATGCAGATGTAAAAAGTAAATGTTATTGTTAGGGGAATGGTGTGAAACGATCACTCACAGTAGCACAATTGGAACTTAACTCTTCCATGATAATTGTTTCATGTAACATCATTTAATCCCTTTAGTACAGTAATGCCCAGTGGCACTAACACTGGGGGATACACACTATGTCTATCTGCTCTGCCTTGCTGAAGCGTCTGGTTGCCAGCCCGTCCAGGCACTGAGGCAGGCAGTGGCTTCCAAAAATCACCATTGGTAACATTGAACAATTAGCACGGTGCAGCGCAAGTCTCCTCCTGTTTAAAATCCCTAGAATTGTTAAATCATAGAATAATAGGGGTGCTTTAGTTCTCCTTTACAAAAAAAGAGAATTATTAAATTTGCAAGCAGAGTTCTATAACTAGCAACAGCCTGTGTGAGAATCCCATTTAGGGCTAGGCCACACTGCCGCGATTTCTCACGTGCTAACAATCGCACTTGCGATCCTGAGTGTGTGAGAATCGGCAGACAGTGCATTGCAATGGTGGGCAATCAGCATTTTTTTTACGGGTCGCATGTGCTCCGATTACAAAATTGTAAAGTGTGTTGCCATCTGGCATAGTGTGACCTCAGCCTTGTTAAATTAACGGTGCTTTTTAAGAAAGCAATACTGGATGGGAGGCACAGAATGAGGCTGGATCACAGCTGATGATTACTAGTTATTAAAAATAAAGAATGTCTGTTGTATATAACAAAACCACCTGGAAAGGGAAGTAATCACATTAATACATAAAGGTAAACTTTGGAATTATTCCAGGGATCCTTTTCGATTGCTATTTCCCTCCTTCATACGATTATTTTCCCTCTCTGGACCACCTGTTAGGTAGGGTTCATGAGTAGGGTAAACAGTTGAACTAGATGGCCTTTCATTCAACCTCCAACACGTTACAATGTATCTGTTAGAAAGGCATTATGGGTAGGGTAGAAAGGTTGGACTACATGGACAGTCTTTATACAACCTCAATACTATGTTACTATGTAACTGGAGACAGACATGGGTAGGATATAAAGGTTGGACTGATGGATGTAGTCTTTATATAACCTCCAATACTATGTTACTATGTAATGTTATAACAGCATTATGGGTAGGGTATAAAGGTTGAAATAGATGGCCTTTCATTCAACCTCCAACACTGTTACAATGTATCTTAGAAGGCTTATGGGTAGGGGATAAAGGTTGGACTACAGGACATATGTCTTTTACAACCTCAATACTATGTTTACTATGTAACTGTTAGACAGACATGGGTAGATATAAAGGTTGGACTAGATGGATGTATGTCTTTATACTATGTACTATGTAACTGTTAGACAGACATCATGGTAGGGTATAAAGGTTGGACTAGATGGATGTATGTCTTTATACAACCTCCAATACTATGTTACTATGTAACTGTTAGAAAGACATTATGGGTAGGGTATAAAGGTTGAATTGATGAACGTATGTCTTTATACAACCTCCAAACTATTTTACTATGTAACTGTTATACAGACATTATGGGTAGGATATAAAGGTTGGACTAGATGGACGTATGTCTTTATACAACCTCCAATACTATGTTACTATGTTACTGTTAGACAGACATTATGGGTAGGGTATAATGTCTGTATAACAGTTACATAGTAACATAGTATTGGAGGTTGTATAAAGACATACGCCCATCTAATCCAACCTTTATACCCTACCCATAATGTCTGTATAACAGTTACATAGTAACATAGTATTGGAGGTTGTATAAAGACATACATCCATCTAGTCCAACCTTTATACCCTACCCATAATGTCTGTATAACAGTTACATAGTAAAATAGTATTGGAGATTGAATAAAGACATATGTCCATCTAGTACAACCTTTGTACCTTACCCATAATCTAATAATAATAATATTTATCTATAACTGGACTTCATGTTGAGTTCTTGAAGACGTGTCACTAGTCATCAGACTGGCTTTCTCAATTCAGAATGACTTGTACAAACTATGTTTACTATGTTACTGTTAGACAGACATATGGGTAGGGTATAAAGGTTGGACTAGATGGAGTATGTTTTTATACAACCTCCAATACTTATTTACTATGTAACTGTTATACAGACATTATGGGTAGGGTTTAAAGGTTGGACTAGATGGACGTATGTCTTTATACAACCTCCAATAATTATGTTACTATGTAACTGTTTAACAGACATTATGGGTAGGGTATAAAGGTTGGACTAGATGGACGTATGTCTTTATACAACCTCAATACTTGTTACTATGTAACTGTTATACAGACTATTGGGTAGGATATAAGGTTGGACTAGATGGACGTATCTCTTTATACAACCTCCAATACATATGTTACTGTAACTGTATACAGACATCATGGGTAGGGTATAAAGGTTGGACTAGATGGACATATGTCTTTAACAACCTCCAATACTATGTTACTATGTAACTGTTAGACAGACATTATGGGTAGGGTATAAAGGTGGACAGATGGACGTATGTCTTTATACAACCTCCAATACTATGTTACTATGTAACTATTATACAGACATTATGGGTAGGGTATAAAGGGTGGACTAGATGGACGTATGTCTTTATACAACCTCCAATACTATGTGTACTATGTTACTGTTAG
Source organism: Hymenochirus boettgeri (assembly GCA_019447015.1). Lineage (NCBI taxonomy): Eukaryota > Metazoa > Chordata > Amphibia > Anura > Pipidae > Hymenochirus > Hymenochirus boettgeri. The sequence continues at coordinate 74,850,993 of CM033476.1, read as the reverse complement.
ACAGACATTATGGGTAAGATATGTATAGCCGCAATCGTACATTTACGGCAAATGTTTTTAATTTACAAATGTTTGGCCGTACAATACCATGCGGGTAGTAAAATACCATAATGGTATTCTATGGAGGATCGTAAATCTATGAACAAGGACGTAGATTTACGATCGTTATCGGACATTGTGCATCTGCTGACAGCTCTCTATTTACTGTGCCTGTGATTATCTCCCTTGAGAGCTTGGGCTTGGCATTAACTTTGTATTTGGAAGGGGATGATGGAAGGACCTAGGGCAGGATATCAGGACCCCTTAAAGCTATTTTTGCAATACTGTAAGACACTAGTCACGGCTGTGACTTTATGATTTTTACCTTATCATGGCTTCATGAGCCGCGCTTTATGGCTGTGCAAGCTCAAGCAGACAAGGTAAATATCATGCTCTTCAAGGCCTGGAGCAATGTAAATATAGCCTATTGTACCCACTGTTTACTTTTATTGTCTGGAACACATGTTGCAGCTTTCAGGACACTTAATTAATACCAATAGCATTAAACAGGTCAGGTGTAAGGACCTTCTAATGCAAGGTGCCATTTATGTGAAAATAAAGAAACCAAGCTGAATAGAGGTGGAGGTCGACTCCAACTGTCTGCCATGTACAATGGTATTTAAGCCTTACCTGGCCTTTTTATAAAACCCCTTAGCCACAATGCAATCACATCTTCAGAAGGTTCCTCACACCTGGCTGTGATATGCTAATTGAGATTTTCCAGGGTACATAATCGCCCAACAGATTTGTACAAGTCATTCTGAATTGAGATCCAGTCGGATGACTAGCGAACTAAATTTTAACTGAATACAGAGTATTGACATCAAGCAGATAAGTCAGTCAGAAAGGATTTTTGTTTATGTACTTTGCCACTGGATGAATAGAATGTGGTGCTCCCTAATAAGCATGAGGTTCATATTAGGTTAATCCAACATGCACAATTTTCATCAGACCCAATTCAGGTCTGTCCCATCAGAGGGAAGGATTAGTTATTTTGTCAGAAGATGGTTGTCTTTTTTTAAGGACGAACAAGTTGAATATCTCTTCATTTTGCATATAGGCAAAACTATGCCCCATGATTTCCCAATAAATAGCTCTTTATAGAAGAGTTTTATTTACATGTAATCAGTGATTGAGAACTAGCTTACAACACATTTTTGCTGGCAGTAGCAGGTTGCCTAACATTTTGGAGCTTCGGTGGGAATGGATAGGAAAGTGTTATTTAGTAAGTTATGCTGGCCATACACTACGAAGACACTCGATAGATTCAACACTCGATCGGCGAATATCTTTAAATAGTGTTTGCAGACTGGTGTTTCTTACCTTTCCACATGTGATGTTTCCGTCTGACCCATTTGTTTTGCGATTACAATAGCAAAAAAGATTGGGCCAAGTGTTTCTTCTGTCAGAATAATGTAGGAGATGATTTCCCAAAGTATAAGTAAAGGTCCATTGAGTAACAATGACCCCATGTTCACTGGAGCGATACAATACTAGACGTTGACTGATTGTTCAGACAAAATAAATAACTCTTGGCTTACACCTCTTGTAACACCTGTCTTTCAGGTATTCATTCTTTACTTCAAGCCAGTGTTTCCGATGTTTGGTTTTACGCTGGGTCCGTCTGCTTGGATTTGTATTGTGTACGGAACCATGATTCTAAAATTGTACAGGTGAGAGCAGAGTGCAAAATTTAATGGCCTTGACTTCATGGTTATGTATGTGAAGATGTTTATAGAATTCTGTAAAGCACATGCCTGGCTAGGAAGGTGATATATCTCTATACATAAAGGGCATGGTTATAAATAATAATCACTTCCTGCAGGGTTATGAAGTGTTTCTCTCCCGCAAGGCTCAGCGTGTTCCCTACATGACGAGCATGCGTTTGCTGCGCATGTTGCTTGTCATTATGCGTTCTGGTCTGGTTCCTGGTGGGGTGGACTCTTGGAGTGTTAGAGAACCTGCAGCGTGGTGTTCCGTTGGTTATTCGAACACAAACACGATGGTCTTGTGTTCTACACCTGCGCTACGACAGATGGGATTACATGATGTCATAGGTGAGAGCGTTTTGGGTTATTTTTAACTTAATAACAATGTTGACAAGACAGCTTTGACTGCCTCTGTGGATCATATTTTGTCTCATAAAACCTTTTTTTCTATTGTGATGCCTGTATTGAAAAGGGTCCTAACAGAGATGGTCAAAACTAAATTAGGGCTATGTCCCAAAATATATCAATATTTCATTACTTTCTTTGATGCAACCGCTATTCCTCTTTCTTTGCAAACCAGCCAATAGGAAAGAAGGGTTCCCAGGGTCAGGCAGTGATGTGCTCCTTCCTGATCAGGCAATGCACCATCATGCTGTAGATTTGGAATCAATGAGGGAGGCTCTGTCATACCAGGAGGAAGTGAGCTCCAGTGCAGAAATATAAAGGGTTGAAACTTTTAAACAGTCACACTTAGCAGTAAATTTTCTTTAAATAATGTTAAGAACCTATAGATCTGACAGAATAACCTCAACACTTCTCTTCAGCCGAGATGCTCCTTCTTTTCTGGGGCAGCTTCCTATGCTATGGAGCACGACAGTTCCCTCTGCATTTCACGAGCCTCGTTATATGGGAATTGCAATACACAATGAGATGCTTGTTCAGTGCTTTCCATGTGATCCGGTTAGTCAAGATTTCCCAGAAAAAGCGTAAGAATACATTATTCTGCTACATGGTAGTAAATCATTAATCTTTCATGTTCATGTGTGATTTGTGGAATATAATGAAGTTTTTATCTCTAGCAGGTTGGACTAGATGGACGTATGTCTTTATACAACCTCCAATACTATTTTACTATGTAACTGTTATACAGACATTATGGGTAGGGTATAAAGGTTGGACTAGATGGATGTATGTCTTTATACAACCTCCAATACTATGTTACTATGTAACTGTTATACAGACATTATGGGTAGGGTATAAAGGTTGGACTAGATGGACGTATCTCTTTATACAACCTCCAATACTATGTTACTATGTAACTGTTATACAGACATTATGGGTAGGATATAAAGGTTGGACTAGATGGATGTATGTCTTTATACAACCTCCAATACTATGTTACTATGTAACTGTTATACAGACATTATGGGTAGGGTATAAAGGTTGGACTAGATGGACGTATCTCTTTATACAACCTCCAATACTATGTTACTATGTAACTGTTATACAGACATCATGGGTAGGGTATAAAGGTTGGACTAGATGGACATATGTCTTTATACAACCTCCAATACTATGTTACTATGTAACTGTTAGACAGACATTATGGGTAGGGTATAAAGGTTGGACTAGATGGACGTATGTCTTTATACAACCTCCAATACTATGTTACTATGTAACTATTATACAGACATTATGGGTAGGGTATAAAGGTTGGACTAGATGGACGTATGTCTTTATACAACCTCCAATACTATGTTACTATGTTACTGTTAGACAGACATTATGGGTAAGATATGTATAGCCGCAATCGTACATTTACGGCAAATGTTTTTAATTTACAAATGTTTGGCCGTACAATACCATGCGGTAGTAAAATACCATAATGGTATTCTATGGAGGATCGTAAATCTATGAACAAGGACGTAGATTTACGATCGTTATCGGACATTTGTGCATCTGCTGACAGCTCTCTATTTACTGTGCCTGTGATTATCTCCCTTGAGAGCTTGGAGCTTGGCATTAACTTTGTATTTGGAAGGGGATGATGGAAGGACCCTAGGGCAGGATATCAGGACCCCCTATAAAGCTATTTTTGCAATACTGTAAGACACTAGTCACGGCTGTGACTTTATGATTTTTACCTTTATCATGGCTTCATGAGCCGCCGCTTTATGGCTGTGCAAGCTCAAGCAGACAAAGGTAAATATCATGCTCTTCAAGTGCCTGGAGCAATGTAAATATAGCCTATTGTACCCACTGTTTACTTTTATTGTCTGGAACACATAGTTGCAGCTTTCAGGACCACTTTAATTAAATACCAATTAGCATAAAACAGGTGTCAGGTGTTAAGGACCTTCTAATGCAAGGTGCCATTTATGTGAAAATAAAGAAACCAAGCCTGAATAGAGGTGGAGGTCGACTCCAACTGTCTGCCATGTACAATGGTATTTAATGCCTTACCCTGGCCTTTTTCATAAAACCCCTTAGCCACAATGCAATCACATCTTCAGAAGGTCCCTAACACCTGGCTGTGATATGCTAATTGAGATTTTCCAGGGTACATAATCGCCAACAGATTCTTGTACAAGTCATTCTGAATTGAGAGATCCAGTCGGATGACTAGCGAACTAAATTTTAACTGAATACCAGATATTGACATCAAGCAGATAAGTCAGTCAGAAAGGATTTTTGTTTATGTACTTTGCCACTGGATGAATAGAATGTGGTGCTTCCCTAATAAGCATGAGGTTCATATTAGGTTAATCCAACATGCACAATTTTCATCAGACCCAATTCAGGTCTGTCCAATCAGAGGGAAGGATTAGTTATTTTGTCAGAAGATGGTTGTCTTTTTTTAAGGACGAACAAGTTGAATATCTCTTCATTTTGCATATAGGCAAAACTATGCCCCACTGATTTCCCAATAAATAGCTCTTTATAGAAGTTTTATTTACATGTAATCAGCTGATTGAGAACTAGCTTACAACACATTTTTGCTGGCAGTAGCAGGTTGCCTAACATTTTGGAGCTTCGGTGGGAATGGATAGGAAAGTGTTATTTAGTAAGTTATGCTGGCCATACACTACGAAGACACTCGATAGATTCAACACTCGATCGTCGAATATCTTTAAATAGTGTTTGCAGACTGGTGTTTCTTACCTTTCCACATTTTAGTGATGTTCCCGTCTGACCCATTTGTTTTGCGATTACAATAGCAAAAAAGATTGGGCCAAGTGTTTCTTCTGTCAGAATAATGTAGGAGATGATTTCCCAAATGTAAAAGTAAAGGTCCATTGAGTAACAATGACCCCCATGTTCACTGGAGCGATTACAATACTAGACGTTGACTGATTGTTCAGACAAAATAAATAACTCTTGGCTTATCACCTCTTGTAACACCTGTCTTTCAGGTATTCATTCTTTACTTCAAGCCCAGTGCTTTCCGATGTTTGGTTTTACGCTGGGTCCGTCTGCTTGGATTCTGTATTGTGTACGGAACCATGATTCTAAAATTGTACAGGTGAGAGCAGAGTGCAAATATTAATGGCCTTGACTTCATGGTTTATGTATGTGAAGATGTTTATAGAATTCTGTAAAGCACATGCCTGGCTAGGGAAGGTGATATATCTCTATACATAAAGGGCATGGTTATAAATAATAATCACTTCCTGCAGGGTTATGAAAGTGTTTCTCTCCCGCACGGCTCAGCGTGTTCCCTACATGACGAGCATGCGTTTGCTGCGCATGTTGCTTGTCATTATGCTGTTCTGCGTCTGGTTCCTGGTGGGGTGGACTCTTGGAGTGTTAGAGAACCTGCAGCGTGGTGTTCCGTTGGTTATTCGAACACAAACACGAGATGGTCTTGTGTTCTACACCTGCGCTCACGACAGATGGGATTACATGATGTCTATAGGTGAGAGCGTTTTGGGTTATTTTTATACTTAATAACAATGTTGACAAGACAGCTTTGACTGCCTCTGTGGATCATTATTTTGTCTCATAAAACCTTTTTTTCTATTGTGATGCCTGTATTGAAAAGGGTCTCTAACAGAGATGGTCAAAACTAAATTAGGACTATGTCCCAAAATATATCAATTTATTTCATTACTTTCTTTGATGCAACCGCTATTCCTCTTTCTTTGCAAACCAGCCAATAGGAAAGAAGGGTTCCCAGGGTCAGGCAGTGATGTGCTCCTTCCTGATCAGGCAATGCACAATCATGCCTGTAGATTTGGAATCAATGAGGGAGGCTCTGTCACTACCAGGAGGAAGTGAGCTCCAGTGCAGAAATATAAAGGGTTGAAACTTTTAAACAGTCACACTTAGCAGTAAATTTTCTTTAAATAATGTTAAGAACCTATAGATCTGACAGAATAACCTCAACACTTTCTCTTCAGCCGAGATGCTCCTTCTTTTCTGGGGCAGCTTCCTATGCTATGGAGCACGTACAGTTCCCTCTGCATTTCACGAGCCTCGTTATATGGGAATTGCAATACACAATGAGATGCTTGTTTCAGCTGCTTTCCATGTGATCCGGTAAGTCAAGATTTCCCAGAAAAAGCGTAAGAATACATTATTCTGCTACATGGTAGTAAATCATTAATCTTTCATGTTCATAGTGTGATTTGTGGAATATAATGAAGTTTTTTATCTCTAGCTTTCTTATTGTTCCATCACTACATCCTGATTGGACGTTGCTTCTGTTCTTTATACATACGCATGGGACAGTCACTATGACACTTACACTGTTATTTGTACCCAAGGTTAGTTTACTCTGTGAGTGTACATCTTTCTCTTAAGCTGATTATATATACATACTGAGTATACTGAAAGCAAATGTATTAGTTTTTACATGCAGGGGCTCCACCACGAGAAGAAATAGCTGAAGTATATGAAGACGAGCTTGATTTAAGGCGTTCCCGATCAAACCTTAACAGTAGCATTACATCGGCATGGAGTGAGCACAGCCTGGACCCAGATGACATACGGGTGAACATATAGCAATAAATATTTTTATGTGTAACACTTATATTTCAATTGAATTGAATTAAGCAGTATGTCGCTTTCCTTAATATTTCACCTGGTCAAGGAGATACAGCATAATAAAAGAGAAAAACAAAATCGATTTAGCAGCTGACATCTCTGCAGTTCATTTTACATGCAACGTTTGTGCATCACATAGACTGATCACCAAAAGGCACAAGTTGATCCATTTCTTTAATATTTTGAGGTTACGTTTGTATTACAATCATTGGCAGGTACAAAATTGGAAGGAAAAAAATGAAAAGGGCCTGAAGCAAACATATTTGCACTTGACATGGTCATTTCTTTGTAGCAACAACAGCTTGTAGGCACTTTATAGCGAGATAAGAGAATTTCAGTTATTTTTCGTGCATTCAAAAAAGGCAAAAGGCTTCAAATTCTGTATCTGTTTTGGACACTGTGCATGCACTGTTCTTTTGAGATCTTTTCAAAAATGTTCCATGATGTTTATGTTGAAAGACAGTCAAGTTTGCCCTTCTTGTGTATTTATGTTCCAAATCATTGTCTATTGTCTTTTGAGGGGATGACATTGGTTGCAAAGCATGATCAGTCTATTCCTAGCTTAATAGTTTGAGAGGTGTTCCTTCTTTCTTAGTAGAAGTTCCTTCTACTAAGAAAGGTTTTAACTTTGATATGTTGCATCTCTGGAATCAGATAAAATATAAAGGAAAGAGATACATAATTTGATTCAGCAAAATATGGCCAACACTCCAGAAAGTAAAGCCTTTACTTCTCCTTTAAGCACACTTTTACAAACACGGTTTTGTGTTGCAATAAAAAAAGTGCAAAATATTGCCTGTGCAGCAACCAATCGGATGCTATATAGCTGCAGTATCACAGTAAAAACCTAACACCTGATTGGTTGATGCAATTCAATAGGACAGGCAAACTTTTGCACCTCTTATTGCATCTTTATCTTTTTTGGATCATGAGGAGGAAGCCAGAGAACCCTTCAAAACCACAATCAATAGGGATTCCAGAATCCTTTAAATTTGGGTACCCAAGAAAAACACACCCAAGCGTGTTTGATCTGAAAGGAATTCACCTGCATAACAGATAGCTGTCAGCTGATATTCCACAGGGATGGACCATTTGTGTAGATAACCCCATGAGTATTTTTCAGAAAAACTGGCTACAATTCCTGTCTGTAGGCTTATTTTTAAAATACGTTTTAGGGTTTAAAGGAGAACTATTGTGTTTTTTAAAATGAAAAGTACTTGGGACTGGTATATAGGCCTGGTAATTCCTACCTCCCAATATTGTTTGTGTGAGGAGCACCAGACCATTAAAAACTTATTCTGCCAGTCTTCCTCCTGGCTTCAGCATGATATTAAATACAGGAATAGTCTTGGACTAACCTGGCAAATGAAAACTGTCCGTGCTGTAGCTCCTCAACAAAATTATATAAAAAGATAATCAATCCGACCTCCCTGCTCCAGGTACTTTCCATTTTTGAAAATTTAATTTTTAGAGTATAGATATCCTTTAAGACAATTTAAAATTCTGTGCTACAAGAGCTGAGAAAATAAGCTGTTGTATCACTATGCATAGGAATCAGATTGACAAATATAAGCAGACAGAACGTTACCAAGCACATGAACATATAATACAATTCAGCAAGATTTTCAGGGTAGTAACACAATGTTATTATTATTAATAATGAAAATAAGTAATATTCTACCAAATACTCACGCTCTATATAATTTGTATGTATGTGTGAGTACATATGAAACAATGAAAACTGATTGAATATTTTAATTCTTTTTTTTAGGATGAGCTAAAAAAGCTTTATGCACAACTGGAGGTTCACAAAACCAAGAAGATGACCGTAAACAACCCTCACCTACAGAAGAAACGTAGCTCTCGCAGGGGGCTCGGACGCTCTATCATGAGACGCATCACTGAAATTCCAGACTCCGTGACAAAACAGAGTGGACGTGAAGAACGTGAAGGATCCCCCGGCTCTAGTGGGGGGCAGAAACGAAAGCAGCAGGACAGTGGTAGCGTTAAGTTGCGGGAAGAGTCACTAAGGCAGAGAGTACTTTCCTTACGCAAATCACACAGCACATATGACCATATGCAGGAAGCCAAGGATGCTGGGTCAGCCTCACCACGATTGGAGTGTTCAAGCAGGGATGCATCACTACGAGATTCCCTAATGAGAAGGAATCTCGCAAGAAATGTCTCATTACGTTCACGGGGAGACTCACTAAACCAAGCACCTCTCGTATGTAAATCTCTTAGTGCCCACAATCTGCTGGCTGACAAGAAACCTCTGTGTGTCCATGCCGCACCCTTGCAGAAATCCCACAGTATGATGGGCAGTGCAAAAGGAAAGGGTCCATTAATTGCTTCTGGGGAGATCCCAACAGAAAGGGCCATAGAGGGAAGCAGGAACCCCCTTCTTGGTGGTAGCTTTGATAAAGCAGAGGTGTGCCCCTGGGAGGTGCAGGATCTCCCACCACCTACTGAGAGTCGATCTCAAAAGCATGTAACCTATGCTCCTGGTAAATGCAGCAGTCTAGACAGTTCACATACTACAGAGAAGGCACATATTTCAAGGGGAAAGAAGGGTGACATAGGGGTAAAGCACCATAGTATGGGAAGTGGTGAAGGTACCAAGAGTCCTGGCCAGTTAAGACACACACATTCACAAGGCAGCACAAAGCACGACACAGACAAATCGGACTTAGTTACAGTGAAACCTGGCACAGTTCAGGGTTGTATGTTTGATTTAGATGGGCTAAATAAACCAGGACAAATCGTAGAAGGTACTAATTTAACAGGGAAGGACACCGAGCCTACAGATTCCTTAAGACGACACCACAGGGGAAAATTTAAAGGCCTGGTTCTCGCAGTCAGAGCATTTAAAAGTACTGCAGCAGCAAGAGAACATAAGGAAACGGAGAAAGAGCCTGTTGATACAGCAAAAAGTCCTATAAAGAACAGTATTGAAGACATTTGCCCATGGGAGACCGAATCAACTTCTTTTATAGTGAAGGAAGAATCGACTGACCTGCCTTTTGCAGAGACGGAACAAATCTGTAGCTCACCCAAAAAGGAAGGATCTGCAATACCTGAAATAAACATGAATAAAGAGGATCCAACCTCCCCAAAGCAAATCACAAAGGAGGCTACATCTGTCAGCAAGCTGGAAAGGATGAGCAAGTTAAGAGAAGCAGTTTGCCCATGGGAGAGCTTAGAGGGGCCCCAGAACATCCCTCATAAATCCCAAAGTATAGAAAGTAAAAGAAGTGAGATATGCCCATGGGAGAGCACAGACATTGAAGATCCAAGAGGCCTCCTCAGTAAGTCTGGAAGCAACGTATCCCTTCAGAGCCCATGCAACAAAATAAGAAAGGTCCACAGTGTGTGTGATAACATGGAGAGGAGTCAAAGAGCAGATATATGCCCCTGGGAAATGGTAGAGGGTGGAGATACCAAAGAAAAGGGGAGCTCCTGGAAAGAAAATTCAGCTTTGAGTCTAAAAGAACAAATTTGCCCCTGGGAAACAACTAAAGAGGAAAATCAGAGATCAGATATATGTCCCTGGGAAACTAGTAATATGGAAAATGTGGCTGTCGGGGGAGTTGGCAAAAAGAGTCTGACCATAAAGTTAGAAGAGCTAGGGCGGCAGAGAGATGCAGTTTGCCCGTGGGAAAGTGAAGAGTCAGTTGGCTCCCCTGGGGCTCTCAGTCAGTCACCAACCAAAACTTTTAAAGCGAGGTCTGTTCAGTCAAAAACGTCAGACAGCTTAAACCTAGAAGCACGTAGGGAGGAGATATGCCCCTGGGAAAGTCTAGACTCTGATGGTACACCTGCACTCATGAGCCAGTCACAAAGTCAACATTGGGAGCAACCCCGCAAGGAAGTAGGAGAAATTTGCCCTGAGGTGCCAACCCAGACCAACACGGATTCCCAGGGCACAGTTTGCAAATCACAAAGTAAGCAAGGTTCACTTTGTAGCTTATCAAGCGAGGATCCACAACCAATGTCAAAAATCTTAAGCAAGAGTGAAAGTCGTATCGGTGACCTGTACACTAAAATAACACCAGTGCAATATACCAGACATGGACATCACTCCCTACGAGAACAAAGTTTCAGCCACAACAGAGACACGGAATTTACAGTCTCATCTGAACAAAAAGAGATGGAGTCAAGCACACGTAGAACTAGGAGTGAAGACCCTTGCAAATTGGCAGAAATTTGTCCATGGGAAGTTCAAGAAAGCCCCACAGAGGAGCAGCCCATGAATAAAAAGGAAGACATCTGTCCTTGGGACTTCCAATAGGATATGATGCAGTTAAAAGGTGTGATGATGCAAATATGGTGCTTGTTAGGGGTGTGGCTGTAAGGATGTTCATGGGAGGATTAAAAAGTGAAACATACAAGTGACAGTGCAGGGTTATATGCATACAGTAAGTGTAAAGCCTTTACTATGACCACCTAATGCCAAAAGGCTAGAGGAAAATCAGAGAATCAAGATTTTTTTCTGTGAAATTACTTTATTCTGTACTCGGAAAAATGGCTTTAAGGTGAATTTCATCCTAAATGAAGAGCTAAAAATAAAGTTATCCCTTCTTTTTATTGATGTTTTTGTGGTTTGTAAATATGGCTAACCTGGAACGGTATCAAAAAATGTTTGCCCATTCAGAATTACTACAACTGCGGAGTTTAAAGGTTATCAGTAAGAACAGAGCACACATCAACTACAGGATCAGTGAAGCATTGTGATGTCTTCTTCCCTCCTAGACTGACTTTCAACATATCTCCTGACCTATCCTGAGATGAATTGGCTTCTCCCCTCCTAGACTGGCCCAACTTTCAGCATATCTTCTCGTTAAAGGGCAACTGTATTGTCCAAGCTTCACCCCCATCCCTTGTCTGGGATCTATCAAATAGGAAAAAGTGCTTCTTGTAGATACCTTCTCATTGGTTAGGCCCTGAGCCAGAAGGGGGGCCGAGCAACAACACTACAGTTGTTAAGATACAAGGGTCAACAAGGATAAGAAGTCATGGCTGGCCACAACTTAATGCCTTAGTTGGAAAGCTCTGATCTTACCTTACCATTAGTTTAATTATACAAGAAAAACACAATGGAAAATTCTATCATTGTACAAATGTAGATATTTTTTATCTTGTTTTATTAAAGGGCATGTCCATCCCCCAATCAAAAAACTGGCTCCACTGCGTAGTGTTAAAAAAATAATTTCTGCTCTGCTCCTTATGGTTGTCCTGCACGGCCTGATGAAAGTGACTACTAGGATCCTGTCTGTGTGTAATCCGGTGCCTGCTACTTACTTGTCCTCTTAAAGGACTCTGGCATGCGCAGAGGAGCTCTTCCCCCTCCCACCAGACCTCTCGGTACTGCAGTGATCTTCTTTAAATAATAATTCTTTATATCAGCCCAGAAATGAACTTACCAGACCTCATTCCTTCGGCTCCCTCTGTTGACTGGTAGCCGTGTCTGTGGTTGGCCGAATCTCAGCCAATCACAGATGTGGCTGCAGGTCCAGTAGCAGAAGAGGCAGTGGCAGAGGGAACGAAGGTGGGCAAGTACATTTCTAGCATTTAAGTTGGGGGGGGGGGCTACATTATAGTTTGGGATTTGGGGGGGTGGAGATACCCTTTAATGCTTATTCCAAATAATAAACATTAACAGTAGCCACTGTCTGCTGACTGTTACATCATTAGTCCCACAAATAGCAGATTTCCTCAGCAGCGAACAGATCGCATGAGATGTTTGGAGCCCATCCAATGAATACAGACAATAAACATAGAAAACCAGTTAGGTATTTTGCAGCTATTTTTGGGAAGGACAGATTTATTATTCCCCTTTCAACAGTCCTGATATAAATGTTCATAAATAGTGCTATTTGTACCATTGTTGTGGGATTGGTTCTGTCTTCTCCAAACTCATATCATCCAGCTCCTGCCATGACTTTAGATCAGGACCTGGCAACAGTACAGTCTATAACACAAGGGAAAAAAACATTACAAGAAATGAATGGTGTATGACAGAAGCAAAACCCAACCCCTTTCCTATAAGTTACCTTTTCAATGGGCTCTTTTGGTGGGGCCCAAGAAGGAACAATCTTGCCATGCATTCTCCATGTTCCATAAGGATTCACCATATGACGTTCAAACACCACATATTCTAAAACATCCCTGGGCTCTTCACTTCCGCACATCACACGCCCAAAACGATCATATATAATCAGGCTCTGGGATAGAAAGTAGATGAAAGACTAGTAATGAGAGACCCTGCCGCTGACACATGGAATGAAATAAACATATGAACTCCAACCACAACCTGCCATACTTTAAAGGATAAGTGCACTGTAAAGTCAAGTTATGTTCTGTTGGAAGCTGCCGCTTTAAAAATACTATTGCCATGTTTTTTTTCCTATGCCCCTTCAGAGCCAACTTTTGCACCTCAAATGGTAAGGCCCGTTCGAAACGTGCGCACGCGACGTCAGTGCGTAGACAGATGTGTCCCGCGCCGTATGTGTGCGTGGCGAGAAGAAGTCACATGCGGTCACTATGTGCATGTGCTGACATCACGTAGCGTGCGCGCACGGAACGAACGGGCCTTTTTGGACCATTTGAGGCTGAACAATCAGTAGGTAGCTGCAAATTTCGGAGGGGCGGAGATAACCATTCATCTAAGCAGAGACAAGATGTAAGCAACTTTCATGGTGCAAAGCTAGGCTCTGGAGGGGCATAGGGTAAAAAAAAATATGGCAACAGTATTTTTAAAGCTGCAGCTTCCAACTGAACATAACTTGATTTTACAGTGCACTTATCCTTTAAAAGGAACTGCGGTCCTTTCTTTATTTTAAAGGGGAACTAAAGTCACCAGATAACATTAACCCAATAGACAGAGAGCACATTCACAAAGATACAAGTGTCAAGTGTTGTCTCACCTCTCCCTTTTCTGTGGCTGTTGGTGGATCAGGCACGGGTCATGTTACAGCATTCTCTCTCAGACACAGAAAAGATTTAACAGTGTATAATTGTTTTTTTTAAAACAAATCTCTCTTCGACCAGACAAGCATTTCATTCAAAAAACAAAAGTAATCTTTGCAGTTTATTTCCTATCAAACATTCGGGCAGAAAGAAAATAAAGATATCAAAATAAGTGTGGAGCTTTTAACCTGTAACCTCATGGGCCATGTGTTTCTAATAGTAGAGAGTTAGTCCACTAATGCCAGAGCTAACACAAAGTAAACAGGTACATTTAGAGACTTTATATTTTGCTAGGTACAGAATGGAAGCAAAAAATAAAAAAGGATGTAAAATCAGTTGATTATTTTGTAGTGTTCCTGGTAGGCTGTCTGCATGTTATCCTGAATAGAAAACTGTAGGGTAACAGCAGCTTTCAAAGTCTTATTAGGGACTTCCATATTTCTGTGGAGACTTTTTTATATAAAATACGGTATGCATTGAGACCGTGAATACTGGGTCAGGGTGTGTGACCAATAGGTGCACATGCTCGGAAGGCACTAATGGATGGCAAAATTTATATTAGTGATTTCTTTATACTGCCTATACCTGCACTGCTCAAAACCTTCCTGTACAGTGCGGATGTGGGCTAAGACACAGTCTATAAGACGTAGTTAAAATGGCCGTACAGATCATCTAACTAAGGAAGGCAGAAAGGAAAAGGAATGTCAGGATTCATTAGGAAAGTAAAAAAAACAGGCTTTTATTATAGCCTTAAGTTTTCGCCAATGTTACCCATTAAGGAGAAATTAATTTATTAAATCTCTTTAATGTGAAAGATCTGTCAAATAAATCCTCTGTTTTCCTGTATATATAGACAGACAAATATTAAAGATTTTGGTGAAATCCAGAGATAACGGTTACCTGTTTACTGTGCATTCGCAATGTTACTTGTCCATAAAGGTTCCCTTTGCTGACCATCTCAGGGCAGCGGAACTGTACTAGTCTGGGAGGCTCTAAAGATTCCACAAATTTCCAACGTAAAGTGCGATACCTATTGCCACGGACCATTTCCTATGCAAACAAGAGAAAATTACCATGAGATTGGTCTACAAAAAAAAAAACTCTTAATACTTATAGGTGTTCACAATTACTTACTGGATAACAGCGCTCCGTTACCAAAGTATGAAGTTTGTGGCGATCAAAGCTGTAAAGAAAGAAAAGACAATTAAAGGTTAGATTTTACTGGCAATACAATTTTTTCCTAAGCAATAATGGGAATGGGCCCTTGTTAAAAATACCTGAGGCAGAGAGGTAGGATTGGAAATCTGATTCTATCAGGCTCCCTCCTGGCTATAGCATTATCTTATATGCTGGGTATACACGGGCCATTTGTCAAATCACTGTGGGTTGCGACAACAGTAGTCCGCACAATTGTGATTTACCAGTATTTATTTTCGTCCGATCAACCAATACACAGTAATATCAGTTAGCCGAAAATATTGTATGGTGTGTACCCAGCCTAATACAGGAAAGCCTAGGACACTAACCTGGCAGATGAAACTTAGTGAACAATACTGGGAGGTAGGAATAATCAATTCTACCTCCCTGCCCCATTGTAGTTTTCCTTTAAGGGTAGAACTCAAATTGAAGTGACAACTAGGTGGTTTAGACACACACAGACAAGAAAATGATTACAAAGTGTCCATTAAATTTACTTTTTCCTCTTAATCAGAAAAAAGAATTGTCAAAATCAGTTAATAAGAATAAACAATTTTCCTATCTATACCAGCAAGTTCCTAGAGTAAAAGAAATGTCTGATCTTTTCCTTTCAGTGCCTAAAGGGGTTTTGTATTTTTGTCATTAACCTACACGCAAATCACATGAAAAAAAAAAATTGTTACATTCTTTCTAAAAAGTGGAAAACGTATTTAAAAAAATCACAATAAAGGAAACAATTTAATAAAACACCAATATAGCACTTACTTTGTGAGACATTCATGTGCAGTGATAAATATTTGCTGAGCTTTTTCTGGGAAAGTCTTTGTGCTAAATTCACTGTCATATTCCTTAATCTTTCGGATTCTAGAAAAAAAGTTAGACTGAATTATCTAAACTATTCAGATTGCACGAAACATGTATAGGAATGATTTATTTCTAGCAATTAAAAGGACAATTATATTGAATTTCCCCTCACTCAGAAATTGTACCCAGGGGTGAGGACCAGTGGTTTAGGTCCTTACAAAAGCAGCAGTACAGTTCCACCTCTGCCATCTGTTAATGATCTGGCCAATGAGAAGATGCACTCTACAAGAAGCTCGTCTTCCCATTGGTCTTGTTACGGATAGAGGGGCAGTGTTAGACGGAAAAATTCACTTCTTGCAGAGTGTCTTAACTTCGTACAGACGTACGATTTAGACACAAACCCCCGACCTCGACGAATGGCCATTTCGGCCGACAGTCGCACGTGTGTAAGCGTTCGGTCACATGTCGTTTGTTGATCCACCATGGCCGTTCATTGCGCGTGTGGATGTGTTTGGGGGTTGGAGGTCTTTGTCAAAATCATACGTCTGTACGAAGCTTTACCACTGGTCTTGTCATGGATAGTTGGGGCAGAGTTAGACCTTAGCAGCGAGAAAAAGTTAGGCTGTTAATGTTTAACAACTGATAAAGACAATACCCAAGGGGAAGGAACCAGCAAAAAAGACAGGATTAAAGGGCAACTCCACCCTCATAAGAACATCTTTTAGAAAGAACGGCCTCTTTAAAATATGTTGATATATTATACTTTGTCCTATGAATTCATTACTGTATGCCTGCTAGGCTTCTGGATGCCTTATGGAAACTGAGCCATTTAGAAACCTGAACTGAGCCTGTACTGAGCCTGGGCATGCTCAGAAAAGGCAGACAGGGGATTAACATTCAGTCATTGGCTGTGATGTCAACTGTCAACTCCATAACTTACAGTTACTAACTGGAAGAACCAGGAAGCAGAAACGGGAAACAGGACATTGTGCAGGATTTCAGGTTAGACTTATATATTTCACATTTCAAACTATTACCGTTTAGGGTTTTGGGGGTGATTTACCTGTATGTAAGTTTTCATTTTGGGGCTGGACTTGCCCTTTAAAGCTGGGTACACACAACAGATGTCTGAAAGATGACAGACAGATTTCAAAGATCAGGGTACACACAGTTCCGAGTTTTCTCCCTATACATTGTATAGGGGGAACGTTTAGGACTGCATGTTACCCACAACCCCTATACTTTACTACAAGATGACAGCCACGGATGGGGGAAATTTTAGTCGGCCTCGCGATTATTAGGAAAATGTGCCACACACAGTAAAGATAAAGCGCCGATACTGTCTGATCCAACGGTATTGCTGCTTTATCGTTAATGTGGGTGCACACCTTAAATCAACTGAGCATGTATAGTACACCGTTTATAAACATTAGATAAACTTACGCAAGCTGAGAGGCTGCTGTTTGTTTCAACTGTTGAGCTCTTTGTACTAGACCATCTTTTGAAAGTGATGACAAACGGGCATCTCCCTCAGGGGGAATGTAAGGGTCAAAAATACCAGCTAAAAGAAAGGAAAATGTTTAAAAATAACTACTTCCCTAAAATCTAATCCACATACACTCCATATGAAAATATCCACTTCCAAAAACATTCAAAATATGGACCGTTCAGAGAAAAGTAACAAGCACAGCATCAGTGTGAATGCTTCTCACCTGTGCAAGACAAGTTAATAGGTCGTTCAATGATTTCTTGAGGGACTACCACCCCTGCTGCTCGTGCTTTTTTAATCATTTCATTTGTTGTTTTTTGTTTTGCCCCTACTGCCGGTGGTATGAAGTACCTCTTTTTTGTCCTGACTGGCACAATCAGAGCTGGAGTCATCAAGCGAGCAGGTTTGAGAATGGAAGCTAATCCCTGCATGAGAGGCAACATCTCAGATTTGAAATAAAAATTAACATATTATGAGGGTACTAACAACCAAAGACATAACAGGAAACCAAACAGATGTACTAGGTGTTGGCTCAGAATTAGGTATATCCCAGAAATTAACCACCCACAAGGAAATACAGGTTATTTCAGGGGGAACTGTTACTGCCACCTAACCCAAATTATGGTCCCCAAGCATCCTGACAGACTATCTTGACTCTCTGTGAAGGCAAGCATGCTAAGTAATCCCTATGAGGCAGTATTGGGAGAGGGAATTTCCCACCATGCAGTTCACATACTGTCACCATTCCAGTAACGGCAAAACTTTACATAACAGAAGAGTTAATGATACTAAGGCACTTGATTGACAGATGAAATGTAATAATATGATTCAGAATGGACATCTAAAGAAGTAGGGGACAGATCACCAACAAAAAAATGGTACAGCGATAGTTGGGAAGAATGATAGTTTCCAGTAATGGGCAATTTAATAAAACTAACATGTCCTATTGACAATGATATTGTTAAATATATATTAATAGGTCCGCCAACCACCTGATCATCTTCTAACACGATGGTGACCATAGACACTCCAATCCGATGGTTGTACGATCAGATTGCTGGTCGGGCAAAAAATGTGGCACAATGTGGAAATTATTGAATGTCCGAGGATTGTCAGGATAATGGTGGCCATAAATGCTTAGATCCCGGTCGTACGATATCGGGATATCCTGATTGTGTAAAATGATTGAATAATAATTTGGAAAAAAAATTCCCGACCGACCGGTAATCCGAACGTACAACCCGCAGAATCTATAATTGTAGCGTCTATGGCCCAAATCTTGCAGTCACACCATCTTTTACTGCAAGTAGATTTATTCTATTGCAGTATCACAGCACTATCCTGATTTGGTTGCATTAGATCAATAACCCCCCCCATATTAAAATCTCAGGACGGATATTTAAGGACATATCCTTGTCAACCTCGGTACGAAGATTTCTAAGTCACCCAGTACCATAGAGTTAAACAGAACCACTTACAGTTCCGTGTTCTCACTTCCCCTGAACTCACCAGTTCGCCCGCTAACCTGCATACCCCCATGGAAGCCGCCATCTTTGCAGCGCACAGAACGCTGGGTATCGAACGCCAATCACGTGACCAGAAATGTCTTCTTTGGTGTCAATATAGTTTGAGACATTGCCACTGATCGTCAGTAAGGCTTAAACGGGGTTTTTCCTGTCTCTTGTCCCATTGGTAATGTTATATAAATGAATGCTATTAAGTAAAATAGATAATGCTATTAAGTATATAAATAATCCGTAAAATAGATTCTAACTATTTTTTAAATAATTGATTTGAAGACCTTGTGGCAGCCATGCATTGGTTTAGGACAGACATGCTCTCAATCCTCGTACACACGTACAATCTTTGCACCGACCTCCCCTCCACGCGCGACTAACGCCCATTTAGTCCGATAATCGCACGTGTGTGTGCATTCGGTTGGTTGATCCCCCGTTACCAAACAACGGATCACCGAACGCATACACAGGTGCGATTATCGCCCAAAATGGCCGTTCGTTGTGCGTGTGAACGAGCTTTGGGGTTGGTGCAAAGATTGTACAAGGTTTAACAGTAAGGGCTCGGCCACACTTAAAGGCGCAAAAATGTGTCACTGCATTGGCGATGTGATACCACTAATAGCCCGTTATCAAAGCGCATGCGTTTCGCAAAAAAAACGCTTAAACCAACGCTTAGCCCCGATACATTGCTGCAAATGGGTTTGCAACCAAACGGCAATTGGAAAATATCCCTATATCAAGAACTACAGTATTTGTATTAATACCAGAAATACCAACCAGAACTACATTATATGTATTAATACCAGTAATTCTCAATATTCTATAGTATCGCTGTACCAACCAGAACTACAGTTTATGTATTAGTACCAGTAATTCTCAATATTCTATAGTATCCCTGTACCTACCAGAACTACAGTATGTGTATTAATACCAGTAATTCTCAATATTATATAGTATCCCCGTACCAACCAGAACTACAGTATATGTATTAATACCAGTAATTCTCAATGTTATATAGTATCCCCGTACCAACCAGAACTGCAGTAAATGTATTAATACCAGAAATTCTCAATATTATATAGTATCCCCGTACAAACCAAAACTACAGTATGTGTATTAATTAACTTGGCCAGACCACTTTTAAAGCTATTCAATGAACTTGCCATTACTACATCTGCTGGAAGACAGTTTCACCATTCTCACTGTAAAGAAACCTTTCCTAACCTGTAGATGAAACTTCTTTTCTTCCAATCTTAAAGGATGTCCACGTGTCCTCTGATATGACCTATTCGTGAACAATGCACCAGAGAGTGCCATTGTATGGCCCATTAATATATTTGTATAAGTGATCATATCCCCACCCAAACGTTGCTTCTCCAATGAAAACACCCTTTAATCTTTTTCCATTAGAGATTCACTTAACACAGTTATTTATGGTGTAGGTGGCACAAGGATTGTTAAACCCCAAATGCATCACCTTACAATTATCAACATTGAATCTCATCTGCCATTCTGCTGCCCATTTTGATAATCTATCTAGGTCTACTTGCAGCAATTGCACATCATTTGAAGTTTCCAAAGCTCTGCATAGTTTAGTGTTATCAGCAAAGACAGAGACCTTGCTCTCAATGCTCCCTTCTAAGTCATTTATAAACAGATTAAAAATAAGTGGTCCCAGTACAGAACCTTGGGGCACTCCGCTTAGAACTTTAGCCCATGTAGATGTAGCTCCATTGACCACCACACTCTGTTCGCAATCCAATATCCAATTCTCTATCCATGAACAAATGTTTTTTTCTAGGCCAACAGTCCTCAGTTTATATATTAGTCACCTATCTGGCACAGTATCAAAAGCTTTCGCAAAATCCAAGTATGCTACATCTACTGCTGTGCCTGAATCTAAATTCTTACTTCTTTATAAAACAAACAAGTAAATATGTCTGGCACAATCTATTTCTCATAAATCCATGCTGACTGCTACTAATAAGATCAGTTTTGGAGACAAAATCAAGGAAACGATCCCGTAAAAAAGTTTCCCTACCACTGATGTTAGGCTTACAGGTCTATAGTTACCAGGCTGGGAAAGACTACTTTTTTTGAGTATTGGTATTACATTGGCTTTTTTCCAATCCAGCGGCACATCCCCAGACCAAAGCGAATCTGAAAAGATGAGAAACAGTGGTCTAGATAGAACTTGACTTAGCTCTTTTAATGGTATAATTTGTAAATTCGTACAATTGCAGCGCATGCGTTCCGCATTTTTGTGCGCAATCATATGCGCTCCGATTGCGAATCACTGGGTGATAGCAATCGCGAGCGCGCGCCAACACGCGCTCCTGCGTCGGGAATGCAGAGAGTGGTATTGTAGATTCTGATAAATTATACGATAGAATGAATGTTTATGACAATTATGATCATTTAATAAATAATTTGATTAATTAAAAGCAACATTTGATTATTAATCACTTATTCTGGTTTGCATGTACTGTTCCTTTTTGCTGTGTTTAGAAAGTGATTTACCCAGTGCTCCCAGTAAATCTCCCCGCCGAATTCAGTATCGGGGTTTGCGGCTGTGATTTACCCAAAGTGAGACTTTAATGTCAGCTATAAGCTGCTGTTAAAAGTCTTGTAAACTTAATATGGAATTCAGTGCGGCAGCTGCATGGGTGATTTTTGCTATACTCGCGTAGCTGTAGTTAATGTCGCGCTAACCAATTGATTATTGTTTAGCGTGACTTTTGACCTACAGAAACGAGCCCAATAGTGTGTAGTTCTTGTAGCTTTGGACCCAGGTGCATTTCATTAAGAAAGTGACAGTTTTTTTATTATTTTATTACAGGACCTAAAAGGATTGGACCCATTATAGTCAATGGGAAAAATGTCTGTAAAATCACCAATAGTGCAGTACCACTTTTATGGATTCCTTAGCGTAAAGTCAGCCCTCCAGTTAACTAGCCAGCCCTTCAGTTTGCCAGCAGCATTAAGTCAGTCCTCCAGTTTACCAGCCATCCCTCCAGTTCACCAGCCAGTGTTAAATCAGCCTTTTAGTTAACCCGTCCATTTCACCAATCAATGTGAAGGATAATTCTACAATTATGATAATATATGGGGAAATTTTGTACCATTATAGGAAAGAACAAATCAGGGATCTCAGAGCATGTGTGAGGAGAGAAGAATAGAGCCAATTAGAACTAAAAAGGAAAAGTTTAAATATGTAAGGCCCCATCTTGGAAGCGAACACACCATGATATTTGGGGTTATGGATATGTATACATATAATTTAGGCCATATGCTAGTCAGCTTACCTGCTGACATTCCCACAACTTTCCAACAACAACAGGGCCAATCATTTTGTAAACACAAAATAAATGGTCCTGAATAAGGTCTATCACAGAAACGTTGATCGGCAAGTTAATTAGATGCCCTGATATAGACCTTGTATAAGGACAGTGTAATAAAATCCCCAATTAACATATTTGATGTCACCAGTGCAGTGGCACTATACTGCACATGCCTCAGACCTTGACGAGGATTCAGCATGGGACAGATACCTCACAGACAGCTTGGAGTCTTCATTTTCCTGGACTTTGAAAAGGCATAGTTGGAGAACCATAAGGAGCAGGGATTTAAGGTAAGGTTTATTTTAAACTACACAGTGGGGCCAGTAGTGGGTTCAATTATAGTTTTGGAGGTGGACATACCCTTTAAATTGTATAGTTTGTGTCTGTTTGAAGTATGGTGCCACAACCCAAGTAAAGTTTCTCCCAGGCCTCTAAGGACAGAGCGGGGACCGTAAGAATAAAACACTGCATGTTGAGTGCATGTCATCTCGAACACAGATTAAAGGACTCTCACACAGATATAACACAGACTGCTTAATGTAATGAATGTAATGAGCCCACTAACAAAGCCAAACAGATTACAGAGCAATCATCCTGGTGCCAAGAGTAATGTATCTGCTTCTGGCCAGTAGCCCAGCATTACTCACAGAATGTGATTACAGAACTATATTTAATCATTTTACTTTAGCATTGCAGATTGCTATTTTGTGAGAGTCGGTTTCAGATAAAGTCTAACGAGCTCAGGCCACTTGGTTTCTCACACACTGATCATGGTCAATGCATGTTTTCATGATACATTACTCTCAATTCTCTCTAATTTTATATGTTCAAAAATGCACCTTTGTGCAATGATTGTTGTACCGGGGAAATGTCTGAGAATTTAGGCCTTATATTTTTTCAGACATATAATAATATTTGTCCTTGTATATGATTATAATATTAATATTTTGCCTTGCCTCTCATGTACTTTTTACATTGTTGTGTGCTCATTTTTAAATACATGTCCACCCCCCAAAATAAAATTTTGTATCCAGACAGAATCCCTCCCCCCTAAAAAAACGAAAACTGTTATACTTACAAAGCTGAATAGTGAATATCCCGTCTACAATCAGATAAGCTCTCTGATCTCTCCTTACTGCCTGGTCGCAGCTCCCAGTTCTACACTTTACTGCAGTTACTGCAGTGTACTCTCTGGAGATTTCTCTCCTGAACAATGAAAAAGCTCAGCAAGCCTGTGTGAAAGCTCTGAGCTTTCGCAACATTAAAGGGAATGTTCAACCTTCTGGGCAAAAATCAGCATCTTGTGCAAAACGCCCCAAAAGCTGGACTTTGTTTTGTATAAAATCATTAATTCTGCTTCCAGACAGAGTTATTATACTTACATGCTCCTCCTCGATCCACCGTCGCGGCTCTGCACTTCCGAGTAAGGCAGTCAGTGTCGGCCCGTGACAGTGACGTCACGGCCAATTACTGACTGCCATTCCCGGAGCAGTCTCCACTGCGGCTGCCTGGGAACAGAAAAAGAACACAGCAGTCGCAGAGGAGAGCGAGTTAGAAGATCGGAAGCGGCGGGGGATCAAGGAGCTTGTAAGTATAAAATCTCTGGGTCAAACTGTCGGCTGTGGCCACTATTGCCACATTGATAGTCCACTATTGCCACTTTGATAGTCCTTCCTCCTGGCCAACCAGTCGGAAGTGACGAACCGTCTGTCAGGAGGAAGGAGGAAATTTTGGAAAAAGAAGGACCTAAAACGCCAGCTCACTGCTAATCACAGCAAACATAGCAAAGGATATGAAATCAGTTGGGTTTTCAAAAATGAAGGCAATATGTAGAATAAGTAGGTATGTGTAATATAGATAAATAATTTAAGTAATTGTTTTTTTCCACTAAACTTTAAAGGAAGAATTGCACTTTTATGATAGAAGAAACTTTAAACTGCACATTCTTTAGCAATCGCTTGCATTTCCAGAGTTCAGGCTCAGTATCCCGGACCAATAGTAAAATTCTGACTTATCTTTGAGGGCAAGCATGCTTAGTAATGACTAAGGAATATCCCATCATGCAATCCACACATACCACCAGTCAAAACTGCACACAGTATATCAGTTGTCAAAATTGCAAAAAGCACTTTATTGACAGCTGAAATGTAAAATACAGATGATAGAAGTTTCTACTAAACAGAATGCGTTGTTGGATCTGGTGATATGTAATAACAATCCAATGTGATGGTTCTGATAGGCAAAATTGGAGGTGCTCTATCCACAACCTGTGCCACTGCAGGTAAGTTTAATTAGATACATATAGTTCATAGGAAGGCACACTCCATATAGTATTTAAATAATACTCATTTATTAGTGCTGAAAAACACCTGAGGAAGGGGGTTGGACCCCCCGAAACGTTGTGTGTATTTTGGCATTTATTGTTTTTCAGCACTAATAAATGAGTATTATTTAAATACTATATGGAGTGTGCCTTCCTATGAACTATATGATATGTAATAACTCTGAGCTCATTTTGGAGATGAAGGTAATGGGAAGCTTAGGGAATAGTGATCATGACATATACAGGGAGATTCAATAAAAGTTCTGGTGCTAATTTTGCCCCAACCAATCAGATGTTAGCTTTCAGATGTTAAATAATAAATGATTGGTTGGGGCAAAATTAGCACCATTTTTAACGATAAGAACTTTAATTGAATCTCCCTGAAGAACTTTTATTGGATAACCCTGAGTGTCATTTAATATAGGTAGCAAAAAACAGAAGTGCACTGGGTTAACAACAACTTTTAACTTTAGGAAAGCTCATTTTATATTGTTAAAGGAATCACTCTTGCTCATAGACTGGCGGGATTTGTTACTGGGTAAATTTATTGAGCAGAAGTGGACCGCTTTAAAAGGGATATTAAACTATTACATTTATAAAATTATACCTTTAGGGAAAAGTGCAAAAAAAATTAAGCTACTCCTGCCTGGCTTGATGCCCAGGTAAAAAGGGAAATGGAAAAAAAGAAAAGGGCTTTTAAAATTTTGAAATCAGAAAGAACTGAACAGGCTTATAGGGAGTATAAAAGCTGTAAGAAGTAGTGCAAGAAAGCAATTAAACTAGCAGAACAAAATGTGGATAGCAGAAATATGGATAGCAGAACAAAGCAAGTTTAACCCCAAAATGTTTTTTAAATATATCAATAGTAAAAAGATGAGGTCCGAGAATGTGGGACCATTAAATAATGGGGCTGAGATGGTTATAGAAGATGCTGAAAAGGCTAATGTGCTAAACCATTTTTTACCCTCGGTATTCACTATAGAGAATCTTTGTCCTTAGCAGGAACTGTAATAAAATAAAGAGGGGAATATATTCAAGAGAGAAAAATAAAAAAGGGACATCTTGGAAATGGAAGCAGTTCGGAGAAGTGCAACTAAAATAATAAAGGGAATGGAGGGGCTTGACTATGCAGGCAGATTAGACAAGTTAGGGCTGTTTACATTGGAGAAACGATTTGGGGGTTCTAATAGATAACAAACTTAGCTGTAGCAAACAATGCCAGACAGCCACGGCTAGAGCTAGCAAGATATTGTCTTGTATAAAGAGGGGAATAGATTCAAGAGAGAAAAACATTATTCTCCCTCTTTACAAGGCCTCATTTGGAATATGCGGTGCAGTTTTGGAATCCCATATACAAAAGGACATCTTGGAAATGGAAGCAGTTCAGAGAAGGGCAACTAAAATAATAAAGGGAATGGAGGGGCCGCTATTGGCATATAACATCGCTGACGTGTTTAGAAGATGTAATTTCCAGGGGCTGGAACAAGAATGAGAGTTCATAACATAAATAGCTTCATAAAATATATAAGTAGTTAGATTCAGTGAATGATCTCACAAGGAGTTGATACAAGGAGTTAATACTAAGGCCAGGACATTGGCTGACTGTAGAAAGAAAGCATTTTTATAGAATCAGCAGAACAACAGCAAATCAGTGAATGCACATTCATCTGTGAGCGAACAGATTAGGCAAAGACCTGGAAAACAAGCAAGAACTTTGTGGAATGACAAAAGACAGCATGGTAGATTAAAGGGCTGTAAACTTTTTTGTTTACAGAACTTGAACATTCATTGAGGAATAAACAGCTATCTATGGACTTTTTCTACTTGGTGCTGATTCTATATTCTCCAAAAGAGCTGGAATCAAGGAATACGCTGCACTGTCGGTCATTTCCCTGACAGTTTCAATGCCCCCTGAATCAGAACACCCAGAGACTCCTATCAAGCTCAGTAATTATGCCAAGTCTCTGATATCCATAACGTACATATTGCTTCTTTTAGCTGGTATTCTGGGGAATACAATGATTATACGGGTCCAACAGGGACTCCGCCATGGAAGGGGGATCCAGAACTCTCTCAGTCACCATATGTGCAGTCTGGCATCTTGTAATCTTCTACAACTGACACTGGGAATCCCAGCAGATTTGTATGGAAACATATGGAACCCTTTCCCGTGGCCTATGGGTGTTGCTGGCTGTCGTGGTTTCTATTATATTTGGGAAGTTCTTTGCTATGCTGCTATCTTCAATGTGTTGTCATTGAACTGTGAGAGACATCATGCTACTTGTAAACCCCTAAGTCTTCATTTGCGCCAAGCTTCACGCATCCGTTTGCGTCTCTGTTTACTCTGGTTGGCTTGTCTGCTTGCTGGACTCCCAGTTTTATTTATAATGGGTTTAGAAGATGTGTATGCGGAGGATGTGACAGAAATGCACCCTGAACTGTGGGTATGTACCCCACTTAGCTCTCAGAGAGGCCTTTTTGTTGCCAGTATCTGGGCATCTTTTATAACTTACCTTGGTGTGCTGATAGTAGTAGGCATAACATGTTGGAGAATGAGGAGGGCATTGCAAGGCAGTGTTAACCAAGATCTGGAGGTTGCAGCCCCAAATGGATCTATACAGCTAATGGGAAGGTTCTGCAGCAGGCAATCCATTACCATTCGAAAGAACAATGTTAGGTTGCTGGGTAAGTAGTTGTAGAAACTGTCCAGCTTTTTCTAGACTGAAGGCTTCTTATTTCATGCAAATGTCATTTGTGTTGACTGTATTACAGCATACTGTGTGGCACTCAAATATGAATGAAAAAGAGCATATTTAACTGAATATTTAACAACAACGAAAAAAATTAAAAACTAACTCACATTATCACAAAAAGCAGCTGGATATTAATCAGATACAAACCTCCATATTTTTTAATGTACAAATAATTCTACTAAGAGGTACTCTCATTAATTAAATCATTTATTTAAAATGATTGCTGTACCTAAAATTTATAATAAATAATAATTTATATATATATTTCAATAAAACAGGAATAGTATAGGTATTCAATCATCCTGAACCACAGATACACCTGTAAGAATTAAATCCCTCTAGTCACTTCTAGACCCTCCTCCCCCCCCAAGGTTTTGGTGCCAGCATGCTCAGTGTGCAGCTTTGATAAGGCCTTGACCCCTCTTACACATGTTGGTGCAATTTGCTTACTTTTGACAATCGTCAATGACATCTTAGGGTAATATTGCTGAGAGGCACAACACTTTAAAAAACTGTGCAAACCTATATGTGGGAATATTGCAGGGTTTAGAGCTGTCTGGATTTGACTGTTTTCACCTGCAGGTGGCATTGGACTGGCATGGAGATTCAATAAAAGTTCTTATCGTTTAAAATGGTGCTAACTTTGCCCCAACCAATTAGAACTTATTTAAAGGGTATCTTTACTCTAAAAAATCTAATTTTCAAAAATAGCAAGATCCCACTCATCCAAAACTTTTTCCAGATTCTGAGAAATCATCATTTGAAATCACAGCATTTAAAGGGAAAGACCTGTCACTCCATAAGCAGACATTATAATATTTAATCCATGCTTGACCTCTTTTCCTGCCTGCCAGCACACTTTCTGTGACATTTAAGAGAATCAGCAGAGAAAAGACAGCAGGGGGGAGGGAGGGGGAGATGTGTAATCAGAGCAGTGTCCATGGTGAGGCTGTGCAGAACATATAAGTGTCGCAGACACTACAAGGAGGGAGTGAGTTAGGGAGGGTGGGGGGAATTAGGAGCACTAACTAAACATTAATAATTTAATGACAAAGCAAGCACAGATAAATATGTGAATACCACCATTTTACTTCTCTCAAAATGTAGTTTCAGATAATGTAAAGTTGTTTCAGTGAGTATAGTGACCCTTTAACATTTGAAAGCTAACATCTGATTGGTTGGGGCAAAATTAGCACCATTTTAAACGATAAGAACTTTTATTGACTGCCCAGCAGGTAGTCTGTCACTTTTGGGCTAGGTACAAACAAGTTAATATTTGGGCTCAAAATATTTAAAGGAATTTTTGCCCTTTTTTTTTTTATAGAAAATTGATTAGCTATATCAGGATTTTAGGCTGGGTATACATGGGCAGATCTTTTGGCCCAACGGACTGATACTTCCATGTATCAGTTGGTTGGGGGCGAAAAATCTGTGGTGGTTTTGGCCGTGATTGATGTTGGATTGGATGAGACTAACAGGCGATCAAACATGTTGGTAAATCGGGCAATTGTGCGGTTCCCTTGTGCGACTAAACTATGCAGAGCTTTGGAAACTTCAAATGATGTGCAAGTGCTGCAAGCAGACCTAGATAGATTATCAAAATGGGCAGCAGAATGGCAGATGAGATTCAATGTTGATAAATGTAAGGTGATGCATTTGGGATTTAATAATCCCTGTGACACCTACACCATAAATAACTCTGTGTTAATTGCATCTGTAATGGAAAAAGATTTGTGGGTTCTGGTAGATAACAGACTTAGCTATAGCAAACAATGCCAGGTAGCAACGGCTAGAGCTAGCAAGATATTGTCTTGTATAAAGTGGGGAATTGATTCAAGAGAATGAGATATTATTCTCCCTCTTTACAAGGCACTGGTAAGGACTTGTTTGTAATATGTGGTGCAGTTTTGGAATCCCATATACAAAAGGGACCTCTGTGAAATAGAAGCAGTTCAGAGAAGGGCAACTAAAATAATAAAGGGAATGGAGAGGATACTATATAATATTGAGAATTACTGGTATTAATACATATACTGTAGTTCTGGTTGGTACAGGGATACTATATAATATTGAGAATTACTGGTATTAATTCATATACTGTAGTTCTGGTTGGTACAGGGATACTATATAATATTGAGAATTACTGGTATCAATACATGTACTGTAGTTCTGGTTGGTACAAGGATACTATATAATATTGAGAATTACTGGTATTAATACATATACTGTAGTTCTGGTTGGTACAGGGATACTATATAATATTATAACACAGACTGCTTAATGTAATGAATGTAATGAGCCCACTAACAAAGCCAAACAGATTACGAGCAATCATCCTGGTGCCAAGAGTAAGTATCTGCTTCTGGCCAGTAGCCCAGATTACTCACAGAATGTGATTACAGAACTATATTTAATCATTTTACTTTAGCATTGAGATTGCTATTTTGTGAGAGTCGGTTTCAGATAAAGTCAACGAGCTCAGGCCACTTGGTTTCTCACACTGATCATGGTCAATGCATGTTTTCATGATACATCTACTCTCAATTCTCTCTAATTTATATGTTCAAAAATGCACCTTTGTGCAATGATGTTTGTACCGGGGAAATGTCTGAGAATTTAGGCTTAATTTTTTCAGACATATAATAATTTTTCCTTGTATATGATTATAATATTAATATTTGCCTTGCCTCTCATGTACTTTTTACATTGTGTGTGCTCATTTTAAATACATGTCACCCCCCAAATAAAATTTTGTATCCAGACAGAATCCCTCCCCCCTAAAAAAACGAAAACTGTTATACTTACAAAGCTGAATAGTGAATATCCCGTCTACAATCAGATAAGCTCTCTGATCTCTCCTTACTGCCTGGTCGCAGCTCCCAGTTCTACACTTTACTGCAGTTACTGCAGTGTACTCTCTGGAGATTTCTCTCCTGAACAATGAAAAAGCTCAGCAAGCCTGTGTGAAAGTCTGAGCTTTCGCAACATAAAGGGAATGTTAACCTTCTGGGCAAAAATCGAATCTTGTGCAAAACGCCCCAAAAAGCTGGACTTTGTTTGTATAAAATCATTAATTCTGCTTCCAGACAGAGTTATTAACTTACATGCTCCTCCTCGATCCACCGTCGCGGCTCTGCACTTCCGAGTAAGGCAGTCAGTGTCGGCCCGTGACAGTGACGTCACGGCCAATTATGACTGCCATTCCCGGAGCAGTCTCCACTGCGGCTGCCTGGGAACAGAAAAAGAACACAGCAGTCGCAGAGGGAGCGAGTTAGAAGATGGAAGCGGGCGGGGATCAAGGAGCTTGTAAGTATAAAATCTCTGGGTCAAACTGTCGGCTGTGGCCACTATTGCCACATTGATAGTCCACTATTGCCACTTTGATAGGCTTCCTCCTGGCCAACCAGTCGGAGTGACGAACCGTCTGTCAGGAGGAAGGAGGAAATTTTGAAAAAGAAGGACCTAAAACGCCAGCTCACTGCTAATCACAGCAAACATAGCAAAGGATATGAAATCAGTTGGGTTTTCAAAAATGAAGGCAATATGTAGAATAAGTAGGTATGTGTATATAGATAAATAATTTAAGTAATGTTTTTTTTCCACTAAACTTTAAAGGAGAATTGCACTTTTAGATAGAAGAAACTTTAAAACTGCACATTCTTTAGCAATCGCTTGCATTTCCAGAGTTCAGGCTCAGTATCCCGGACCAATAGTAAAATTCTGACTTATCTTGAGGGCAAGCATGCTGTAGTAATGACTAAGGAATATCCCATCATGCAATCCACACATACCACAGTCAAAACTGCACACAGTATATCAGTTGTAAAATTGCAAAAAGCACTTTATTGACAGCTGAAATGTAAAATACAGATGATAGAAGTTTCTACTAACAGAATGCGTTGTTGGATCTGGTGATATGTAATAACAATCCAATGTGATGGTTCTGATAGGCAAAATTGGAGGTGCTCTATCCACAACCTGTGCCACTGCAGGAAGTTTAATTAGATACATATAGTTCATAGGAAGGCACACTCCATATAGTATTTAAATAATACTCATTATTAGTGCTGAAAAACACCTGAGGAAGGGGGTTGGACCCCCCGAAACGTTGTGTGTATTTTGGCATTATGTTTTCAGCACTAAAATGAGTATTATTTAAATACTATATGGAGTGTGCCTTCCTATGAACTATATGTATGTAATAACTCTGAGCTCATTTTGGAGATGAAGGTAATGGGAAGCTAGGGAATAGTGATCATGACATATACGGGGATTCAATTAAAGTTTGGTGCTAATTTTGCCCCAACCAATCAGATGTTAGCTTTCAGATGTTAATAATAAATGATTGGTTGGGGCAAAATAGCACCATTTTTAACGATAAGAACTTTAATTGAATCTCTGAAGAACTTTTATTGGATAACCCTGAGTGTCATTTAATATAGGTAGCAAAAAACAGAAGTGCACTGGGTTAACAACAACTTTTAACTTTAGGAAAGCTCATTTTATATTGTTAAAGGAATCACTCTTGCTCATAGACTGGCGGGATTTGTTATGGGTAAATTTATTGAGCAGAAGTGGACCGCTTTAAAAGGGATATTAAACTATTACATTTATAAAATTATACCTTAGGGAAAAGTGCAAAAAAATTAAGCTACTCCTGCCTGGCTTGATGCCCAGGTAAAAAGGGAAATGGAAAAAAGAAAAGGGCTTTTAAAATTTTGAAATCAGAAAGAACTGAACAGGCTTATAGGGAGTAAAAAGCTGTAAGAAGTAGTGCAAGAAAGCAATTAAACTAGCAGAACAAAATGTGGATAGCAGAAATATGGATAGCAGAACAAGCAAGTTAACCCCAAATGTTTTTTAAATATATCAATAGTAAAAAGATGAGGTCCGAGAATGTGGGACCATTAATAATGGGGCTGAGATGGTTATAGAAGATGCTGAAAAGGCTAATGTGCAACCATTTTTTACCCTCGGTATTCACTATAGAGAATCTTTGTCCTTGCAGGAACTGTAATAAAATAAAGAGGGGAATATATTCAAGAGAGAAAAATAAAAAAGGGACATCTTGGAAATGGAAGCAGTTCGGAGAAGTGCAACTAAAATAATAAAGGGAATGGAGGGGCTTGACTATGCAGGAGATTAGACAAGTTAGGGTGTTTACATTGGAGAAACGATTTGGGGGTTCTAATAGATAACAAACTTAGCTGTAGCAAACATGCCAGACAGCCACGGCTAGAGCTAGCAAGATATTGTCTTGTATAAAGAGGGGATAGATTCAAGAGAGAAAAACATTATTCTCCTCTTTACAAGGCCTCATTTGGAATATGCGGTGCAGTTTTGGAATCCATATACAAAAGGACATCTTGGGATGGAAGCAGTTCAGAGAAGGGCAACTAAAATAATAAAGGGAATGGAGGGGCCGCTATGGCATATAACATCGCTGACGTGTTAGAAGATGTAATTTCCAGGGGCTGGAACAAGAATGAGAGTTCATAAATAAATAGCTTATAAAATATATAAGTAGTTAGATTCAGGGAATGATCTCACAAGGAGTTGTACAAGGAGTTAATACTAAGGCCAGGACATTGGCTGACTGTAGAAAGAAAGCATTTTTATAGAATCAGCAGAACAACAGCAAATCAGTGAATGCACATTCATCTGGGAGCGAACAGATTAGGCAAAGACCTGGAAAACAAGCAAGAACTTTGTGGAATGACAAAAGACAGCATGGTAGATTAAGGGCTGTAAACTTTTTTGTTACAGAACTTGAACATTCATTGGGAATAAACAGCTATCTATGGACTTTTTCTACTTGGTGCTGATTCTATATTCTCCAAAAGAGCTGGAATCAAGGAATACGCTGCACTGTCGGTCATTTCCCTGACAGTTTCAATGCCCTGAATCAGAACACCCAGAGACTCCTATCAAGCTCAGTAATTATGCCAAGTCTCTGATATCCTAAAGTACATATTGCTTCTTTTAGCTGGGATTCTGGGAATACAATGATTATACGGGTCACACAGGGACTCCGCCATGGAAGGGGGATCCAGAACTCTCTCAGTCACCATATGTGCAGTCTGGCATCTTGTAATTTCTACAACTGACACTGGGAATCCCAGCAGATTTGTATGGAACATATGGAACCCTTTCCCGTGGCCTATGGGTGTTGCTGGCTGTCGTGGTTTCTATTATTTGGGAAGTCTTTGCTATGCTGCTATCTTCAATGTGTTGTCATTGAACTGTGAGAGACATCATGCTACTTGTAAACCTAAGTCTTCATTTGCGCCAAGCTTCACGATCCGTTTGCGTCTCTGTTTACTCTGGTTGGCTTGTCTGCTGCTGGACTCCCAGTTTTTATTTATAAGGGTTTAGAAGATGTGTATGCGGAGGATGTGACAGAAATGACACCTGAACTGTGGGTATGTACCCCACTTAGCTCTCAGAGAGGCCTTTTGTTGCCAGTATCTGGGCATCTTTATAAACTACCTTGGTGTGCTGATAGTAGTGGCATAACATGTTGGAGAATGAGGAGGGCATTGCAAGCAGTGTTAACCAAGATCTGGAGGTTGCAGCCCAAATGGATCTATACAGCTAATGGGAAGGTTCTGCAGCAGGCAATCCATTACCATTCGAAAGAACAATGTTAGGTTGCTGGGTAAGTAGTTGTAGAAACGTCCAGCTTTTTCTAGACTGAAGGCTTCTTATTTCATGCAAATGTCATTTGTGTTGACTGTATTACAGCATACTGTGTGGCACTCAAATATGAATGAAAAGAGCATATTAACTGAATATTTAACAACAACGAAAAAAATTAAAAACTAACTCCAATATCACAAAAAGCAGCTGGATATTAATCAGATACAACTCCATATTTTTTAATGTACAAATAATTCTATAAGAGGTACTCTCATTAATAATCATTTATTAAAATGATTGCTGTACCTAAAATTTATAATAAATAATAATTTATATATATATTTCAATAAAACGGAATAGTATAGGTATTCAATCATCCTGAACCACAGATACACCTGTAAGAATTAAATCCCTCTAGTCACTTCTAGACCCTCCTCCCCCCCCAAGGTTTTGGTGCCAGCATGCTCAGTGTGCAGCTTTGATAAGGCCTGACCCCTCTTAACATGTTGGTGCAATTTGCTTACTTTTGACAATCGTCAATGACATCTTAGGGTAATATTGCTGAGAGGCACACACTTTAAAAAACTGTGCAAACCTATATGTGGGAATATTGCAGGGTTTAGAGCTGTTGGATTTGATGTTTTCACACCTGCAGGTGGCATTGGACTGGCATGGAGATTCAATAAAAGTTCTTATCGTTTAAAGTGTGCTAACTTTGCCCCAACCAATTAGAACTATTTAAAGGGTATCTTTACTCTAAAAAATTAATTTTCAAAAATAGCAAGATCCCACTCATCCAAAACTTTTTCCAGATTCTGAGAAATCATCATTTGAAATCACAGCATTTAAAGGAAAGACCTGTCACTCCATAAGCAGACATTATAATATTTAATCCATGCTTGACCTCTTTTCCTGCCTGCCAACACACTTTCTGTGACCTTTAAGAGAATCAGCAGAGAAAAGACAGCAGGGGGGAGGGAGGGGGAGATGTGTAATCAGAGCAGTGTCCATGGTGAGGCTGTGCAGAACATATAAGTGTCGCAGACACTACAAGGAGGGAGTGAG
The DNA here is from genome assembly GCA_019447015.1 of Hymenochirus boettgeri. Taxonomy (NCBI): domain Eukaryota; kingdom Metazoa; phylum Chordata; class Amphibia; order Anura; family Pipidae; genus Hymenochirus; species Hymenochirus boettgeri. The sequence goes on along the minus strand of CM033476.1, from coordinate 74,816,102 downwards.
TTAGAGGGGTGGGGGGATAGGAGCACTAACTAAACCTTAATAATTTAATGACAAAGCAAGCACAGATAAATATGTGAATACCACCCTTTTACTTCTCTCAAAATGTAGTTTCAGAATGTAAAGTTTCAGTGAGTATAGTGACCCTTTAACATTTGAAAGCTAAAATCTGATTGGTTGGGGCAAATTAGCACCATTTTAAACGATAAGAACTTTTATTGACTGGCAGCAGGTAGTCTGTCAATTTGGGCTAGGACAAACAAGTTAATATTTGGGCTCAAATATTTAAAGGAATTTTTGCCCTTTTTTTTTTATAGAAAATGATTAGCTATATCAGGATTTTAGGCTGGGTATACATGGGCAGATCTTTTGGCCAACGGACTGATACTTCATGTATCAGTTGGTTGGGGGCGAAAAATCTGTGGTGGTTTGGCCGTGATGATGTTGGATGGATGAGACTAACAGGCGATCAAACATGTTGGTAAATCGGGCAATTGGGTTGCGGTTCCCTTGTGCGACTAAACTATGCAGAGCTTTGGAAACTTCAAATGATGTGGCAAGTGCTGCAAGCAGACCTAGATAGATTATCAAAATGGGCAGCAGAATGGCAGATGAGATTCAATGTGATAAATGTAAGGTGATGCATTTGGGATTTAATAATCCCTGTGACACCTACACCCTAAATAACTCTGTGTTAATTGCATCTGTAATGGAAAAAGATTTGTGGGTTCTGGTAGATAACAGACTTAGCTATAGCAAACATGCCAGGTTAGCAACGGCTAGAGCTAGCAAGATATTGTATAAAGTGGGGAATTGATTCAAGAGAATGAGATATTATTCTCCCTCTTTACAAGGCACTGGTAAGGACTTGTTTGTAATATGGGGTGCAGTTTTGGAATCCCATATACAAAAGGGACCTCTGTGAAATAGAAGCAGTTCAGAGAAGGGCAACTAAAATAATAAAGGGAATGGAGAGGAGGATACTATATAATATTGAGAATACTGGTATTAATACATATACTGTAGTTTGGTGTGGTACAGGGATACTATATAATATTGAGAATTACTGGTATTAATTCATATACTGTAGTTCTGGTTGGTACAGGGATACTATATAATATTGAGAATTACTGGTATCAATACATGTATACTGTAGTTCTGGTTGGTACAAGGTACTATATAATATTGAGAATTACTGGTATTAATACATATACTGTAGTTCTGGTTGGTACAGGGATACTATATAATATTGAGATTACTGGATTAATACATATACTGTAGTTCTGGTTGGTACAGGGATACTATATAATATTGAGAATTACTGGTATTAATACATTACTGTAGTTCTGTTGGTACAGGGATACTTATAATATTGAGAATTACTGGTATTAATACTATACTGTAGTTCTGGTTGGTACAGGGATACTATATAATATTGAGATTACTGGTATTAATACATATACTGTAGTTCTGTTGGTAAAGGGATACTATTAATATTGAGAATTACTGGTATTAATACATATACTGTAGTTCTGGTTGGTACAGGGATACTATATAATATTGAGAATTAATGGTATTAAATACAGTAGTTATGGTTGGTACAGGGATTCTATATAATATTGAGAATTCTGGTATTAATACATATACTGTGTTCTGGTTGGTAGGAAAATACATAATATTGAAAATGACTGGTATTAATACATATACTGTAGTTTGGTTGATCCAGGGATACTATATAATATTGAGAATTACTGGTATTAATACATATACTGTAGTTTGGTTGATCTAGGGATACTATATAATATTGAGAATTACTGGTATTAAACATATACTGTAGTTCTTGGTTGACAGGGATACTATATAATATGAGAATTACTGGTATTAATACATATACTGTAGTTCTGGTTGATCAGGGATACTATATAATATTGAGAATTACTGGTATTAATACATATACTGTAGTTCTGGTTGGTACAGGGATACTATATAAATTGAGAATTACTGGTATTAATACATATACTGTAGTTCTGGTTGATCCAGGGATACTATATAATATGAGAATTACTGGTATAATACATATACTGTAGTTCTGGTTGGTACAGGGATACTATATATAATATTGAGAATACTGGTTATATACATATACTGTAGTTCTGGTTGGTACAGGGATACTATATACTATTGAGAATTACTGGTATTATACATATACTGTAGTTCTGGTTGGTACAGGGATACTATATAATATTGAGAATTACTGGTAATAATACATATACTGTAGTTCTGGTTGGTACGGGATACTATATAATATTGAGAATTACTGGTAATAATACATATACTGTAGTTCTGGTTGGTACAGGGAACTATATACTATTGAGAATTACTGGCACACCTGTCTCCACGTTCTAACGCCTTCCATCTCCTGTCACCTTAAAACACGCTCTCTAGGTAACACACACACCTGTCTCCACGTTCTAACGCCTTCCATCTCCTGTCACCTTAACACACGCTCTCTAGGTAACACACACACCTTTATCCGTGTTCTAACGCCTTCCATCTCCTGTCACCTTAACACGCGCTCTCTAGGTAACACACACACCTTTATCCATGTTCTAACGCCTTCCATCTCCTGTCACCTTAACGCACGCTCTCTAGGTAACACACACACCTGTCTCCACGTTCTAACACCTTCCATCTCCTGGCTCTTACGGAGACTTGGATCTCCCACCATGATAGTGCGGTAGAAGCTTCCATTACACATGGTGGTCTATCTTTCTCTCATTCACCTCTTTCCTCAGGACAGGGTGGGGGGTAGATCTTCTCTTTTCCCCCATCTGCCCATTTAAACTTATTTCTCTTCCACCCTCTGTGGCTTTTTCCTCATTTGAAGTCCATGTTGTCCAACTTTCCACCCCTTATGTCTACGAGTAACAGTCACATACAGACCCAAGGAATTGGCACTGCAGGGATTACTGTCCCTCTTCCCCCCCACGAGCCCCACCAGAGTTAACTTTCCTGCTAAATCCTTCTCCTACATTCTCAGTAATCCGCTCAATTGACATCCTCTGCTTTGCCACCTGACTTCACTGCTACACGCTGGTAAATGAGTAGTGGTATCAGCTGGCAGAGCAGAGGATACGGAGCGAACGTCCGCCGGATTACTGAGAAGGTAACTGGTTGACCAGAGTATAAACCGAAGTTTGGTTTTCAGGCTATTTTTAAAGCCTGAAAAGCTCAGTTTATACTCGAGTACATACAGTATATATTAATCTCACTAGATTCTGAGATGGAATGGAAAAGACTGACAGGCACCCAGCAAGGCCCCACCCCCATGGTTCCCAAAAACTAACACACAAAAAAGGCACTTTTCCCCCCCACACAAAAACCTCCCACTGTCACTGTGTAGCTGAGATCCTGGCTGCCCTGCATACAGGAATTCAGAAACATTTATTCATGAGAAATACATTAACCCTCATTTAGGTCCATATAATATACAATAATATACAGGAGAACATCATGACCACATAACCCTAAACCCTCCATATACAGAGACCCATCACCAAAATCTCCCAGCACCCCCTATGAAAACATTACATGCTATACCCCTAACCTCTTTCCTATACAGAGACTTATAGCCAATATCTCCCAGCAGCCCCTATGACCACATACCCCTAATATTCTCTGCCTATACATTCATAGGCCCATGATAAGACCCCAGGTTGGGCACAGGCCACTGAGGCCAGCCAGCCCTGCCATTAATCCATTTCCCCCAGCAATTTATAGGTCATCCTCGTTTATTTAATGTACAAAGATCTAAACATTTCGGCTTCCATCTAGCCATCCTCATAGTAATTGAAGTTGAATAAAGACATCCATCCATCAAGTCCAACCTATTTACCCTCCTTTTTTATCCGTACCTAACAGTTGATCCAGAGGAAGGCAAAAAAACAACTTTAAAAAAAAGGGGGGGGAGAATTCCTTCCTGATTCCAAACGGCAATTGGAATGTATACCTGGATCAACCAGAACTACAGTATATGGATTAAGACCAGTAATTCTCAATATTATATAGTATCCCCGTACCAACCAGAACTACAGTATATGTACTAATGCCAGTAATTCTCAATAATATATAGTATCCCTGTACCAACCAGAACTACAGTATATGTATTATTACCAGTAATTCTCAATATTATATAGTATCCCTGTACCAACCAGAACTACAGTTTATGTATTAATACCAGTAATTCTCAATATTATATAGTATCCCTGTACCAACCAGAACTACAGTATATGTATTAATACCAGTAATTCTCAATATAATATAGTATTCCTGGATCAACCAGATCTACAGTATATGTATTAATACCAGTAATTCTCAATATTATATAGTATCCCCGTACCAACCAGAACTACAGTATATGTATTAATACCAGTAATTCTCAATATTATATAGTATCCCTGTACCAACCAGAACTACAGTATATGTAATAATACCAGTAATTCTCAATATTATATAGTATCCCTGTACCAATCAGATCTACAGTATATGTATTAATACCAGTAATTCTCAATATTATATAGTATCCCTGTACCAACCAACCAGAACTACAGTATATTTATTAATACCAGTAATTCTCATTATGTTTTAGTTTTAGACACTTATCCAGGCTATTTTTAAAGCTATTTAATGAACTTGCCATTACCACATCTGCTGGAAGACAGTTCCACATTTTCACCGTTCTCACTGTAAAGAAACCTTTCCTAACCTGAAGATGAAACTTCTTTTCTTCCAACCTTAAAGGATGTCCATGTGTCCTCTGATATGACCTATTAGTGAACAATGCACCAGAGAGTTCATTGTATGGCCCATTAATATATTTGTATATGGTTATCATATCCCCATGCAAACGTCGCTTCTCCAATGTAAACAGCTCTAACTTGTCTAATCTACCTGTATAGTCAAGCCCCTCCATTCCCCTTATTAATTTAGTTGCCCTTCTCTGAACTGCCTCCACTTCCAAGATGTCCCTTTTGTATATGGGGTTCCAAAACTGTACCGAATATTCCAAATGAGGCCTTACCAGTGCCTTCTAAAGAGGGAGAATAATATTTTTCTCTCTTGAATCCATTCCACTCTTTATACAAGACAATATCTTGCTAGCTCTAGCCAAGGATATGATCCCTTAACAAAGTTTCCATCACCTTCCCTACCACTGATGTTAGGCTTACAGGTCTATAGTTACCAGGCTGTGAACGACTACCTTTTTTGAATATTGGTATTACATTGGCTTTTTTCCAATCCAGCGGCACGTCCCCAGACCAAAGTGAATCTGAAAAGATGAGAAACAGTGGTCTAGATAGAAACAAACTAATCCATTTTAAAATCCGAGGATGCAATCCATCTGGTCCTGGGGCTTTATTAATTAACTTTGTCTAATTGTTTCTGTACTATATCCTCCGTCAGCCAGTGTGAATATTCCTCATTTCTACTCTGCCTATTATTACAGTCCCTGCTGTAAGGACTAGTGAAAACTGATGTAAAAAACTGCTTAGCAGATTAGCCTTTTCGGCATCCTCTACAACCATCTCAGCCCCATTATTTAATGGCCCCACATTCTCAGTCCTCATCTTTTTACTATTGATATACTTAAAAAACATTTTGTGGTTGGACTTGCTTTGTTCGGCAATCCGTATTTCATTTTCTATTTTAGCTAGTTTAATTGCTTTCTTGCACTCTTTATTACAGCTTTTGTACTCCCTGTAAGCCTGTTCTGTTCCCTCTGTTTTTTAAAATTTTAAAAGCCTTTTTCTTTTTTTCCATTTCCCTTTTTACCTGAGCATTAAGCCATGCAGGACTGGACCTCATTTTTTTACACTTGTTACCTGAAGGTACGGATTTAGAAATGTAATAGTTTAATATCCCTTTAAAAGTGGTCCACATCTGTTCAGTATCTTTACCTAGAAACAATTCCCCCCAGTCTATGAGCAGGAGTGATTCCTTTAACGGCATAAAATTAGCTTTCCTTAAGTTTTTGTTAACCCAGTGCACTTTAGTTTTTTGCAACCTATATTAAACTGTTATTGAAATATATATATAAATTATTATTATTATAAATTTTAGGTACAGCAATCATTAAATAAATGATTTAATTATGAGAGTACCTCTTAGTAGAATTATTTGTACATTAAAAAATATGGAGGTTTGTATCTGATTAATATCCAGCTGCTTTGTGTGATGTGAGTTAGTTTTAACTTTTTTCGTTGTTGTTAAATATTCAGTTAAATATGCTCTTTTTCATTCATTTTGAGTGCACACAGTATGCTGTAATACAGTCAACACAAATGACATTTGCATGAATAAGAGAGCCTTCAGTGTCTAGAAAAAGCTGGACAGTTCTACAACTACTTACCCAGCAAACTAACATTGTTTCTTCGAATGGTAATGGATTGTGCTGCTGCAGAACCTTCCCATTAGCTGTATAGATCCATTTGGGGCTGCAACCTCCAGATCTTGGTAACACATGCCTTGCAATGCCCTCCTCATTCTCCAAAATGTTATGCCTACTACTATCACGCACACCAAGGTAAGTATAAAAGATGCCCAGATACTGGCAACAAAAAGGCCTCTCTGAGAGCTAAGTGGGGTACATCCCACAGTTCAGGGTGCATTTCTGTCACATCCTCGCATACACACTTCTAAACCCATTATAAAAAAACGGGAGTCCAGCAAGCAGACAAGCCAACCAGAGTAAACAGAGACGCAAACGGTGCGTGAAGCTTGGCGCAAATGAAGACTTAGGGGTTTACAAGTAGCATGATGTCTCTCACAGTTCAATGACAACACATGAAGATAGCAGCATAGCAAAGAACTTCCCAAATATAATAGAAACCACGACAGCCAGCAACACCCATAGGCCACGGGAAAGGGTTCCATATGTTCCATACAAATCTGCGGGATTCCCAGTGTCAGTTGTAGAAGATTACAAGATGCCAGACTGCACATATGGTGACTGAGAGAGTTCTGGATCCCCCTTCCATGGCGGAGTCCCTGTTGGACCCGTATAATCATTGTATTCCCCAGAATACCAGCTAAAAGAAGCAATATGTACGGTATGGATATCAGAGACTGGCATAATTACTGAGGCTTGATAGGAGTCTCTGGGTGTTCTGATTCAGGGGGCATTGAAACATGTCAGGGAAATGAACGACAGTGCAGGTATTCCTTGATTCCAGCCTTTGGAGAATATAGAATCAGCACCAAGTAGAAAAAGTCCATAGATAGCGTTTTATCCTCAATGAATGTTCAAGTCTGTAAACAAAAAAGTTTACAGCCCTTTAATCTACTGGTCTTTGTCATTCCACAAAGTTCTTGTTTTTCCAGGTCTTTGCCTAATCTGTTCGCTCACAGATGAATGTGCATTCACTTTGCTGTTGTTCTGCTGATTCATAAAAATGCTTTCTTCTACAGTCAGCCAATGTCCTGGCCTTAGTATTAACTCCTTGTATCAACTCCTTGTGAGATCATTCACTGAATCTAACTACATTTATTTTATGAAGCTATTTATGTATTGAACTCTCATTCTTGTTCCAGCCCCTGGAAATTACATCTTCTAAACACGTCAGCGATGTTATATGCCAATAGCGGCCCCTCCATTCCCTTTATATTTTAGTTGCCCTTCTCTGAACTGCTTCCATTTCCAAGATGTCCTTTTGTATATGGGATTCCAAAACTGTCACGCATATTCCAGAGGCCTTGTAAAGAGGAAATAATGTTTTCTCTCTTGAATCTATTCCCTCTTATACAAGACAATATCTTGCAGCTCTAGCCGTGGCTGTCTGGCATTGTTGCTACAGCAGTTTGTTATCTATTAGAACCCAAATCGTTTCTCCAATGTAAACAGCCCTAACTTGTCTAATCTGCCTGCATAGTCAAGCCCCTCCATTCCCTATTATTTTAGTTGCACTTCTCCGAACTGCTCCATTTCCAAGATGTCCCTTTTATTTCTTTCTCTCTTGAATATATTCCCCTCTTTATTATTAATACCAGTAATTCTCAATATTATATAGTATCCCCGTACCAACCAGAACTACAGTATATGTATTAATCCCAGTAATTCTCAATATTATATAGTATCCCTGTACCAATCAGAACTACAGTACATGTATTAATACCAGTAATTCTCAATATTATATAGTATCCCTGTACCTCACTGTCTGCTAGTAAAGATGGACTCATGCAGTGCTGACAGCTCTCCTTACAGCCCCTTCGTCACTGTCTTTACAACGTCCATCGAAGACAGTTCCATAGCTTTACCTTCTCACAGTGACAAACCCTTTCCCAACTCTACTTATGTATCAATACCAGTAACTTGTAACATTCCTTGTTGTAGAAACTCATCAGCTTTTTATTAAATGACCAATGAACCTGCCATAACAACGTCCACTGGAAGACAGTTCCATAGCTTTACCGTTCTCACAGTGACAAAACCCTTTCAACTCTACTTTATGTATCAATCCAGTAACTTGTAACATTCCTTGTTTGTAGAAACTCATCCAGCTTTTTATTAAACTGACCAATGAACCTGCCATAAAACGTCCACTGGAAGACAGTTCCATAGCTTTACCGTTCTCACAGTGACAACCCTTTCCCAACTCTATTTATGTATCAACCCAGTAACTTGTAACATTCCTTGTTTGTAGAAACTCATCCAGCTCTTATTAAAACACCAATGAACCTGCCATAACAACGTCCACTGGAAGACAGTTCCATAGCTTTACGTTCTCACAGTGACAAACTCTTTACCAACTCTACTTTATGTATCAATACCAGACTTTGAACATTCCTTGTTTGTAGAAACTCATCCATTTTTTATAACTGACCCAATGAACCTGCCATAACAACGTCCACTGGAAGACATTCCATAGCTTACCGTTCTCACAGTGACAAACCCTTTCCCAACTCTACTTTATGTATCAATACCAGTAACTTGTAACATTCCTTGTTTGTTGAAACCCATCCAGCTTTTTATTAAACTGACCAATGAACCTGCCATAACAACGTCCACTGGAAGACAGTTCCATAGCTTACCAGTTCTCACAGTGACAAATCCTTTCCAAATCTGCTTTATGTATACAATCCCAGTAACTTGTACATTCCTTGTTGGTTAGAAACTCATCCAGCTTTTTATTAAACTGACCAATGAACCTGCCATAACAACGTCACTGGAAGACAGTTCCATAGCTTTACCGTTCTCACAGTGACAAACCCTTCCCAACTCTACTTTATGTATCAATCCAGTAACTTGTAACATTCCTTGTTTGTAGAAACTCTCCAGCTTTTATTAAACTGACCAATGAACCTGCCATAACAACGTCCACTGGAAGACAGTTCCATAGCTTTACCGTTCTCACAGTGACAAACCCTTTCCCAACTCTACTTTATGTATCAATCCCAGTAACTTGTAACATTCCTTGTTTGTAGAAACTCATCCAGCTTTTTATTAAACTGACCAATGAACCTGCCATAACAACGTCCACTGGAAGACAGTTCCATAGCTTTACCGTTCTCACAGTGAAAAACCCTTTCCCAACTCTACTTTATGGATCAATACCAGTAACTTGTAACATTCCTTGTTTGTAGAAACTCATCCAGCTTTTTATTAAACTGACCAATGAACCTGCCATAACAACGTCCACTGGAAGACAGTTCCATAGCTTTACGTTCTCACAGTGACAAAACCTTTCCCAACTCTACTTTATATATCAATACCAGTAACTTGTAACATTCCTTGTTTGTAGAAACCCATCCAGCTTTTTATAACTGACCAAGAACCTGCCATAACAACGTCCACTGGAAGACAGTTCCATAGCTTTACCGTCTCACAGTGACAACCCTTTCCAACTCTAATTTATGTATCAATCCCAGTAACTTGTAACATTCTTGTTTGTAGAAACTCATCCAGCTTTTTATTAAACTGACCAATGAACCTGCCATAACAACGTCCACTGGAAGACAGTTCCATAGCTTTACCGTTCTCACAGTGACAAACCTTCCCAACTCTACTTATGTATCAATACCAGTAACTTGTAACATTCTTGTTTGTAGAAACTCATCCAGCTTTTATTAAAATGACCAATGAACCTGCCATAACAACGTCCACTGGAAGACAGTTCCATAGCTTTACCATTCTCACAGTGACAAACCTTCCCAACTCTAATTTATGTATCAATACCAGTAACTTGTACATTCCTTGTTTGTAGAAACTCATCCAGCTTTTTATTAAACTGACCAATGAACCTGCCATAACAACGTCCACTGGAAGACAGTTCCATAGCTTTACCGTTCTCACAGTGACAAACCCTTTCCCAACTCTACTTATGTATCAATACCAGTAACTTGTAACATTCCTTGTTTGTAGAAAATCATCCAGCTTTTTATTAAAACTGACCAATGAACCTGCCATAACAAACGTCCTGGAAGATAGTTCCATAGCTTTACCATTCTCACAGTGACAAACCCTTCCCAACTCTACTTTATGTATCAATCCCAGTAACTTGTAACATTCCTTGTTTGTAGAAACTCATCCAGCTTTTTATTAAACTGACCAATGAACTGCCATAAACAAAGTCCACTGGAAGACAGTTCCATAGCTTACCGTTCTCACAGTGACAAACCTTTCCCAACTCTACTTTATGTATCAATAACAGTAACCTGTAACATTCCTGTTTGTAGAAACTCATCTCAGCTTTTATAAAAGACCAATGAACCTGCCATAACAACGTCCACTGGAAGACAGTTCCATAGCTTTACCGTTCTCACAGTGACAAACCCTTTCCCAACTCTACTTATGTATCAATACCAGTAACTTGTAACAAATTCCTTTTGTAGAAAACTCATCCAGCTTTTTATTAAACTGACCAATGAACCTGCTATAACAACGTCCATGGAAGACAGTCCATAGCTTTACCGTTCTCACAGTGACAAACCTTTCCCAACTCTACTTTATGTATCAATCCAGTAACTTGTAACTCCTTGTTGTAGAAACTCATCCAGTTTTTATTAAACTGACCAATGAACCTGCCATAACAACGTCACTGGAAGACAGTTCCATAGCTTTACCGTTCTCACAGTGACAAACCCTTCCCAACTCTACTTTATGTATCAATCCCAGTAACTTGTAACATTCTTGTTTGCAGAAAAACTCATCCAGCTTTTATTAAGCTGACCAATGAACCTGCCATAACAAGTCCACTGGAAGACAGTTCCATAGCTTTACCGTTCTCACAGTGAAAAACCCTTTCCCAACTGAACCCTAAACCTTTTCTCTTCAAGTCTTAAGGGATGTCCACGTGTCCTCTGACATGTCTATTGGTGAACAATGCCAGATAGTTATTGTATGGCCGTTATGTATTTATACACAGTAATCATATCCCCACGCAAGCGCCCTTTCTCCAGCATACATAATTGTAACTTTTCCAGTCTCTCTTCATATTCAAGCTCCCCCCAATCCCTTTATTAATTTAGTTGCCCTTCTCTGAACCCTCCATTTCAAGATGTCCCTTTTGTAAGGATTCCCAAATGCACTGCATATTCAAATGAGCCTTACCAATGCTTGTAAAGAGGGAGAATACATTTCTCCCTTGAATCATACCTCTCTTTATACAAGACAAAACATGCTGCTCTGGCTGTTGCCGTCTGGCATGCTTGCTAACTAAAGTTGTTATCCACCAAAACTCCAAGATCCCTTTCCAACAGGGTTCACTTACACAAAGCATTATAGTATAAGTAGCACAAGGATTTTGTCACAAAATGCATCACCTCCATTTATCAACATTGAATTTCATCTGCCACTTGCAGCCCAATGTGATAATCTATCTAGATCCCCCTGTAACGATTGCACATCCTCTGAAGTTTTTAATGGTCGACAAAGTTTTGTGTCGTCAGCAAACACAGAAACCTTGCGACATACCCACTTCCAAATCATTAATAAATAGATTAAATAGAAGCGGCCCAACACAGAACCCTGTGGCCCCCACCTAGCACTTTAGTCCATAATGATGAAGCCCCATTTACAACTACTTCTGCATCCTATTCATTAACCAATTTTCTATCCATGTAAAATGTGACTCCCCAGACCAACAGACCTTAGCTTATACATTAGTCGCCTATGGGGGACTGTATCAAAAGCCTTTGCAAAATCCAAGTAAACTACATCTACTGCTATACCAGAGTCTAAATTTCTACTTACTTCCTATAAAACCAAGCAAGTTAGTTTTGACAAGATCTATTCCTCCTAAATCCATGCTGGTTACTACTTATAATGTCAGTCCTGAAACATACTCTAGAACTGTTCCCTTATTAAACATTCCAGGATCTTCCCCACCACTGAAGTAAACTTACAGGTCTGTAATTACCCGGCTGTGAACGACTACCCTTTGAATATTGGAATAACATCAGCCTTTTTCCAATCCAGAGGCACACCACCCGACATGAGGGAATCAGCAAAAATAAGAAACAATGGCCTAGATAAAACTGAACTTAGCTCCCTAAGTAACCGAGGATGTATTGTATCCGGTCCAGGAGATTATTAATATGAACCTTATTTAGTTCTTTCGTACCATTTCCAGTTACAATGGCCTAGATAAAACTGAACTTAGCTCCCTAAGTACCCGAGGATGCATTTTATCCAGTCCGGAGATTTATTAATATTAACCTTATTTAGTTCTTTCTGTACCATATCCTCAGTTACAATGGCCTAGATAAAAATGAACTTAGCTCCCTAAGTACCCGAGGATGTATTTTATCCGGTCCAGGGATTTATTAATATTAACCTTATTTAGTTCTTTCTGTACCATATCCCGGTTACAATGGCCTAGATAAAACTGAACTTAGCTCCCTAAGTACCCGAGGATGTATTTTATCTGGTCCAGGAGATTTATTAATATTAACCTTATTTAGTTCTTTCTGTACCATATCCTCTGTTACAATGGCCTAGATAAAACTGAACTTAGCTCCTAAGTACCCGAGGAGTATTTTATCCGGTCCAGGAGATTTATAATATTAACCTTATTTAGTTCTTCTGTACCATATCCTCGGTTACAATGGCCTAGATAAAACTGAACTTAGCTCCCTAAGTAACGAGGATGTATGTATCCGGTCCAGGAGATTTATTAATATAACCTTATTTAGTTCTTTCTGTACCATATCTCGGTTACAATGGCCTAGATAAACTGAAATTAGCTCCCTAAGGACCCGAGGATGTATTGTATCCGGTCCAGGCGATTTATTAATATTAACCTTATATAGTTCTTTCTGTACCATATCCTCGGTTACAATGGCCTAGATAAAACTGAACTTAGCTCCCTAAGTACCCGAGGATGTATTTTATCCGGTCCAGGAGATTTATTAATATTAACCTTATTTAGTTCTTTCTGTACCATATCCTCGGTTACAATGGCCTAGATAAAACTGAACTTAGCTCCCTAAGTACCCGAGGATGTATTTTATCTGGTCCAGGAGATTTATTAATATTAACCTTATTTAGTTCTCTCTGTACCATATCCTCGGCTAACCAAAGTGCACTGAATCTTTTATACCATCTAGACTTGGGATGATTCTTTCCTGCACAGCAACTCTAAAACCCAGCACAGCTCTCCTTAAGATTGTCTGAACTTAAAAAGGGGAAAGCCAGGAACAGGGCAAGGTATAATTAAGCAATTAGCAGGATTCAATTTGGACAAACAAAGTGATCTCCAGCTGTGAATCAAGGGCATTACAGGCAAGATACCATCTCAGGAGTCAGGGTAAAATGGTGTTTGTCAAAAAATAAGTAGAAAAGGCAGCTAGAAAGCTTAGTGAGAGGCCAAAAAGCCCTCCACTGAGCATAAAAAATGAAGAAACACCTTCTTATAACAGAAGGTATCTTGCAGTCTCATGCTATATGAATAGCATTGCCCACAAAACCTAAGAAACAAGAAGTAATTTTTTACTCCCATGTTCCCCAGAGTAAGAGGCGGAGAAATGCAAAATACTCCTTTGTGTCCCTTAGCTAATGCATGTGTCCAGAACCGCTGGCTAATAACATGCAATAAAGCTTAATATATAGAGCCAATCATCTGACCTGCAGACACTACGTGTTTCAATCTTGTTAGATCTCGTCAGTGCAAGATACAGATTCATGGGTCTATGGGGTAGGACTTGGGCGTACAGTAGAAAAGGCAGCTAGAAAGCTTAGGGAGAGGGGGGCCAAAAAAAGCAAAAAGCCCTTCACTGAGCATAAAAATGGAGAAACACCTTCTTATAAAAGAAGGCAACTTGCAGTCTCATGCTATATGAATAGCATTGCCCACAAAATCTAGGAAACAAGAAGTAATTTCTTATTCCCATGTTCCCCAGAGTAAGGGGCGGAGATATGAAAAGTACTCCTTTATGTCCCTTAGCTTATGCATGTGTCAAGATTCCCTTGTTATAATTAGATTATCTATACTTTGGATGATCTAGACTTGGGATGATTATTTCCTGCACAGCAACTTGACTAGCACAGATCTAATCCCAGCATGGGTAGGGTATAAAGGTTGGACTAGATGGGCGTATGTCTTTATACAACCTCAAATACTATGTTACTATGTAACTGTTATACAGACATTATGGGTAGGGTATAAAGGTTGGACTAGATGGGCAAATGTCTTTATACAACCTCCAATACTATGTTACTATGTAACTGTTATACAGACATTATGGGTAGGGTATAAAGGTTGGACTAGATGGGCAAATGTCTTTATACAACCTCCAATACTATGTTACTATGTAACTGTTATACAGACATTATGGGTAGGGTATAAAGGTTGGACTAGATGGGCGTATGTCTTTATACAACCTCAAATACTATGTTACTATGTAACTGTTATACAGACATTATGGGTAGGGTATAAAGGTTGGACTAGATGGGCAAATGTCTTTATACAACCTCCAATACTATGTTACTATGTAACTGTTATACAGACATTATGGGTAGGGTTAAAGGTTGGACTAGATGGACTATGTCTTTATACAACCCAATACTATGTTACTAGTAACTGTTATACAGACATTATGGGTAGGGTATAAAGGTTGGACTAGACGGTCTATGTCTTTATAAACCTCCAATACTAGTTACTATGTAACTGTTATACAGACATTATGGGTATGGTATAAAGGGTTGTACTAAATGGACGTATGTCTTTAACAACCTCCAATACTATGTTACTATGTAACTGTTATACAGACATTATGGGTAGGGTATAAAGGTTGGACTAGATGGACGTATGTCTTTATACAACCTCCAATACTATGTTACTGTGTAACTGTTATACAGACATTATGGGTAGGGTATAAAAGGTTGGACTAGATGGACGTATGTCTTTAAAAACCTCCAATACTATGTTACTATGTAACTGTATACAGACATTATGGGTAGGGTATAAGGTTGGACTAGATGGACGTATGTCTTTATACAACCTCCAATACTATGTTACTATGTAACTGTTATACAGACATAGGTAGGGTATAAAGGTTGGACTAGATGGACGTATGTCTTATACAACCTCCAATACTATGTTACTATGTAACTGTTATACAGACATTATGGGTAGGGTATAAAGGTATAAAGGTGGACTAGATGGGCAAATGTTTATACAACCTCCAAACTATGTTACTATGTAACTGTTATAAGACATTATGAGTAGGGTATAAAGGTTGGACTAGATGGACGTATGTCTTTATACAAACCTCCAATACTATGTTACTATGTAACTGTTATACAGACATTATGGGTATGGTATAAAGGTTGTACTAGTGGAGTATATCTTTATACAACCTCCAATACTATGTCACTAGTAACTGTTATACAGACATTATGGGTAGGGTATAAAGGTTGGACTAGATGGCCGTATATGTCTTCATACAACCTTCAATACTATGTTACTGTGTAACTGTATACAGACATTATGGGTAGGGTATAAAGGTTGGACTAGATGGACGTATGTCTTTATACAACCTCCAATACTATGTACTATGTAACTGTTATACAGACATTATGGGTAGGGTATAAAGGTTGGACTAGATGGTGTATATGTCTTCATACAACCTCCAACACTATGTTACTATTTAACTGTTATACAGACATTATGGGTAGGGTATAAAGGTTGGACTAGATGGACGTATGTCTTTATTCAACCTCCAATACTATGTTACTATGTAAATGTTATACAGACATAATGGGAAGGGTATAAAGGTTGGACTAGATGGACGTATGTCTTATAACCTCCAATACTATGTTACTATGAACTGTCATATAGACAATGGGTAGGTATAAAGGTTGGACTAGATGGACTGTGTGTCTTTATACAACCTCCAATACTATGTTACTATGTAACATAGTACATATATACTATGTATATATATGTATGTATGTATGTATGTATGTATGATTATATTGTATGTGTATTTATTTATAAAGCATCACTTGGGGTTGCAGCTCTTTACAATAACAAAATACAAGAAAGGTTGTACATAAATAGTCAGTTCATAAAATATTTTAATATAATTATAACTATATAAATGCTAGAGCCATGCCATGAGAGGAAAGTAGGTCCCTATCCCATAGAGCTTACAATCTAATTAGGAGGGAAAAATACAGATACAAAGTATGAGACTTGTGCAGTCATAAACAATCATACCATCAATATATAGGATAATATTTAATTATTTACTGGTTCTGGAAGTTATACTTTTTTTTTGTGATTTTTGGATATTTTCCATCATCTCATGAAGTGCATAAGATATCAACTCAACTGCAAGATGTACACGTGGAGAATGGGTTAATTTATCAAAATAAATAATTTTTCCAGTACAATTTATTAATGATAATTGATTAGAATATTGAATCATAGATTTGTCTATTGTGTCACAGTTGTTATAACTAACCAGAAATCTTGAAGTAGTTTATCTTCTGGATAATTTGACAGAGAATGGGTTATCATAAATGTTTTATATTCTGCAGTTTCCAGAGTATAAGGGTATTTGGTTTTAAATAAAATATTAGTTAAAATTTTAAACAGTAAGTGATTAAAAGTGAAAAAAAAATCCCCCCCGACCATGAATAGATTATTATCTTTCTTCTAAAAATATTTTCTTTAAAAAATCTATAACTTTCAATGAAACAGTTCCACAAATTATTATAAATTTCCCACTGAATTTAAAATAGTTTTGTTCTTTTTGTTAATGTTTATTTCATCATCAGCATCAGAACTTATTACTACAGAGTATTCAACACCAAACCCCATCCTCAGACAGGTATTTTCTTAACATTCTTTTTCTGTTACTCCACTGAGGTCATCAGATCTGATATTCCAATTAAAGGTATATTACAATATTGTATTTATTTACTTAGTGCGAAATAATTTATTTTATCACTTTGTACCGTCCGAAAAAAAATATGGGAAAGTGTTTCTGTCACTGAGTGAGGGGTCAGCAGCCCCATAGCTGATCTGTAATATACAACATCGTTTATTTTATATATGAAATATAAATATATCTGTTCATTTAATACAGTGACATTGATTTAATTAGGATACATAGTGGCCCTTTCACAGTAGGCTGATCATACATGCAGATAAATGGGATGGAAATAATAATATGAAGCAGAGTTTAATAATAATGGACACAATGTAAACCATCTTACACATACTTACGGGAGCTCGTCTGGCGCTCACACTCAGGACATTGTCGGCTCGCAGAGAAATAAACAATTCCTCTGGGAAGTGATTATTCACGAAACACGTCATGTGTTCTCCGCCCTCCCTGCACCATCATGGTGGTAGTATTGGTTTTACATGTTGAGAATAAAGCCTTGTTTTAGGAGCACCATGGCTGCCTACTCTACTTTCCCCATGAATAGTAATGGACTAGAACAGGAACTCAAACCTGGATAAGATATTACGTGTTTGGACAAACTCCAACTTCAGAATTCAAACTTTTCGAATTTGCACAACGTCTCATCCATGTGACAAATTCCTAAGTGAAATTGGAGTTTAACAAGGAAGCTCAACAAGGGAGAACGACAAGGAAAATACCTGTCTTTTTTGGGGGGGCATATTCACAATGTATACAATTGTGCTCCCTGTCTCCAAAACCTCCTTCCCATTCATTCCCTTCCTGTCCCTATTCTGTCTTTATCTCTCCCATCCAATTCCCAGTATTCCGTCACTCTCTACCAGCGCTTACACACAATGCTGTTCCAGTCTTCCTCCCCTTTCACCCCCTACTTATTCCTTTAGAGGCTCTAATCCTCTCTAATATTAAACTGTCCCTACCCTGTCACCTTCGCTTCTTCCTTTCTCCTGTCACCTTAACACACGCTCTCTAGGGAACACACCAACCTTTATCCACGTTCTAACGCCTTCCATCTCCTGTCACCTAACACACGCTCTCTAGGTAAACACAACACTGTCTCCACGTTCTAACGCCTTCCATCTCCTGTCACCTTAAACACGCTCTCTAGGTAACACACACACCTGTCTCCACGTTCTAAAGCCTTCCATTCCTGTCCTTAACACAACGCTCTCTAGGTAACACACACACCTTCTCACGTTTAACGCCTTCCATCTCCTGTCACCTTAACACACGCTCTCTAGGTAAACACACACACGTCTCCACGTTCTAACGCCTTCCATCTCCTGTCACCTTAAAACACGCTCTCTAGGTAAAACACCACACCTTTATCCACGTTCTAACGCCTTCCATCTCCTGTCACCTTAAAACACGCTCTCTGGTAACACACACACCTGTCTCCACGTTCTAACACCTTCCATCTCCTGTCACCTTAACACACACTCTCTAGGTAACACACACACCTGTCTCCACGTTCTAACGCCTTCCATCTCCTGTCACCTTAACACACGCTCTCTAGGTAACACACACACCTGTCTCCACGTTCTAACGCCTTCCATCTCCTGTCACCTTAACACACGCTCTCTAGGTAACACACCACACTGTTCCACGTTCTAACGCCTTCCATTCCTGTCACCTTAACACGCGTCTCTAGGTAACACACACACCTTTATCACGTTCAACACCTTCCATCTCTGTCACCTTAACACCGCTCTCTAGGTAACACACACACCTTTATCCACGTTCTAATGCCTTCCATCTCCTGTCCCCCTTAACACACACGCTCTCTAGGTAACACACACACCTTTATCCACGTTTAACGCCTTCCATCCCCTGTCACCTACACACGCTCTCTAGGTAACACACACACCTTTATCCACGTTTAACGCCTTCCATCTCCTGTCACCATACACACGCTCTCTAGGTAACACACACACCTTATCCACGTTCTAACGCCTTCCATCTCCTGTCACCTTAACACGCGCTCTCTAGGTAACACACACACCTTTATCCACGTTCTAACGCCTTCCATCTCCTGTCACCTTAACACGCGCTCTCTAGGTAACACACACACCTGTCTCCACGTTCTAACGCCTTCCATCTCCTGTCACCTTAACACACGCTCTCTAGGTAACACACACACCTTATCCATGTTCTAACACCTTCCATCCCCTGTCACCTTAACACACGCTCTCTAGGTAACACACACACCTTTATCCACGTTCTAACGCCTTCCATCTCCTGTCACCTTAACACACGCTCTCTAGGTAACACACACACCTTTATCCACGTTCTAACGCCTTCCATCTCCTGTCACCTTAACACACGCTCTCTAGGTAACACACACACCTTATCCACGTTCTAACGCCTTCCATCTCCTGTCACCTTAACACGCGCTCTCTAGGTAACACACACATTCCACGTTTCACGCCCTCCATCTCCTGTCACCTTAACACACGCTCTTAGGTAAACACACACACCTTATCACGTTCTAAAGCCTTCCATCTCCTGTCACCTTAACACACGCTCTTAGGTAAAAACACCCACCTATCCACGTTCTAACCTTCCATCTCCTGTCACCTTAACACGCGCTCTCTAGGTAACACACACACCTTTATCCATGTTCTAAAGCCTTCCATCTCCTGTACCTTAACACACGCTCTCTAGGTAACACACACACCTTTATCCGTTCTAAAGCCTTCCATTCCTGTCACCTTAACACACGCTCTCTAGGTAACACACACACCTTTCCACGTTCTAACGCCTTCCATCTCCTGTCACCTTAACACACGCTCTCTAGGTAACACACACACCTTTATCCATGTTCTAAACGCCTTCCATCCCCTGTCACCTTAACACACGCTCTCTAGGTAACACACACACCTTTATCCGTGTTCTAACGCCTTCCATCCCCTGTCACCTAACACACGTCTCTAGGTAACACACACACCTTTATCCACGTTCTAACGCCTTCCATCTCCTGTCACTTAACACACGCTCTCTAGGTAACAACACACCTTTATCCACGTTCTAACGCCTTCCATCTCCTGTCACCTTAAAACACGCTCTCTAGGTAACACACACACCTTTATCCACGTTCTAACGCCTTCCATCTCCTGTCACCTTAACACACGCTCTCTAGGTAACACCAACCTTATCCACGTTCTAACGCCTTCCATCCCCGTCACCTTAACACCCGTCTCTAGGTAACCACACACACCTTATCCATGTTCTAACGCCTTCCATCTCCTGTCACCTTAACACCGCTCTCTAGGTAACACCACACACCTTTCCACGTTCTAACGCCTTCCATCTCCTGTCACCTTAAACCACGCTCTCTAGGTAACACACACACCTTATCCACGTTCTAACGCCTTCCATCTCCTGTCACCTTAACACAGCTCTCTAGGTAACACACCACCATTATCCACGTTCTAACGCCTTCCATCTCGTCACCTTAACACGCGTCTCTAGGTAACACACACACCTTATTTTCCAGTTCTAACGCCTTCCATCTCCGTACCTTAACACACGCTCTCTAGGTAACACACACAACTTATCCCTGTCTAACGCCTTCCATCTCCGTCACCTTAACACACGCTTCCTAGGTAACACACACACACTTTCCACGTTCTAACGCCTTCCATCTCTGTCACTTAACACGCTCTCTAGGTAACACACACACCTTTATCCACGTTCTAACGCCTTCCATCCCCTGTCACCTTAACACACGCTCTCTAGGTAACACACACACCTTTATCCATGTTCTAACGCCTTCCATCCCCTGTCACCTTAACACACGCTCTCTAGGTAACACACACACCTTTATCCATGTTCTAACGCCTTCCATCTCCTGTCACCTTAACACACGCTCTCTAGGTAAACACACACCACCTTATCCACGTTCTAACGCCTTCCATCTCCTGTCACCTTAACACGCGCTCTCTAGGTAACACACACACCTTTATCCACGTTCTAACACCTTCCATCTCCTGTCACCTTAACACGCGCTCTAGGTAACACACACACCTTTATCCACGTTCTAAGCCTTCCATCTCCTGTCACTTAACACACGCTTCTAGGTAACACACACACTTATCCAGTTCTAACGCCTTCCATCTCCTGTCACCTAACACCGCTCTCTAGGTAACACACACACCTTTATCCACTTCTAACGCCTTCCATCTCCTGTCACCTTAACACACGCTCTCTAGGTAACACACACACTATCCGTGTTTAACGCCTTCCATCTCCTGTCACCTTAACACGCGCTCTCTAGGTAAAACACACACCTTTATCCGTGTCTAACGCCTTCCATCTCCTGTCACCTTAACACGCGCTCTCTAGGTAACACACAACCTTTATCCATGTTCTAACGCCTTCCATCTCCTGTCACCTTAACACACGCTCTCTAGGTAACACACACACCTTTATCCTGTTCTAAAGCCTTCATCTCCTGTACCCTTAACAGCGCTCTCTAGGTAACACACACACCTTTATCCGTGTTCTAACGCCTTCCATCTCCTGTCACCTTAACACGCGCTCTCTAGGTAACACACACACCTTTATCCACGTTCTAACGCCTTCCGTCTCCTGCTCTCTAGGTAACACACACACCTTTATCCATGTTCTAACGCCTTCCATCTCCTCTACCCTTAACACGCGCTCTCTAGGTAACACACACACCTTTATCCACGTTCTAACGCCTTCCGTCTCCTGCTCTCTAGGTAACACACACACCTTTATCCGTGTTCTAACGCCTTCCATCTCCTGTCACCTTAACACGCGCTCTCTAGGTAACACACACACCTTTATCCATGTTCTAACGCCTTCCATCCCCTGTCACCTTAAACAACCTCTCTAGGTAACACACACACCTTATCCACGTTCTAACGCCTTCCATCCCTGTCACCCTTAACACACGCTCTCTAGGTAACACCACACACCTTTATCCATGTTCTAACGCCTTCCATCTCTGTCACCTTAACACGCTCTCTAGGTAAACACACACATTTATCCAGTGTCTAACGCCTTCCATTTCCTGTCACCTTAACACACGCTCTCTAGGTAACACCACACACCTTTATCCGTGTTCTAACGCCTTCCTACTCCTGTCACCTTAACACGCGCTCTCTAGGTAACACACACACCTTTATCCATGTTCTAACGCCTTCCATCCCCTGTCACCTTAACGCACGCTCCTAGGTAACACCACAACCTTTATCCAGTGTTCTAACGCTTCCATCCCTGTCACCTTAACACACGCTCTCTAGGTACACACCACACCTTTATCCCGTTCTAAGCCTTCCTCTCCTGTCACCTTAACACACGTCTCTAGTAACACACACACCTTTATCCAGTTCTAACGCCTTCCATCTCCTGTCACCCTTAACACCACGCTCTTAGGTAACACACTATTAATACATATACTGTAGTTCTGGTTGGTACAGGGATACTATATACTATTGAGAATTACTGGTATTAATACATATACTGTAGTTCTGGTTGGTACAGGGATACTACCGTATATAATATTGAGAATTACTGGTATTAATATATATACTGTGGTTCTGGTTGGTACAGGGATACTATATAATATTGAGAATTACTGGTATTAATACAAGTACTGTAGATCTGGTTGATCCAGGGATACTTTCCGATTGCTGTTTGAAGTCAGGAAGTAATTTCCCCCCCTTTTTAGCTGGGCTTTTTTTTGCCTTCCTCTGGATCAACTGTTAGGAAGGGTTAGAAAAAATAGGTTGGACTTGATGGATGTGTCTTTATTCAACCTCAATTACTATGTTACTATCTTCTCAGTGACAATTAATTTTACAGCTTTCTGTCTGAAATTTTTTTTTTACAGATACTATTTATCTTAGATTTTTCTGCCTCGTCTTTTCTAAAAGTAATCATTTATAAAAGCTGTGCTAAGCCGGCTGTAGATTGCATTGAGAACCACATTGTGATAAAGGATTCAGTGAAATGTTCTGCTGTATATATGGAATAAGGTGACATTAGAAGCTGCTTTTATTTTCATGAATCTCCTAAAGCCTATTTGGTGACATGTGGGGTAAGTGTGGAAAACAAAGGGATTTACAGAGAGAATGAATAAAGTCATCCCTGCATAATCTAATGGCCAGGAGAAGAAATAGTCCTGTCTGTTTCCATTACTCTGATCTTACATGTTTACTGCTTCAGCTACAAAAATCAATTTTACTGGCTGAAAACACTTTTCTCCCTCCTTCCTTTGAGAGCTACATTTGAAAATGTACAGGACCTATATTACTCCTATGATAGAGGAGCTATAACATTTTTGTTCCTGACTGAAAATGTCCCTCTGTCGCGATCATCTTCCTGTACTATAGTATCTATATACAGTATCTCTGTCTGTCATCTGTTTAAAAATGGTATAGTGTGTACCCAGCTTTAGCTTTACTTCTTTGGGGAAAGGTGTGAAATAACATAGAAATTCCAATGGCCCCAAACCTGGCCCATGCTGGGGGCCACACTAGCAGCACCCATTGCTCTGTCCGGGCCACCCGTGGGAATCGGCGGTTATGCCTGTGAGCCAGGAATGCTGGGAAATAAGATGCATTTCCATCATAGTAAAGTAAATTTCTCAACAGCAAGGTTGAAGTGCAAGGTCTTCTGATTAAATATGTATGTATAAGTGTGTGTGCCTAACCACACTTCCTGACCTGAATTACATGCTAACTTGCCAAATTTGTCCTGTAAGAGGATTGGCTAGAGACTACTAGTGTGTCACCCTGAGTAAAAAGTTTCTGCAGTAGCTTAAAAAAGGAATGTCCACCCCCAAAACCATCATTTTATATTTTATTGGCAATTATCCTAGTTGTAAAACAAGCCAAACCCTATTGAAATCCGTTCAGCCAATTTTAAGATACATACCTTTTTACAACCTTCTTTCTGCAGACTAGGACCATCTCTGTAAATCCAAGCTCCTGACGTCACCTCACGTCCGTGTCTTTTCCGTTCCCACGCAGCCTTCATCCTCCCCCTGCTCACCCAAACAGGAACTGCATTTCATTGAAGTCCCCCCCCTTCTCCCACCATCCAGATCCATCTTCGCTCCCCCTTCCGCGTAGCGTAAAATCCTTCCATAGTATGATAGATCCCCCTGCCCAGACCTAAACACTGTGCTATTTCTTAAAAAAATGATCAGATTTATACTTACAGACCTTTGTTCCCGTGGCGCTCTCCGTAACGCCAGCTGCGTTTTTGATTGGTTGCGTCTCAGCCAATCACAGACGCAGCTGCCAGTCCAGCCCCCTCCTTGCAAGTCCTGGCTGGATCAATACTCCGCTGGAGCGAAGGAGCTGTAACTACCGTTCTGTTCATTTTTTTAAAGTAAAAACCTGCTGGTTGGGGGGGGGTTCAGGGGGATGGCTATTGTGATTTTTAGGGTGAACATGCCCTTTAAGATTGAGCATGTGTGAAGAATATGATGGTAATTGACAAAATTGTGTGCTGAGAGATAAAGCACAAACCTATGTTTATAGTAAGGTAAATTTCCCAGCAACCATATCAAAACGAGAGGTGAGATATAGATTACTGCTTTTATGTTATCAGCACTGAAAAAATGTATTTGTCTTATCTTAAGATGCATGTTAACCCCTCAAATGAAAAATCATATATAGGTTATTCACCTTCCAAAAACCAAAACCACAATGGTTAGAGAGATTCACCCTCCAAATACCAAAACCACAATGGTTAGAGAGATGTAGGTCTTCTCCCCCTTTCCTTTGCCTCCCAAAAAGGTTTCTGTCTACTCTTTAAGCTCTCCAAGCTCTTTTACAAGCTTGCACATGCTCAGAGTAGGCAGCTAGGGCAATAGCATTCAGTCATTGGCTGTGATATCAACTGTTACATCAATGACTGACAGCTGCTAACTAAAAAATCCAAAATGCATAAAGACTAGTAACAGAAAATTGGACAACATATCAGGTTAGACTTACATCTCTAAGCTTTCTAGTTATTCATTTGAGGGGTGAACATGTCCTATAATACATTTAAGTGCAACACTCTCTGGTGCCTTTAATGCAGTACCTGTTTTCCAGGTACTGGTGGTTGAGAAGGATTATATTTTCCAATAATGGGCAACTTAAAATACATTTTAAAAGGAAACCACATCCCTTCTTCCTTTACCCCCGTACAAGTACCTGAATTACTGGGTTATCTTCCTTGGGTTTTCAATAGTCTAACAGCCACACTTAATTAAGTTGCACTTGCCAGATCTTGTCTGCCCCACCTCCTGATAGAGCCTGGGGCCTGGCCTATAGGGAGACAAACGTGTCTTTCCAGCAGTTTCATTTAGTTGGGGAATAATATTTCTGCTAAATTCCCTTCAGAGAAATATCGGCATGGCTGATCATCTTTTTTGTACCACTCACACCCATTAGTTAATGTTCTGCAAATTATTCCATGTGGCTTTATTTATCACCTATTTGGGTCTATTGCATTTGTTAGTTTTCCAAATCAATAAGCCACTGAGCTTTGCACCCTGGCTCCTAAGATGACATAGAGCACAAAGTCCTTTGTAGCGGTATTCTTTCAATGTCTCTTTGATCATCTAACCTGTGAACTACGTGTTGCTTGCTTTATTAGCTAATAGTATTTTGTTAAGAAGCAATAACTGTAACCTTGTTCATTCAGGACCTTTTGGGTTTTGCTCAATTCCTTTAGGACTTAAGCAGTTTATAATGTAATATAGATTGTATTTACAGTATACTGTCCGTTTCAAATGGAGACCATATACTAAAAGAGACTAAAAGCTATTTCTGTTCCTATTGGTATCACCAAGCTCACTTAAAGGGTATCTCCATTGGTAAAACAACTTTTTGGTGTACAGTTTTATTGAAGAACAGGAGGTGAAGGAGTTGGGTCTTACCTCCCGTTCTTCAATAAAACGTTCCGGAGCCGGGAATGAAGTTACAGAACTTACCCAAACTCTTGCTCCTTTGCTGCGTCCTCTGACAGGTCCCAACAGACATGTATGCATAGCATATGCTATCCATGCTATGCGCAGGGCTGTATTCTGAAAGGGCCCTCAAAATAAAGGCTTTAAATGGTCAAGAGAGCCCATACTACAAAATGTTGCCAAAGTACTTACCTTCCCCACTGTAAAGAGATAGCTTTGGTTATTTACCTCTATGATGTCCATGAACATAAATATTTAGCTCTGAGTTCACTGTCCTTCTAGCTGGTACTGCTTTTTCTTCTGTCTTGTTTCTAGTGTAGCAGTCAAAGCTGTGAAAGACTTTTGCTGGCCAATTTCTGTGTACATGTGCAAGCTTGTAATGAGCTTGACAAGCTTTATGAGGAGGCAGCAACAACTGGTGAAGAGGACGGCAGACTCTGGGCTGTATATATCTCTTCAGGTAAGTAACCTATTGGGTTTTCAAACAGGGAAGGTAAGGATACATTATTAGTGGGGGGTGGACATGCGTTATCAACCACCCCTGTGTACACTAAGGCTGGGTATACACGAGGAGACTATTTATCCCGTCCGAGCAAAAGTGGCTGCGGCCTTCAGTTTGTGCAACCGATCGTGCAGTCCCATAGGAAACTGCACAATTGCCCCTGATTTACTAACATCTCATAGAGAACCACACGATCGGCCGTGAATTACCAACAGGCCTTATTCCGATCTGTACAAACGGACAACGGGGCTCGGTCATGGCTGCCGCTCGCACACCAATAGACATTTCCGACCAACCGATACACGTCACTATTGGCCAGTTGCCCGGAAATATCTCATGGTGTGTACCCAGTCTTAGATGGGTATGCACCATCCAATTATTCTGCCATTTCAGTGTATTGGTCTGTCGGCCCGAAATATTGGAATTTTTTTTTTTGGGTGGAGTCAGCAGATGAGCAGAAGAACTAGAACCCCAAACAAAGGTCTTTTCAAGCAGATGCTTACATTGGTTAATGCAAATTGACATGGCATAGCCATCTCACATAATGGCCATGTTCTTGTCCTGATTTGCTTATCTATCTGCACGGAATACAACATATGTATGTATGTGCAACCAACTTGTACTTTGCAATGTACTAAAGATTTGTTATGGATTTATGTGAATTCAGTGAATTAATATGAACATTGGTTATTTTGTTAATTCTACTTACATCCTACCTGATTGCAGGTCTCTTCTAAGGTAAGTGGCTTGTTAAAGGTTTGTTTATCCTTTTTAAAAAAAATATTACAAGCGTTATTCAGTGGGATGAAGCAATGATAACTCCTACATGAAATCTCTCCCTACAGTCCCTCACTGTCTGCTAGTAAAGATGGGATGATGCAGTGCTGACAGCTCTCCCTACAGCCCCTTCGTCACTGTCTGCTAGTAAAGATGGACTGATGCAGTGCTGACAGCTCTCCCTACAGCCCCTCACTGTCTGCTAGTAAAGATGGGCTGATGCAGTGCTGACAGCTCTCCCTACAGCCCCTTTGTCACTGTCCCTGCTAGTAAAGATGGGCTGATGCATTGCTGACACTCTCCTACAACCCCTTCGTCACTGTCTGCTAGTAAGATGGCTCATGCAGTGCTGACAGCTCTCCCTACAGCCCCTTTTTCACGTTCTGCTAGTAAAGATGGGCTCATGCAGTGCTGACAGCTCTCCCTACAGCCCCTTTGTCACTGTCCTGCTAGTAAAGATGGGCTGATGCAGTGCTGACACTCTTCCTACAACCCCTTCGTCACTGTCTGCTAGTAAAGATGGGCTCATGCAGTGCTGACAGCTCTCCTTACAGCCCCTTCGTCACTGCTGCTGAGATGGACTCATGCAGTGCTGACAGCTCTCCTTACAGCCCCTTCGTCACTGCTGCGTAGGGTAAAGATGGACTCATGCAGTGCTGACAGCTCTCCCTACAGCCCCTTCATCACTGTCTGCTAGTAAAGATGGACTCATGCAGTGCTGACAGCTCTCCCTACAGCCCCTTCGTCACTGTCTGCTAGTAAAGATGGGCTCATGCAGTGCTGACAGCTCTCCCTACAGCCCCTTCGTCACTGTCTGCTAGTAAAGATGGACTCATGCAGTGCTGACAGCTCTCCCTACAGCCCCTCCGTCACTGTTGAATAATACTATCAATTTTAAAAAAATTAGAAATTACGTTTTAGTGGCCCTTTAATTAAAGTGGTTTATCTGCATTTTTCTTTTTGTTAAGTACATTAAATGTCCACTACATTTTTTTATGGTTTCATGAACTTACAGAGTTGCATGTGGCCTTTTTTATCAAGGAACTGGAACTGAGGGGTTATCTGAATGTTCCTAATGCAAACTAAATGCCTGTTCTCTTTTTTAAAGGGTGTCTCGTGGGTACTCTTGCTGTATGCTGGCTTCCTTTCCAGGCCCGTCGACTCATGACTGTCCTGCGCAATAAAGACCAATGGACAGAAGGATATTATCAATTGTACATTACTCTGCACCCCATTACCAACTGTTTCTACTATCTAAGTTCTTGCCTTACCCCACTTCTTTATAACTTTACATCTCGAAGCTTTCGCAGGGCTTTTTTTTATAACATCACCCACTGCACATGGGGAGAAACCCCACAAACCCCCCGTATGCAGTCAGTACGTTCTGGGCTTCCATAATAATAATAATGACTAAATATATCATTATAAAAAGTATTAAAGTAATTCCCACAAAACTGCTGTAAAATCATTTACTCCCTGTAATTTGTCATGTATGTTTAAAGGGTATGTCCACTCATTTTTTAACAATCGGTTTTTTTTTCTGTTTAATTGAAGAACGGGATATAAATGAGCCATGTCTTACCTCCCATTCTTCAATATGGAGACAGATCTGAACCATTCAACAGAAAAAAGGATTGTTAATAAGAGGGATGTCCACCTCCCAAATGAGCATTACCCAAAACGTCATACAAAGATATCCTCCTCGATCCCTGCTGCCCCCTTCCCCTTTTCTTCTGAGCTCAGAGAGCTTTCACACACACTTTCTTTGCTTTCACAGTGATTAGAAGGATATTTTTGAGAAATGTCTGCAGTCATTGGAGGTAACATCACACATCAAGAGCTGGGAGATGCAGTAGCAAGAAACTGTAGATTTCAGCTTGAAAATGACAGAAAATGGATTCTAGTAGATGGGGGTCAACGGAAATTTCCACTTTGCCTTATCACAAATTTTTTGGACATCCTGATCGATATCGCCTATTGGTCTAGCGAAATTACAGGAAATATCCGAACAATTTGATCGAATTCGGTTAATTAACTTGAATATCGATACCGTGTATGGGGGCCTTAAAGCAAATTTGAGCAGTACTAGCATTCATACATTCAGAAAATCAATGTTTATTGTGCAGCCTTCAAATGGGATTGACCACATCAATCTGTTGATCAGAAATATTTGGCTGTAGTAGACCTGTATATATTTAACCCTTTATATGTGTTGGGGAGAGAACACGATTTGTAATTGGATATTACATACCCCAAGGACCACGTAAACAAAAGCACTCGTAATCCATGCTGTATCATTGACCAGAAGCTAGAAACACCTATGTGTCTTGTGTATTCTGGAGTTGACTAGCTGCTAAAAATTATAAAAAGCCTTTATTTGTACACATAGTACGCATGGCAAAATTCTCCCGGAGGAGAGACAGGAGGCAGAGCCCTATATGGACTCGGCCAGGCTCCTGGTGGACAGTTTTTTGGAATTTGGGGAAACATTGCAGGAGAACCAGTTGGAGATGGGATGTAAGGTAATGATTTTTATGCACTATAGAGTGGGGCCAGTAGTGGGGAAAATTATAGTTTTGGGGGTGGACATGTAGATTATAGATCCTTCATTCTTTTTTGAATTAAATAAAAACTTTTCATCTTTGAAAGATATATAATTATAATTTACTAATTTACCCACTAATTTAGTGGGTGCCTAAAATATAACTGTCATTAATAAATTATCCACAGTGCTTGAAACTTCTCAGCCTGTCTTAGAATAGACAGTAATTTAAACAGTGAAATAGCACTTTGCTCTAAAATACATAAACACCTCTGACTAGAAACATGCACACGGCACATCATGTAGTTAGTGAGAGAAACTTAGCAGGTTCTGACGAAAAGAGAATCATAGTCAAATGTTTTGTAGGAGGCAGGAAACAGACTCCGAGTTTCACATGCAATATCATATTTAAAAAAAATAGTTTTGCAACCAAAGTCAAGACAACAAAAATTGTATCGTATTAGATTTGTCTTATGCTATATTTGCAGGGTATTAGTTTGTTATCCTTGACCTTGTTTGGAGTTCCTCTCATAATAGGAAAGCCATAATAGCCATGTTGATGTGTTTGATAGGGTACCTAGATTGAAGGTTTGGTTGGACTGTGTCTAATGCTAAAAATTCAGTTCAGGCAGGAAGATGTGGTCACAGTCGTGGTAATATCTTCCTGTCTGTACCTAGCTTAATTTAAAAGCTAATTTGTTAAGCATACATGTACATGCATACATGTACATGTATGATAAACATATACAATATTCTAGATCCTGAGATTTGTCCAGCCTGGTTTGGTGCCAGTAGTTTGTTCACCAAATTATTGTTACTTTGACAACATAACTGATATAAAATATATATATATATAGCAACCACCCAGGGAGGTAGGGAAACATACTTTTACATTTTAAAACTTAATTGTTTATTGTATTAGAATGTGCTTTCACAGCATTCTTTTTTTCACAGTCTGCTGCATGTTGATGATGTTTTAGAAATTGAAGACATCTTGGAAATAAAATATCCAAGTAGAGTACAATTCTCTACATCTCGTTTTAGAAATTGGAAATTGTATGTTGAGCAGCACATACAGGGTTAAGGATAATTACCACCCAAATATAAACATTTATGATGAATCGTACAAGACTAGTGATCAGTTAGGCTATTTGATACACACCAGATACTTCCTATTCTTCGTTTGATTTACAAGTTTGGATGTGGGAGTGAAACATCGGAAGTGAACTGATGGCAGCTAGAGAATAGGTGGTATCCTTGAATATGTAGTCATTAGGCATTTTAGCAGGCTTCTTTTTCATGCCACCCGGCTGGAAAAAGTTTCTTGAGAGAACACTGTTGTGATTAAATGAAGAATTTAGATGTAGGTTTAATAGGTGTGCCAATAGGTTAGTAAAAATTCCTGCCAAAACTGCCCAGTCAAGACCCCTTTCCAACAGCGAGATTATTTTATCATGCGTTAACTAGTTTTTGCAAGATTCCCAAGGCTGCAAAAAAGTGGCACAGCAAACCTGCAACGCACTCTGTATATGGGTCGTTGTTTGTGCTGCCATGTTACATCAGGGTTACCTTCACATGTTTTAAAACTACAACTCCCTGAATTCTGTAATCAAGGAATGCTGGGAGTTTTAGTTTTCAAAGATCTAGTTGGACAAAAGTTAGACATCCCTGACCTATATAATGAACATGATGCAAGGCTGATCAGTATTCCCATTAGAATATGAAGACCGTATTTGATTCAGTGTAGATATACTGCATGTGTTTAAAGGGCATGTCAAACCTTAAAAGTATTAGAAAATAATAATAAGTAACTAGTAAAGCACATTTCATTTTCCTCTACTTTTCATGCCACCCGGTTGCAAAAAATTCTGGGGAGAACACTGACAGCTGAACACAATCAAGAGACTAACAGGGTTATTCAATAAAAGTTCTTATAGTTTTAAATGGTGCTAATTTTGTCCCAACCAATCACATGTTAGCTTTCAAATGTTAACTAATGTGATAACGTGGAAAAACTTTCATTGATACCTAAGCTAGGTAATAGCACGCTTCCCTCATTTGTCCTGCATGGCTGTGCCAAATGTTGTGTTTCTAGGTAAAAAACTGTGGGAAGAGATAGTCCAAAAAGTAAATAAAAAGAAAAAAAGAGAAGAAGAAACAGAATCAAATCAAATTAAATAAAAAGAACAGTAATTAGGTTATTTCAACACAAATGAATAATTTCCAGGAAGGTTGGAGACCCACTTCCTACATCCAGTTTATCTTATACAACATAGTTAAATTTCCAAAAATAATTAGCACTCATCCTCTCCCCCACACCATCTTCTTCTCTGATAGGGAAGATGCAGCACGGGACATACAGCAATTGATGCTGTTGATAGCTCATCTATCTTCCCTTGTTCTCAGGGGCGCCTCTTGGGTTTGGGCCACCTGAACCAAACTTTTGAATGCCTCCCCTATGTACCACTAGTCGTCATGAAATGCAGCCAGGGTTAGGTGTGTGTGGCTTCCAGGAATGGGTGTGGTTGAACATTTAGTCATTTTAAACTTCACATTACAGGGATATTTATACAGTTCTTCAAAAAACATTTATCCTGTGGAATAAAAGATTATTTTCAAAAAGATTTTTATATCTGCCACCACATCAAGGTAGATTCTTTCAGCGGGGCCCTAACTAACATAACTAAGTTGCCCTCAAGCCCAGCTCACACAGATAGGTACTGTACATAAAACATGCCCTAATGCCCAGATCACACAGATAAGTACATATAACATGCCCCAATGCACAGATATTCAGTCAACAACATTCCTAAAGCTCATGAAGAACCTCCCTCTGGAATTAAATAATGAAAACCAAAAAGGAAAAGCCCAGAGGACCGAGGCCTGAACTTAAAAAACAACAACTTTATTCTAACATCTTAAAAATCATGATATCAGTAGGCATCCATAGGCAGTATATCACATAAATGTGCAAAGTATCAAAGATTGTGCAAATCAGTGTGCAAACAACAAGTAATACAGCTAGGCAGTATGATTATTCCCACCCCATCGGTACATAGTAGTACAAATGTCCCCCACTATTCTTTTATCTATACTTATCGCTCCGTCACAAGTAAAGTCAGGTCTGGTACGTGCATGGACAGTTGAATTGCCTGAGTATCTGGGCCGTAATTAGAAGGCTCAATCTGAAATGCGGGTGATAAGTAAACAAGGGGGGGGGGGGAGAGAGCAATCCAAACGATTTCGCTCCTGGAGGCTTTTTTAATGGCCATTGAAAAATATTGACTGAATATCTGTGCATTGGGGCATGTTATATGTACCTATCTGTGTAATCTGGGCATTAGGGCATGTTTTATGTACAGTACCTATCTGTGTAAGCTGGGCTTGAGGGCAACTATGCCTATGATTAAGGACTGGCGGGTCCGAAACGCGTCAGGCGTAATCTATTAAACTTGATGTATTGAAGTTCATGCAACTTGGTCTTCCTTATCCCGGTGACTTCGGATGGTGTGGAACCCGTTCACTTACCTTATTTACTTTGGATGTATTGGTCCTTGCGACGGACCTGGGGCCTCCGGCACCCGGGTCACACGAAGAGTGTGGTAAGCTTTAACTATGATTGATCTTTCTCTGATGCACAGCTGATTAGGCAACGGGTCCGGTGTGACACACACCCGAACCACTATCTTATCTAAGTAAGAATTTTTGAATACGGATACGATATACAGTGACTGCTCTATTTTATTCTACATATATACCATGCCCTAATGCCCAGATCACACAGATAGGTGCATATAAATTGCCCTAATGACCAGATGAAACATATAGGCACATATAATATGCCCTGATGCAAAGATCATACAGATAGATAAATATTAGATGCCCTAATGCCTGGATCACACAGACTACATTGAAAAAATTAAAGTGAGCTCTGCCTGCTGCCTGGTATTTAGTAGGGGTGATGCCCTGAGCATTTTGCTCATTGCCTCATTAGAGAGACACCCCTGCTTTTTCTGTACCATATGTGCATGTTTTGTCAAGAGAATGAGTCAGCAGCAGTGATCGCTGCAAATGAAGCGCAACACTGGACTTTAAAGTTTGAACAGTAGGTAAGCGTAGTACCTCCTTTTGCTGTATAGAACTTAATAGACAACAAATGCAGTGGACATACTCTTTCAAAAGGAAACATGTTTAAAACAAGAAAGACAGGTAAAACAAGGTTACACTATTTGTATATGGAAAAAATGGCCTTAAAAGGCATCTATACCGAATAATATGTTATTTTAATTTGACCATAACTGGAAACTATAATTCTTCCTGAACACCACTGTATAATATTTTTGTTGATCTGCTCCCTATTTCTTTAGATATCTAGTCTAAAACTAATAATATTTCACCTGTCAATCAAGTTCCTTACTCTCAAAAATTATTCTTCTGTGAGTAGTTTTACTGTAGCTGGAATGGTGACACTGTTCTGACAGTTGGAATGCTGTGTGCAGGTTTGACAGTTGGTTTGTGGGGAAAAAGTCAGGTCAGATGGAAGTGGGAGTGGTTAAAAGAGGGAGGGGG
Source organism: Hymenochirus boettgeri (assembly GCA_019447015.1). Classification (NCBI taxonomy): domain Eukaryota; kingdom Metazoa; phylum Chordata; class Amphibia; order Anura; family Pipidae; genus Hymenochirus; species Hymenochirus boettgeri. Next base: position 74,781,350 of record CM033476.1, on the reverse strand, counting down.
GATACTCTGCTCCTAATCAAAATGTGTGCTGGATTGAAGGCATGCAGCAACACACGCAAATCAAAGTAAGTGCTACTTACATGTATTCAATTATAGATTAAGATGAGGTAAAGTAATTTTTTCAGTTGTGTCTCTTTAAGTTATGTACAGATGCGTGTCGGACGATTACCTGACATGAAAAGATGAAAATCGCACGTGTATAGCCAACCTGTCAGGTGTCATCGGTGATCAGTCCTAGCGACCCTTAAATGTTGCCGACTGTGCGGCCATATACATGATATTAAATACCTTCTTAAACTCGCACTGCTCTATTTAATGTTAGTTTGACTTTAAGTGATTTTAGTGTACCGCCTCTCTGTAAATGAAGCAAATGGACAAACCTTTACAACATTAAACCTATTTGCAGTTGATTCACAACAATTCACATGTGCAGTGACTTGTTTATTAATGGGGGCCATAAACGCTACAATCCGACGGGGGAAATTATTGCATGGTATTCCACACGATCAGGATCTGACCGGGATCTAAGCATTTATGGCCACCATAAGAATGTCAAATCCCTCAAGCTTCATTCCACATCGCCAGCCCCATGCACCTGCTGTCTGCACCAAATTAGGCGGGAACCTGTCACGTGGCCCTGTCATGTGACACCCGCTGATTCAGAAACTCAGCCAGACAGTAAACAGGTGTTTACCAGAGTGTAGACATTCATTGGAGGGACATATCGTTCTAATGCTACACGTCCCCCCCGAATCTACAGGGAGCTCTATGGAGCAGAGAATAATCACATCGCGAGGTTTGTTCCTAAGGCGGTGGGCGTGGCGCAGTGTCATTGGCTGGAGGACGGTAAACGCGGTGACGTTTTTAGGGTTGCGCCGCCACGCCTCCCTATCAGTCAGACGGTCCTTGCCAGTCGGGAGGTTGTGGTTTGTGTCGCTGTCTCCGCTCTGTCCTTCCCACTGTCCGCCTTTAATCCGTTTGCTACGCTCCGGTAACACCTGTTCTTTCCCGACCAGCCATGACGGACCGTAGACCTTTCGAGCGGTTGCCCATTGACGTGCGGCCCGTTAACTACGGACTGTGCCTAAAACCGGACCTCATAGACTTCACCTTCGAAGGGAAATTGGAGGCTGCCGTGGAGGTAAAGGGGGTGATAGAGGGAATGGGACACTTCCAATAGAGACCTGCAGTGGATCCCCATAGACCAGCCCTGTTAGTGAATCACAGAGATGGATTTAGATCATATGGGGCCCTAGTCAGGACCATCATTTAGGGCCCCATTTTTGTGCTAAATATATTGTATGGACCATAAAATTGTTACTGCTTCTGAAGCTGGGCCCCCAGAAGTTTCCTGGGCCCTAAGCAGGTGCCTACGGTTCATAATAGGAAGATAATGCACTTCCCAATTACTAGCATGTGCTCCAGGGTTCTGTATGTGGTGCTGGTCTTCTGGATGTCCTGCCATGTCCCTATATGAGCCCAAATAACAAAATTAGGAACCGCACACACAGGCTGCAAAAGAAAGGGTCCTTAACCCATTTATTGGAAGTGAAAAACTACCAAAGATTACGTTTTGGGGGTCCTTGACACCCTTCATCAGTTTTTCACTTCCAATAAGTGGGTTAAAAGGCATGTCCACCCTCAAACCTATAATTCCCCCCACTACTGGCCCCACTGTGTAGTGAATAAAAATCCTTACCTTACATCCCAGCTCCAAATGGTTCTCCAGTAATCCCCCCCCCCCCCCAAGTCCCAAAAACTGCCCACCAGGAGAATAGCAGTGTCCATATAGGACTCTGCCTCCTGTCTCCCCTGCGCACTGCAGCCATCTCCCTCCCGTTTTGCGATCCCTCCCCCTAGTGTAATTTCCCTTTGCCAAATAATAGTTTACCTTTCCCCAACCACTGTAAATGATTTGTTAGAAAGTGCCCCGATAGTTACTTACCTTCCCTCTATCCTCCGGTGTTCTGTGTAGGCGCGTCCGTGATTGGCTGCCTCACAGCCAATCACAGATGCGGCTGCTGGTCCCACCCCCTGCTTGCAGTTCTAAGCAAGCAGAGGGCCGGTACTGCGGCGGAGGATAGAGCGAAGGTGAGTAACTACAGTGGTTTGCAAAAGTATTCGGGCCCCTTGAAGTTTTCCACATTTTGTCACATTACTGCCACAAACATGAATCCATTTTATTGGAATTCCATGTGAAAGACCAATATAAAGTGGTGTACAAGTGAGAAGTGGAACGAAAATCATACATGATTCCAAACATTTTTAACAAATAATTAACTGCAAAGTGGGGTGTGCGTAATTATTCAGCCCCCTTTGGTCTGAGTGCAGTCAGTTGCCCATAGACATTGCCTGATGATGTAATCTAATTTCAGTACAAATACAGCTGCTCTGTGATGGCCTCAGAGGTTGTCTAAGAGAATCTTGGGAGCAACAACACCATGAAGTCCAAAGAACACACCAGACTGGTCAGGAATAAAGTTATTGAGAAAATTAAAGCAGGCTTAGGCTACAAAAAGATTTCCAAAGCCATGAACATCTCACGGAGCACTGTTCAAGCGATCATTCAGAAATGGAAGGAGTATGGCACAACTTTAAACCTACCAAGACAAGGTCGTCCACCTAAACTCACAGGCCGAACAAGGAACGCACTGATCAGAAATGCAGTCAAGGGGCCCATGGTGACTCTGGACGAGCTGCAGAGATCTACAGCTCAGCTGGGGGAATCTGTTCATAGGACAACTATTAGTTGTGCACTGCACAAAGTTGCCCTTTATGGAAGAGTGGCAAGAAGAAAGCCATTGTTAACAGAAAAGCATAAGATGTCCCGTTTGCAGTTTGCCACAAGCCATGTGGGGGACACAGCAAACATGTGGAAGAAGGTGCTCTGGTCAGATGAGACCAAAATGGAACTTTTTGGCCAAAATGCAAAACACTATGTGTGTCAAAACTAACACTGTACATCACTCAGAACACACCATCCCCACTGTCAAATATGGTGGTGGCAGCATCATGCTCTGGGGGTGCTTCTCTTCAGTAGGGACAGGGAAGCTGGTCAGAGTTGATGGGAAGATGGATGGAGCCAAATACAGGGCAATAAAAAAACCTCTTGGAGCCAGCAAAAGACTTGAGACTGGGGCGGAGGTTCACCTTCCAGCAGGACAACAACCCTAAACATAAAGCCAGGGCAACAATGGAATGGTTTAAAACAAAACATATCCATGTGTTAGAATGGCCCAGTCAAAGTCCAGGTCTAAATCCAATGGAGAATCTGTGGCAAGATCTGAAAACTGCTGTTCACAAACGCTGTCCATCTAATCTGACTGAGCTTGAGCTGTTTTGCAAAGAAGAATGGGCAAGGATTTCAGTCTCTAGATGTGCAAAGCTGGTAGAGACATTCCCTAAAAGACTGGCAGCTGTAATTGCAGCAAAAGGTGGTTCTACAAAGTATTGACTCAGGGAGCTAAATAATTACGCACACCCCACTTTGCAGTTTTTGATTTGTTAAAAATGTTTGGAATCATGTATGATTTTTGTTCCACTTCTCACGTGTACACCACTTTGTATTGGTCTTTAATGTGGAATTCCAATAAAATTGTTTGTGGCAGTAATGTGACAAAATGTGGAAAACTTCAAGGGGGCAGAATACATTTGCAAACCACTGTATCGGGGCACTTTTTAACAAATCATTTATAGTGGTTGGGGCTGGGGGAAGGTAAACTATTATTTGGAAAAAAGTTAGTGAAAGGGGTGGACATGCCCTTTAAGGACCCTTTCTTTGGCAGCCTGTGTGTGCGGTTCCCTAGGGTTGCCTTGTGGATAATCCTGCTCTAATCTACACAAGTCATTTTAAAATTATTTTTAATGCATTTTTATAAATGCTAGTAGATAGCTGTAACCCACATCTAAAACTGTGACTATGAATTAGTACAGACTTACATTTCTCACTGCTGCCGCCCTACTTGGTAGTAACATTTGTTTTTTTCTGACTTGGTAACTGGGATGTCATATGCAGGTCACCCTGTACTTACTTGACAGCTCTGGAAGGGAAGGGCTTGTGCAACTATGTATCTGGGCCAGGGACCTGCCCTAGAAAATCCAGAAACCTGCGGAATTAGCGTTGCTAAACCGCAAAATAAAAAAATTATTAAAAGAAGAGGAATAATTTCAGGGAGGTGGTAAACCTCTACCACTTATTCTTACCTTAGTAATGAGCTTGTCTCCTTTAAAGGTTGGTGCGTCAGAGTGGCTGACAGGATTGGACAAACAGGACATCGGACATGTTGGTTAATCACTGCAGCCAATCACGAACCAGCAGCTGCGTCCGTGATTGGCCGAGAGGCAGCCAATCACAGGCGCGGCTTCCAGCTGTACTGAATGTCGGGGGAAACAGCCAATGTAAGTAGAGATTGGGAGAGTTTTCCTGCAAATAACTACAGCGGTTGGGGGTGGGTGAGGGAGCCCTACACTACAGAAAAGGGGTTTGGAGTTAGGGGGAGGAACAGAGAAACGGAGGGAGGGCTGCACTGCGCATGTCCGAATTCTCCCAGAGGAGAGACAAGAGGCAGCCATTTGGGACTCGGCCAGGCTCCTGCTGTTCATTTTTTGGAAGTTTGAACAGACGTTGCAGGGCAGCCATTTGGAGCAGGGGTGTAAGGTAAGGATTTTTCAACACTACAAAGTGGGGCCAGTAATGGGTTAAATTGTAGTTTTGGGGGTAGACATGCCCTTCAAAAGTCAAATAAGCAGATTATGGCCTACATTGAGGTTTTTATGCACCACACTTTATCACATGATTATGTAAACATGGCAAGTCTTCTAAAAATAGCTTGATTTGGCAGAAACAAACATTACACAGTAGTATCTATTCCCTTTACCGCTTTAGTTTTGTTGTCCTTCCTTGTATGCCTATTTCTTTGGTCAACTAATCAGAAAGCACACTGCAAAAAAACACATTCCAATTGGTATGCCAGTGACTATGTTATGGAGGCAGGATCCTTGTGCCAGCATAAGGAGGGAGAAGGGGGCTCACAGCTCTCTTCCTTCTCTAAAGAACAAGGTAAAAAAAGTGTCCTTTGGTCTTCCTGCCTTATTGAATAGAAGTAGGGTTTTTCAACCACTTTAGTTCTCTTTAAAGGGTATCTCCGCTGCCAAAAAACATTTTTGATATTTAGTTTTATTGAAGCTGTGTCTTACATCCCTTTCTTTAATAAAACCTGTAGGAGTCTGGAACGAAGGTGAGAAACTTACCCGATCGCTTGCTCCTCTGGCGCGTAGTCTGACAGATCCTGATGGACTCTGTATTCTATGCACATAGACTACGCTGCAGAGGAGCAAGAGATAGGTCCCGACCTATGCGATGCGCATAGAATACAGAGTCCGTTAGGACCTGTCGGACTACGTGGCAGAGGAGCGAGCAATTGAGTACTTTACCTTCTCTTCCAGCTCCTGCAGTTTTTATTGAAGAAAGGGAGGTAATACACTGCTCCTTTTACCTTGCGTTCTTCAATAAAGCTGAACAGCAAAAAATTTCAATTTTTTTAAAGGAACTGTAAACCTAAAAAATAAGTGTTTGCATTCTCACCTCCCTGTGAATAATAGAAACGATTGGCAAACACTTATTTTTTAATAAGTTTACACTTTAAAGGGTATCTCCACTGCTAAAAGTCACCTGGGTTGTAAGGATAGATATATGGATGGTGAAAATGTACCTGCAGTATCCTGTGTCTTTGAGCAGTAGTTTAGAAGAAATCCAATGAGTTTGTCCCAGAACGCTGTGGATGGTGCAGGTCCGCCCACTTTCATTGACTGCCTGCATGTAAAATGTCCGACGCGCGTTTTCCTTTAGTGCATGCGCAGAATGTGAGAGGATCCATCGGGACTGCTGTCTGGTCGATTCTATACACACACACACACTTCACTGCTAAATGGAGGAATAATCACATGACCATCACAGCTCTCCAAGCTACTGAGTTCACTGCTAAATGGAGGAATAATCACATGACCATCACAGCAGCTTGCTGACCTCACTAATTAATGGAGGAGTAATCAGGTACTACCTTTTTCTCTCCCACTCCCTCCCATACCAGATTGCCTCATATTCCCAGCATCCCCTATGAAATCAATCTTAGAGTTAGACACAAACAAATCTTTATTAAAAACAACACAAGTTCCCCTGTATTTGTTACAGTAGTGTGGGAAGAGGGTTTAACTTTTCCTCCCCTGTCTCTCTGCATAATCAGCTGGAAAAATTAACTTAGAGAGTCAGGGAGGAAAGGATTTCTTACTGCAGCCAAGTGGGTGTGTCTGCTACCATGATGATGCACATTGAGTGACAGCACTCCCAGCACAGGGGAAGACACACCCCCAGGAACCTGCACAGTTTTCCCATGCTGCTGCCATTAAACGAAAGGGAATTCTGGGGAAAAAAAGGTAGGGGGAGGGCTGGGGGATGGTGTACTTTAAAATAAACCAAAAAAAACAAAAAACTTTTTCCTCAGTGGAGATACCCTTTAACATTTATTTCTCAAGGGTATAAATTTAGATGTGATATGGCTTAAAATCCCCTTAAAAACAGTCCACTTCTGTTCAGTACTTTTACCTGATAATATACAGTCATGGACAAAATTGTTGGCACAACAAAATGTCACACAAAACTCCAAAAATGGGCTGGATAAAATTATTAGCACCCTTTCAAAATTGTGGATAAATAAAATTTTCAAGCATGTGATGCACCTTTAAACTCACCTTAAACTCACCTGGGCAATATAAATATTATTAATATTGTAGGCAATATAAAAATCACACCTGAAAGCAGATAAAAAGGAAAGACGTTCACTTAGTCTTTGAATTGTGTCTGTTTGTGCCACACTTAAGGTTCGTACACACATGCAAGAAGAGAACTGTCTGAGCACAAATGTAATAAAAAATGTAGACAAGCCTCAAGCAGTAGTGGTAAACTGCATCAAACTTTTATTGTGTAAAGTTTGAGGCTTGTCTACATTTTGTATTACGTTTGGCTATTAGAACTATTAGAAATATCAACAATCTTAAGGTTACAAGTCCATCTCCAGAGATCTAGATTTGCCTTTGTCCACAGTGTGCAACATTATCAAGAAGTTTGCAACCCATGGCACTGTAGCTAATCTCCCTGGGCTTGGAAGAAAGAAAAAAATTCATTAAAGGTTGCAACGTAGGATATTCTGAAATGGTGGATAAGCATCCCCAAACGTGTTCAAAGAAATTCCAGCTGTCCTGCAGGTTAAGGGAGCATTAGTGTCAGCACAAACTATCTGTTGACTTTTTAATGAAACAAAACGCTATGGCCGGAGACCCAGGAGGACCCCACTGCTGACACAGATATAAAAAAGCAAGACTACCTTTGCCAAAATATACTTGAGTACGCCAGAATCCTTCTGGGAAAATATCTTGTGGACAGATGAGAGCAAGATCAAGGTTTTTTTGGTAAAGCACATCATTCTACTGTTTACCGAAAACTGAATGAAGCCTACAAAGAAAAGAACACCGTTCCTACAGTGAAATATGTTGGAGGTTCAATTATGATTTGGGGTTGTTTTGCTGCACTGGGTGCCTTGAATGTGTGGGAAGCATCGTGAAATCTGAAGATTTCCAAAGGAAAGCTGGGTTTGCGTCCGAGATCTTGGGTCTTCTAGCAGGACAATGACCCCATACATAAGTCAAAAAACACCCAGAAATGGATGGCCACAAAGCGCTGGAGAGTTATGAAGTGACCATTAATGTGTCACTTCATAAATCCCCTTGAACACCTGTGAAGAGATCTTAAAATTGCTGTTGGGAAAAGGCACCCTTCCAATAAGAAACCCTTCCAATAAGAGAGCAGTTTGCAAAGGAAGAGTGGTCCAAAACTCCTGGGTGAGAGGTGTAAGAAACGTATTGATGGTTAATAGAGGGAAATACTTTCAGTTATTTATTCCAAAGGGTGTGCAACCAAATATTAAGTTAGTGGCAATAATTTTCCAGTCCATTTTTGGAGTTTTGCGTGACATACGATCAGTCAGTCCTCTCTTATTGGTAAAACAACATCTTTATTGAATCAAGTTAAATGGTATACATAGCTGGAAGGTAGCCTTACGCGTTTCGAGCCTTGTGGCTCTTATAGACCTATTAGAGCCACGAGGCTTGAAATGCGTAAGGCTGCCTAGATATTACTAGATCCAGCAGAGCTCCTTTTCTAGTAGGGACTTCAACCATCTGTGAGAGAGAATTATCCTGCAGCAAATTAAGGAACCCATCACCCCTTTCTGTGTTGGCAGTTTCACTTTGCCAATCAATGTCAGAGTAATTAAAGTCCCCCATAATCAGAACACTCCCCAAACCACAAGCCGAACCCTAGCACCAGGCAGAAAACACAGTTTGGCATGTAGGGTCTTGGCGGCAGATGACCCTTTCTAATAATTGAGTCATTTACAAGGAAAAATTATTTTATAGGAAATACCTCCCACAAACTACATATTTTTGTAATTACACACCTTTAGCTATGTAACAATGCCATTCTTTCCTACATACATGCAGATTTCCAGATGCAGTTCTTCATAGAACTCCATGCTTTTAGGAGATTGTGTACAAAAGAGAGAAAAAGTGTGTTAAGAAATCATACTTCAACCTATCTGAAGTAAAACCCACTACCGTAAATACCATTTGATTCAGGACATCCACTTGGACAACGATCCCCCAATTGAACGGCCGTGTTGACCGACAAAGTGCCAATACACGGCATGATTATCGGGGAAAAACGGCTGTACATACACCGTGCGTCGCAGGCTGGCCCCCGCAATACGTGTGTATGCACCTTAACTGTAAAGAAACCTTTCCTAACCTAATGAAACTTTTTTTCTTCTATTATTAAAGGATGTCCACGTGTCCTCTGATATGACCTATTGGTGAACAATGCACCATTTGTATAAAGTGATTATATCCCTGTGCAATCGACGCTTCCATCAGTGTAAAATGTTTAAAATGAATGATTCAGTAATCCTACTAGGTGGATTGGCCATTATTTATTCATAAAAATGTATGACGTAAAAAATTTCAACTGGCCTGATGTTAAAAAGTATTGGATGGTCGACTGACCGTCCATACACGATTCAACAGTCATACGATATCAGAATATTCCAGTATCGTACAATTGCCATCATTTCATCTATGGCCACTATAAGTTTATTTAGGGTTATATACCCTGCTTTTGATTGGGTTTTTGATTTACATTGCCAGTGGGATCAGAAATTGCAATGCATTTAATATGCCCCAAGTATGGGGAGTGCACGTGTTACAGTACTATAGACTCAACTCTAAATCCGGTTTACTCACAGAGCCAAGAAATGGATGTGAATATAGTTAATCAGCCCAATCGAGGCCACACATTAGCAGGGTAGACCCATCCATCTTGACTGTTACAGATGTTCTCATCGACAATGACTGGCGTCTCTACCGAGAGGTGTTTCCATTGAGCGTAGTGGAAGCTCATATAAGTTTCATTGGTTTTACTACTCGCTGTAAACAGATTGGAAATTGCGGCTTTGATTGAGCTTCCCCATGCACTTTTGGGCTCTGTAAAGCTGGGTACACACAATGCATTATTTCCGCCCGATCAACCAATAATTCAGCATATCTGTTGCTTGGGATGAAATAATTGCATTGAAACGTATGAATAGACGATTGGTCATGTCTAAAAACCACGGCCCGCATCGAGGACTGCAAGGTGACGACAGTCCATTGTCCTGACTGAATGGTCAGCCAGTACAAAGGGTTGATTCGTTTTTACTCTGCTTAAGTATAATTGATTATTTGAGGTTGGGGGGGGGTGACACTTGTAAAATATAATTTTGAGGATAGACATGACCTTTAAACCTCTTAACTTGTATATCATTATAGCTAAACCATAACTTAAAGGGCAAGTCCAGCCACAAAATGAAAACTTTACATACAGGTTAATCACCCCCCCCAAAACCCTAAACGGTAATAGTTTGGAATCTGAAATATATAAGTCTAACCTGAAATCCTGCACAATGTCCTGTTTCTGCTTCCTGGTTCTTCCAGTTAGTAACTGTCAGTTATGGATATGACAGTTGACATCACAGCCAATGACAATGTTAATCCCGTCTGCCTCTTCTGAGCATGCCCAGGCTCAGTGCAGGTTTCTAAATTGCTCAGTTTCCATGAGGCATCCAGAAGCATAGCAGGCATACAGTAATGAATTCATAGTACAAACTATGATATATCAACATATTTTAAAGAGGCCATTCTTTCTAAAAAGTTCTTATAAGGGTGGAGTTGCCCTTTAATCGTCCCTATAACCGGGATCATATTTTAAAGGGTTTTAAACAAGATGTATGTATACTTTAAAAGTGTAGCTAAAAAGTAAAAAGAGGTAGGATTGATTATATAGGGAGGCAGGCTTGATTATTCCTACCTCAGGGCAAGGCCACACTACGCCGCAAACGTTTGCATTTGCACATGCGATTTCTTCATTTGAGATACAAAATCGCATGCAGTTGCGTATCGCATACGTTGCCGCGATTGCTGATATAAAAAAATTGCATGCGCAATTGCGGGGGGAAAGAAAAGCGACAGTGTGGCCTAGCCCTTACACTTTGTTTTCATTGAGGAGCACATGCAATGAAAATAGCTTTGTGCGCATCTCTTTTTATCTGCCAGTTTTGTTTCTTGCTTCATCGCTATCTTTTGAATTAAAGAGTCTGTGACACAAAACTGCTTCCATTGTGAAATTGCTGTGCAAGAAAAGCAAACCAGGAGGCAGAAATAATCAATTCTACATCCCTACCCAAGTTAAAATTTACGGTATAGTTGCCCTTTTTTAATTGGTGTCCTGAAAGGTTCTGTTGGAGGGGAGAAGGTAATTTAAATAGTTCCTATCTATGGTTGTGTTGTAATTGAGGACTAATGTGGAAATCACAAGTGAACTGAAACACATTGCCAAAATGGCAATGCGTTTCCTGTACGTTGCAGTAGGGCAACATTTTTTTAGGTATGTGCTGTGATGGGTATGCTGTGACCTAAATACAATAAGTGCTTTAAACCTTAAAGATGCTTATTTCCCAGCAAAGAGTTGTTGTTTAACATATTGTGTAATAGCAAATTATGTTGTCAGCTATACAAGTATGTCTGCTCTCCCTCAGGTGAAAAATGCTACCAGCCAGATTGTAATGAATTGTGCGGACATTGACATCATCACGGCATCCTATGCTCCAGAAGGTGGTGAAGGTGAGAAAATTGCTAGCAAGTGTAAATGAGGGTGGGGTTGTTAAAGGGTATAGTGCCAAGTAAACAATTTATTTCAAACCAATCCTGCAGATATTGAGAACCCTTAAGGGGAACTGTGGTCCAAAAATGACTTTAGGTAAATTGATAGGAATTGCTCCCCTGAGAATTTTTGCAATTTATTTACATTGTTTATTTTGCATAGTTTTGAAGATATTTACATAAAGAAAACTTTGTGGAATCAGCCTTTTCAGGCAGTGAGAAAAGGCTGTTTTCACACAGTGAAAGATAAGGGCTGTAGATTCCCTTACCTTCTCTGTCAGGACTTCACACAGCAGAGAGGAGGAGGGACTTCCTGTCTCCCTCACACACTGAGGGAGTCGGAGGCTGTGCAGCGGCACTGTGCAGGAGAAGCCTCAGGAATGTCACAAGTCGGCCTCCCACCCATTAACTTTCTGGTTAGTCATTTCTGTGTATCTTGTGCTGTGGAGCACATAGAGAGGTGGTTGATGGTTCGTTTTAAAGGTAGGAAACTGGCCTTTCATTTAAACTCAACTTGTTTGGAGACCACAGTTCCCCTTTAAGTTACTACATAAGATTTTTTTTAAAAATAAATTGCTTGAGGAAAATATTTACCATCCAAAGGTTATTCCATCATAAAAAGATTTGTTTCTTAGTTATGTGGAATAAGGCTGTATAAGGTTTAATTTTTTTTTGGTATAATTCAATGAATCCATTCACAATGTCCTGCTCTTCCAGAGGTTTTTCTAAGATTATTGGCAGTTTTCCTGCCTACAATATTATCACAGATGCTTGGTTTACTTTGTCAGTTCTCAAAACTGAATTTGACTCAGCAGAGATCACATGCCTATTCACAGCAAAAATGTTATAACATGAACAAGTTGAGAAAAAGACCTTAATCCTATTGTCACAAACCCTGAATACAGAATCAACCCCTTCAGTGCTAAGTTTCAAGAAGTTCAGTGAAGAATAGAAACAATATTTAAGATTGTTTGGAGTGGAATAGATCTGGATGTTTGTTTAAGCAAATAAAATATGCTGTTGTGGTGTTTCAGTTAGTAAATCTATTAGAATTATTATTCAAAAAAATCATCTACTAGCATATTAAAATTATACAAGCAAGAATTAGTCTTTATGTAGAAAACTATGATTTAAATGGTCTTACTGACTAGTAACTTAAATCCGTTTGATTTAAATCAAATCCACCCTGAATAAAACAGTAGGCAAGGAAGCTTGGTTCTCAGACAAATGCAATGTGGTTTGTTTGCGCTGCTGCTTGTTTCATCTGAAAATGTTTGCCCTCTGTGTGTAGGTTTATATATTTCTATGTGTCCTCTTGCTTCTTAAGTTTTAAGAACCTTTAAAGGACATATGCAGTTAATTTCATGCCATTATTGCATACGGTTGTAGCAGAGCCAGATGCTTTAATTGAGATTTCTTTCAGCCCATACGAATGAAGCAGGCTAAGCTGGATTTGTTCAGTTATTGCTTGAAGGAGGAGGGAGCATATCTAGTAAATCAGTAATTCCAATCAGTAATGTATTTTAATAGCTTTTTCTAGATGTGGGCCTGATTCCATTGCTGGGCACCTGCCTTCAGTTAGAATGTTATAAATTGGATCCCTCCTGCTGGCTAAATCATTCGGTCTAATCCCGTTTTTCCCTGTTTCCTCTAATAGCATATTTTATTTGGTTGATCTGTACATTTTTGATTGGATATATGATAACAGTGCAAGGTGCTTGCGAGGAAGTTTGAAGAGGTAGGTGGGAGGAGTTAAAGACTGAAATTATAAGGATTATCGTATTGTCTTTAAGTATTCCTGCAGTCAATCAATAGGTGGCAAAATGGACAGGAGTGTGCTTAAAAGTCTGCAGAACGTAGTGTAGCTGTCAGGTACTTACCTTGCCGCGGGTCCGGGGTCCTCCTCCGGCGGTCGCGAGCGGGAGCGCGCCGATGACGCGCTCCGCCCGCTCACGTGCCTGCGCGTCCTCAGTGACGCGAGGACGTGGGCGGGGCAGGCTTTTACCCTGCTTGCAGCCGTTCCCTTCCGGGGCACGGCCAGCAGGGAGGAGGTCACAGGGGCCTATTTAGGCTCCTCCTGGCAGCTGGCCTCTTGCTGCCAGTTCAGAGTTGTTTGCTCTGGACTCCTAGCTCCCTGTGTTCCTCTAGCGTGTTTTTCCTGTTGGTCCTGACTCCTACCTCCGGTCCGAATATCTACCACAGCTCCTACCTCCAGTTATCTCCGGTCTGCATATCCTCCACAGCTCCTACCTCCGGTCCGAATATCTACCACAGCTCCTACCTCCAGTTATCTCCGGTCTGCATATCTTCCACAGCTCCTACCTCCGGTCCGAATATCTACCACAGCTCCTACCTCCAGTTATCTCCGGTCTGCATATTCTCCACAGCTCCTACCTCCGGTCCGAATATCTTTTTTTTTTTTTTGTAAAAAAAAAAAAAAAAAACAAACCACATCCTACCTCAGTTATCTCCGGTCTGCATATTCTCCACAGCCCTAACCTCCGGTCCGAATATCTACCACACTCCTACCTCCAGTTTTCTCCGGTCTGCATATCCTCCACAGCTCCTACCTCCGGTCCGAATATCTACCACAGCTCCTCCTCCAGTTATCTCCGGTCTGCATATCTTCCACAGCTCCTACCTCCGGTCCGAATATCTACCACAGCTCCTACCTCCAGTTACTCCGGTCTGCATATTCTCCACAGCTCCTACCTCGGTCCGAATATCTACCACGCTCCTACCTCCAGTTATCTCCGGTCTGCATATCTCCACAGCTCCTACCTCCGGTCCGAATATCTACCACAGCTCCTACCTCCAGTTATCTCCGGTCTGCTATTCTCTCACACAGCTCCTACCTCCGGTCCGAATATCTACCACAGTCTACTCCCAGTTATCTCCGGTCTGCTACTCCCACAGCTCCTACCTCCGGTCCGAATATCTACCACAGCTCCTACCTCCAGTTATCTCCGGTCTGCATATCTTCCACAGCTCCTACCTCCGGTCCGAATATCTACCACAGCTCCTACCTCCAGTTATCTCCGGTCGGCAATTCTCCACAGCTCCTACCTCTGGTCCAAATATCTACCACAGCTCTTACCTCCAGTTATCTCCGGTCTGCATATCCTCCACAGCTCCTACCTCCGGTCCGAATATCTACCACGCTCCTACCTCCAGTTATCTCCGTCTGCATCATTCTCCACAGCTCCTACCTCCGTTCTGAATATCTACCAAGGTTTCTACTTCCTGTTACACCTGTATCTGTTCTGCTGCCTCTCCACATTGTGGGATTGGCCTTTGTGGTTCTCTTCTCTGGAGCCACGACCTGGTATCTGTCCGCCGCAAAACATCCTCACCATTAGAGGCTCTGGTGAAAACCGGCTGGTACTTAGATTCCGTGTCCAGAGGGGGTCTCACGGGGGTCTTATCCTGAAGATCTCGTAACAGTAGCTAAGCAATAGTAGGGCATTGTTGCAATCAGTGTACATAAGGAATGTCTGTGGGGGTAGCAATAGGTTGCTGGTTGGATCATTTTAAACTTTCTGGAAAAAGCTACCCCCCCCCCCCATTGTTTCCTACTCTGATTGCAACCCTTGTCTGCTCCTTAGATGGTTGAGAACCTGTAGTGTCCAAAGATTATGCTGACCTGTCCTATGCACAAAATGTTTCTCCAGAGGGTGGTAAAAATGGCAAATTATCCATTTTGATAGTCAAGCTATTATTTATTCTTTCACTCCATGAAATGTGAAAGTGGCAGCACTGGTTAATTTGAGTTGACCTGTTTGTTGAAATATGCAAAGTTCTGTCTTGTATTTATTCCCACTTAGTGCTGGGCACCCTTTACTTTTATACTACAGGGCTGAAATTCCAGAGAGCCAATTCACCTAGGAGTATACCCAATGGCTATCTTTTCAATGGGTTTTATTATAAATGTGTATAAAACTAGATGCCTAAAAAGGTAAATTGGCCTAATATTCAGAAATAATTTGTCAGCTCTTACTAGAAAATCCTTTAATTGATCTACCGTATATACTCAAGTATAAACAGAGGTACCTACTTTTACCAGAAAAAAACAAATTAAAAGTAATTGACTCGAGTATAAACCGAGGGTAGAAATTATGACCACTACTGCCTTCTGATTTTGTTTTGTATTGTTTTGAGGCTTTAGTTGCCCTTTAAATGGACATCAAAATTCCAATATAGTAGTCCCATACAGTAATAGCCAAATCCAGTATGGCTATTACTGTATGGGATTTCTGCTGTCCATTTAAAGGGCAAACTAAAGCCCCAGAACAATACAGAATCAGAAGGCAACAATAGATAACATTCTCCTTCAGATTCTGTATTGTTTTTTTAGTTGCCCTTTAAATGGACAGCAGATTTCCCATACAGTAATAGCCATACTGGATATGGCTATTACTGTATGAGAATTCTGCTGTCCATTTAAAAGACTACTAAAGCAGTTCCATTTAGCCTGTATAGATACTCTTCTTTACAGTGTTCCAATAGTAAGCGGCAATCACCAAATAGATGTCCCAAAGTCTCCAAACACTTTTAATAACTGTTGCAACAACCCATATCGCCACAAGCAACTTGTACTTTACTCACGGCCCAACTTTGACTTCCCCAAATGATCAGTCAGCCATTGCTCAGTCCTCCTGGTTACATCTTCATCCGCGCACTCTGCGGGACTTCACCTGCTGGACTGCTCACTTAAACAGTGGGGCCGTCTTAAATAGTAAGTAACCGGTAACTTAGCAGAAACAAGGCAGCTGCATACTGAAGCGTCGGCTGACGACACTACTCGGCGCTGGGCAGTGACGTCGTCCAGCGCGCCAGTATAGAGAGCGTGGGAGCGAGTATGCGGCTGCCTGGTTTCTGCTATAAGGTAACTGACTTGAGTATAAACCTACTTTGATTTTTCAGGCTGATTTTACAGCCTGAAAACTCGGTTTATACTCAAGTATATATATGGTATACCTCTGCCAGGTAAGCTTTATTGGTTGAACTAATATTGTGTTTGCCTTGTACACAAGGCATAATGTAATTTGTGTATTGTTTGAGATCTTTGTTAATGAACCTAGGCATGTAATTGCATGGAAAACCATTTATTTTTCTATATATAAAATGTAGCCTCTTTAAATGTTCTCAATTAAGATTTATGTAAATCTCTGGCAGTTTTAGCTTTGGAGTGACCCCATTTACATTTTCAGGATTATCCAGACTACTGTTTCTTGATTTCAAACTATACTATTTAGCCCGTCATCCTTTCTTATAATCCTGCTTCTTTCGTGGAGACTTATGTAGTTATTTTGATGCTTTGGGAACAATCTTTTACAGAAGCCTGTCCCCAATGTACCGTATATGCTCAAGTATAAACTGAGGTGCCTAGTTTTAGGTAAAAAAGGAGAAAAAACACACTGACTTGAGTATAAACCGAGGGGGTAGTATTTGCCACTTAAGATGTTTGGAAACTACAACTCCCAAATGCTTTATTGCTGGGAGTTGTAGTTTTCAAACATCCTAAGTCGCAAATAGGGGTAAATCCTCCTTTATTTAGGCATCCAGTATGCACAAATAAAGAAGGTTTTACCCTTATTTGTAAATATTGCCCTCCCTGGCGTTCGTAGTATTCTCCTACCTTGTCCGGCGGCCGCTCGCTCCATATCCTCTGTGCGCATCCGGATGATGTCACTACTCGGCGCCGCAAAGTGAGAGGCACCGGGTAGTAACATCATCCGGATGCGCACTGAGGATGCGGTTCGCGCGGCCGCCGGACAAGGTAAGAGACATGTTGACTCGAGTATAAACCGAGGTTAGATTTTCAGGCTTTTTTTAAAGCCTGAAAACCTCGGTTTATACTTGAGTATATACGGTATAAGAATACTATGTATGAAAACGGTAATTGGAGCCTTTATGATACCGTTTCTCAGACGGGCATTTTTAACCCATCCAATAGCCAATAAGTAGAAAATACTTTTTAGAAATATTTCAAGTGTGCATCATGGGAAGGACCGTTAAAGAACCTGAAATGTCTCTACTGACCAAAGCAAACCATAGTTTAGGGTTTTAAAAATACATTATGTAGAATACAGAGATGTGTAATATAGATAAATAATTTAAACTATGGCTTTTTACAGTATTTCCCCTTTAAGATTTCAGGATACATTTGGTACGATGTCTTATACTTGCATTGGTTATTTACAGATTGTTTTTTTTCCTTTTTCCCCCCAGAAATTCATGCCACTGGTTTTAACTATCAGAATGAGGATGAAAAGGTTACTTTGTCTTTTCCCAGCACTTTACACAATGGTAAGGATTTTAAAATTCCTTGGTCATTACAAACCTGTTTATACACATGCTTTCTATCCTGGTCTGTGGAGTTTCCACCTACTCCTTTAAATTCTTTTTTGCCTCCAACTCAGACTCCTTATTTTTTAAAATACTGAATTTCATCAAGAGAATTTAAAGATAACATAAAAATACGGTGACTGCTTTTGGGAATAAAAATGGAATAAATTGTTTTAAGCTAAAGCCTATGTCATGCCCTTTTTATTTATTTTCTGAGCTAAGCGATAGAGTTTTGAAATCATGTGAGAATTGTGATAAGCTTACTGCTGTATGTGTTTTTAACCTGGATGATAGAGGGATCAATGGAGTATATGTGTTTCCGAATATGGAATCTTTTAGTAACTTAAAGGAGAACTAACCCCAATTTTTTATACTCCAGAATCTGAAAACAACCCCCCGAAATACACCAATAAGCTATAAAATCCCACTTCAGTAAATTGTATTAAAGTAAATGTAAGCCTGTTAAGAACTGGATGAACTATCTGTGTGTGTGTGTGCGCATTGTCAGACCACACCTCCTGCCCTCAGTCACATGCTTCCTTGCTTTATCTGTCCTGTAAAAAGATTGGCTAGAGATTATTAAAGGAACACTAAACAAGTAAAAATAAGTATACGCCACCCGTTTCTATTATTCACAGGGAGGTAAGAACGCTTATTCTCACCTCCCTGTGAATAATAGAACGCCAGGGGGACACTGGAACTTACCTTACTGGGCGCTCCACTGACAGCCTTCTGCAATGACCGTGCCTGTATCAAAATGAGAGTTAAGACACAGATTACTGGTCAAGGTGTTCTGCCTTCTGGATCAGTATTGTTCTGTGGCTTCAGTTGTCCTTTAAAATGAGTCACTTGTGTATGGTCAGCTGTCCATCTATCTAATCTAGACATAATAAACTGTAGGGGTGACTATTAAAAACACATGGGACATGGCAAATTTTCAATTAAACGTTAATTCTATCACTTTGTAATGCAGCCATGTTAATTGAATTTAAGCATGGATTTTGTAACCATGTAACCTTTACCTATAAGACAGGAACACACACAATATTTACATATTGAAAGGCTGGTTGGTATTAACATTAATAACATGATGTAGGCTGCAATTTTTTTTTATTATTGTAGATTTACATAGCTCCAGCTTCTGTGGCGCTTTACAGTTGCATTAATATACATGAGGAAAACATACATGTTGCATACAAGGGTAGTGCAAGTAATACAAAGTGCTGTTCCAGCAGCATGCATTGTGGTAAGTTACAGCATTACTGTAGAACAATAGGAAGGCGGGCCCTGCCCAAAAGAGCTTACAGTCTAGATGCTGCATTTATTTCAATGTACATTGTGTATTTAGTGAACCGCTACAGTAATTGTAATTCTTATTACCTAATATAGAGGATATCTGGGCACCTTTTGCTGTTAAATATTTAAGTCCATGGATTGATTTTTTTTTTTTTCCCCATGCTTTTACATTCATATGACTTAAAATTACTGTAGTAGCCTAAGCTGTTTTGTAAGGCTATAAAGGGATGGCTCAGATAATAGTTTTACTGCTGCTGAGAAAACCTCTTTTTAACGCTGATAAAATAGTTATCATTTTCAGTGCAGCTGTAGATGCAGAGGGTTTCATGTCTTCTACATGAATAGGTAGGCACATTCTTTTCTAGGACAAGTCTTTATCTTTCTGATAAAACTAACTTTTAAATCATTTAAACAATATTCTCTTTCTTGATGAGATGAGAATAAATGTCTGTATTGGACACACAGTTCTAAGTTAATTCATAGACCGGCGTTGCCTTCATATTGTTTGATGTCATGCCTAAAGGTGGCCATACACTATTACGATCGTAATACGATCTTAAACCGACTGATACTTTGATAGACAGATGTACAATGTTAATTGTACCAAGATGTACAATAAATATTGTTCGACATTCAATTTGTTTTGTGATAATGTCGAATGTCGTACATTTACATTTAATCTTGAACTTTAGAAAACACTACAATCATTTTACCAATCGACTTAAAAACCGACGTTCCCAATCGTAATTACGAACGTTTTTACGATCTATGTCGTGTGAGAAAGATGGGAAAATGCACAATTTTTCGGCCAATCGATGGAAATGTCGGATTGTATATTGTATTGTACATAAAATCGGCCTAATGTATGATCACCTTTACTCCAGGATTTGAACTTTTAAATTGCAGTATTCTGGAGAATTTTGGTTTAATTCAATACCAGGCTTTTAGAAATATGAGCATATGTAATTGAACACATTCACATAGTATATTTGAGGACTTGCCATTGTAGCTTGTAAACCTGTAGTTCTCTAGTCCCCATTCTATTGGCTAATTGCGCATGGTTAGTGCCCAATTATCCTGCCCAGGAGAGTAAGCAGTACTTTCTGTCAAACCAGCAAATGGGAGAGGGAAGAACTGAGATTTCATGTCTTCTAGGAACTGAAAACATAAAGTGTGACAAGTGTCCTAAATACAAATGAATTCTAATTGGCTACGCACAGGTCTGTGCTGGTTCTTAGTTTAGCCTTCCTTACTGATCTCTTTGTGCTAGGAGCTGGGATGTTGAAGATTGATTTTGTTGGTGAACTGAATGATAAGATGAAAGGTTTCTATCGCAGTAAATATACAACTCCCTCTGGCGAAGTGAGGTATGCTGCTGTCACCCAATTTGAGGTAAGGAAAGCGGATTTAAAATGAATGGGTCCTTCAAAAAATGTTTAAATTCCCATAAACGTAACCAATGTGAAAGCAGCTGTGCTATATGATAATAAAAACTTTCTTCTGCCCACAGGCCACAGATGCCCGAAGAGCTTTTCCATGCTGGGATGAACCTGCCATAAAAGCCACTTTTGATGTGATATTGATTGTTCCAAAGGATAGAGTTGCTTTGTCTAATATGGCAAGTATTGGAAGACCTTGAGGTTTTAAAGCAGAAGCTGATGACACTATTTATACCTTCATTTTTAAAGTCCTCATTTTTATAGCATTTTGCTCTGATCTTAAATATATCTTGGACCTTCTTTATTAAGACCCATTTGCCCCGTATGCCTTTTAGCATCACAGAGTGACCAAATACCCCTGTAGTTTTGTTATCCATACTGTGCACCTTTGCTCAGGATTTTACTACAGCTCTTTAAAGTGTTTCTGTCTGGGCTCTCCATCTACTTCCTGAGCTTAACTTATGGCTTTATTATACCTATTTTAAAGATGACAGCTTCTCACTCCTCCCCCTGTCCAAAATAGTGAGACAACCCCTGTATATGTAATGAGTGCACATGCATCCTATGCCATAGAAGGAGGTGGGGGAAGTGAGGAGGATCGGAAGATCCTGCTATTAGTATAAACAGGAGGTTGTTAGTGGGTCTCCTACCTCCCTGGAAAATATTCATTATGCTCTTGAATATTTGTCTTAAACAGTTTAGCAACTGGTTATGAAATCCTTTGGATTGAGTATGTGGACATTGCAGCCTTTATTAAAGAATATGTGCACTGTAAAAACTTAAGCTTACTGGATAGCTGTGGCTTTAAATATAAAGGTGTATTTCTACTCCCCTCCCATAGCCTACCTTTACTCCTTGAATGTTGCTGACTTCCTCCTCTGAAATTACGTTTTTAGTTCTGCCCCCATGAGATGGTGCAACTCTCCAACATCTTGCTGTGTCAGGTTAGTTTGCAGCTGTTTGTATAGCGCGCGGTGCAGCCACGCCACTTGCAGCAACGTCACCACGACACACGCACATTGATGCTGTCTCGTTCGCACTGACATTATGCATGCTATACAACCATCTGCAAACTATCGTTCTTTAATTTGCATGATTAAAATGTAATCAAAATGAAAGATCCATTAGTCCATTAATCCTGCTTTGTTTTTTTTTATTTTATTTACTGTTTTGTGTGCTTGATTTGTTGTTTTCTTACAATAGAATCTGATTGAAAGGAAGCCATACCCAGATGATGAAAGCTTGGTGGAGGTGAAGTTTGCCCGCAGCCCTATTATGCCTACCTATCTTGTGGCCTTTGTGGTAGGAGAGTATGATTTCGTAGAGACACGGTCATCTGATGGTGTCTTAGTTCGTGTTTACACTCCTGTTGGAAAAGCTGAGCAAGGGAAGTTTGCCTTGGAGGTAAGTTTTATTTATATACAAAAATGTTATCGTTGTGTAGTTTATTTAACATACCATTATATTTTGAGTTTTGTTGGTCACCTTATGTGCTTATTTATTTAGGTTGCTGCTAAAACCCTTCCTTTTTACAAGGACTACTTCAATGTGCCATATCCCCTCCCCAAGATTGACCTTATTGCCATTGCTGACTTTGCGGCTGGTAAATTTATATATTGATATGCCTCTTTTTCTGTGTTTTTTATTTTGACCTCATTCTCCTACTGATGTTTGTCCTTCTTACAGGAGCCATGGAGAACTGGGGATTGGTCACCTACAGGTGAGTAGATTTTCTTTCATCTTCCTGTGCAATAGTTCTGTCTGGATTTTAATGTACATGGAATCAGAATGTTTTATGCGCAACAGAATCTTCTTGTCTGTACACACAAAAAAAATGCAATCCTGCTTTAACCAGCCATTTAGTGGCACCTTAAAGAACTTGTGCTGATGTTTTAATCTTTTATTTTTATTCTTTCAGGGAGACTGCTCTGCTTATCGACTCAAAGAACTCTTGCTCCTCCTCTCGCCAGTGGGTGGCATTAGTTGTTGGGCATGAGCTGGCACACCAGTGGTTTGGGAATCTTGTTACCATGGTAAGTGCACAGTACTTCTCAGTGTCCTTTGAATAAAAATTGTCCACCAAAAAAACCCCCAAAATAATCCTTTGCAGGGATGGATAAATACTAGGAGCTAGGCCCCTACACATTTTCTCCAGGATACTTGAGAAAGATAGGATACTTGTAAAGAGAAATTATTCAAAGTTTACTGTACATCGAAGAAGCAAAAACAATTTAGCCTATCACGTGTATTTATAGTAATTATTAGCAGGTTCCAATTTTTGCTGTAGAATTGAACTCCATTAACTGCATGGTGATTCCCTGTATCTAGAAAGCTGCATAAATAGTTTACTGCAACTATTAATAATGTGGGTTTTTTTTTTAAAAACAAAACACTACTTATAAAACTCAGGACATACTGCAGGGCAGTAATTTATTTATTATGTGGACACCCTACCAGACTATTTAAACAGAACTGAGATCTTCAGCATCAATTCTGCTGGTCCCTCTTCTTTACTTTTTCGCTCCCTCTGTGTAGAAGCCACCCATCACAGCCAATGACTTACTATGGCTTCTTGAGGCGCTTCCTTTGCAGCTTTGTGAGGTCATAAACTCCTCAGAGGAGGTAGAAACCAGAAGAGTTACCGTCCTTGTTAAGTGCTGAAGATTTCTTTTTTTATGTCCCTGTGTAGTAGTACAATTCAATTTGGCTAATAGAATGCCAACAACAGCTATAATATGACAGATGTATTTTTACATTTTCCAATGGTAGGAATGGTGGACCCACCTTTGGTTGAATGAGGGCTTTGCTTCTTGGATAGAATACCTCTGCGTAGACCATTGCTTTCCAGAGTATGACATTTGGACACAGTTTGTATCTGCAGACTATACTCGGGCACAGGAACTGGATGCATTAGACAACAGCCACCCTATAGAGGTATTCCTACATTTACTTCTCTAGGAATTGTAAATTTTAATACACCAACAGGGAGATTCAATAAAAGTTCTTATTCTTTAAAATGGTGCTAATTTTGCCCCAAACAATCAGATCTTATTTAACATTTGAAAGCTAAAATCTGATTGGTTGGGGCAAAATTAGCACAATTTTAAACAATAAGAACTTTTATTGAATAACCCTGTAAGTTTGATAACAAACCTTATATTTTCTTCTTAAAAATTCAATATCCAGAAACCTGTGTAACTTTAGAGAACATAATTACTGATGATTTATACTAACATTTTTTAAATGCTGCTTCTTAGAGATAGGGACAGTAACATTCAGCCCTTCTGTTCAAATCCTATCATCGCCAACCCAGCAGCAACAGATAGTCACTTTACCCCTAGGGACTGTGCCCCTTTACACCCCCTCCACACACAACGCCTTATTTTGCAGTGAAAAAAAACTAGCTCTGCACAAAGACCTAATCATTTGGAATCCCATATATAAAAGGGAAATAAAAACGGTTTTGAGAAGGACAACTAAATTAATAAGGGGAATGGAGGGA
Source organism: Hymenochirus boettgeri (assembly GCA_019447015.1). Classification (NCBI taxonomy): domain Eukaryota; kingdom Metazoa; phylum Chordata; class Amphibia; order Anura; family Pipidae; genus Hymenochirus; species Hymenochirus boettgeri. The sequence continues at coordinate 74,757,464 of CM033476.1, read as the reverse complement.
CTTAACTATGCAGACAGATGAGACAAGTTATGGATGTTTAGACTGGAGATGCATAGAAATATATTAATGGGCTGTTCGATAATTTCTCTTGTGCATGGCGTTTACTTGAGGTTTTGGCAAATTAAATATAAAAAAACTGAGAAATCACTTGTACATAAGTATTCACCGCTTCAAAATTAAACTTAGGTGCATCCTGTTCCCTCTGATCATCCTTGAGATGTTTCTGCAGCTGTGGTAAATTCAGTTGATTGGACATGATTTGGAATGGCATACACCTATGTATATAAGGTCCAACATTTGACAGTTCATTTCAGAGTACAAACCAAGAATGAAGTCAAAGGAATTGTCTGTAGACCTCCGAGACAGGATTGTCTTGAGGCATAAATCTGGGGAAGGTTGCAGGAACTTTTCTACTGCTTTGAAGGTCCCGGTGAGCACAGTGGTAAGTGGAGGAAGTTCAAAACCACCAGGACTCTTCCTAGAGCTGGCTAGCTAAACTAAGTGATTGGGACTTAAGGGCCTTAGTCAGGGAGGTGACCAAGAACCCGATGGTCACTCTGTCAGAGGTCCTGTGTGGAGTGGAGGACCTTTCAGAAGGACAACCATGTCTGCAGCAATCCACCAATCAGGCCCTGTACTAAAGAGTGGCCAGATGGAAGCCACTCCTTTAGTAAAAGGCACATGCATCCACCTGGTGTTTGCCATAAGGCACCTGAAGGACTCTCCAACCATCAGAAACAAAATTCTCTGGTCTGATAAGACAAAGATGAAACTCTTTGGTGTCAGGCTTTACGTTTGGAGGAAACCAGGCACTGCTCATTACAGGGCCAATACCATCCCTATGGTGACCGCATCATGCTGTGGGGTTGTTTGTCAACGTCAGGAACTGGGAGACTAGTCGAGATATGGGAAGGGAAATATGACTGCAGCAATAAACAGACATCCTCGATGAAAGCATGCTCCAGAGCTCCCTTGAACAGACTGGGGCAATTGTTAACCTTTCAGTTGGACAACGACCCTAAGCACACAATCAGCTTATCAAAGGAGTGACTTCAGGGAATCTCCTTTAGTGGCCCAGTCAGAACCCAGACTTGAATCTGATTGAACATCTCTGGAGAGATCTCAAAATGCTTACCATCCAACCTGATGGGGCTTTAGAGGTGCTGCAAAGAAGAATGGGGAGAACTGCCCAAGGATAGGTGTATCAAGCTTGTGGCATCATGTTCCAAAATACTTGAGGCTGTAATTGCTGCCAAAGGTGCATCGAGTATTGAGCAAAGGTAGTGAATACTTATGTACATGTGATTTCTCTCTACCCCCATGACTTAGTGGCACAGAACTTACATTTGTGATATTAATAAGGTAAACTTCATGCCCATGTTGTTTAATTTTTAATATATGGGGCTTATGCAATACGAAGTGCAAAATGTTGCAAAATTGGTTCTGTGCTCACTCCAGTCAGTAATTTAGGGTTTGTTTATAAACAGGCCTTCACTTCTTGCATTTAAAAATTATTTAAACACTAAAAACCATAATCAAATGGCAGATTGTTCCTTATTGGTTAAATCTAATAGCATGCCACTTGCTTAAATATTCCAATCCATTTGAGACGTTCGAAAATCAGAAAACTGTGAGGATGCAACTCCTTTTTCATTTGCACTGTACATTTGATTTCTCTTTACCCAGGGAACTTCAACTTTCTAGAACATGCACCTTTTTTTCTCCCTCAGGTTAATGTAGGACACCCATCTGAAGTTGATGAAATATTTGATGCCATATCCTACAGTAAAGGGGCATCTGTCATCCGCATGCTTCATGATTACATTGGGGATGAGGTAAATATAACTCGAATGATTTACATGTGAGGATTTTTTTTTTATTGGTAATTTTTAAAGGGCATGTCCATCCCCAAACAAAAAGTTGTATACAAAGCAGACCTTAACACTAATGCTTGTCTTGTATGAAGCCTGATGTTCCTGCTCACGGTTTTGCTGCCTTCTGAAAAGTTGGCTCAATGAACAGCAGTCAGTCATAGGGCTTAGTGTCATCTGTAACAGCCATGGCTGCTACCTGGAAAACCCTAGAGGTAGTAAGACCAAGAGCAGGTATTCCTGGCTGTATACAAGGTGAGTGGTAAAGTTAAGATCCTTAGAAATATTTTGGGGGTTTGCACCTAATTATTTTTTTTTTTATGCTGCTTATGCCTTTTTTTTTTTTTTCTTTTTGTTTTGGTATTTTTATTGATGTGAAGTTTAATATAGCTATTTTTTTATCACTGTTGCAGTAACTGCCTGAAAGCGCTGACAACTACCTTTTTCTGCAGGATTTTCGCAAGGGCATGAACCAATATCTACTTAAATTTCAGGAGAAGAATGCTGCCACAGGTACACCTGATACCTGTAATATCCTACACGGAACAAATTGCTTATTCCCACTTGTTTTGTAAACTGTTATTCACTGTCAAGCAAAATTTGCAATGTATTTTATTTCTGTGCAGAGGATCTCTGGGAATCTTTGGAACAGGCAAGTGGGAAACCGATTGCAGCAGTTATGAGCACCTGGACTAAACAGAAGGGTTTCCCCCTAATCTATGTGGAATCAGAGCAGGTAATTGGATATTCTTAAACTTTTGCTTTTTAATGGAAATATTTCCTGAGCAGGTGAGGGGTAACCTAGGTCTGTTTGGAAATAGAATAGGGAACACTCTCAGTAAATATATGTTCAGATATTGGAGAACCTTCAGGTATATAAAGTGCACAATGACAATTTAAAACAACCCAAACCAATCCCCCATGAAAAGTACATCCGTTAGTTTGGTATACCGGTATATCAACACATGAGCATCTGTTATAACTAATATATAGACAAAATGCAGGTATGAGCACAGTTGGATGCTGCACCTCTTGCTATTTTGCATACATAAGAAAGTGCCCTGTTGGTTATTTATTTATTGGATTTAGGTCTGTTTGTGGTTTGACAAATTTGTTAATATAGAGCTACTTACTTTACAGAAAGAAAATGACACGGTTGTCCTAAAGCTTTCCCAGAAAAAGTTTTGTGCTAGTGGTGCTCGGCATGGTAAGAACCACCTGTCTGTTCTCATGTTTGTCCCATAAATTACTAGCAAATAAACCATGTAATAGGAAGGGAGGTCTGATACCAGTGGCTGGACCCAAGATTTGTTCGCTCAGAGACATGTCTTCCCATTTGTCATACCCTGCACAGCTGGGTACTTTTTCTGTACTTTCAGGTTTACTGGTTAATACTGTATTCCAGGAAATACATGTCTTTTTTAAATATATTGACAATTTTTTCTTTCATGCATGGCCATTCTATTTCTAATCAATATAAATGTGCTTGTGAAGGTTCTCATTCATCCAGGTCATGGTATATCTGTTGTATTCAATTAGATCAACTGGACTTGAAATGTAGTTCTAAACACAAGAAAAGCGACATCATATATGCAAAACACAAGAAAAGCGACATCATATATGCAGTGCAGTGCAGTGAAGAATGCTCTGATTTGTATGTGGGGGAGACCAAACAGCAACTGCATCAACGTATGGCCCAGCACAGAAGAGCCAATTCCTCGGGTCAGGACTCAGCCGTGTATCTGCATCTTAAGGATAAAGGACATACCTTTGAAGATTGTAATGTTAACATACTGGCGAAGGAACGTGACTGGTTCAAGAGAGGTGTTAAGGAGGCCATTTATGTGAAAATAAAGAAACCAAGCCTAAATAGAGGTGGGGGGGTTCGACACCATCTGTCTGCCATGTACAATGCTGTTTTGACACCTTACTCTGGGCGTTCCTATAACACCTCTTAGCCACTATCTAATCACACCCTTAACACCTGGCTGTGATATGCTAATTGGGATTTTCCAGGGTACATAATTGCCACAGATTCTTGTACAAGTCATTCTGAATTGAGAAAGCCAGTCGGATGACTAGCGAAAGTCTTCAAGAACTACATTTCAAGTCCAGTTGATCTAATTGAATACAACAGATATACAATATAAATGTGTTTCTGGTATCATTTCAACAGAAGAGGAGATGTATGTAATTTGTTCTGGGAGGTTTTTCTTTTAACATGTTCCTTCATGACCAGGTGAGGACGAGACCCAGTGGATGGTACCGATCAGCATCTGCACCAGCAAATCTCCATCAAGTGCTGAAGTAAAGGTCTTGATGACTAAACCAGAGATGACTGTAGTATTAGATGATGTTTTGCCACACCAGTGGGTTAAGGTATGGATGTCATGGCCTAAAAATACGCACCAGACAAGAAAAGTGGCTGGCAAAGTAAACCATTTGTTTGGCTTTTTTTTAGTTAAATCCAGGCACAGTTGGCTTTTATCGCACTCAATACAGTACTGAAATGTTGGAAAGCTTGCTACCTGGCATTAGAGACCTATCTCTGCAGCCTGTGGACAGGTTGGGTTTACAGAATGATCTCTTTTCTCTGGTGAGTGCATGAATTAATACATAAAATCACTTGTATAGTGATACCCTGTCGAATCCCTTGTTCTAGAGCTTAGAAGCAAAATGTGTTTTTCTCCTCAAGGCTCGAGCAGGAATGATCAGCACAGTCGAGGTTTTAAAAGTTATGGAGGCATTTGTGAATGAACCCAATTACACTGTCTGGAGTGACCTGAGCTGCAACCTAGGCATCCTCTCTACTTTGTTGTCACACACAGAGTTTCACAGTGAAATACAGGGTTTCGTACGAGATGTGTTTTCCCCCATTGGACAGCGCCTTGGATGGGATCCTAAACCTGGAGAAGGTGGGTGGTAGTGTAATCCCTCTATGCCAGATTAATATTTACCTGCATATACAATGTAGTTTGGTAATAGTCTTCTGGTCTTTGCTTTTCTTTTATACACAATATTTATTTTACTTATAGGGCATTTAGATGCACTTCTAAGGGGCCTGGTTTTAGGCAAACTTGGAAAGGCTGGACACAAACCCACCCTTGATGAAGCCAAAAAACGGTTTAAAGAACATGTAGAAGGAAGGAATACACTTAGTGCTGATCTCCGCAGCCCGGTCAGTACTCATTCTGTCCTTTAACTTGCAGAGTCCTTTGTTCACACTGATAAAATTATTCCTTACCACACATACTTTTGCATTTAGGTTTATGTTACTGTTCTGAAACATGGCGACAGTTCAACCTTGGAGACCATGTTGAAAGTAAGTGAACCAATAAGGTTGCCCTTTATCCCAGTGTAGTATATTATGTTTGTTCATAACAATACATTCCACTATATATAGTAACACAAAATGTTCTTTTCTTGTGTAAGTATGCCCATGTATGTTTCATGGCATAATATTGGAGTCATGCTGAAAAATGACTGTATCTGCTGAATTAAATGATTATTCCAGAGGAATTGTAGAATTCATAAAGCTTTATTTTATATCTTTATATCCTCATCAAATGTCTGTTATCTACTATATTAAGATAACAAGTCAACCACTTTGTCATAATGGCACTAGCTTTGGTGGTTAAGAAGATGTTAGTGTAAATATATTCCAAGTTGTGGACTCTCCTTCTCTGCAGTGAGTCCCATTGGATTCTCACCTATAACAGACAGTGTATGTCTCTCACTTCAGCTCCACAAACAAGCGGACATGCAAGAGGAGAAAAACCGAATTGAACGTGTTCTGGGAGCCATCTCCGAACAGGAGCTAATCCAGAAGGTTTTGCATTTCTCCTTATCGGTAAGAACAAGCAAATTCGCCTTTAGTTTATACACAAATTTGATATTGATTATAAGCATAGTAACTGCATAATGGGTAAACACAAGTATTGGCCTTTAGAAGGAAATCAGATTTGTTTTCCAATTTACTGCAATTAAAGGTGAGCACAGATGGCAATGCTTTTAAAAAAGGGTATTTTCTAATTTCAAAAACCATAATATGGTTATCCAAGTTTTTTTGCGCAAAAATAAATGCTTCCAAAGTACTGACCCCTTGTTTGCAGGCCACTACATTATGGTCTGTCCTTGGATTGATCCTTCTCTTCTCTCCTGTCCTTCTTGATCCTTGTTTTTTTTTTTTTATATGCTTAGATTGTAAGCTCTTCGGGCAGGGCCTGATGTGAATGTAATTGTAAAGCACTACGGAAGATGTTGGCGCTATATAAATCCACAATAATAATAATCTTATCTTTTGGAATTCTTTTTACTTTCTGTTAAACCTTTGTTAAAATCAGTACTGCTCTGACCTGATGAGGAGGGTATAGCCCTTGAAAGCTTGTCAACTATATAAACTGTTTAAGTATTTGTTATTCCCCTTGTTTTTTTGTTTTTTTACTAACAAATACTTAAACAGTATTAAATACATATTAAAAACATTCTTGGATGTATGTTACAAAAACATTAGCCACTCCTTTTTTGTTCTTGGATCACCCCTGATAATAAATTCAGCTATTCAGTTCATTCAGCTGTTTTAAACGGAAAAAAGATACAAATAGTAAACATTTAAATTACTGCTCACAGGAATTAATGAAGCAAGAGTTAAGTCCCTTGTGTGCCTGTGTTTCCAGGCAATGTATCCACCTGGCCTCCCTTTGTAACAATAATTTGTCTTTATACTTTTAGTTAAGAGGCAGTAAGTCCATCTATTATCATACTTTTAAAGCCAGATAGGGGGGTGGGACAGTTGTGAAAAATCACCACCATATTTTGTGGTCACTGAGAACACACTAGCAGCCAATGCCTGCCTTATGGAGGAAGGATAATTGGCCATGTGTTCTTTAAACATAGTTTTTGTATTGACAATTTTGTATAACCCACCTGGGCATGCTATATAGTAAAAAACATACCTGCTGTAACATGAAAACTGATGTCTTCTAGGGAACCTTTTCCCACTATGAGGGTAGAAACAAATGAATAGTTGGTTGTTTCTAAGATCTGTTTTTTTTATGTAGGAAGATGTTCGTTCCCAGGACACTGTGTCAGTCATAGGAGGAGTTGCTGGAGGAAGTAAGCTTGGAAGGAAATGTGCCTGGAACTTTGTGAAGGATAACTGGGAAGAACTGTATAATCGTTACCAAGGTGGCTTCCTCATCTCTAGGCTCATAAAGGTATTGTGCTTTAGATCTAGTCTTATGACCAGCATTACAGAAATTAAATACAGACATTAGGATATTTCCATATTCAAAAAGGGAAGCTACGGGAAACTAGATTGGTAACTGCTTGTTGCTTTATGGCTGCTAAGGATCCCTCTCTTTGAAATGGAAAAATCTTTGAATAGTGCCCTCAACATTTGAATGTGTCTTAGCTTTTTCGCCTAGGTTGCCCATGCTTAAAAACGGCCCTGGTTAGTGCTTAGATTTTATCCCATTCTTAATTGGTTTGTCTGTTTTTTTTTTTTTAATAATAAATAAAAGCATTAATTTATTTGAAGGCATGTCATTTATTTTGTCACATTGATGAACTGTCTACACAGGTTTTGCATAATAGAAACAGACTTTAAATACTTCTGTGAAAGTGCAGATGTTTGAACCTTAGGGAAATGTATAAATATTTATTTAGGTTCTGCACCTATATTCAGTGTAACTAATATAAATAAAACATTTTTTACCTGCAAGTCAATGATGTGTTCTGATTGGCCTTTTCTGTTTTTTTTTTCCCCCCAGCTTTCTTTGGACGGTTTTGCAAGTGATAAAATGGCAGCAGAGATTAAAGTAAGATTGTGGTCTGTAGTTAATAAGCCCCCCCCCCAGAGGCATTCTATAGTCATTCTTTAAACCAGGGTTGTCTTAAATGGCATGTCCACCCCCAAAACTCAAATTTAACCCCATACTGGCCCCACTTTGTTCCTTACCTTACATTTCAGCTCCTTATGGTTGCTATGCTGTGCCCCTCCAAAGTCCAGGAAAGTGTAGTGTAGAAGGTCTGTGTGACTCATCCTGCACCTGTCTCGGCGTCAACCTCAACAAGGTCTGAGCCATGCGCAAGAGAGTCCTACCCCCGTCCCTCTCCCTCCCGTTTTCTTCTCCCTCCCCCTAGTGTAAAATCCCCAGTATATATTATATATATTGATCCCCCAACCCCAACCGCTGTAACAGAATTATTAGAAAGTGCCCAGATAGTTACTTACCTTACCTCTATCCTCCGGCGTTCTGAGCAGCCGCGCCCCTGATTGGCTGCCTCTCAGCCAATCAGGGACGCGGCTGCCGGTCCCGCCCCCTTCTTGCATTTTCGTGCAAGCAGAGGGCCTGGAGAGTGCCACCGAGGATAGAGGGAAGGTAAGTACATATCGGGGCACTTTCTAAGAATTTTATTACGGCGATGGGGGCTGGGGGATCAATATGTATAATATATAAAAAGTTCAAAAAAGGGCTGGACATGCCCTTTAAAGGGTAACTGTGTTCCAAAAACTTTAGGTAATGACAGGAATTGCTTTCCTGAGGATTTATGCAATTTACTTTCATTATTTATTTTACATAGTTTTTAAGATATTTACATTTATATGTGTGATATGGGAGCAGCATCACCAGGTCCCCTGCACTTCCTGCTTCCTGCTCTGAAACCATGTGACGTCCCTCTTCCCGGTCTCCTCCTCCTCATGGGACCCCCCCCTTGCAGTCTCCCACTCATGTGCTCTGTGGCCATGCCCACTCATGGGTCATGTGGCCCCGCCCACTTGTGGGCCCTTCCCTTGCAGCCCGCTTTAGCCTTTCCCTTGCAGCCTTCTGTGGCTCCTCCCATTCATCGGCTCTGTGACCCCGTCCACTCTGGTCCGGTGGCCCCTTCCCTTGCAGCCCCCTTGGGCCTTTTTCCTTGCAGCCTCCTGTGGCCCCTCCCATTCATGTTCCCCAATGACCCCTCCATATTGTGGGCTCCCCATTGCCCCTCCCCCACTTACACCTCTGACTAATACCACCACCCCCTTACAAAAAACTGTAAAACCTTTTAAGCAGAGAAAGAATCGGCAGTTTTAAACTTTGTCTGATGCTTTCTCTGCTGAAAAGGCTGCTTTTACACAGTCTTCTGTAGGGGGTAGGAGAGTATTGCTCTGAGGTGCAAGTGGGGGAGGGGCCAAAGGACCAGTGAGTGGTAGGGGCCAAAGGGGTCTGCAAGGGAAGGGGCCAGGTTGGGTCTGCAAGGGGAGGAGACACAGGGCCCGCAATTGGGAAGGGCCAGCAAGTGGGAGGCATTAAAAAAAAAAGCAGGGCTGTTCTGTTCTCCCCACCCCCCTCCTACCCTTCAGTCATGCACTGAGCATGTGCCAACCGCAGATTAGAGGAGGAAGTAGTATTTCTGACCGCAGATTCAGAACCTCCCACCTCCTAACTTTCTGATCAGTGATTTCTCCATATTTTGGGCTGTGCAGCACATAGAGAGGTGGTTGATGGCTCGTTTTAAAGGTAGGAACCTGGCCTTTCATTCAAAATAAACGTGTTTGGAGACCACAATGCCCCTTTAAGGCCTGTATATATGGGAAATTTTTCTCTGGCGAAATGACCAAGGGTTTAGGACCTGTGTATGGGTGCTTGGTTGGCAGTCGTTCGTTGATTCACCAGGACATGGAAATTTGCCATGTGTTTGGGCCTTAACACATGTAGGGGGAGGTGCAGGCATTGGTGAGCTTAAACCGTGTGACCTAGTTCTGTGGCAAGGGACTGCTCATGTTGGACTCCCCTGCTTTAAACAAATTAAAAGTTTAATCTTGAAGTAAAATCCAAGTTACTTTAGAATCTTGACTCTTAATGGGGTTTTTTTTCTTGTAGTTCTGCTAGTTGAAATCTTTACTACCTTTTATTTTTTAGTTGCAATTTCCCCTCTAAAAACACATTAACCATTAGTGTTGTATTGTTCGGGGTGGGTGTGTAAAGCAGTGTCTGATTGGCAGTCCTTGATAATCCTTGTTTATAGGAACGTGCAAGTGGTGCAGCTCCTGGCCACATCTTCAGTTACTTTTGGGTAGTGAATATTTATATTTAGGCTGGGTACACACCATAAGATATTTTCGGCCGGCCAACCAATAGGGATGTGTATCCGCCGGCCTGTGGCGTGGGGCGACCACTTGCTGCCACAGACAGTCCTTTGTCTCACCGAGCACTTGATAGTAGCAAATGCTCGGTCAGGACAAAAACTCTGCTAGTGTGTACCCAGCCTTAGGTGATAATCTGTACTCTCATCTCTATATATTGTGAAAAGTATGTAAATAACAAGTTAAACTTGAAGAGATGACTTTATACTGTTAAATCAAGTTCTCAGAAAGTTAACTATTCTGTTTTTGCATTCATTTGCATGGGTACTATAGTTAAATGCAAATAAGGAACAAAGACCTCTGGTAATTTACCATGTTTACACATGGAAGCTCTTAGGAACACTATCGGGTTTATTCAATAAGTTTTTATCGTTAAAAATGGTGCTAATTTTGCCCCAACCAATCAGATATTTAACATTTGAAAGCTAACATCTGATTGGTTGGGGCAAAATTAGCACCATTTTTAACAATAAGAACTTTTATTGAATAACCCTGTATGTCTTTAAAAAGACATGAGCTTCCATGTGTAAACATGGTAAATTCCCAGAAGTCTTTGTTCCTTATTTGCATATTGCTGAAAAGGGAGTATCAAAGCCTGAATTCTGTCCCTACCTTATTAAATGTATTGGTGATACTATAGTTAAAGGAACAGTTCACTGGAAAAGTGAACTATTCCTTTAATGTAATGATTGAAGTCCGGCTGGTTAAAGAGCTATGTCTTACCTTTTCGTTCTTCAATTTGTTTCTGTGGAGCCAGAAACGAAGGTGAAAGCAACTTACCTTTTGCGCGATTCACTGCGGCCAGCGATAGCGTGCATGCACGATAATACGCACTATAGTTGAACTGAACCAGGAAGCGGTCGGGAATTTCAGTGTGACTGGGGTGGATTGTGCGAAAGGTAAGTTTCCTTCACCTTTTGTTCCTGGCTCCACATGCATTGATTATGGAGGTAAGACATAGCTCCATAGCACAGTCTTCAATCAATACATTAAAGGAATTGTTCACTTTTCCAGTGAACACTATTCCTTTAAAGCTGCAAAAAGTCGGGACCTGTCAGAGGAGCCAGCGATGGATCACGATCGCAGGTAATTTTTGAGGCTTCGTTCTCTGCTCCTGTTACATTAATTGAAAAATGTGCTCCTTGACTCCCTGATCAGTTCACTTTTCAGATACCCTTTAAATGTTGATGAAAATGGGTAGTTGGGGAACCCATTTATTTACCTAAACATAGCAAAAATAAAACTTTCCTATTTTCATAAAATTGTAATCTCTTCTTTTAAAGGGTATGTCCACCCTAAAATAAAGTTTTTGATATAAGATTCTCCCTGGGAAAAAGAGGAGAGGTAAGTAAAGTTTGGGGAGTTTTCTAAAGATAAAAATATAGCGGTTGGGGCTGGGAGCCCAGGGGGAATCTTATACATGAAGGATTTCACGCTAGGGGGAGGGAATTGGGAGAGGGAGGGGGGAAAAGGGCTGCAGTACGCATGCCAAACTTCTCCCGGAGGCCAGGTAGGAGGCAGAGTCCTATATGGACTCTGCTATCCTCCTGGTGGGCAGTTTTTGGGACTTTGGGGGGGACTACAGTAGAACCAGATGGAGCTGGGATGTGAGGTAAGGATTAAACTACACTACATGGTGGGGCCAGTAGTTGGGGGGATTATAGTTTTGGGGGTGGACATGCCCTTTAAATGTACCAAAGTGTTAAGGCAATACCGCCTTGTGTTATCTCTTGTGGATGTTAAAAAGTGCACTATTCTCATAATTATTTTCAGTATGTTGCTTAAAGCTGTGTACACACAGGCCGAACTTTGTCCCGACTGTGCCTTCCCTTCTAGCGAGCGGTCGTCCGGAAGTAGCAGCCGTCCGTGACGGCTGTTATTGCGGTCCCTTAGTGAACCACTCGATCCACCATGATTTACCAACATACCCATTTCCTGATGGCAATGCCAGTCGACAGACATCGGTCACTGCCGTCGCTGAAACCACCGCAGATTTTTTGGCCCGATCTACCAATACACAGAATTATCGGTTGGTTGGCTCACAAAATCTGCTTGTGTGTACCCAGCCTTTTTGTGTTTGCAAGATTTTTTTTTTGGTGCACATTTCAGGATTACAATTTAAGGATTAATTTAACGTATATATTTGTGACATGTGAAGTTTTTTTTTTCTTCCATTTGGGTCTGCATTTAACATACATTTTTTTCCCCTTATCTCTTCCTTCTAGGGATTTTTCGATGCCCACCCAGCTCCATCTGCAGAACGTACTGTGCAGCAGTGTTGTGAAAATATTTTGTTGAACTCTGCATGGCTCACACGTGATTCAGATGCCATTCACAAATATCTACTACAGCGCAAGGCATCTTCCAACGTGTGATAGTACACACTCATATCTTGTTTACCTGCTGTTTCAATGCCCCAACAGGCTAGACCCCAGGCTTCCATTGTTGGAGGCTCTGTACCTATCTTTCCTTATAACCTCCTCCCAGACTCCTGTCTACCCCAGGTGAGTGGGTGCTTAAAGTGGGCTCCCCCTAATCAGCACCTGCTCAGTCCCCAATAAACTTCTTAGGGTTTTTATTCAGTTGCACAGACTTGCTGTACATACACAAAGTATTGTACAGCTGCTAAATGTGAATTTTCCAGCCCATAAATGAGGGAACTCTGCAGCCCAGTAAGGAATACATCTTTGTTTGAGGGTACCAGCACCAGTACAGAGGATTATTTGCAAGTAAAGTGTCTGTAACCTGACAGGTTATCATTGAATGTCCTTTAATAATGGCAGTATATGAGAAGATTGCTGGTTTAATTTTTTTCCCTTAAGGGGATTTATGTTGCGGTTTGCCTTTTTGTGTTTTACATTGAGTTTTACTTAACCTACGCCTCTTCTCCCCCCCCCAACACACACAAGCGGTAAAACTTACTCAACCCTTTCCAGCTGATCTGTACCTTTTACAGGCCGGTATAACCCAATCAGTACTGAAAATGCTTGCACAGAGCATGGTTTTAGTACTGACAGGTTTTTCTCCCTAATATAGATTTTTCTTAGCTGTACTGTGCAGGGAAAAGTGCAGATTATCTTGGTTATTCAGTCTAAGTTACCCAGTTTTGAAAATTCTAGGTTAGGTTTGTGGAGTCAAGGCAGTTGGACAGTAATCCCTGATTATCAGACTTGCTTGCCAGAGTTCTCTCTTTCGTGCTATTGTTTTAAGAGGTAATGAATACAAAAATTAAACGGTTGCTTTAATAAAAACAAAATGTTTGTGTTTAGAAGTATATTTGCATCTTTTTGGTAGTATTTCTTTTAACCATTTCTAAAGCTGGGTGCACACTTGCACAATCTTAAAAAAGGATTCTGTTATTTTCTAATGATCGCGCTACTCAGTCCAGAGTGTTTTCCCTATGTAAAGCATTGGGACAACGCTTGGGACTGCAGATTTCCCTCAGCCGTGGCCGACTCCCTATACTTTAATACAGGATCCCAAGGCCAACAGTAAACGTGTGTGGGCTTCAGGAGCTCTTGGAAATGTGCTACACACACTAATGATAAAAGCCCGATACTGACTGCATCAGCCTTTTATTGTTAATGTGTGTAGCATTTGTTTTCATTTCATACATAAAATGCAAAGATAGGCCAGTCTTATCATAGTGTAGTAGAAGAATAAGGCATGGTGCACTGGCAGATTGAGAACAAGCTCCAAAACTGTGTCCAATAGTTCTAATAAACTCTCACTACAGTATGTTAGAAAATTGGTCCAGGTGTCCCATGCCCTGGATCCATTGCTATGTGTCAATCTTTTATACATAAACACAAGCCTGTTCTGACCTCCTCCTATCTTCTATCAAGAATAAAAATAGGAGGCAGATTGGGACCGTGCCCCGATGAGCTGTTAAGAAGCCACAAGTGGCTTGTCCCTGCAGTGTCTAAGTTCTATTCACAGGGAGGTGGGAATAAGTGATCCTACCTCCTTGTGTATAATAGATCCATCTAGAAGCTACATAAAATGTTCAGTTTGGTGTCCCTTTTAGTCTTAAGTGAGCATGTTCAGACCCTGGGGACAAGGGAGAAGGAGAGGGTCAGATGATGTCACTTAAAGGGGAAGTTCAGTGCAAATACATGTTTTTTAGAAAAAAGTGAAGTGTTTTTTCATCCCAATGACCTTAATCTGCCCATTCAGCATTGTCTGTGTATAATTAAATGCAACCGAAATACTGACTTCCTGTTTGCAGGACCCCTAGTAGAGACCATTATGGTTTTGCCCTTGACCCAGCGCCTGGGTTGATTCAGTTGCTCAGTAGAGATCTGAACATCTTTGATCCATCCAACAGCCAATCAGTATAAATTACTGTTAGGAACATCCCATGGATGTGGTGCCTCCTGGGAAGAATGAGGACTGTTGGAACCTGAAATGTCAGCTCACTAATGTCAACAGCAGGGAACAGCAAAGGGAATGAAATCAACTGATTTTTAAAACAGGAGAGAATATGTAAAATAGCTAGGTATGCACAATACAAACAAAGATTTTTTTAAATATTGATGTTTTCCACTGAACTTTCCCTTTAAGATAACATTATCTGCAATATAATTTTAAAGGAGAGAATGCAGGCTTTTATATAACCCCAGCTTATTTGGAGACCACGGTTGCCCTTTGAATGACCAGTAGAGCTATGGAACTAATGTCACTGCTCCTTTGTGAAATGCTGCATCTCCTTTGGACCTTGGGAACCAATGTCACCCAGCTCCTTTTGGAAAGTGTGAATTATGTAATAACAACAGTTTAAGTTTAACTGCACATGATCGCAACAATCAATGGCAAGTGGGAGAGAAATTAATTATGTCCTTTTCCCAGTTCTATGCAAAGTATCTCCATTTGGGAAACTTTATTTTAAATACTATTTTAAATATTTAATAAACTAAAAAAGTAGTGGATTGAATAAAAACATTTTGACCGGTCAAAACTAAGCTAACCGATCACGGTGAAGTACAATCTTTGACATTCTATTATAAGATTGGTGAGACATAGTATTTTCAGCTGTCAGAAGTCTGCAAAGGAGGGCGCTCGCTGGTAAGTTTTCAGTCTTTGCTCCTGGCTCCTATTATGTTATATTGAAGAACGAAAGGTAAAACTGCTCCTTTACCTCCTATTCTTCAATTAATGCAAAAATGGAACCGTTCACTTTGAGTGAACCATGCCTTTTTATTCCTCCTAAGACTGTACTCCTACCTCTTGTTCCATTTTCAAACCTATGTGTTGAGCTATCAGTCGCCCACCTTCTGCACCCCCCCCCAACAAATGTGCATGCATTACACTGTAAGGAAATAAAGGGCCATATTCAATAACCCGTTATCGGCAACTTCAGGTACCGCAGTTTTTCATAAAAGTATGACCGTATATTTACAAATGATTGATCGTACAATACCATGCGGTAGTAGATAATTGTTAAAGATGCAGCATCACAAAATAGCGATACCACACCTTTATAAATATGCCCATGGTGTCAAATCTGGGGACAGATAAAGTTGAGAGATATTGGTCTGTTGTGACAGAAATACGTTGAAATTGTATTGTCTCCCAATGTATCCATGTATTGACCATGTGAAAGGCTGCTGTCTGAACTAACTGCTTCATCTCCTGTACATAATGTTACACCAAAGCAATTGCTTCCGTTTGAGTGGGAAGCTAGATTGGGTGAGTATGTACAGTGCACCTTGAGTGGCACGTCTCCCATTGCCAGTCTGTTCACCTGTCTAAGAATGCTAGCGTATTCACCTGTCTCACAGTGCTAGAGCATTTACCTTTATCACAATGTTAGCGTATTCACCTGTCTAACAGTACTAGAGCATTTACCTGTATCGCAATGCTAGTGCATTCAACTGTCTCACAATGCTAGCGTATTCACCTGTCTCACAGTGCTAGAGCATTCACCTGTCTCACAATGCTAGCGTATTCACCTCTCACACAGTGCTAGAGCATTCACTTGTCTCACAATGCTAGCGTATTCACCTCTCACACAGTGCTAGAGCATTCACATGTCTCACAATGTCAGCATATTCACCGCACTGGTCTCCTTTTATATCCTTGCCCTCCACCAGTGGGCCCGGGGGTGCCCTGTTTATTTTAAGACAAAACAAACAAGAGCCCATTCTGGACACCACTGCAAAACATGGCACAAAAACCACAAACATGCCCCAGCTTTGCTGATTTCGCTACTGTGGAAACCAGCAGTTTCCGCAGTGCTGATTTGTGTTTGTGGTGGAGGCAGAGGGCCCCAGATCCAAGTTCTGCATCAGGGCTCATAGGTCTGTAACTACAACACTGCATGTACATAAGTATTCACTGCCTTTGCTCAAAACTTTGTTGATGCACCTTTGGCAGCAATTACAGCTTCAAGTAGTTTGGAATATGATGCCACACCTATCCTTGGGCAGTTTTGCCCATTCCTCTTTGCAGCACCTCTCAAGCTCCATTAGGTTGGATGGGAAGCATCTGCACACAGCCATTTTAAGATCTCTACAGAGATCTTCAATCAAATTCAAGTCTGGGCTCTGGCTGGGCCACTCAAAGACATTCACAGAGTTGTCCTGAAGCCAATCCTTGGCTGTGTGCTTAGAGTTGTTGTCTTGCTGAAATCTGAACCATTGCCCCAGTCTCAAGAGTGCTCTGGTGCAGGTTTTCATCCTTTATGTCTCTGTACATTGCTGTGTTTCCCTTTATCCTGACTAGTCTCCCAGTTCCTGCCTCTGAAAAACATCCCAACAGCATGATGCTGCCACCACCATGATTCACTGTAGGGATGGTATTGGCCTGGTAAAGAGCGGTGCCTGGTTTCTTCCAAACATGACTCCTTGCATTCACACCAAAGAGTTCGATCTTTGTCTCATCAGACTAGAGAATTTTGTTTCTCACAGTCTGTGAGTCCTTTAGGTGTCTTTTGGCAAACTCCAAGTGGGCTGCCATGTGCCTTTTATAAAGTGGCTTCCGTCTGGCCGCTCTACCACACAGACCTGATTAGTGGATTGCTGCCGAGATGGTTGTCCTTCTGGAATGTTCTCCTCTTTCCACAGAGGAGCTCTGATAGCGTGATCATCCGGTTCTTGGTCGTCAATATAATAAACCCCAGTGAATAGCTGGGGGAGGTAAAAATCGGGCAAGTTTTTATAGAAACAACAAAGAAAAAGCCCTGTGCACTCCATTGACAACTGCACACATCATTACCACGCCCATGACTGATGGCCTTACTAGGAAGCAGAAGGGAGCCGTGGCGGTGGATCTTGTAAGTCGGATTCCTCAGCCTGTGAACATATTGAGACAGTGTGAGTACAACAGCGGTTTTGGGGGATCCTTCACATCATATTACATTTTACAAAAGGGGTGTACATTCCCTTTAAAATTGCTGATTTTGCCTCTGCCATTTTCTGAAAGGGGTGGGGTATGGGTCTGAGAGGCCATGGGTACCCCACAAGTGGGAGGGGGGAAAGGGGCTGCAAGTGGGCCTGCAAGGGGAGGGGCCATGGGCACCCACGAGGAGGAGACACAGGGAAGAGGTTTTGTCACATGATTTCAGAACGTGCAGGGGATCTGGTGATGCTCCTACCATATTTAAAGGGTATCTCCACTGGTTTTTGTAGGTTTTTTGAATCCATTTCTATTGAAGAACGGGAGGTAAAGGAGCTGTGCCTTACCTTCCGTTCTTCAATAGAACACACAGGAGCCAGGAGAGAAGGTAAGAACTTGCTCGCTCGCTCCCCCGGCGTATAATGGCGGTCTATAATACAAATAGTGTCACTAGATGGCACTAAACATTTCGCCACAGACCTCCAATTTATGGATGTTTATATGGAAGTATTCCTAATGTAATTTAAACTACATAAAGTATTTAATAAAAAAGCTACACAAGCAGACAAAAAGCTACACATTTATTGATCCACAATAAGCTTAGATATTGCGTTCTTTCCTAAAACGCAATAGTGAGTATCTGTCTCTTAATTAGATCATTAAACAAAGGTTGCATGCAACTCACCGCTCGCTGTAGAACTGTAAAGTGTTGTCCCCAAACATGGGGGATCCCAACTGCCGGATCATCTGCAGAGACTTGTCTCGTTCGTCCAGTCCCAGCATTCTGACATGAGCCACAAGCCAGGCAACTGCACATACAGCGAGACTGCACACCTTCCCTTTAATATTATCTGTGATTTTCTGATGCACACAAACACACTATTAGTTACAGTGAATAATATCTCAGCTGTTTTAGGAAAGATACAGTACAGTTCGCACAAGGTGTTAGGAGAGCTTAAGTGGGAAAGAGGTTTTACAACTTTATCTATGAAGATGGTAAGAAGCTAAGGTGATTGAGACATAGCGGTCAATAAAACCTATATTAGGAGACTGTAAGATAGCAGTGGGTGAGGGCTGTCTAGTGGGGGTATAGAGCTAATGAGTGTAGCTGAAGAAGATGACTGGCATGTATTAAAAGGTGGTAAGAGTTAGGGGGTAAATGTAATGCTAAAGACCATTTATTAAAGTGTATCTCCACTGGTTTTTGTAAGTTTTTTGAATCCATTTCTATTGAAGAACGGGAGGTAAAGGAGCTGTGCCTTACCTTCCGTTCTTCAATAGAACACACAGGAGCCAGGAGAGAAGGTAAGAACTTACCCGCTTGCTCGCTCCCCCGGCGCGTAGTCTGACAGGTCCCGACGGACCTTGTCTTCTATGCGCATGCGCGATCTATGCGCATAGAAGACAAGGTCCGTCGGGACCTGTCAGACCAAGCGCCGGGGGAGCGAGCGAGCAAGTTCTTACCTTCTCTCCTGGCTCCTGTGTGTTCTAATAAGTAAAGGAAGATAGAGGAACAATTTAAAAGGGAAGAGAGTTGGGAAAGCTACCTGAATGGCCTCAAAGGACAAGACTCCATTTTCCCAGGCATTATGAACTTCCAGAATTGCAGCAGGGATGATCAGGCAAACTTCGTGCCATTTTGTTTGACTGTATGAAATGACAGAGGCACAATGAGAATGTAATTAAAGCTTGTGCAATCAACCAGTGCCAAAACGTCTATATACCAAACAGGAATACATACACCAACTTCATTTCTGTAGATGTGTTGAGCAATGCTACCAGTGCTTCCACCTTGGCAATATCTGGGTGCCTAAAGCAGGGGTGATCTGGGTTTAGGACTTTTCCTTCACCAGGCATACATGTTTGCATCCAGCTTTCAAAGAAAGGCATTTCAGAACCTGAGCAGCTGTCAGACAGGATCATCTGCAAAGAACATATGAAACTCAATGAATCCTTCAATCCTTCCATCTTACAGTATGCCCTTAATGTGCACAGAATTGGAAAGTATAAATGCCTTGTAATGAGTTACCTCTGAGCCATAGGTCTGCGCAACATGACACAGCATCAGAAAGGAGATATCAAAGAGCAGAGCACGGACATTGGCTGCCTTTGCTAGGGAGATGGAATTAGCTAACGTTAGCCTTAGAAGTAGCGCAGGCGAAGAAAGTAAACAAGAACAAAGGCACAGAAATACTTACAGCTCTCTACTCCAATATGTCGGGTGAACTCGTTTAGTCTGAAACACAAAGTAAATAAAACACAGTCTTTGCATGCCAAGAACATTTGAAGTATCTTCTTACCAGACACAATGAACAGTAGTAAAGACTGCCCCTTCCAAGTAACCATCTCATTACAGATAAATAATATCTACCATATTTCCCATGGATAGGAGCAAGTTTTTTGCCTATAGAAACTTTTAAGCGATCATTTCTTTTTGCTGCTCATTAAAATATAGTGGAGTTCTTGTGCTGTGCACTTTGCTTGCTCCATCTGGACATTCCTTTTAATAAGAAACTACAGAAGAAACCAGAAAATAAGTGATGGGTTTAGTATGGGTTAGATTGTAAGCTCTTCGGGGCAGGGATCTCATTCTTAATGTATCGAGGCATTTTGCATAATTTATACAATGTATCTGTTGTATTCAATTAGATCAACTGGACTTGAAATGTAGTTCTTGAAGACGTTTCGCTAGTCATCCGACTGGCTTTCTCAATTCAGAATGACTTGTACAAGAATCTGTGGCAATTATGTACCCTGGAGAATCCCAATTAGCATATCACAGCCAGGTGTTAAGGGTGTGATTAGATAGTGGCTAAGAGGTGTTATAGGAACGCCCAGAGTAAGGTGTTAAAACAGCATTGTACATGGCAGACAGTTGGTGTCGAACCCCCCCCACCTCTATTTAGGCTTGGTTTCTTTATTTTCACATAAATGGCCTCCTTAACACCATATAAATGGCCTCCTTAACACCTCCTTATACCATGACCTGGATGAATGAGAACCTTCACAAGCAAATTTATACAATGCTTTCTTAGCCGATGTATGAAATTGTATTTAATTTTTATCTACAGTATCTGTATAATGACTTACACTTATCCCCTTGTTTGTATACTCTGTATTTTATAATGTACAACACTGTGTACCCAAGTGGCGCTTTATAAATAAAATTATACATACTTATAATACTAAAATATAACTCTGTAATAGGTAGCTACTCACAATCATTATCAGCACATAAGCAATAATCAGTTTTTAGAGTAATTGTATAATATTGCAATGCATAAGAGGATAAAATAAAAAGGATAATATACCCCTTACAGTGTAATATAATGATATTACGTTGAGGAGTTCCCCCCTGGCCATATAAAAGCACAAGGCCACAGGCAGGGCAGGAAACTCAGAATTGGCGTCATATTCATATATTACGATGCTAAGCAGCGCGGAGAATGGGTTTTAGACATGGAGGATCACAGAGGATTTATGGCTATTTTGGAACACCCTTTATGTACCAGAGATAACAGGTTCAGTGTGAGATTATTGCTAAACTTTACAACCTAAGTAACAGTAATATTTTAGTTTGTTACAGCAGGCAGGTAGAGGATTAAATTAAATGGGGAGCGACAGTGGAATATTCTTATAAAACCTCTTAGCTACGTAGCTGAGAAATACATTCCACTGTTACTCCCCATTCAAAGCGCCTGGTCTTATGTATTATAAGGTATTAAGTCCCCTTGGTGATCCTTATATTATACTGTAAGGGGTGGATTATCTCTAATATAATATAGAAGCGGTCTGTATTATAACGGGTGGAATATATAAGGGCTAACGCACCCTTTAAAGTGTATATTACGTCACAGAGGAGTTCCATGACCAAAGAAAATAGGGCAGAGAACAGTGGCACATTACTTATCCGAATACATAAGATCATAAGATATATATATATATAAATCACTTGCCATTTACTGTACCTTCCCCCAATCCCAATGCTATTTAATTACAACAGATACAGTCATAGATCCTTCTTACAAAAAGAATTTATAGTAGATAAAAATAAACTGCAGAACCATTCGATTTAAATAACATTTTACTTAAAGCACAAGAGCGTTTTCATACCTAAACTAAGGAAACCGTGCTCAAGGTGTGATTGCTGCTGCCCTGCCCATCCCTTGCCAAAACTAGGGATTGAGCCATTTTTGCAATTACAATGCTAAAGTTTATCCATTAAAATCAATCTTCAGAAAATGTGACATCTTTTATCATCTTTGGAGAAAATGGGCCAATGGCCTAAATTAAAGTTCCCAGAGCTTACAACCTCCCCAACTCACCACTGCAGCTCCCTGCTAATTCCTGGTAAGGCAGGCAGTCACGGCCAATGGCTGACTGGCCTCCACTGCTGCTGCTCGTGAATGGAAAAGGCACGTACGAAGGTAATCAGCTTAGAAGTTTAGTCAGTGAGTGCAGCTTTTAGTCTCCTTGGCCGAGTTCAAGGAAATATGTATTATTAAAAATATTGATAAAAGCCAGGTAAACCATTTCCCTGCCTAACTCCAGTAAGAATTTGTTTATTTAAACTCAGCCATGGAGGCTGAAAGCTGCATGTGCTCCTACCCTTTTTTCTTTTTGAGTTAAGTGACCCTTTTATGGCCTTGATTCCGTTGGGGGTTTCCTTGCAACTGATAAAAGCCTTGTCAAGGCAAATCTAACACTCAAACTTACAAGTGAATGATTTAAATTCTCCCCCCCCCCTGCCTTTTTTGACATGCTTGTGCCCTTGAATATAGTTACACACAATGCCTCCACAGAATTTCTTCCATGTCAGATAGATAACCTTGCTTGTGTCACTACATCAGTTAACAAAAACTTGTGTTCATTTGCGTGAAATATGTAGTGGGAACAAGTCAAAAAAGGTGCAGATTATAAAATTAGAATTTACACTAAACTGGCTATTTAGCTCCACCTGGAGGAAAAAAACTGCAATTTCATCCTCCCATTGCAGATATGGATAATGTTAAAGGGCACATTCTCCCTAAACTGGTCACGTGTTGGTTACCTTCCCATAACCCCTACTGATATGTTCAGCACAATATTAGATGTATTATTAACCAGATACTTAAGTATAATTATTCCTTACATTCTATAAGCCATCTCCTCCCTCCATGCAGTCAAGATTGGCTGCTTGACATCATTCCCAGACAATTTAATGTTAAGTCTTACTGTATAAATTTGCGGGCAAAAGACTTAAGTTTTCCAGTCGCTGCTGCCGCCGCTAACAACAGGTCTAAACTCTTCCCAGAAAGCATATGGCCCAGAACTCCTAGCAGCCCTTCCGGAGACTTTGAATGGTCAGCGTCCATTGTCTGCAGAACATTATTGACAAAATCCAGGAGAATATTGAAACATAATGAACAGTAATAAAAGAAATGAATAAAGAAAAGTAATAAAATGTCATTAAACACAAAGCATTGAATATTAGACTATTAGAAGAGGAGTTATGTTTTTGAATCCTTTACATGTCTGATAGCTAATACCAACAGATGCATTTTACTGGGACAAGGGGCATTTCAAAAATATCCTTAGGAAATCATGTGCAGGAGAAGTCCTTTTTTCTAGCAACAAGCAAACAAGGGAGGGACAGGAATACTTTCATCAGGAGCTGGCTTTGTAACCACATAGGCTGGACAGAACAAAGGTATAGAGAAAGTTTGTTTTACACATAACAGCCATAATAAGATCAGCACAACCAGGCCTGTGTATTTATAAAGATATAAGATTGTGGTGATTTACACTTCTAGATCAGTGGAGGTCACAGCTGACTCGATCTGGTATTAGCTATCACATTAACAGGGTAATGTACAGAGAGCCACAATCACAGATTTCAGTCTTAAAGACACATAAACCTGTTTATAGTGATGCTCCAAGAATAAGCGTGACTAAGATGGAACACCTATGTGCCCTGAGACACAGTTTAAGAAATGTCTGTGTGAGCTAAAGGTTCGAAGACATGGGCATGTTGTATAATCAAACTGTGCTCAATATTGTCCATAACTGATCAAGGATTTTCTATATATGTGCTAATCCTTAAGTTTCACATAAGTACACTTTTAATTTATATATACCTGTCTTTGGGGGAATTTATATTTACCAGTCTCTGGGGGCCCTTATATTTACCAGTCTATGGGGGCATTTATATATACCTGTCTCTGGGGGAATTTATATTTACCAGTCTCTGGGGGCCCTTATATTTACCCATCTATGGGGGGAGGGGACAGTATTCCTGTAAATAACTCATCACTCTGTGTACTTATGATGTATGCTTTACCTTTGTATAATATGTATTACCCTTGTATGTATGATTATGTTATTGTAAAGCACCACAAAAGATGTTAGAGCTATATAAATCTATAAAAATATCCTATATACTAACCGACAGAACGCACAGACGCTGGATTCATCTGCGGAAATTCATGTGTAGTTTAGGATAGAACATGTATATATGTTCATGTGGATGAATATTTCCAGTTCATTGGTGCCTGTTTATGATAGAGAATTAGGCTGCCTGTAAGAGATAATTTAAGGCAACACCAGCACGTTGTAACACACGATCCGATCGAATGTTAAAAATGCACACTAGTGTTGGCCAGTTGGACTTGCATGAGAGCTGCATTTTTTGTGCAATTGCATGCGGTCCAATTGTGCAACTGCAACGCACCTGAAACATGCCGTAGTGTGGCCTCAGCCTCAATGCCTGTCTATGAGATGAGAGTGTGTCTATAAAACTGCATGAGTGTGACAGAATGTGAGTGCCTTTGCATCAGTGATTCTCTATAACAGAGTACTTGTCTGTGAGCGAGAGAGCGCGGGTGTATGTGTCTAAGTGTCTGCCTGTAAAGGTGGCCATACATATATACAATTTTACTTACCCGACCAAGTGCTCCTGCGATATTCGACCGATCTTGCCGGAATCGCCTCTCCCGTTTTTCTATGCGACCGACGTGCAATCGCAAATCCCATTCATTTTGCGTTTGCATGTCGGTCGTATAGAAGAACGGGAGAGGCGGTTCCGGCAGGATCGAATGTCGTGGGAGCGCTCAGTTGGGTAAATATAATTGAATATATGTATGACCAACTGTGTGTGTAGGAGCATGTGGAGCCTATTAAATGACAAAGCTGCAATATTATTGTTTTTATTATGTAATTGGGATAGGCAACCAGTAGTTTGAAAACTACAACTCCCAGAACTGCTTAACTACAGAGTGCTTGTAGAAGAATGCTGGGAGTTGTAGTTTTCAAACATCTGGGGTATCCCAATTCATATTTACCATCTTTAATACTGTGTGTGCAGTACCAGACATACACATACATCATATCTAGAACCCAGTATAGACTATATCTATATCACATCTAGAACCCAGTATAGGCTATATCTATATCATATCTAGAACTCAGTATAGACTATATATATATATATATCTACATCATATCTAGAACCCAGTATAGACTATATCTACATCATATCTAGAAACCAGTAGACTATATATATATCATATCTAGAACCTAATATAGGCTATATCTACAACCCAGTAGACTATATCTTTCTATCTAAATCATATCTAGAATCCAGTATAGGACTATATCTATATCATATCTAGAACCCAGTATAGGCTATATCTATATAATATCTAGAACCCAGTATAGACATTATCTATATCATATCTAGAACCCAGTATAGACTATATCTACATCATATCTAGAACCCAGTAGACTATATCTATATCATATCTAGAACCCAATATAGGCTATATCTATAACCCAGTAGACTATATCTTTCTATCTACATCATATCTAGAACCCAGTATAGACTACATCTATATCATATCTAGAACCCAGTATAGGCTATATCTATATAATATCTAGAACCCAGTATAGACTTACATCTACATCATATCTAGAACCCAGTATAGACTATATCTATATATCTACATCATATCCAGAACCCAGTATAGACTATATCTATATCATATCTAGAACCCATTACAGACTATATCAACATCATATCTAGAACCCAGTATAGACTATATCATATCTAGAACCTAGTATAGACTATATCTATATCATATCTAGAACCCAGTATACACTATATATCTACATCATATCTAGAGCCCAGTATAGACTATATCTATATCATATCTAGAACCCAGTATAGACTATATCGTATCTAGAATCCAGTATAGACTATAATCATATCTAGAATCCAGTATAGACTATATCTATATCATATATCTAGAGCCCAGTATAGACTATATCTATATCATATCTAGAACCCAGTATAGACTATATCTATATCATATTTAGAGCCAAGTACAGACTATATCTAATCTAGAACCCAGTATAGGCTATCTATATATCATATCTAGAACCCAGTATAGACTATCTAGATCATATCTAGAACCCAGGCTGACATGGTATAGAATTGACTCCTGCTCCACCACTCCATGCATTATAATACTGTCGCCCTCACTATACACTGGGCACTCGCTGCACTTTCTCCCAATGACTCATATCTGTTCAATCACCAGACAGGACCTACACTATTCACCCCACTGTACTCACACCCCTCTACCTATCTACCAATCACCGCTCCCGTCCTGTCTCCCACAATCCTACGGGACACACTATAGGCGTCTTCAATCTGCGCTCCAACCAATCGCCACTCCCCGGGTCTATAACAAGATCCGCCAGATATCCGTGCGCAGACCAGACACACCTCCCTCTGCCTCTTTTCTTCTGACATAAGCGCGCTCGAATCCCTCCGCGCCACGCTCGTTCTCCCTCCTTCCGGCAGCCCGCCTGAGCTGTGACCCGGCACCGCCCGCATGGAGCTGATCACCATCCTCGAGAAGACCGTGTCTCCGGGTACGGGGGGGAGATAGAGATAGGTTTGATGAGGGGGTAGAAGGTAGTGATTGGGGTGGACGGGGCATGTCTGTGACTTTCTTCCACCCTCTTCTCTCCCTCAGACCGCAATGAGTTGGAGGCGGCGCAGAAGTTCTTGGAACAAGCGGCGATCGAGAACCTGGTGAGAATCGGTTTAACGTTTTATTTCCCAGTCTCCCCCTTGGCCGAGGAGCTCGTGCTTTACCACTGTTTATTAAGGGCGAGGGACCCGTGTGGGGCCGGTGATAGAAGGTCTAGTCCGGGTTACCTTCAACCACATGTGGGAAGGACCCGTCTGTCCAGGCCTCAGCGAAACCGCCAAGAGCGGCGCAGCCTAACTACACATCCCCCGCCATGGTGTGCCAGCCAATGAGAAGGAGTTAAGCTGATTAGCCGGGTGTCGTGTGGCCAATGAGCGAACGAGAAGAGGGAGCGGCGCGGGAGGAGGGTGGACAAGTTGCGTTGCACTGTCACATGGCTGGGACTGTTCCTGTAGTAATGTAGTCAGTAGGACCGGCATGGATAGGCAACCAGTAGGTCTCCAGATGTTGAAAAACTACAGCTCCCAGCATTCCCCAACTCCAAAATCCTTATAGAGGAATGCTGGAATTTGTAGTTTTCAAACATCTGGAGATCTACTTGTTGCCTATCCCTGTGTGCAGTGAGACTGTTTAAAGGGAAAGATCAGTGGAAAATATCATTAAATAAACCCTTGGTTTATATTATACCCAGTTACTATTATCCATACTTGTTTATTATCCATACCTAGTTATTCTACATATTCCATTTTGAAGAATCAGTTTAATTTCTATCCTGATCCCTGCTGTTGGCATTAGGGCGCTGCCACTAATCTGCGGGGTTGTTTGAGGTGTTCAATTGCTTGTTGATGTGATAACATGTTATAGTGAATAATCTTCTTGTTATACAATGTCAGAGTGCTATGGGGCTGTAGCAATGAAAGGTGCAAATATTTGCCTGTGCTATTAATCTGCAGCCGCCTATAAAGTGTGCTATTAATCTGCAGCCGCCTATAAAGTGTTATGTAATCGTACTACGCACTGTATCAGATACAGGTAACGGTCAGAATCTGTAAGGCTGGGTACACACCAGCAGACGTTTTCGACCAACCGACCGATCTACGGCACTTTCAGTCAGTCGAAAATATCTGCTGGTGTTGGGCGGCCAACTGTGACTGACCTTGGACATGTAAATCGGACAGTCGATCGCGTGGAACCACAGGGTTGATCGCACGAAATGTCGGCTGTGACCAGCGGACATTTGTCCCTCCCGAGCGCTCGGTTGGCACAAATAGTCCCTTCGTGTGTACCCAGCCTAAGTTCCTGTCTCATCTTTGGAAGATGTTGCATACCTTACTCCCCATACACCTAACAATCATGGCCAACCTATACTGGACAAAGGGCCAGCTGAAATGTTCCGTTTGTGATGAAAATTTCCGATACTGAATGTTCATCCGGCATCGAAAATACTTGTTACAGATGTACACACAATAGCAATAAAGGGCCAATCCCATTGCGAACATCTGCCTATGCCATCACTTTGCAGAAACCAATCAAACTGTTGCACATCTTCTTGCCTGTAAGTTATTTTCTTTAATATTTAAATTGATGCAGACTACATTGGGTAAGGGGATTAAAGGGGCATTAAACCGGATCAATATAGTACTTGAAATCTCTAGCTAATATTTATAGGGAGGGGAGAACATTTATTCCCATCTCCCTGTGAATAGAATGCCCAAGTAAGTGCTACACCTACCTACTGGCACTCCACTCGCAGCTCCTTCCAAGCTGACAGGCGTAATATTGTCCTGATCAAGCTCCTATCTTTTGTATTGGCTTGCATGTGCCCAAGGTAGGAGCTCATTCGTGACACAGCACCATCTGATGG
This sequence comes from Hymenochirus boettgeri, assembly GCA_019447015.1. Lineage (NCBI taxonomy): Eukaryota > Metazoa > Chordata > Amphibia > Anura > Pipidae > Hymenochirus > Hymenochirus boettgeri. The sequence goes on along the minus strand of CM033476.1, from coordinate 74,729,288 downwards.
GGAGAAGCCGCAAGTGGATCGCCGGTAGGTAAGTGTAGCACTGTTCCCCGTGCGCTATTATTCACAGGGAAGTGGGAATTGGCGTTCTCACCTCCCTGTAAATAACAGCTACAGATTTCAGTAATGGTGTTGAAACGTTTTTGCGTCATGGAGTAATTCCATTGTTGGAACAATACAAAGCAAATGGTTTGGCCTGGTACCAAATGATCCATGGACTGGTACTGATCCAGAACCTAGTGATTGGAGACCCCTGACTTTAAAAGGTATTGTGTATTTTAATGATATTGGAAGTCTGTTGTCTTCTATGCTCACCTTAAAGGGCAAAGCCACGGGCCAAGTGTTTTTGGGCAGGTGATGAATTTGATTTCGATTAATATTCAATTTGTTTTAAATTGGATGTACATTTCCTGTTACACCATAGCATAAGACAAAGCTAAATGGCCACCGATGAAGTGTCCATTTACAATAAATGTTGTAGTTTCTTTCGAAAACAGCACACAACTAGGTAAACTGGTTATTGGAATAGTGTACAGGTGCATGTGTTGGCTAATTTAGCTTGAGCAGGGAAAATGACCTTGACAGTCATCAGAAGATGGGTGCTTTTGTGATGCTGGTTAATATAGACATCATTGAATTATCAGGATGCTATCCTGTGACAAAACAGTAATAGCAGGCATTTGGTTATTGACAGGTTCACACATTGAAAAGGTATGTGTGTGTGTGGGGGGATAGCTTGCTACATAGAGTAATACTAAAGATATGCATAGGCATTGAAAAGTTGTCATCTGAAATGGTTGTTGGCAATTGTTTCTGGTTACATTCGCATAAACAATCCCTAAGCAAACAGGCTGCTCAGTTGATGTACTATACAATGTAGGTGAATGCAGAGAATTCTTAATTTTCAATTGTGTAACTTCAGAAATCTAGTGGGTAATGCCACCTATTGTAAACCTTAATAGAAACATTGTTTCTACGGTTTACATCAGATATACAAAACACTGAATTTTGGTGTAATTCTTTGTTTTGTCTTTCTAATCTTTTATGACTTTTCTGTTTCTTTGACATGGTACCTTTGCCCCAGACTAGGCTAATTACCGGTATGTGGATAAAATAGTGCTGGTAAGAGGAGCACTTTCTATGATTTGTACCATTTTGGCATAGCTCCAGTGTGGAAGACAAATAGCAGGTTAATCATTTTAGTAAGGGCATCTATTGTATTATTTTAAAGGGCATGTCCACCCCCAAAACTATAATCCCCCCACTACTGGCCCCATTGTGTAATGTAGTTTAATCCGTACCTTACATCCCAGCTCCATATGGTTCTCCTGTAGTCCCCCCCCAGTCCCAAAAACTGCCCACCAGGAGGATAGCAGAGTCTATAGGACTCTGCCTCCTATCTGGACTCCGGGTGCCGGGTGAAGTTTGGCATGCGTACTGCAGCCCTTCTCCCTCTCCCTCCCGATTAGGATTCCCTCCCCCTACCATAAAACCCTTTTTACCAAACCTTCCCCCCAGCCCCAACCGCTATATTAGTAATATCAGAAAATGCCCAAAACATTACTTACCTTCCCTCTTGCCTCCGCTGCACTGAATTCCCGGCAGCCGCATCAGTGATTGGCTGCTGCTCAGCCAATCACAGACGCAACTGCCGGTCCTGCCCCTATGCAAGCAGAGGGCCTGGCAGCGCGGCGGAGGAAAGAGGGAAGGTAAGTTAAGTTTTGGGCATTTTCTGATATTACTGATATAGCGGTTGGGGCTGGGGGGACAGGGGGAATGTTTGGTAAAAATTTTTTCAGAAGGGTGGACATAACCCTTTAAAGGATGTCTCTGTATAATAGTATGGGAGGTAAGACAGTTTACCTACCTCTTTATACTATTTCTTTGCAGAGCAGAAGCTGGAAGACCACTTTGTCAATCTTTTACAGCTACCTGGCTGTTTTCTGGTTTACATACATGGTGGAAGCTGGCACTTTGCAAAGAAATATATAAAGGGTTTATTAACAATAAACAAGGTGGAGCGGCACTCCTAAATAACTTCAAGCAGCTGCCCGGTGCTTCCGTTGTAGGCTGCAAACAGAACTTTAACCAAAGAAAGTGGAGCACTCCTGGGTCCAATGTTTTTCAGTATTGGAAGAGACCCAGGAGTGCTCCACTTTCTTTGGTTAAAGGGTTTATTAATGTAAAACTGACTTTCAAAAAAGTAAAGCTTGATTGTCTTGAATTGCCTGCCTCTGAGGAAGTGACATACAAGTCACGAAACGCGTAAGGTGGTGCCTCATCCTTACTACACTCCTCTCCTTTTTCATGATACCAGCGGTATAACTTTGTGAGTGTATTTAGTTTTTGTATTAATAAAAGACAAAGTTTTAACACGTACGTTGTAGCACACTACTTTTTGGAAGTTTGCATGAATTATCTAACAGCCTCTAGACATTAAAAATAATTACTACTGCCATTACATATACACATCTGAGTCAATACATTTTTAATAGTTAAATATGATAAACAAGTAACCAATGAAAACCTAATATGCCACCCATTTTTATAATATGTTATATAAAGGCAATGTTTCGGCTCTTTTCTAGAGCCTTTATCAAGGCAGTGCAAACAAATTAACTCGCCAATGTATAAATTTAAAGGACATATATCTAGCAAAAGTGTGCCTGTTGGTGCACAGTGGAAAGTGTGTGTGTGTGTGTTTTGCTTTGTGTAGATACAAAATCTTTACAGAGTGATAAACTGTTATTCAAACATCAGCATCCAGGGGAACAGAATTAAGATAAACCTGCAGGTCTAAGAATAGACCCACTATGTGTGGTTCAAACTAAACAGCCTGTGGAAAATGTATGTGTCTAGGTGCAATACAGTCTAATGGTATAGAGCAGTGTTGAACTTGTGACCTTTCACATGTTTGAAAACTACAAATCCCAGCATTCTCTGTTTGCAGTAAGTTTCTTCTTTTTCCATTGGCTAATGAATGTATACAGATGCAATAGAGCCTAATGACATGGTTGTTGAACTTTTCACATGTCTATCTTCCTTCCAGATAGAAGCCAAGGGGTCGAATAAACCTCAAACCTGCAGGTCTGAGAATAGACCCAGGCAATCCTGTCACAATGTGCAGTTCAAACTATGCAGCACCATTGGGCAACCTGAGACCCTATACAGGGTCCAGATTAACATGCTAGGTTCATACATATTGGTTTTTACCAGATTTACACTTACTATGGTGTTAGGACTTAGAAGCACAATATACTGATTCATTTTATAGGGTAAGGTACCCACCTTAAAGGAGCTAAAATCTCCCTACAGAGCCTTCTTATAACAGAAGGTACCTCACAGCCTCATGTTATTATATAGCATATTTCTCCCAGCTTTCCTAGACAAATGGACGGGGACATGCAAAATAATCACCCTTTATATCTTCTTTCCTACATATACATCACTTCCTATATATACAGAAAGTTTTTCTTTTTTGATTGGCTAAGACTCGCATGTTTTACAAACAGCACATCATTGGTTGTTATACTGACATTACCACTTTCTTTCAGTATCCACATGGAGACCCCTTAGCAGTCAAAGGGGTGTGGTTTAACCTACCATTTTGACTATCCCATATTAAAATAGGAATCTCAGCACTGTAAATAAGTTTGTACATGTTTGTTATCTTGTACCTAATAGTCAGTGCTATACTTTATATACATTTATATGGTAATAGTGAGAGTACATATACACCTTTCCTATGTAATATCGTAAAAAAAAACCTCATTGGTAGCTCCTGAAAACTCAATACAATCTCCTGTGAAGATATGTATATTTATATAAAATTAGGATTGGTGTGAATTTGCCTTTAGACCCTACTTTTAACCTAGATATATATATAGATAGAGATATACGTGGATAGTCCTCAGCACTCCCCTATGTAAGCAACCGCCTCGGTGCATCCGTTGGGCATATGTAGAAAAACGAAACTCGGAGCACTCGCAGGACTTACTTCACGGTACACAACTTTTATTCAACAAGAATATATATATCTATCGTAACTCATGGTTTGTTCTTGGTTGGTGCCCTTTTTCTGCGTGGGGCCTTGAGATTGACTGCAGGATGTGTTTTTTTCTGCAGAGTAGGGCGAGTTGAACACTTAGTAAATCTTATTGTGATTGTGCTAAGTTAAGTTTGTCACTCATAAGATATTTGGAATTTAGCTGTGCTTTAGTAACATAGTAATTGAGGTTAAATAAAGACATACGTCCAACCTTTATAACCTCCCCGTTAACCATACCTAGCGGTTGATCCAGAGGAAGGAAAAAAACTCAGCTGAAAGGGGGGTATTCCTTCCTTACTCCAAATGGCAATTGGAAAGTATCCCTGGATCATCTAGAACTACAGTACATGTATTAATACCAGTAATTCTCGATAATTTCACCCGTTATCACTGTAAAGAAACCTTCCCTAACCTGAAGATGAAACTTCTTTTCTTCCAATCTTAAAGGATGTCCACGTGTCCTCTGTTATGACCTATTTGTGAACAGTGCACCAGTTAGTTTATTGTATGGCCCATTAATATATTTGTATAAAGTGATCATATCTCCACGCAGTCGTCGCTTCTCCAATGTAAACAGCCCTAACCTGCCTGTATAGTCAAGCCCCTCCATTCCCTTTATTATTTTAGTTGCTCTTCTCTGAACTGCTTCCATTTCCAAGATGTCCAGATGAGGCCTTACCACAGCCTTGTAAAGAGGGAGAATAATATTTTTCTCCTTTGAATCTATTCCTTTTCTTTATACAAGACAATATCTTGCTAGCTCTAGCCGTTGCTGTCTGGCATTGTTTGCTGCAGCCAAGTCTTTTATCTACCAGAACCCCCAAATCATGTTCCATCAGAAATTTACTTAGCACTTAGTTATTCATGGTTTAGGTGGCACAAGAAATTTTACACCCCAAATGCATCACCTTACATTTATCTACATTGAATCTCATCTGCCATTCTGCTGCCCATTTTAATAATCAATCAAGGTCTGTTTTCAGCAATTGCACATCCTTTAAATGGTTAAAAATATCAAATAGGCACAAGTTGTTTGATAAAAATGTTTTATAGAACAAAAGTTTAAGGGAGAATGAAGCAATTTTTTTTTTAAATTTCTGGTTGTTAACCTAATTACCATTCACAACTGTCAGTTACTCCAAAACTTTTTCTGCCATTTATGATCTTATCCCATGTGATGGATGAATATATTAAAAAAATATTCAAATTGCAGAAATGCTGTGAGGTGCATAGAGCTTCATTCACTGATTTGCACATTTTTAGTAGAACAAATTTAATTGTGCTGCAGTGGGAATCTATAGGTCTCCCTAGAGATCCCATTTTTCTGTGATACTTTTCTTCCACTAGCCCTGTCATTTACTCTAACCTACCAGCTTTCTGGTGGCCATACATATACCTGATACCGGGTATTACATACCCGAGCACTCACCCAACATTCGGTTAATCCTGCTGGAACCGCTTCTCCCGATCTTCTATGTGTTTGCAAAATCCCATTCATTTTGCAGTCGCATAGAAGATCGGGAGAAGCGGTTCTGGCAGATCGAACGACCGTCGTGTGAGTGCTCGGTTGGGTAAGTAATATCGGGTATATGTATGGCCACCTTTACTCCAACATATCCTCCTACATCATGTGCACAGCTGCAAGTAGAAGATAAGGAAGTGAACATGATATAAGTGCAGCACTGCAAGCATATTTCAAGTGTATCAATTTAAAGGGGAATATTAAAGGGAATGGAATACACATACCCTCCTCCCCTTTTAAATGGCACTAACACACCCTCCAGCATTACCCCTTTAATAACTACTTATATAAACATAGTGCAGAGCTTTAGGTGTAATGAATTTAAAGTGGTCTTAGCACAGCTCTGTGCAATGCATATTTTCACAGTGAACCTGTTTTAAAGTTGGATATTGGAAGGTATTTGTATGTAATACCCTCCAACATTTCCCTTTTTTTAATGGTAGAAATCCAACATAAAAGTGAAGCTGATATTAACACCACTGTTCAATGCATTTGTAATGAGATAGGTACACTTTTGAGTGTTATTTCTGCAGGGCTATTTTAACAGGTATTGAAATGCATTGTACAGAGCTGTGCCAAAATCAGGTTCAGTTAATTATGCACTTATCTGTAGCTCTGCATACCTTGGTGAAAACTAGCCTAAAAAAATATAAAGTGCCTGTTGGAATAATACACACCTCTGTAAATGGTACAGCTTGCTGCAGAAATAAGGAAACCTAAAAAGATCCTGCTGCAGGGAAAGGCTTCCCCCACTGCACAATCTTCTCTCAAATTAACAAATTGTATTTATTGCTGTCTTTGTTGATAGGCTGGCAGGTGGGGAGAGACTGGCAGGTGGGGACTCCATGCAGCTTGTCAAGAACAGCGATGGGGATACAATCATAAAGAACCTAGTTAGCATGTGCAGGCGTTTTGAGTCCAGGACCACCAGCACGGGGCAACAAAGGAAAGCAGGTGTGACATCACCGATTACCAGATGGAATGGTTACCAATGGTTCCATGTTTAGAGGCTGATTTTTGAAGTTTTAAGTAGACATAAGGGAAGATCTGTTTTTTTTTTTTTTTTTTTTTTTTTTTTTTTTTAAATCCACTTTAAAATATTAAACTTTACCGCAAGTCAAAGTTAAAGGGTATCTCCACTGGTACATTTTTTTGGTATTATTGAAGAACAGGAGGTAAAGGAGCTGTGTCTTACCTCCTGTTCTTAAATAAAACCTGCAGGAGCTGGGAACAAGGTATGGTATTTAGAGCTACGCAGAGGAGCGAGCGATCAGTTGACAGGTCTCAATAGACTGTATTCTATGAGCATTGAATACATATTTTTTTAAAATCCCCCTCCAAGTGGAGGTAATGTTAATTTTTATTGAAATATGTTAAATATAATTACAAAATAAACAATTTTGTACAATCTGTTCTGTGTATCGGTCACTTAAGTGGTGTAATTTGCATTTTATACATCAGTTATTACAGGAGTATACCTTGTATTTTGCCTACAAAAAATATACATAAACCATCTACTGTAAGACATGTTACAGTTATGGGGTATCGGGGAGGGTCCTCGTTGCAGGAAAGTGAGGAGTTTATCCAGCAATTGTACATTTAGTAGGGCATTTTCTATGACAGTATATTAAGTTCTTATACGGTATTGCAGTGTTTATTGCTGCTTTCCATTGAGAGAAATCTGGTGGGAGTGTTTACATCCACTTTTGGGCTATTATTTTTTTTTTTTTTAGCTGTGAACAATGTTTTTGCTAGGAATTTTTTTTTTTTTTTTTAATTTGTCCACTGGTATATCATCCATTATGCTTGCTTATGGTTGTGTAGGAACTTTACTATTTGTTGACTACAGAGTCTTAAATAAAACTTGTACAGGTTTTATTTAAGAATGGAAGGTAAGACAGCTCTTTTACCTCCCTTCTTACTTCAATAAAACTAAATTTAATTTTTTTTATTTACCTGTGGAGATACCCTTTAAGTAGTTTTAACCCTGTTAACCCTACTCAAGAGGTATCAGAAAGAGGTCAGGCTCAAAGGTAGGGTCATGAGAACTTGTCCTGGCCATACACGGAACTGATGTTAGATCCTGCATGCAAGTCAAATCCGTGGAATATCTGGTGCTGTGGCAGTTCTTGCCAAAATGAGTTTTCCTAACATTGTGGGTAAGTTGAAAGGACCTCTGGGTATAGCCAGCTTAAGGGAGCATGTGCTGATTTGTATCTCAACCATTAAGCGGCTGCTGGGACATGGGCAAACCAAAGGTTTTCAATGTTGTATTTCTTGAATATGATTAATAGAATTCAGGCTGATTTATATTTTATATTGCTGTGAAATGGGTCTGAATTTGAGCTGCAATGGATAAAGTTGAGTTTTTAGGAGCTACCAATGTGGTGGGGGGTACACATAGGAAAGGTGTATATGTATGTGTGTACTATCTCACTATAACCATTTAAATGACCATCAGTAAATGTATATAAAGAATAGCACTGACATTAGATACAACACAAAATACATAAACTTTTACTTACACTTAGGAAGTGTAATCCAAAAAATGTTTGTCTTCTACACAGGATGTGATGTGTTTTGTAATGGACATATACACCAAGGCTCCTTATGTACCACCTCCAGCCTGCAGTTCCCTGTTATGGCTAGGAGGAGAGAAAGTGAAAGTAGATTAAGGTGTGTGCTTTGGGGTGATATAGACTGCAACAAAAGACCGTGTGTGTAAGACCCTGTTACCAGGACAGATTATTGGACAGACAAATTACCTTATTGGATACAAACTCTTGAGACAACAGATAAGTGTACACCAACTTACAAGGACACACAATATACAGGCCTGATCAATATTCAAAGTGGTGCACCATAGACAGGGACACCCCCGATTACTTCATATGTTATGTGGGGAACCTATTTATGTGCACTGTCTGCTTTGTGCCAGACCACCAGAGTAACTCACTGTTTTCTCTGTATTAAGCTATGGAGGCTGCTACTGATAGTATTGATTTAAATCCTCCAGTCCTTGTACCTGCAGATGAAATGCCCCAATTAGACTCAGTAGCTCTACCAGGCCCAATTGCCAAACCTATTTTTAAACCTGATCCATTTGATTAGAATAATTTGAATTGGCATCCGATATTGATTGGGATGAAGGTGCTCGCTGACAAGTCCTTAGCCTTTTGCTTAGTTGTAAAACCAGGCAGGTATACCAAGGATTTATTGTATTACTGAAATAAAAAGCAGCTATTAAAAATTTCTCTGAAATATTTTTTTTTCAATTAGATCTGTATATAAAGGATTTCTATTTTTTTTTAGGTAAACTGGGAATGAGAAATGTTTGTTTATACATTAGATTATTAGGGCAATGCTATTATAATAACATGACGCTGTGAGGTACCTTCTGTTTAGTTTCAGCCACACAGTGTGGCAGGATTGCCTGGATCTACTCTCACATCTGCAGGATTATCCTATTTGGTTCCTCTGGAAGCTGGTGACTGTCTGAGTAACAGTTTAAAATATACCTGTGTAAAGATTCTATATCCACACATAGCAAAACATATACACACAACACACACACACATTTTATATATATATATATATATATATATATATATATATATATTTTGTGTGTGTTCCATTGAATATTTGAAAAATAACACTTGAGTTGTATGAGTTTTCATAGCCTCAAAGATTAAATGGAATGTCTACCTTTAAGCATCTACTCAAATGTTCCCTTTTCCCAATCCCCGGGAACATATAGCAAAGGACTGTGCAACCCGGAAACACCAGATGCTCTCTTAATAAAAAAATATATACTTTATTACATCCAAATATACATACAGAAACCTTGTCCCAAACCCATTCACTATATTTAAGCTCTGTTAGATGCAGTACTCACAAGATTTGACCTGTTTCAGCATAGTTAGCTGCCTCTTTTGGCGTGCTCCATAAGATGAGAATGTACAGACGTGGCAGCAGGTAAAAGGGTAGTCAATCATTGTCTGGGACATCTGTGATTATCTGCATGTAGGGAGGAGGCAGCTTCCTATGCCGGAATAATGCAATCATTTGCGTGCATCCATCGCCCAGCCAAATTTGCTTGTACTGCACATGCTTTCATCGGGTGCATTAGTGGTGTGACTGAGTCGGTGTTACTTTTTAGATTATTTATAGAGTGGTGTAAGTGGGCTCTTCTTAAATTCAAATCAATGTTCTTTGGTTTTGGTCATGTCCCACACAGGGGAGTTATTTGTGAATATCACTTTTTTTTTTTTTTTTATTATATCGGAAAATGTAGTTTTAAAACTTTTTTTTTTTTTTTTTTTTTTAACCAATAATGATCCATAATTTTCATGGTTCTCTAAGCTAGTACATGGGCAAATGCAAAAAAAAGATGGGGATCAGACATCCATTATTTGTTTATTTTTTGAGGGGGTAAAAAAATGGGTAATATCATTGTTTGACTTTTAATTGCTGTTGTCTGGTTTCTCGTTTAACTGTTTTTTTTTGTTTTTTTTTTTTTTTAAGTCTACTTACTATTTCTTTATTTTTATTTTTTAACTCAGCCTACATTCTTGGTGGAACTCTCGAAGGTGCTAGCGAATCCTGCAAACAGTCAGGTGGCTAGAGTTGCAGCTGGCTTGCAGATAAAGAACTCTCTGACCTCCAAAGATCCAGATGTGAAGGCGCAGTATCAACAGCGATGGCTTGCCATAGATGGCCATGCCCGTGGGGAGATCAAAACCTATGTAAGATATAAGCAAATACATTTGATCGAAAGGTACGTGCACATTTCCATTCTGTAGTGCTTCAGTGTTTAAATTTCCTGTTTAGGCCCTCCGGACATTGGGCACAGAGAGCTACAGGCCAAGTACGGCATCACAGTGTGTGGCGGGTATCGGATGTGCAGAAATACCGGTAAACCAGTGGCCCCAACTTATACCACAGCTGGTTGCAAATGTGACCGATCCAAACAGCACAGAGCACATGAAAGAATCAACACTGGAAGCCATAGGATATATCTGTCAGGACATAGTAAGTATTATAAAGGTTAATGCCACACTGAGCAAGGAAGTAGACTCTACTTGGGGAATGGCTTTTTCTTGGCAATTTTTGCTTTTCATATCTAAATAAGACAATTTATTGTATGAACACTATCTCTTTATATGTTTGCAGGACTAGGCATTCATGATATAAAGGAGGGTTTTTTTTATAATCTATATTTCTGGAAAGTAAGAAATATTAACTTTGCAACATTTGATTTTTTTCCTAACCCCTCCACTACTAGGACCCAGAACAGCTCCAGCACAAATCAAATGAAATCTTGACTGCAATTATCCAAGGCATGAGGAAGGAGGAATCTAGCAACAATGTTAGACTAGCAGCCACCAATGCTCTGCTTAACTCATTGGAATTTACCAAAGAAAATTTTGACAAAGAGGTAAAATACATTCATTGTGTTTTTGGAGTGTTTATAATTGGTGTTATTTGTCCTCATCTGCTATTGTAAACCTAAGAAACTACTAATTTCCCTCTAAATGACCTCAAAGATCTCTTGTCTATAGCTGGCCATACTCTATGCAGACATTATATAGGTTAGACAAAAAGTCTAATCAAATGTCTTAAGAGCTAGGCCGCACTTGGTCCCTATCAGAGCGCATGCTATACGGACCAAAAGCAGTGATTGCATGCACTCCGATAATGCTCGGAAAGGCAGCGCATGTGTTGCTGCCACTCACATAGGCTACTACTGTATATGCCTGTGCTCCCACTAGTGCAATCTGATCACAAATCTTGATCCAAAATGCCCTATTGGGTCCTAGCCCTTAAGACTGCATTTAACAAACAGCGGTTCTTAGCTTGAGAAAACAATTTTGCCTATTCATTTTGTGATTTTTTTTTTTTAAAGGGCAAGTCCTGCCCTAAAATAGCTTGCTTATAAATGTTTTAACCCACCCCCCATACCTAGGTTTCGCATTATCCTTAAGGGACTTGCCTGACCCAGTCCCTCGCCACCCCCTTCTCCTGTTTCAAGCAAAAAAGGAGCAGAGGGGCATCTAGGCTGACAGCTGCTCTACTTCCAGGTCGCGAGTAGAGATGGAGTGGCGTGGGACCAGGTCAGGTAAGGAACTTTCAGGGACATCTTTGAAAGTTAAGGATAATGGGAATTCTTGGTTTAGGGGGGTGTTAAACATTTCTAAGCTGACCTTATTTAGGTTGGACTTGCCCTTTAAACGACAGGAATGCTTGGCACTGCAGTGTAGTCTGTTGCTCAGCTCCAGCTGGAAAAAGTTTTATTTCTAAAATGCATTTGAAAGTCTGTCTAAACCATAAATCCACTTTCAAAGATGGACAGTGTTGGCCCGTGTGTTCACATTCAGATAATTGCAATGCATTTTTATTTATTTTTTTCAGGCTGAAAGGCACTATATAATGCAAGTGGTCTGTGAAGCAACCCAGTGTCCCGACAACAGGGTATGTGTTAAATAAGTCATTTTAGTGTGGTGGTTTTTTTTAGTAAGGTGTACACCAGATATTCACATAATGTTGTTGGTTTCTTAACTATATACAGATATACAACATAAGAATGAACAACTTTTTGAATATGTGTTAAGCCGTTAGATCCTTTGTCCCGTCCGACTGTTTGTTCCATTGTTTTTTTTTAATCTATGTTTTCAGGGTTAGTTAGTGACTTTACATAACTGTGTTGGCAATATCTTTAAATTGTCAATTAGGTCTGAGGGTTGCACAGGTGCTCAAACAGCCAGAAATTCTTGTGTTTAAGTAATAAATATTAGGGGGTCTGCTGGGTGGCTTTTTTCTTCCCAATCATTCTGTGACAGCTTTGTGATTTCGTTATAGGTACGAGTGGCTGCACTTCAAAACTTGGTAAAGATTATGTCCCTGTATTATCAGTATATGGAGACGTACATGGGTCCTGCATTGTTTGCAGTAAGTGTGTATTCATCATTCTCTTCTTGGGTGGTGGAAAGCCTGATTTGTCTTTGATTTTACCTGTTTCCTTTTACAGATTACAGTAGAGGCTATGAAGAATGAAATAGATGAGGTAGCTCTGCAAGGAATTGAGTTCTGGTCCAATGTTTGTGATGAGGAAATGGACCTGGCAATTGAAGCAACAGAGGTAAAAAAAAAAATAAAAAAATAAAGGCTTAGAACTCTACGCAGGTAAATTATATACTCCTAAGGAAAGAATAATAAATGAATAATGGAAAGGCGGTACAGGATTTCCTTCCTGACTCCAGATAGCAGTTGGAAAGTATCCCTGGTTCAACCAGAACTATAGTATAGTATTACTACCAGTAATTCTCAATATTATATAGTATCCCTGTACCAACAAGAACTACAGTATATGTATTAATACCAGTAATTCTCAATATTATATAGTATCCCTGTACCAACAAGAACTACAGTATATGTATTAATAAAAGTAATTCTCAATATTATATAGTATCCCTGTACCAACCAGAACTACAGTATATGTATTAATACCAGTAATTCTCAATATTCTATAGTATCACTGTACCAACCAGAACTATAGTATATGTATTACTACCAGTAATTCTCAATATTATATAGTATCCCTGTACCAACCAGAACTACAGTATATGTATTAATACCAGTAATTCTCAATATTATATAGTATCCTTGTACCAACCAGAAATGCAGTATATGGATTAATACCAGTAATTCTCAATATTATATAGTATCCCTGTACCAACCACAACTACAGTATATGTATTAATACCGGTAATTCTTATCTGCTTGAAGTTCCACAGTTTCACTATTCTCACTGTAAAGAAAAAAATTTAAGTGTTAAGATTAGATGAAACTTCTTTTCTAATCTTAAAGGATGTCCATGTGTCCTCTGATATAACCTATTGGTAAACAATCACCAGAATTAATTGTATGGCCCATTGATTGATATATTTGATCATATCTCCACGCAAACGTCTCCTCCAATGTAAACAGCCCTAACTTGTCTAATCTGCCTTCATAGTCTGCCTTCATAGCCCCTCCATTCCCTTTATTTAAGTTGCCCTTATCTGAACTCCCATTTCCAAGATGTACCTTTTGTATATGGGATTCCAAAGCTGCACCGCATGTTGCAAATGAGGCCTTACCAGTGCCTTTCAAAGAGGGAGAATAATATTATTTTTTCTCTTGAATCTATTCAACTCTCTATCTTGCTAGCTCTAGCCGTTGCTGTCTAGCATTGTTTGCTACAGCCAAGTCTGTTATCTGCCTAAACCCCCGAATCTTTTGCCATTAGAGAGTCACTTAACCATTATTTATGGTGTAGGTGGCACCAGGATTGTTAAAGCTCTAATGCATCACCTTACATTTATGAACATTGAATCTCATCTGCCATTCGGCTGCCCATTTTGATATTCTATCTAGGTCTGCTTGCAGAAATTGCACATCATTGAAGTTTCTAATAACATAATGACACTAGCATAATTGTGTCATCCGCAAAGACAGACCTTTCTCTCAATGCCACCTTCTAAAGGTGGCCATACCTATGTTCGATATTACTTACCCTACAGAGCGCTCACGCGGCATTTGTGCGATCCTGCCAGAACAGTCTCTCCCGGTCTTGTATGCGACCGACGTGATCGCAAAATCCCATTAATTTTGCAATCGCATATAAGATTGGGAGAGACGGTTTCGGCAGGTCGCGTGATCGGTCGGGTAAGTAATATTGAACATATATATGGCCACCTTAAGTCCTTTATAAACAGATTAAAAAGCGGCCCCAGTACAGAACCATGGGGCACTCCACTTAGAAATTTAGCTCACATAGATGTAGCTCAATGGACCAACACTTTTTCCAATCCAATAGCCAATTCTGTATCCATGTACAAATGTTTTTTTCTAGGCCAACAGTCCTCAGTTTATACATTAGTTGCCTATGTAGCACAGTATCAAAAACTTTAGCAAAATCCTAGTATACCACATCCACTTCTATCCCTAAATCTAAATTCTTACTCACTTCATCATAAAAAACAAGTAATTTGTCCTGCACAATCTATTTCTTATAAATCCATGCTGTCTACTACTAATAAGATCAGTTCTGGAGACAGTCGAGGATAGACAACATTTCCAGCACCTTTCCTACCAATGAGGTTGGGCTTACAGGTCTATAGTTACCAGGATGGGAACGACTAGCTTATATTATATTGGCTTTTTTCCAATCCAGCGGCACATCACCAGACAAAAGGGAATCTGAAAAGACCAGAAACCGTGGTCTAGATAAAACTGTCAATATTTACTGTCCAGTCATGTGAATCGTTTAGCCATGTTTTTGCTATACCAATCACCTCATACCTTTCTGTTAAAGCTATTAGTTCTAATTCCCCAGTTTTTCCAGCCAGATTTCTTGCATTTGTAAAAACATACATATTTGGATTATCAATTAATTCACTGCCATGCTTAGATGTACATGCCTTCTTATCCTCTATTCTCCTCCAACCCCCTAGCCATCTTCTCCCCAAAACGGCTGCACCATCATCGAGGTGCAGTCCATCTCTACTTAAGAGCCTGTAGTCAACAGAAAAGTCAGCCCAGTTCTCTTAAAACCCAAACCCCATCTCCTTACACCACCCTCTTAGCCACACTTTAATACTCCTAAGCTCCTGTTTCCTCCCTAGCGTAGCACGTGGCTGCAGTTGTATTTCGGAAAACACTTCCCTTGAGGTCCTTTAACTTGGCCCCTTACTCTCGGAAATTGTTTTTAAGGACCTCCCCTCCACCTCTAACTTTGTCATTGGCACAATGTGAACCAAGACTGCCGGGTCACTCCCAGCCCCACCCAATAATCTTGTCTACTTGATCCACCACATGTCGAACACTAGCACCAGACAGGCAACACACAGTTCGGCATGATTACCCTTTCTACCCAGTCTTGATGGTAGATTACCCTTTCTTATAATGGAGTCCACTACAACCTGCCTATCCTTTCTAGCCCCCAGTTCTCCCTCCCTTTTATTTGAGATGTTGGTCTCCAGGGTGCTCAAGGGAATGGCTTGCTGCTCCAAGATCCCATTGATATGTGATAATTGATAATGTGCCTTTATACTTCAAAATATTTGTGATGGAATTGTAGGGATTGCTTTACAATATTGTTTTCATTTATTTGACTGAGTATACGATTGTTTCAACAGGCATCTGAACAAGGAAGACCCCCAGAGCATACTAGCAAATTCTACGCAAAGGGGGCTTTGCAATACTTGGTTCCTATCCTAACACAAACTCTCACAAAACAGGTACGTGTGGCGATATAGACAGATGTAGTTATTCTTCAAAATGGTTTAAAAACTTCTAAAAGAAAGTATATTTCTCTGTCCCTTCATTGTAATCCTAGGATGAAAATGATGATGATGATGACTGGAACCCTTGCAAAGCTGCTGGAGTCTGCCTCATGCTTCTAGCCACCTGTTGTGAAGATGACATTGTTCCTCATGTACTGCCATTTATCAAGGAGCACATAAAAAACCCAGACTGGCGTTACAGAGATGCAGCTGTCATGGCATTTGGCTGTATCCTCGAGGGGCCAGAGTCTAGCCAGCTGAAACCACTTGTTATTCAGGTAAGGAGTTCACAAGTGTTTCCTGCTAGACTTAAATTTTGCTTTCATTATCATTTTTTTTTCTGGTCTTAGGATGACTTGTTCATGCACCACACAGAACACTCTGTGTTGATTATGACTTTCTGAAGACATTTATGTACCGTATGGTGGTGCTGGTCTACTTACACATAGAGGGCCAATGTTTAATTATATATTTCATTACTTGTGTTAAAACTAGAATTAAAAGAAGTGTTTTTAACCTTAAAGCAGTTTTCACTTAGAAAGTGAACTATTCCTTTATTCATTGTATTGTTAGATCAACTGGACTTTTAAGTTCTTGAAGACGTTTCGCTAGTCATTCGACTGGCTTTCTCAATTCAGAATGACCTGTTGGCAATTGTGTACCCTGCAAAGTCCCAGTTAGCATATCTCAGCCAGGTATTTGGGACCTCCTGAATGCAAGGCGTGATTGCATTGGGGATGAATGAGAACCTTCTCAAGCAAACTGTTCCTTTAATGTATTGATTGAAGACTGGGATGTTAAGCAGCTATGCCTTACCTTCCTTTCTTCTAATCAATATCTCAGGAACAAAGGTAATAATATTTACCTTTAGTGCAATCCACTGCTGCAGCACCAATGCACGCTATAGTTAATCTAAACCAGGAAGCAGTCAGGAATTTTCAATGCTGCTGCGGAGGATTGTGTGTAAGGTAAATATCTTCATCTGTGGCTCCTGGTCAATTGATTGAACGCGTATAGCTCCTTAAGCATAGCTCCTTAACCCCCCGGTCTTCAATCAATACATTAAAGAAATAGTTCACTTTTGCAGAAGATTTACCAACTACCCCATTGTGGTACCGTGTTGTCTGCTTGCGCATGTGATTTCTGCAGGTTGCCCTTATCGGAGCACATGCAAATTGCACCAAATGGAGCTGATCACAGCGCAGCGGACACAGACATGATGTGGCCAGCCCCATAGCCCAACGCTAATGTGCGTTTTTAAAAGCGCAATCTGTTTGCTCTTAAAAGTGCAGTAGTGTGACCTAGCCTCCCCTTAGAGGAACTGTGGTCTCCAAGTTCCCTCAATCCAAGGGCCATTAAAAAGACCGTCATACCTTTTTAGACAAGGCAAGTATGTTTCTAGCTACTATGAATGTTAATTCATAGGCATGTAAAATGACACTTTCTGGTCCTCAATGTCAAGTTTGTGACCAGCACACAATGAGCTGTGTAAAAAGCCCCACCCACCCACAAAAAAAATCTATCTCTAAAGGTAGTTACAGACCTGCAAACATTCACTGTCCCTTGGTGAGGATGTTTCCTACTATCAGTTGGATACAAGTGGGCATGCTCAATCCATCAGCGATGGGATGCAGCAATGGTGCTGGTGATGTCGCTGCTCGGTGTAAGCCAGATGCACCCCATATACTGCTGTATGTTTGGATAGATTGCAGCTAGAAGCATAATTCTTGTCATTTTATAAAGGAAGAGTGTGCTGCTTTTAAAAAGAGGATACTTGTATGGAGACCACAGTTCCCCTTTAAAGGGTATGTCCTGCAGCTGAAATTACCAACAAAACCTCGACCCCACAAATTTTTATAGCTTTTAAATATGCTCCCAAATTTACTTCCCAGCCCTTGATCCCTTGGCTGTCTTCTGTCTTGTTTCTGTGCTTTTTTTATGCACGGAAGCTGCAGAAGGGGCCTGATGGGCAACAGCACCTGTGATTGGCTGAGTCACAATGTCATTTAGGCTGCAGGCGAAAGTTTTGTTTTTTTTTTTTGCTTATGTGGGTTTTTTTTTTTTAATACAATAATCTATTTGAATATGCACTGCTCTGTTTGTGTGTAAAAGATTATTTGTCATACACTGCCCCAATCCCCTGCAGTGCTTTGATTCAAATGTAGAAAAATCATGTAACATTTTTAAAATTACTCCGAATACCATGCACCACTGCTTCTCTCAAGTTTAAGGGGTGAGTTTTAATGTCTTTATAATTTACTTTATTTGGTTTTATGTTCAACAGGCTATGCCCACATTGATTGAACTCATGAAAGACCCCAGTGTAGTTGTAAGAGACACTACAGCCTGGACAGTGGGGCGAATATGTGAACTGTTACCTGAGGCAGCCATCAACGATGTGTACTTGGCTCCTCTTCTTCAGTGCCTCATTGAAGGCCTTGGTGCAGAACCCAGGGTTGCATCAAATGTTTGTTGGGTAAGTGACCTTGTTGAACAAGACATAATTAAATGTTGTTCATGGCAGATTTGGGGTGTATTTATAAAGGATTGATATCTGTTAATGCCAATACTGGGTGCCATCTCTTACGTTGTGTTTGTAATATACTATTCATTATCGAGATTATGGCCGCCGTTATATTTGACTAGGTCTTAAAGTAACACCTACAGCCAGTGATAATGCATTTATATTGGAAAATACAGGTATTAATACTGCTCCTAAGGAGAAGCAATATACTCGTAGGCTTCCCCAAATAGCTGTGCATTAGAAAAGTATTTCACAGGGAAAATCAAGAAATGAAGTTGTTGTGTTGAGATTTGTGATAAAGATTTCTCTATCGGCCTGCAGGGAGACCTAGGAACCATGGGGTCAATGTACCATTCTCCAGGAGTTGACACTTAAAATAAAAGAAGGGAGGCTCTGGGTATCCTCCCCAAGGGTATACCTATAGGAGCACCATAAGCCACCTCCAGTTTAAGTGTCCGCTTCAGGAGATGGATCACGGCACTTTCTTCAGCAGAAGCCGGTGGATTTGGGCCCCACCAGCTCCCGATGTGGGAAGGCATGCACACAGACGAGGCCTTTGTCTTGTGCCGCTGAGGAGCTACACATCATGCCCCCTGGGGCTAAAATGTGCAGACCCACTACTCCGTCTTGCAGGCAACCAGCGGCTCTGCCACAGCTGCTAGACTAGCACCAGAGATTCCATGGGGAAGTTCTGGACCTTCCCGGCTCCTCGTTGGCTTGGGGGGCAGGACTCCCTTCTTCATTTACCAGGCTTTTTATATGATGCTCCGTTCAAAGGCAAGCCAAGACTTATGTCTGCACCTTGTGCCAGGGAAAGTTGCCAGCTGGTTTCTCTGGCCCACTGTATGCCATGCAGCTCAAAAAAGACCCCCCAGCCTGTGCAAACAGCGCTTGCCAGTCAGGAACCCGACTGGGCCAAAAAAAATCCAGTCAGGAAACCAGCCTTGGCAAAGTTTTTAACAACTTTGATGTCCGTTTTATCTGCTTCTTTTTGACAGGTTGTGCAATCAGTGACCCCAACTGGAACAGAACCCATGGTTCAGAGAGCAAGTAGACCTATTGATCCACTCTGTAGAGGAAGTGTATTTGGAAGAAGGGGAGAACTCTAAAAAAGACCCCATTGCTGGACAGCATGCAGCAGTTATCAGATGCGGTGGTATACAAGATCCTTGTGGCTCAAGGCCTGGACAGCAGTCCCAGCCTCTAAAAAGGCCCTAGTGAACATCCCTTTTATGGGACGTCTTCTCTTTGGTTTGGAACTAGAGAAGATCATAGTCCAGGCCACGGGAGGGAAGAGCTCAACAGAGCTCAACATTTTTCCTTCCTTTCGGCGATTCTTTCGTCCCCTTCAATCATCTGCTACTCAAACAGAATGCAATCCATTTCCTCCAATATCCTTCATCCAACCAGTTGGAGACCGAGACCCTTCCACTCTTGGGCAAAGAGAGAACAAAAGTGGGCTTCCAACCGGGAGGAGAAACCGACAAGCATGACTATCCCTGAGAGAATTGCATAGGGGGCTGCCTTCAACATTTTCAGGAGGCACAAAAAGGTTATATCCTGCGGCTACAAAATAGAATTCTCATCCCCTCCTTCCCCTCTCGGATCCCAAGATGCCCAACACATTGCAGGGCTCTGTGCTCCCGTGCCTGCAGCAGGGACTGAACACAGATCATTGTCCCAGTTCCGATAATTCAAAGATTCTAGGCTTCAATCTTTTTCTGTTACCGAAGAAGGACAGCTCATTCTGCCTGGTCTTGGACCTAAAAGTCCTCTATGTCCAAAGTTCCATTTCAAAATGTTATCCCTACGTTCAGTAATCCTGGCCATCAAACATGGGGATTTTCTGGCCTCTTTGGACATCCAGAATGCCTACCTGCACAGTCACCATTGTTTTCTGGATTTGCCATGGGCCAGTGGCATTTCCAGTTTACTGCTCTACCCTTCGGCTTAGCTTTTGGCCCCTCGGGTGTTTACGAAGATTATGGCCAATCAGGCGGTATTCATTTGCCTACAGGGAATCTTCATTTTTCCTTACTTGCGGATTTAAACATAAAGGCTGCATCCTTGGACCAGCAAATAAACAGGTAGCGCTCCGCTCCAGGACCCTAGCCCGGTTTGACTGGTTCATAAATCCAATAAAATCCTCCTTCAATTCTTCTCGCCGTATGATATTCCTGGGAATGTTTGACACATCAACACAAAAAATACTTCTTCGAAAAGACGGTTTCCTCACTGGAAACTAGGCTGAATCTACACAAAGTAGTCTATCCACCAGCTGATGTCCCTGGTGGTCTCATCTGTGGAAGTGGTTCCTTATGCATTGTTCCACCTACACCCTTCAGAGACATCAACTTCAGTTTTGGGACAAAAGCCATGAGTCCCTAGACTGCCTGATTCCCTTTCCCACACATATCCAGAACTCCCCTTACTTGTTGGATGTCAGAGTCCTACTGGTTGCTGGGCAGACATATGCCTACCCAGGTTGGACAGTGGTGACAGATGCCAGTCTTCAGGGATGGAGTGTGCTGTTCATCAAAAGCACAAGGCCTGTGGTCCAGAGAAAAAAAACTCTTCCAATCAATGTCTTGAGAGTTACAGGCACTGTTTCTAGCCTTGTCTCACTGGACCGATACATTGGCAGGCAAGAATGTCCACATCCAATCAGACAACACCACGGCCATGGCGTACATAATCGCCAAGGGGGAACTTGGCAGAATCTCCCCGAGTTCTATCATGGGCAGAATGGACACTGACAGCTTTATCAGTATATCAATATGCATCCCCTGAGTCCTCAACAAAGAAGCAATTTCCTCATTCGACACGTGTTCGACCTAGGGGAGTGGGCCCTCCAGAAATCTTCGAGTTACAGGACCCCAGACGTGGCTATCCTCCATCCCCACGATTCCTATCAACCAGAAGATCGTGGATCCTTCTTTCTGGCTTCTTCTGCCCGAGAACGCAAGTTACATTCTCTTGATGTGGTGTGGGCTCTAGATTTGTCACACCCAAGGTATCAGTTTCTCTCCGGTTCTGTTTATTCTCCTGGTGGGGTTTCAGAGCTTCGCCCAAGACTCCAGCACGGTGGATCAAATCAATGATGGTCTGCTGTTATTTAGAGTCTGGAGCTGTTCCTCCCATGCGGGGTTACAGCTCACTCCACCTTGGGGGTAAGAGCATCTTGGGCAGCCCGCCAAGCCTCTGTGGACCAGATATTTCAGGCTGCAATGTAATCTTCTATCCACACCTTTAGTTTTACTGACTCCATTTGTTTGCAGACTCTGATGCGACTCTAGGTACTGAGAGCTGGGTACTGTTTTGTACTGGGAAGTATAAAAATTCCCTTTTTTCTGAATTTGAATTAAAGGGCAAGCCCACCATTAAAACAAATAACTGGTTACTTGCCAGTTATCTGCCCGCAACCCTAACTGCTATTTTTACCAGTTTATTACATGCAATTGTAACCAGATTTTTAATCTTTTTGGCAAAGGTATTGGCCTCCTCCCTCTGCTCAATGAACTTTTTATAAGCTTGAGCATGTGCAGAGGAGGCAGCAAGGGAAACAGTGGTCAATCATTAGTTGTGATGTCAGTGGTCAGCCTTGATTGACTGCAAGGAGGGAGGGGCCAGCTTACTCTGCCAGAATGTGGACAATAATTATTCTTAAAATATCAGGTTAGTAATGCAGGTAATAAAGGGATAAATATTAGTTGGGGGCAAGTAACTGACGTTAAAACAAAAAACATTTTTTTTTGTTTAAAGGGTGAACATTTTAAATAAAATCGTTGCACAAGTGGCAATGTGTTGTCTTATTTAGGGCCTATTGCGAGTGCTTTTACTTGTCCTAGTTTACTACATGGACAAAGCTCCATAACGTATATGAAGAAATAAAACTAGATATGGGGGGGAAATTAATATACTCCTGTTCTAGCAAAATAAGGTGGTAGGTCCTGCTGATAACGGGTATCGTGAAATGTCTAACTCTATTCTAGGCTTTCTCCAGTTTGGCTGAAGCTGCTTATGAAGCTGCTGATGTCACAGATGACCAGGAGGAGCCCTCTTCATACTGCCTGTCCTCTTCCTTTGAAGTAATTGTACAGAAACTTCTCGAGACCACAGATAGGTAAGGCAAATGCATTTAAACCTTAATTCTTGCAATTGAAATGTTCAAACCTATGATTCATTTTTTTTGTTTGTTATGATTGATTAAAGGATTATTTATTTCTTTAACGTTCTTGCCCCTACTAGTGCATGTGTTGCAGATATTCTCTGCAGCTCAAGTGGAGCTATACTGACAATGTTGACAATGCCACCTGAGCTGCTGTGATAGTATCCAGTGGTAGCAGACTAAAGAACCTGTGCCTCATGAGGAATATATTTTTGTTTGTTCACACACCAAACAGAATTTGTGGGGAACTGTTTTCTCCATACAAGTGATTTTTATTAAAAGGGGCACATTCCCTACCTGCAGAAGGAACGGTGGTAATCATTCTATTTTTTTTTAGTTCATTTTTTCTTTTTCTTGATCAGACCGGATGGGCACCAAAACAATTTACGAAGCGCTGCCTATGAAGCATTGATGGAGATAGTTAAGAACAGTGCCAAGGACTGTTATCCTGCAGTACAGAAAACAACACTTGTAATAATGGAGAGGCTACAGCAAGTACTTCAGATGGAGGTAGGAGTTTGGAGCATCTGTTGTGTAAGACTGGTTGGATTTGTAGCCAAAAGCATAGTTATTTATTCCTCCCTCGTCTCTCCATAGTCCCACATACAAAGTACATCTGACAGGATCCAGTTTAATGACCTGCAGTCTCTACTTTGTGCTACCCTTCAGGTAAGAGAAAACTAATGGTTCTTATATGTAACAGATAAACAGAACTGGAATTCTTAACATGAAGGTCTTAACTGTTTAGAAGGCAGCTGAAATGCTTTGATTGGCGCTATTTAGTTTTATGTTAACTTCTAAATAGCTTGTCTTGAATGACAGCCTCTGTAAAAATAGTATTTCCTGTAGATGAACTGAAGACAAATTGTGTATCTAAATATATTTTCAATGAAAGTTCAGTATAATGTTCTACAGAATGGGCAAAGATCAGAGTTCCCAAACTTGCGGCCCCCAGATGTTTGAAAACTTCAAGAATTGAGTTGTACTCATCTGGTTAGCTGGCAAGCATGTAGCCTACATTCTTTAGTTTGGTTATTCCCACTTAACTTGCCAGGGTTCTATTTTTATTTTTCTTTTGCAGTTTTATCGTATCTTTTTGTTGGATTAACTGAAATATTAAGGAGGTCTTGTGTACATTTCTTCATGTTTTTTCAAATATTCCTTAATGGCTTGACACTTGCTTGTCTTCTGGTTTGGATTAATCCTGTATTTATTCCCCCCCACACACCCCCCAGAATGTTCTAAGGAAGGTGCAACACCAAGATGCACTGCAGATATCTGATGTCGTGATGGCCTCATTACTTCGCATGTTTCAAAGCACTGCTGGCTCTGGAGGAGTGCAGGAAGATGCCCTTATGGCAGTCAGCACCTTAGTGGAAGGTAATATTGGGTGAGGGTAGATTAATTTCAAAAAGGATTACACATGCTTAACAAAAGGAGCAAAAGTGTGTCTCTACTTTTTTATTCTGCAAAAATATCTTATTGTTTTTCTACTATATAAACATGTTTTAAATAATCTGATTCCATTTAGTTCTTGGAGCAGAATTCCTCAAGTACATGGAGGCATTTAAACCTTTCCTTGCCATTGGACTAAAGAATTTTGCAGAGTATCAGGTAAGATCTAACCATTTTGTTTTGTTTTTTTTCCACACTG
This sequence comes from Hymenochirus boettgeri, assembly GCA_019447015.1. Taxonomy (NCBI): domain Eukaryota; kingdom Metazoa; phylum Chordata; class Amphibia; order Anura; family Pipidae; genus Hymenochirus; species Hymenochirus boettgeri. The sequence goes on along the minus strand of CM033476.1, from coordinate 74,705,050 downwards.
GACTGGACAGTAGCACATGTGAAAAGCTTGCAATACCGTCTGATTGCACTGGGATTTGTGCAATATTCTGAAATCTGAGCACATGCTATTCACACGCCCTCCAAAAATGGAATGGAATACAGCACATGCAATGTGGCCACCCATATTGATATGCACTGCCATGCGTTTCTCACACGCTAACATGTCCCAAACAAAAGCTACTGTAAGCGAGTGAGAAACGCACTAGTGTGGCCTAGCCATTAATATTTTGTGGCATCTATTCAACAGAATTGTTAAAGGGTATCTCCACTCTTTTTATAAGATTTGGTAATCCATTTCTATTGAAGAACGGGAGGTAAAGGAGCTGTGCCTTACCTTCCGTTCTTCAATAGAACACACAGGAGACTGGTGACAAGCTAAGAAACTTGCTCGCTCCCTCTGGCGCTTGGTCTGACAGGTCCTGACGGACCTTGTCTTCTATGCGCATAGATCGCGCATGCGCATAGAAGAAAAGGTCCGTCAGGACCTGTCAGAATACACACCGGGGGAGCAACCGAGCGGGTAAGTTTCTTACCTTCTCTCCTGGCTCCTGTGTGTTCTATTGAAGAACGGAAGGTAAGGCACAGCTCCTTTACCTCCCGTTCTTCAATAGAACTGGATTACCAAAACTTGATAAAACAAGTGGAGATACCCTTTAATTTTAAAAGGACACTATAGTGGCTAAACACTCTTGTTTAAAAGTATATATTTTCCACGGAGGTAGGAATCATTCATAAAATCTACTTGTGCTACAGCTGACATGTAATACACAGAAATGGTGTCTTGCACGCAATAAAGACATGTTCCTTGTTATTGTAGCCATTTCCTTGTTGCCATTTTTAGTTGACCAAGTTTTAATTTAATTTTTTTTCTAGGTGTGTCTAGCTGCTGTGGGGCTTGTTGGTGACCTTTGCCGAGCTCTTCAGTCCAATATTTTGCCATTCTGTGATGAGTTTATGCAGCTTCTCCTAGAGAACCTTGGGGTGAGTGTTTGAGAGGCACCATGCGCTTGCTTTTCTCTGTCCCGGAGAACTGTTAACAGCCAGTGTAAGGGCACTGCTTTTTCCCCTCTTCTCTGATTGTGCTGTCTATTGCTAGAATGAAAATGTCCACCGCTCTGTGAAGCCTCAGATCTTGTCTGTTTTTGGAGATATTGCTCTGGCAATTGGAGGAGAATTTAAAAAATACTTGGATGTTGTGCTTAATACGTTGCAGCAAGCATCACAAGCTCAGGTCGTCAAGGTAAGCGCTGGTTTGTTTTCCAACAGTTCATTTCTTAGAATTTGTTCCCCCCCCCCCCTTTTATTTTTTATTTGCAGACTTGCTATTTGCACTGCTTTATTCTCTACGTTTGAAGAATTCAGCCCAAATTACACTTGTTCTTGCCTTGTTGGTCAGGAATTGCAGATTTAAATTACGTTTAACTTGTCTTTCTATGTAGTTCCTAACTAGTGATAAATCTTTCTCTGCCGAAAACTCACTGACCTAGTCAGAGCGTTTTTATTGCAATATTTTATGATGTATGTATGGGGATGAACTACGTAAATATATGTAATGCATTTACTGGACTATAATTGACGTCTGCACACTTTTATTTTTTTGGTTCTACAATGTTTATTGTATTATACTGCCTCTGTAATGGGGTTGACAAGTGACTCTCCAACCTTGTCTCCATCAGACAGACTATGATATGGTTGATTATCTAAATGAACTGAGAGAGGGCTGCCTAGAAGCATACACAGGAATAATTCAAGGACTCAAGGGAGACCAAGAAAATGTACACCGTGAGTACCACAGGAGAGGTTTTATTTTAGTGCCTGTAAACTAAATAGTCTAGTGCTGGAATTTAATTAAAGGGACTCTATCTTTTTATTCCCCATACTTTGCTTGCTGCCAATGAATAGGTAGAGACCTTTGTTTTTCAGGTCTTTGTTTTATTTTATGCTACTTTATTGTGCATAGTAAATTTGGAGTATTAATCTTTCAAAGAAAAGTAATCTATATATATATGACCGGTGTGGTTTGGAAAAAGAGAAGCCAATAGTTTGAGTATATTTACTGTAGATGATTTTATCTATACAGTCTCATTGATACCCTAGTAAGGAAAGAGTAGTTGGACCCTAACTTTGTATGGTCTCCCTGTGTTTTTTTGCCATTCCCCCACAGTAATAAAGACATACTTAAAGGAAGTGTGTGATTGGCAGCTCTTTGGGGCATGTGTAAATGGATAAACTAATTATAAAGCTCTGCTTAATATGTTCCATGCTATGTAAGAAAATGAATACAATATACATTTGGATACAGTTTGAGCTGTACTAATATCTTTATCAAGTGCATGTTAAGGTTCCCTTTATACCACTTTCCCCACCCACACTTCCTATGAAAATTAAGAGCTCATTAAAGGACAATTGTACTTCCCTCCTCCTGGCTCCCCTTATATCTGTACTAGGTGAGGACCTAAATCACTATGTCCTCACCCCTGGGCTCTTTGTAGTTACACTGATTTGCTAACTTAGCTCCAATCCCTCTCTGGTAAGCTTAGCCGGCGACAAGCCCAATAGGAAGATCCCCCTCTACAAGGATGCATCGCAGAAGGAGTGGAGCAGCGCTAAGTATGTCAGTGTAACTACAAAGAACCCAGGGGTGAGGACCTAGCAATTTAGTTCCTCACCCTGGGTACAAAGCACAGATATAAGAGGAGCAGGGAGAAGGTAAGTAGAATTGTCCTACGAACTGCCATTCCCACCCCCTGTTCTTCAGGGAGCAATCTTTATTAAAGGCTTTATGTCCACCAAAAACTATTCGGTTATCTGCCCGCAACCCCAATTGCTATTTTTTTGCATTTACAAATGCATACATGCATTTTTATCCAGATATTGCTAAGTTCTATTCCTTTCTAGCAAAGGTATCTGCCTCCTCCCTCTGCTCAAAGAGGTTGAGCATGTGTAGAGGGAGGCAGCAGGTAAAACAGCAGTCAATCATTGCTTGTGATGTTGGCAGTCACAGCCTTGATTGGCTGCATTAAGGGAGGGTCAAGCTTACTCTGCCAGATAATAATCCTTAAATATCTGGTTAGAAACGCAGGTAATAAAGTGCAAAATATCAGTTGGGATTGGGAGCAGGTAACTTTTAATGGTGAACATGCCCTTTAAAACTACATCCAGTGCACAACACATTAAATGCATAGCCAGTAGCCCAAGGTCATTTACATTAATCTGCTATACCACTTATAGCAACAGTCCTGTTTCTCTACATTACTAACACCTTGAAATGTACAGTAATCTGATCTCTGTAAATTCACTGGAATATTGTTATTTGCATACAATAGCAAGGTTTTGGGACTTCCTGAATGCAAGGTGTTGATTGCACACCACAGATATTTCCGACAGATAAGCTGGGTACACACAGTAACGATAAAGCCCCGATACCGTCGCATCCGACGGTATCGGGGCTTTATCGTTACTGTGTGTACGTTCGTTTCCCGAACAGCGCGCGGCCGCGAACGATCGGGTCGGCCGTACGCTCGTTCGGAAAGGCCGAAAATTTCCACGGTCCGCGCAGGGAGTCTAGCGCGGCCGATGGAAACACACAGTCCCGAGCGTTCTCCCTATAGGGAGAACGCTCGGGACTGTGTGTATGCAGATCTTTGAAAGATGGCAGACAGGATCTTGCAGATCCTGTCTGTCATCTTTCAGAAATAGTTACTGTGTGTACCTAGCTATATTGTCGTGGATTGGTCAGTTGGCTGGAAATATCTGATCTGGTGTGAGGCTGCCGGCCGCGAACAAGCTCGATTTGCCTGTTCGTCAGTATCGGTCTGTAAATCACAGCCGATTGTGCAGTTCCCTATGGGACTGTACGATTGGTCGTGCGCACTGTCGGCCACGGTCACTATGTTGCAACTGACATTGCCCCATTTGTCATTTGTCCCAACCGATTGCTCGCTAGTAGCGAACGCTCGGTCAGGACAAAAACTCACCTGGTGTGTACCCAGCCTAAAGCTAGGTACACACAGTAAAGATCACTGAAAGATGACAGACAAGATCTGCAAGATCCTGTCTGTCATCTTTCAAATGCATTACACACAGGACTGTGTTTCCATCGGCCGTGCTAAACTCCTCTATAGGGAGTCTAGCGCGGCCGATGGAAATTTTCGTTTTTTCCCCGAACGAAAAACGTTCGGGAAACGAAGGTACACACTTAATGATAAAGCCCCGTTACCGTCGGATCCGACTGTATCAGGGCTTTATCGTTACTGTATCAAACTGCCCAGGTGTCACTCTTTACTGCCCTACACTCTGTATGTGATCATGCTCATCTTTCATTTTGAAGGCAATTTAATTCATCTTTTGGAGGCGATTTGGTTCTTGCCTTAGTTTGTTGCTGGCCTTAAAGCAAGGGAAACGGTGTCTCTTGAAAGCTCTTCTTCTGCTAGATGTATGATGACCACATTCTTTCTTTTGTCTTGGTTCTTGAATTTGTTTATTTTTTTTTCCATTTCTAACATTCTTGGTTGATGGCTCAGTCCAGATATCCACACACTTTAAAGGGCAATTATAGTGAGAAAATTGTTTTTTTTTTAATTTCTTCTAATGTATCCTATAAGTCATCCCATCCACCAGGGTACCTTTAGTTTCTTTAAATTCTACATAGTCCCCGAGATATAAGCCTTTGAATATGCTGTGATTTGTAGGATCTACACCTCATCTGTCACTCAAAGGCACACACCCACATACCAAAGCTCCCCTGCAGTACTGTCACACACTCTCACCCACACTATTGTACCATGCAACATATAGTCAAATGCTGTAGTGCTAAACACAATCAATAAACCATTAACCCAGCAATATGAGCATAACACACTATAAAACAGCCCCTCCCCCCAAAAAAATCTTATATACATACAAAACCAGTGACTCAAATGGAACACTAATACAGTATATATAATACAGTAATACAGACTATATACCAAACAAGACACACGGTGCAATCTATGAAATATATAGACTAAAGCAACTGAAATGTATCGCTTACAAGTAACTACAGAACTCCAAGTCAGGGTTTTCCGTCTCAGCTTCCCTGCCAGAGGTACCTGCGCTCCTCTTTGCAGAGCCAGGACGGAAAACTACAAGAGCAACACTAAAGACAGACCTTGGTTTATTAATCTAGAATCCTTGGGCGGTGCATCTGTGACAATGTGGTTTTCCTCGAAATGAGTCCAAATGCACGGAGAACAGAACACATTCTCAGGATCAGAAAAGATTGCAAATGAAGCAGTTTGTGAGACACTGCTGAACTCCCACGCCCACACCACTCACCCGAGAATCCTTCCGCTTTCTCACGCTCTTTCTCTGGGTGTGCAGCAATTGACAAGAATGCTGCATTCTTCAGCTGAGCAAGGTAAAAAGGAAGGTTTGTGAAAGTAGGTAAAAGAACAGATTGGTTGGGGGAAGGGGATTTTTTTTTAAAACAAGTCACTTCTTTTCTGCCCCAGCCACATGGCAGTAAAGGCAGACACCTGTGACTGGAGAACCACTGTCTTGCTCCGAGGGGCAGACAATGTTATGGCCCTCCCTCTCTCTCCCAGGAAGTCTGCTCTTCTCACAGCACTGGCTTTGGTTGCATTATCCATGCGGTATATCTGAAGCCTCACACACTCATCCTCTCATTCCCAACATTCAAGTATCCGCTCATACTTCTCACTTCCGGGATATAATTTTTTGATTAAGGTTGGAGATTTCCAGTGGGAAATAGGGCTTCAGTCAGCGAGGTCTGGATGGATGAAGAGAAAAGGGTTGTTAGAACATTTATTATGGACATGACCTTGGTTACTCCCTACTAATTTAAATGTCTTACCAGGCTTGGTTTTTCACGCTTCCTCAGTTCCTTGGTCGCCCAGGTTGCAAGTGTTTTAGTCTTGTTAGTCTTTGATCTTCTTCCTTCTGTCACAGCTCATATCATGGGTCTAGCCTCTACCAATTTCAGGACATCCTTACCAAATGCTGTGCACAAGTCCCTTTAAAAACGTAAAAAATAAGTGTCTCCAATGATTTTCTAGTTAACACAATAGTACAGTGTAGCCTTTAAAGAGGAACTGTGGTCCAAAAATGACTTGAGATAAATTGACAGGAATTGCTCTCCTGAGAATTTTTGCAATTTTTTCCATTGTTATGGTTTTGAAGATATTTACATTTGTGTGATATGGCAGCAAATCACCAGGTCCTCTGTACTTCCGCTCTGAACCAGTCAGTCAATCTTCCCTGCGTCTCCTCCCTTCATGGACCCCATGGTCCCTCCTCAGTTGCAGGCCCCCCTTGGCCCATACCCTTACAGCCCCATGTGGCCCCCCCGCTCACAGGTGCTGTGGGCCACTCTAACCCCCCCTACCCCCTTTAAGGTAATCATTTATTTTAGACGGCAATAATTACAAATTTGCTTTGCACTCTCTCTCGCTATACATTATCAGTAGACTAAAATAACTGCACATACATCACAACCTTAAAATCTCTCAGCTACAATAACTAAAATTACAAACTTGTCCAACATGATGTTAAGGATTAAAACTTGAGGATCTGAAAGAAATTCACTAATGGCACAAACCAAGCAATAACAAAAAATCAACAATTAAGGTTTTCCCAATATAGGCAGGGCACACACAGCCATGCGTGCTCGCGTCAATTTTGGGTGCGTTGTTGCGATAGTGAAAAAAAAAAATTGTGTTTTAATGGATTGGACCGCTAGGTCCTCACCCTGGGTTTAGTTCTGCTTGAGCCAAACAAACGATCCAATTTTAGCTCTGTGCGGATGCACCAACCCACTTCGGTTTAAAGGAGAACATAAATCTCAAGACAGAGCACGTTTACAAACATACAGACAGCAGCTTTGTCTCACCCTCTCCCTTTGCTGTGGCTGCTGGGTGATTTATGAAATTAACCTGTGGGTACAAGGGGTTAACTCCAATATTAACCCAGCTAAGTGTCGCAGTTACTCTTCACATGCTCAACAAATCAAAACAAGGAAGTTGCAGCCTTGCTCCCTAGAAGCTTTCAGCCAATCACATAACCACACAGGGATCCTCCCTCTCCCTGATACAGAACAGGGATTTCAGTTTTGTTTTGCTTTTTTTAAACCCATTCAATGCCCCTGTCCCAACAATGATTCCCCAAGTCTGGAGAATAGAATCTTCAACCTTATGTACTCTGTTTTGGATAGGGATTAAAGCTTACTTTTAGCAAGACAGATACTAAAAAGACTTTTAGTAACTATCTTTTGCTAGAAATAAAAATTAAGTCTGGGGATTTGAACCTGACCTTTTGGACTGTTTCTAAAACTATGCTTATTCCGTGTGCCACCACTGCTGCTGATATTTTTGAATTGCCCCAGACTGTATGTAATTCACACCGACTGGTAAATAAACTCCAGGTAACAAGCAGCCTTTCAAGTCTTACAAGGATTTCCACTGAAGTGGAGACATCTGTATAGAAAACACTCTGCATAGAGACAGTGAATAATGGGGTCAGGGGGTGTGGCTCTTTTAATACTACACGGTCGTGGGTTGTAATGGCAACAAAATGGAAGCCTTCTTAGTTATAATCTATTACTTACATGTACTAAATGAAACTTACTAGAGAAGAATCATACAATGTTTAGGTGTTCTAGGAGAAAAGCTTTCATATTAAGATTAAAAAAGTTGTTCTCCTTAATCCTGTGTCCTGATGATACTGTGCAAGAAGTAGGTCTCCAAATTAGTGGTTCGGCCCAGAGCCGAATCGGGAGGTGGATCAATGCAGCCGCACCAAGCAAGTGAGATGGCTTTGTTCGCTTTTAAAGGATAAGTGCACTGTAAAATCAAGTTAGTTCATTGGAAGCTGCAGCTTTAAAAATACAGTTGCCATATTTTTTTTTCCCCCTTATGTCCCTCCAGAGCCTAGCTTTGTGCCTTGGAAGTTGCTGACCATCTTGTTACTGGTTTGCTGAATGTTAAGCTCCACCCCCCTGAATTTCCTCGCTTTCTCCTCTTGAGCCTCAAACAGTAATGCTTGTGAGTTCCTGCACTCCCCTGCTTAGCCTCAAACAGTAATGCCTGTGAGTTTCGTGCACTTTCTGCTTGAGCCTCAAACTATGCCTGTGAGTTTCGTGCACGGAATCACAAGCATTACTGTTTGAGGCTCAAGCAGGAGAAAGCAGAGGAAATCTCAGAGGGTGGAGCTTACATTCAGCAAACCAAACAAGATGTCAGCAACTGCCAAGGCACAAAGCTAGGCTCTGGAGGGACATAGGTAAAAAAAAAAATTGGCAACTATTTTTAAAGCTGCAGCTTCCAAATGAACAGAACTTGATTTTACAGTGCACTTATCCTTTAAACAAAAACCCAGGGGCGAGGACCTATCACTTAATTCCGTACCCTGGGTACTTTCATTCGGGGTGGTTGGGTTTAATTCTCTATTTTCTCTTAAAAAAAAAAAACAAAAAAACAAAAAAAAAAAACCAAAAAAACAAAACAAATGAAAACCACAGGAAAGGGAGTCAGAGTACTTACCCTATTAGACCAGCTCCACAGGCCACTACACATCTGTGTGATCCTCATCACCCGCGATTGTGATCAATAAGGACAGGATAAATTCTACACGGGGTTGCACCAACATCACATCAGCTAGAATATATAGAAATATGGACATATAGAAGGTGATTTTTAACTTGTGAGCACACATACACAGGCCATAGGAGATTAGTTATTTGGTGAATGTTGTGCAAGACACCAGCCCCAAGAAGAACAAATGCATGTTTGGCCTTTTTTAGGCCAGTCTATTTCTAAATACAATCTACAGAGGAAGAATGCTCATCAATCCAATATACGTAAAGAATACAGGAGCACACTACATTTCACCATTAGTGAATATTTATTTGCAAACAATACCGGAGGAAGGAAAATATGTATTGTTTGCCATAAATAATCTCCAATAGTGAAATGTAGTGTGCTTCTCTATTCTTTATGTATATTGGTTGCAGTAGCCCTTGTGGTAGAGGGCTGTGAAGATTGCACCTATCCTATTTTGCATCATGTTAATATAGCATTCATTCCCCCACTACCTCAGAGATGTACAAAATGTGTTCAACATTATAATACACCTATACATTTATTACAGATCTGAATTTGTTATGAGAAGTCCAAGCATTCTCGACATACCACAAACACATTTCATAGCAAGTGAGGAGTTGGCAAACCTCTACCTGCAAACCTATGAAAGTCTAAGAAAATGTTTCGCCCGCCAGAGACAGACTCAACTAGTCTATATCCAATGTTTATTTTAGCTCAGTAAATACCTATATACACAAAAAGCTCATTTTGATTTATATCCTGTAGCCAAAAAAGCCCACATCACTTTAGTGCTACAAGATTCAGTAAGGTGTCCACACTCCTGGTTGATAACACATATAAGGCTCTAGCAAGTGATCCAACGATACAAGAAAGACAAAGGGACGTCAAGCAATGTATCATCACCTCTAACCTGGCGAGTCCCTTCCACACATATGTAGACTCCAAGGAACACAAGGGGCCCCACTCGGACAAATAGTCAGAAGCATCAACTCTACATACAAGGTGGGGAATACCTAGCCAACATCCTAGGACACCTTGGTTGAAAGTTCTTAGCATCACATCTAGAACTCCCAGGATTTCACAAAGAAGATTCAAGATTTATTTCTAAGCAAAGAAGAAACAATGGTGAAATAGTGAGAAAAGACTTAATACCGTCAAGTGCATTGCACCCAGCCACTGGTACACAAAGAGGTTAAAATTCACAAGAAAGAAGTAAAAGCATTCACAGAGCACATCAACATTATGGACCAAAATATCAGATTTACCTCTTTAGGAAGAGTTAAAAATTTACACTTTCTTGGACCGCTTAGTAGATTGGGAGAAGGGTAAACCAGAAGTAGAGTTTACAGAAAACAGAAACACAGACCAGTACTTTATGTTTGACTCCCAAGAACCCTTCAACACCAAGCAGAAAATAACCCAACTACCACAGAGGCTAGGGCTAAGGAAATTAGATCTTAGAGGATCCCTTAAAGGGCAACTATAGTGAAAAAAAACTTTGTCTGTAACAATGTATAGATCACTTAGTATAAGCTGCCTTACTTTCATGTTTGTGTGGCTTCGTTTCTTCACACTGGCAGAAGTTTGTACCAAGCTGTGTAGTCCCCCTCCCCTCTCTGTCTACTCCCCCTCAAGCAGTGACGGGCTGTATACAGAGTCCGAGCATTGTCAGTGAAAGGACTTTAAATGAAGTGCTGACATCCTGTTGACCCCTCCCTTCCAGAGCTAGACTGCAAGCAATCAGTGTGGATAAAGTAGCAATATGCGAAGGGAGGGGCAGAGGGGAGAGAGAGGACAAGTGGTGCTGAGATTCTTTACAAGTAAGTTACTGAACTCTGCCTGTTCTCTAACTTTGCTAATTGTTATTTACTTTTACCTAAAGTTCATATCTCTCCCCCTGCTTAGCTGAGATCATAATCTTTGAAGAGAGAGTCAGTGTAACAGCAGCTTGTAGTGAGACCTTCACAAACACAGTGACACTGCTTGTTGTCCTGACTTTTTACAATTTTGCAGTTGCTTAGTCTATATTTTCATAGATTGCACCGTGTGTCTTGTTTGGTATATGTCTGTATTACTGTATTATATATACTGTATTAGTTCCATTGAGTCACTGGTTTGTATGTATATAAGATTTTTTGGGGGGAGGGGCTGTTTTATAGTGTGTTATGCTCATATTGCTGGGTTAATGGTTTATTATATTGTGTTAGCACTACAGCATTTGACTATATGTTGCACATGGTACATATAGTGTGGGTGAGAGAGTGTGTGACAGTACTGCAGGGGAGCTTTGGTTATGTGGGTGTGTGCCTTTGAGTGACAGATGAGGTGTAGCAGCTCCTACAAATCACAGCAATATCAAGGCTTATATCTCGGGGACTATGTGAATTTAAAGAACTAAGGTACCCTGGTGGATGGGATGACTTATAGGATACATTAGAAGAAATTAAAAAAAAAAAACATTTTCTCACTATAATTGCCCTTTAAAGTGTGTGATATCTGGACTGAGCCCAACCAAGAATGTTAGAATGGAAAAAAAAATAAACAAATTCAAGAACCAAGACAAAAGAAAGAATGTGGTCATCATACATCTAGCAGAAGAAGAGCTTTCAAGAGACACCGTTTCCTTGCTTTAAGGCCAGCAACAAACTAAGCAAGAAAACCAAATCGCCTCCAAAAGATGAATTAAATTGCCTTCAAAATGAAAGATGAGCATGATCACATACAGAGTGTAGGGCAGTAAGAGTGACACCTGGGCAGTTTGATACAGTAACGATAAAGCCCTGATACAGTCGGATCCGACGGTAACGGGGCTTTATCATTAAGTGTTGACCTTCGTTTCCCGAACGTTTTTCGTTCGGGAAAAAACGAAAATTTCCATCGGCCGCGCGGACTCCCTATAGAGAGTTTAGCACGGCCGATGGAAACACAGTACCCGAGCGTTCTCCCTATGATGTGTATAGGAGAACGCTCGGGACTGTGTGTATGCAGATCTTTGAAGATGACAACAGGATCTTCAGATCTTGTCTGTCATCTTTCAGTGATCTTTACTGTGTGTACCTGCTTTAGGCTGGGTACACACCAGGTGAGTTTTTGTCCGGACCGAGCGTCGCTACTAGCGAGCAATCGGTTGGGACAAATGACAAATGGGGCAATGTCAGTTGCAACATAGTGACCGTGGCCGACAGTGCGCACGACCAATCGTACAGTCCCATAGGGAACTGCACAATCGGCTGTGATTTACAGACCGATACTGACGAACAGGCAAATCGAGCTTGTTCGCGGCCGGCAGCCTCACACCAGATCAGATATTTCCAGCCAACTGACCAATCCACGACAATATAGCTAGGTACACACCAGTAACTATTTCTGAAAGATGACAGACAGGATCTGCAAGATCCTGTCTGCCATCTTTCAAAGATCTGCATACACACAGTCCCGCGTCTCCCTATAGGGAGAACGCTCGGGACTGTGTGTTTCCATCGGCCGCGCTAGACTCCCTATGGAGTCTAGCGCGGCCGATGGAAATTTTCGGCCTTTCCCAAACGAGCGTACGGCCGACCCGATCGTTCGCGGCCGCGCGCTCGTTCGGAAACGAACGTACACACAGTAACGATAAAGCCCCGATACTGCAACATATAGTCAAATGCTGTAGTGCTAAACACAATCAATAAACCCTTAACCCAGTAATATGAGCATAACACACTATAAAACAGCCCCTCCCTTCAGCATATTGCTACTTTATTCCACACTTTGATTGCTTGCAGTCTAGCTCTGGAAGGGAGGGGTCAACAGGATGTCAGCACTTCATTTAAAGTCCTTTCAACTGACAATGCTCGGACTCTGTATACAGCCCGTCACTGCTTGAGGGGGAGTAGACAGAGAGGGGAGGGGGACTACACAGCTTGGTACAAACTTCTGCCAGTGTGAAGAAACGAAGCCACACAGAAACATGAAAGTAAGGCAGCTTATACTAAGTGATCTATACATTGTATACAGACAAAGTTTTTTTTTCACTATAGTTGCCCTTTAAGGACTGAAAGCTAATAGCAACCACTGCGTGTACAGCCAACTAATTCCAATACAATTTGTTGAGTAGCTAATAAAATCTGTTAACTGTGTACCCGGCTTTTAACTTTCCCTTATGAATACATCCATCTAGTCCAACCTTTAACCCTACCCAACTGTTGATCCAGAGGAAGGCAAAAAAAGCTCAGATTATGTCAGCACTGCATGAGTCATCTTACTAGCAGACAGTGACGAAGGCGCTGTAAGGAGAGCTGTCAGAACTGATGAGTCCATCTTTACTAGCAGACAGTGACGAAGGGGCTGTAGGGAGAGCTGTCAGCACTGCATGAGTCCATCTTTACGCAGGCAGTGACGAAGGGGCTGTAGGGAGAGCTGTCAGCACTGCATGAGTCCATCTTTACTAGCAGACAGTGACGAAGGGGCTTGTAGGAGAGCTGTCAGCACTGCATGAGTCCATCTTTACTAGCAGACAGGACGAAGGGGCTGTAAGGAGAGCTGTCAGCACTGCATGAGCCCATCTTACTAGCAGACAGTGAACGAAGGGGTTGTAGGAAGAGCTGTCAGCACTGCATCAGCCCATCTTTACTAGCAGACAGTGACAAAGGGGCTAGGGAGAGCTGTCAGCACTGTGCATGAGCCCATCTTTACTAGCGACAGTGACGAAGGGGTTGTAGGAAGAGCTGTCAGCACTGCATCAGCCCATCTTTACTAGCAGACAGTGACAAAGGGCGGTAGGGAGAGCTGTCAGCATGCATCAGCCCTCTTTACTAGCAGACAGTGAGGGGCTTGTGGGAGAGCTGTCAGCACTGCATCAGTCCATCTACTAGCAGACAGGGACGAAGGGGCTGTAGGGAGAGCTGTCAGCACTGCATCATCCCATCTATTACTAGCAGACAGTGAGGGACTGTAGGGAGAATTTCATGTAGGAGTTATCATTGCTTCATCCCACTGAATAACGCTTGTAATATTTTTTTTAAAAAGGATAAACAAACCTTTAACAAGCCACTTACCTTAGAAGAGACCTGCAATCAGGTAGGAGTAAGTAGAATTAACAAAATAACCAATGTTCATATTAATCACTGAATTCACATAAATCCATAACAAATCTTTAGTACATTGCAAAGTACAAGTTGGTTGCACATACATACATATGTTGTATTCCGTGCAGATAGATAAGCAAATCAGGACAAGAACATGGCCATTATGTGAGATGGCTATGCCATGTCAATTTGCATTACCAATGTAAGCATCTGCTTGAAAAGACCTTTGTTTGGGGTTCTAGTTTTCTGTCATCTGCTGACTCCACCCAAAAAAAAAATTCCAATATTTCGGGCCGACAGACCAATACACTGAAATGGCAGAATAATTGGATGGTGCATACCCATCTAAGACTGGGTACACACATGAGAATTTCCGGGCAACTGGCCAATAGTGACGTGTATCGGTTGGTCGGAAATGTCTATTGGTTGGCGAGCGGCAGCCATGACCGAGCCCCGTTGTCCGTTTGTACAGATCGGAATAAGGCTGTTGGTAATTCACGGCCGATCGTGTGGTTTCTTATGAGATGTTAGTAAATCAGGGGCAATTGTGCAGTTTCCTATGGGACTGCACGATCGGTTGCCACAAATGAAGGCCGCAGCCACTTTTGCTCGGACGGGATAAATAGTCTCCTCGTGTATACCCAGCCTTAGTGTACACAGGGGTGGTTGATAACGCATGTCCACCCCCCACTAATAATGTATCCTTACCTTCCTGTTTGAAAACCCAATAGGTTACTTACCTGAAGAAGATATATACAGCCCAGAGCTGCCGTCCTCTTTACCAGTTGTTGGCTGCCTCCATAAAGCTTGTCAAGCTCATTACAAGCTTGCACATGTACACAGAAATGGCCAGCAAAAGTCTTTCACAGCTTTGACTGGCTACACAGACTAGAAACAAGACAGAAGAAAAAGCAGTACCAGCTAGAAGGACAGTGAACTCAGAGCTTAATATTATGTTCATGGACATCATAGAGGTAAATAACCAAAGCTATCTCTTACAGTGGGGAAGGTAAGTACTTTGGCAACATTTTGTAGTATGGGCTCTTGACCATTTAAAGCCTTTATTTTGAGGGCCCTTTCAGAATACAGCCCTGCGATAGCATGGATAGCATATGCTATGCATACATGTCTGTTGGGACCTGTCAGAGGACGCAGCAAAGGAGCAAGAGTTTGGGTAAGTTCTGTAACTTCATTCCCGGCCCGGAAAGTTTTATTGAAGAACGGGAGGTAAGACCCAACTCTTCACCTCCTGTTCTTCAATAAACTGTACACCAAAAAGTGTGTTTTACCAATGGAGATACCCTTAAGTGATTGGTGATACCAATAGGAACAGAAATAGCTTTTAGTCTCTTTTAGTAATGGTCTCCATTTGAAACGGACAGTATACTGTAAATACAATCTATATTACATTATAAACTGTTAAGTCCTAAAGGAATTGAGCAAAACCCAAAAGGTCCTGAATGAACAAGGTTACAGTTATTGTTCTTAACAAAATACTATTAGCTAATAAAGCAAGCAACACGTAGTTCACAGGTTAGATGATCAAAGAGACATTGAAAGAATACCGCTACAAAGGCTTGTGCTCTATGTTCATCTTAGGAGCCAGGGTGCAAAGCTCAGTGGCTTATTGATTTGGAAAACTAACAAATGCATAGACCCAAATAGGTGATATAAAGAGCCACTGGATAATTTGCAGAACATTAACTAATGGTGTGAGTGGTACAAAAAAGATGATCAGCCATGCCGATATTTCTCTGAAGGGAATAGCAGAAATATTATTCCCAACTAAATGAAACTGCTGGAAAGACACGTTTGTCTCCTATAGGCCAGGCCCCAGGCTCTATCAGGAGGTGGGGCAGACAAGATCTGGCAAGTGCAACTTAATTAAGTGTGGCTGTTGACTATTGAAAACCCAGGAAGATAACCCAGTAATTCAGGTACTTGTACGGGGGTAAAGGAAGAAGGGATGTGGTTCCTTTTAAAAGTATTTTAAGTTGCCCATTATTGGAAAATATAATCCTCTCAACCACCAGTACTGGAAACAGGTACTGCATTAAAGGCACCAGAGAGTGTTGCACTTAAATGTAATATAGGACATGTTACCCTCAAATGATAACTAGAAAGCTTAGAGATGTAAGTCTAACCTGATATGTTGTCCAATTTTCTGTTACTAGTCTTTATGCATTTTGGATTTTTTAGTTAGCAGCTGTCAGTCATTGATTGTAACAGTTGATATCACAGCCAATGACTGAATGCTATTGCCTAGCTGCCTACTCTGAGCATGTGCAAGCTTGTAAAAGAGCTTGGAGAGCTTAAAGAGTGACAGAAACCTTTTGGGAGGCAAAGGAAAGGGGGAGGAGAAGACCTACATCTCTCTAACCATGTGTGGTTTGGTATTTGGAGGGTGAATCTCTCTAACCATTGTGGTTTTGGGTTTGGAAGGTGAATAACCTATATATGATTTTTCATTTGAGGGGTTAACATGCATCTTAAGATAAGACAAATAAATTTTTTCAGTGCTGATACATAAAAGCAGTAATCTATATCTCACCTCTCGTTTGTATATGGTTGCTGGGAATTTACCTTACTATAAACATAGGTTTGTGCTTTATCTCTCAGCACACAATTTTGTCAATTACCATCATATTCTTCACACATGCTCAATCTTAAAGGGCATGTTCACCCTAAAAATACAATAGCCATCCCCCTGAACCCCCCCCCAACCAGCAGGTTTTACTTTAAAAAAATGAACAGAACGGTAGTTACAGCTCCTTCGCTCCAGCGGAGTATTGATCCAGCCAGGACTTGCAAGGAGGGGGCTGGACTGGCAGCTGCGTCTGTGATTGGGTGAGACGCAACAATCAAAAACGCAGCTGGCGTTACGGAGAGCGCCACGGGAACAAAGGTCTGTAAGTATAAATCTGATCATTTTTTAAGAAATAGCACCGTGTTTAGGTCTGGGCAGGGGGATCTATCATACTATGGAAGGATTTTACGCTACGCGGAAGGGGAGCGAAGATGGATCTGGATGGTGGGAGAAGGGGGGGGACTTCAATGAAATGCAGTTCCTGTTTGGGTGAGCAGGGGGAGGATGAAGGCTGCGTGGGAACGGAAAAGACACGGACGTGAGGTGAGCGTCACGGAGCTTGGATTTACAGAGATGGTCCTAGTCTGCAGAAGAAGGTTGTAAAAAGGTATGTATCTAAAATTGGCTGAACGGATTTCAATAGGGTTTGGCTTGTTTTACAACTAGGATATTGCCAATAAATATAAAATGATGGTTTGGGGGTGGACATTCCTTTTTTAAGCTACTGCAGAAACTTTTTACTCAGGGTGACACACTAGTAGTCTCTAGCCAACTCTTTACAGGACAAATTTGGCAAGTTAGCATGTAATTCAGGTCAGGAAGTGTGGTTAGGCACACACCACTTATACATACATATTTAATCAGAAGACCTTGCATTCAACCTTGCTGTTGAGAAATTTACTTTACTATGATGGAAATGCTCTATTTCCCAGCATTCCTGGCTCACAGGCATAACCGCCGATTCCCACGGGTGGCCCGGACAGAGCAATGGGTGTGCTAGTGTGGCCCCCAGCATGGGCCAGGTTTGGGGCCATTGGAATTTCTATGTTATTTCACACCTTTCAAAGAAGAGTAAAGCTAAAGCTGGGTACACACTATACCATTTTTAACAGATGACAGACAGAGATACTGTATATAGATACTATAGTACAGGAAGATGATCGCGACAGAGGGACATTTTCAGTCAGGAACAAAAATGTTATAGCTCCTCTATCATAGGAGGAATATAGGTCCTGTACATTTTCAAATGTAGTCCTCAAAGGAAGGAGGGAGAAAAGTGTTTTCAGCCAGTAAAATTGATTTTTGTAGCTGAAGCAGTAAACATGTAAGATCAGAGTAATGGAAACAGGCAGACTATTTCTTCTCCTGGCCATTAGATTATGCAGGGATGACTTTATTCATTCTCTCTGAAATCCCTTTGTTTTCCACACTTACCCCACATGTCACCAAATAGGCTTTAGGAGATTCATGAAAATAAAAGCAGCTTTAATGTCACCTTATTCCATATACAGCAGAACATTTCCTCGAATCCTTTATCACAATGTGGTTCTCAATGCAATCTACAGCCGGCTTAGCCCAGCTTTTATAATGATTACTTTTAGAAAAGACGAGCGAGCAGAAAAATCTAAGATAAATAGTATCTGTAAAAAAAAATTTCAGACAGAAAGCTGTAAAATTAATTGTCACTGAGAAGATAGTAACATAGTAATTGAGGTTGAATAAAGACACATCCATCAAGTCCAACCTATTTTTTCTAACCCTCCTAACAGTTGATCCAGAGGAAGGCAAAAAAAAGCCCAGCTAAAAAGGGGGGAAAATTAATCCTGACTTCAAACAGCAATCGGAAAGTATCTGGATCAACCAGAGTCTACAGTACTAGTACTTGTTATAATCAGTATTCTCAATATATATATAGTATCCTGTACCAACCAGAACCACAGTATAGTATTTAATACCAGTAATTCTCAATATTTATAACGGTAGATCCCTGTACACCAGAACTACAGTATATGTATTAATACCAGTAATTCTCAATAGTATATAGTATCCCTGTACCAACCAGAACTACAGTATGTATGTATTATACCAGTAATTCTCAATATTATATAGTATCCCTGTACCAACCAGAACTACAGTATATGTATTAATACCAGTAATTCTCAATAGTTATAGTATCCCTGTACCAACCAGAACACAGTATATGTATTTACCAGTAATTCTCAAATTATATAGTATCCTGTACCAACCAGAAACTACAGTATATGTATTATACCAGTAATTCTCAATTATATAGTATCCCTGTACCAACCAGAACTACAGTATATGTATTAATACCAGTAATTCCAATAAGATAAGTCCCTGACCAACCAGAACTACAGTATATGTATTAATACCAGTAATTCTCAATATTATATAGTATCCTGTACCAACCAGAACTACAGTATATGTATTAATACCGTAATTCTCAATATTATATAGTTCCCTGGATCAACCAGAACTACAGTATATGTATTAATACCAGTAATTCTCAATATTATATAGTATCCCTGTAACAACCAGAACTACAGTATATGTATTAATACCAGTAATTCTCAATATTATATAGTATCCCTGGATCAACCAGAAAAACAGTATATGTATTAATACCAGTAATTCTCAATATTATATAGTATCCCTGTACCAACCAGAACTACAGTATATGTATAATACCAGTAATTTCAATATTATATAGTATCCCTAGATCAACCAAAACTACAGTATATGTATTAATACCAGTAATTCTCAATATTATATAGTATCCCTGGATCAACCAAAAACTACAGTATATGTATTAATACCAGTATTTTCAATATTATGTGTTTTCTGTACCAACCAGAACTACAGTATATGTATTAATACCAGAAGTTCTCAATATTATATAGAATCCCTGTACCAACCATAATAAACTGTATATTAATACCAGTAATTCTCCATATTATATAGTATTCCTGTACAACCAGAACTACAGTATATGGATTAATACCAGTAATTTCTCATATTATATAGTATCCCTTTACCAACAGAACTACAGTATATGTATTAATACCAGTAATTCTCAATATGATAAGTATCCCTGTACCAACCAGAACTACAGTATATGTATTAATACCAGTAATACTCAATATTATATAGTATCCCTGTACCAACCAGAACTACAGTATATGTATTAATACCAGTAATTCTCAATATTATATAGTATCCCGGTATGCTGGTATTAAATAATTACTGTAGTTCTGGGTGGTACAGGGATACTATATAATTTGAGAATTACTGGTATTAATACATTACTGTAGTTCTGGTTGGTACAGGGATACTATATAATATTGAGAATTACTGGTATTAATACAATACTGTAGTTCTGGTTGGTACAGGGATACATATAATATTGAGAATTACTGGTATTAATACATATACTGTAGTTCTGATTGGTAAAGGGATACTATATAATATTGAGAATTACTGGTATTAATACATATACTGTAGTTCTGGTTGGTACAGGGATACTATATAATATTGAGAATTACTGGTATTAATATACAGTAGTTATGGTTGGTACAGGGATTCTATATAATATTGAGAACTTCTGGTATTAATACATATACTGTAGTTCTGGTTGGTACGAGAAAACTACATAATATTGAAATGACTGGTTTATAACATATACTGTAGTTTTGTTGATCCAGGGAACTATATAATATTGAGAATTACTGGTATTAATACATATACTGTAGTTTTGGTTGATCTAGGGATACTATATAATATTGAGAATTACTGGTATTAATACATAACTGTAGTTCTGGTTGGTACAGGGATACATATAATATTGAGAATTACTGGTATTAATACATATACTGTAGTTCTGGTTGGTATCGGGATACTATATAATATTGAGAATTACTGGTAATAATACAATTACTGTAGTTCTGGTTGGTACAGGGATACTATATAATATTGAGAATTACTGGTATTAATACATATACTGTAGTTCTGGTTGATCCAGGGATACTATATAATATTGAGAATTACTGGTATTAATACATATACTGTAGTTCTGGTTGGTACAGGGATACTATATAATATTGAGAATTACTGGTATTAATACATATACTGTAGTTCTGGTTGGTACAGGGATACTATATACTATTGAGAATTACTGGTATTAATACATATACTGTAGTTCTGGTTGGTACAGGGATACTTATAATATTGAGAATTACTGGTATTAATACAATACTGTAGTTCTGGTTGGTACAGGATACTATATAATATTGAGAATTACTGGTAATAATACATATACTTAGTTCTGGTTGGTACAGGGATACTATATACTATTGAGAATTACTGGTATTAATACATATACTGTAGTTCTGGTTGGTACAGGGATACTATATAATATGAGAATTACTGGTATTAATACATATACTGTAGTTCTGGTTGGTACAGGGATACTATATATATTGAGAATTACTGGTATTAATACATATACTGTAGTTCTGGTGGTACAGGGATACTACTATATAATATTGAGAATTACTGGTATTAATATATATACTGTGGTTCTGGTTGGTACAGGATATATATAAATATTGAGAATTATGGTATTAATACAAGTACGTAGATCTGGTTGATCCAGGGATACTTTCCGATTGCTGTTTGAAGTCAGAAGTAATTTCCCCCCCTTTTTAGCTGGGCTTTTTTTTGCCTTCCTCTGGATCAACTGTTAGGAAGGGTTAGAAAAAATAGGTTGGACTTGATGGATGTGTCTTTATTCAACCTCAATTACTATGTTACTATCTTCTCAGTGACAATTAATTTACAGCTTTCTGTCTGAAATTTTTTTTTTACAGATACTATTTATCTTAGATTTTTCTGCCTCGTCTTTTCTAAAAGTAATCATTTAAAAGCTGTGCTAAGCCGGCTGTAGATTGCATTGAAACCACATTGTGATAAAGGATTCAGTGAAATGTTCTGCTGTATATATGGAATAAGGTGACATTAGAAGCTGTTTTATTTTCAGAATCTCCTAAAGCCTATTTGGTGACATGTGGGGTAAGTGGTGGAAAACAAAGGGATTTACAGAGAGAATGATAAAGTCATCCCTGCATAATCTAATGGCCAGAGGAAGAAATAGTCTGTCTGTTTCCATTACTCTGATCTTACATGTTTACTGCTTCAGCTACAAAAATCAATTTTACTGGCTGAAAACACTTTTCTCCCTCCTTCCTTTGAGAGCTACATTTGAAAATGTACAGGACCTATATTCTCCTATGATAGAGGAGCTATAACATTTTTGTTCCTGACTGAAAATGTCCCTCTGTCGCGATCATCTTCCTGTACTATAGTATCTATAACAGTATCTGTCTGTCATCTGTTTAAAAATGGTATAGTGTGTACCCAGCTTTAGCTTACTTCTTGGGGAAAGGTGTGAAATAACATAGAAATTCCAATGGCCCCAAACCTGGCCCATGCTGGGGGCCACACTAGCAGCCCCATTGCTCTGTCGGGCCACCCGTGGGAATCGGCGGTTATGCCTGTGAGCCGGAATGCTGGGAAATAAGATGCATTTCCATCATAGTAAAGTAAATTTCTCAACACATCGGTATGTATAATGTGGAAGTCAAGGTCTGTCTGATTAAATAGTATGTACAAGGGTGTGCTACCCACTTCCTGACCTGAATTACATGCTAACTTGCCAAATTGTCTGTAAGGGATTGGCTAGAGACACTAGTGTGTCACCCTGAGTAAAAGTTTCTGCAGTAGCTTAAAAAGGAATGTCCACCCCCAAAACCATCATTTTATATTTTATTGGCAATATCCTAGTTGTAAAACAAGCCAAACCCTATTGAAATCCGTTCAGCCAATTTTAAGTACATACCTTTTTACAAACTTCTTTCTGCAGACTGGACCATCTCTGTAAATCCAAGCTCCTGACGTCACCCAGTCCGTGTCTTTTCCGTTCCCACGCAGCCTTCATCCCCCCCTGCTCACCCAAACAGGAACTGCATTTCATTGAAGTCCCCCCCTTCTCCCACCATCCAGATCCATCTTCGCTCCCCCTTCCGCGTAGCGTAAAATTCTCCATAGTATGATAGATCCCCTGCCCAGACATAAACACTGTGCTATTTCTTAAAAAATGATCAGATTATTACTTACAGACCTTTGTTCCCGTGGCGCTCCTCCGTAACGCCGACTGCGTTTTTGATTGGTTGCGTCTCAGCCAATCACAGACGCAGCTGCCAGTCCAGCCCCTCTTGCAAGTCCTGGGCTGGATCAATACTCCGCTGGAGCGAAGGAGCTGTAACTACCGTTGTTCATTTTTTTAAAGTAAAAACCTGCTGGTTGGGGGGGGGTTCAGGGGGATGGCTATTGTGATTTTTAGGGTGAACATGCCCTTTAAGATTGAGCATGTGTGAAGAATATGATGGTATATGACAAAATTGTGTGCTGAGAGATAAAGCACAAACCTATGTTTATAGTAAGGTAAATTTCCCAGCAACCATATCAAAACGAGAGGTGAGATATAGATACTGCTTTTATGTTATCAGCACTGAAAAAATGTTATGTCTTATCTTAAGATGCATGTTTAACCCCTCAAATGAAAAATCATATATAGGTTATTCACCTTCCAAAAACCAAAACCACAATGGTTAGAGAGATTCACCCTCCAAATACCAAAACCACATGGTTAGAGAGATGTAGGTCTTCTCCCCTTTCTTTGCCTCCCAAAAAGGTTTCTGTCTACTCTTTAAGCTCTCCAAGCTTTTTACAAGCTTGCACATGCTCAGAGTAGGCAGCGTAGGGCAATAGCATTCAGTCATTGGCTGTGATATCAACTGTTACATCATGACTGACAGCTGCTAACTAAAAAAATCCAAAATGCATAAAGACTAGTAACAGAAAATTGGACAACATATCAGGTTAGACTTACATCTCTAAGCTTTCTAGTTATTCATTTGAGGGTGAACATGTCCTATAATACATTTAAGTGCAACACTCTCTGGTGCCTTTAATGCAGTACCTGTTTTCCAGGTACTGGTGGTTGAGAAGGATTATATTTTCCAATAATGGGCAACTTAAAATACATTTAAAAGGAACCACATCCCTTCTTCCATTACCCCCGTACAAGACCTGAATTACTGGGTTATCTCCTTGGGTTTTCAATAGTCTAACAGCCACACTTAATTAAGTTGCACTTGCCAGATCTTGTCTGCCCCACCTCCTGATAGAGCCTGGGGCCTGGCCTATAGGGAGACAAACGTTTTCCAGCAGTTTCATTTAGTTGGGGAATAATATCTGCTAAATTCCCTTCAGAGAAATATCGGCATGGCTGATCATCTTTTTGTACCACTCCACCCATTAGTTAATGTTCTGCAAATTATTCCATGTGGCTTTATTTATCACCTATTTGGGTCTATTGCATTTGTTAGTTTTCCAAATCAATAAGCCACTGAGCTTTGCACCCTGGCTCCTAAGATGACATAGAGCACAAAGTCTTTGTAGCGGTATTCTTTCAAGTCTCTTTGATCATCTAACCTGTGAACTACGTGTTGCTTGCTTTATTAGCTAATAGTATTGTTGTTAAGAAGCAATAACTGTAACCTTGTTCATTCAGGACCTTTTGGGTTTTGTCCAATTCCTTTAGGACTTAAGCAGTTTATAATGTAATATAGATTGTATTTACAGATATACTGTCCGTTTCAAATGGAGACCATATACTAAAAGAGACTAAAAGCTATTTCTGTTCCTATTGGTATCACCAAGCTCACTTAAAGGGTATCTCCATTGGTAAAACAACTTTTTGGTGTACAGTTTTATTGAAGAACAGGAGGTGTGAAGAGTTGGGTCTTCCTCCCGTTCTTCAATAAAACGTTCCGGAGCCGGGAATGAAGTTACAGAACTTACCCAAACTTTGCTCCTTTGCTGCGTCCTCTGACAGGTCCCAACAGACATGTATGCATAGCATATGCTATCGCTATGCGCAGGGCTGTATTCTGAAAGGGCCCTCAAAAATAAAGGCTTTAAATGGTCAAGAGAGCCCATACTACAAAATGTTGCCAAAGTACTTACCTTCCCACTGTATAAAGAGATAGCTTTGGTTATTTACCTCTATGATGTCCATGAACATAAAATTTAGCTCTGAGTTCACTGTCCTTCTAGCTGGTACTGCTTTTTCTTCTGTCTTGTTTCTAGTGTAGCAGTCAAGCTGTGAAAGACTTTTGCTGGCCAATTTCTGTGTACATGTGCAAGCTTGTAGAGACTTGACAAGCTTTATGGGGAGGGCAGCAAACAACTGGTGAAGAGGACGGAGACTCTGGGCTGTATATATCTCTTCAGGTAAGTAACCTATTGGGTTTTCAAACGGGAAGGTAAGGATACATTATTAGTGGGGGGTGGACATGCGTTATTCAACCACCCCTGTGTACACTAAGGCTGGGTTACACGAGGAGACTATTTTCCGTCCGAGCAAAAGTGGCTGCGGCCTTCAGTTTGTGCAACCGATCGTGCAGTCCCATAGGAAACTGCACAATTGCCCCTGATTTACTAACATCTCATAGAGAACCACACGATCGGCCGTGAATACCAACAGGCCTTATTCCGATCTGTACAAACGGACAACGGGGCTCGGTCATGGCTGCCGCTCGCACCCCCAATAGACATTTCCGACCAACCGATACACGTCACTATTGGCCAGTTGCCCGGAAATATCTCATGTGTGTACCCAGTCTTAGAGGGATGCACCATCCAATTATTCTGCCATTTCAGTGTATTGGTCGTCGGCCCGAAATATTGGAATTTTTTTTTTGGGTGGAGTCAGCAGATGAGCAGAAGAACTAGAACCCCAAACAAAGGTCTTTTCAAGCAGATGCTTACATTGGTTAATGCAAATTGACATGGCATAGCCATCTCACATAATGGCCATGTTCTTGTCCTGATTTGCTTATCTATCTGCACGGAATACAACATATGTATGTATGTGCAACCAACTTGTACTTTGCAATGTACTAAAGATTTGTTATGTGATTTATGTGAATTCAGTGAATTAATATGAACATTGGTTATTTTGTTAATTCTACTTCATCCTACCTGATTGCAGGTCTCTTCTAAGGTAAGTGGCTTGTTAAAGGTTTGTTTATCCTTTTTAAAAAAAAATATTACAAGCGTTATTCAGTGGGATGAAGCAATGATAACTCCTACATGAAATCTCTCCCTACAGTCCCTCACTGTCTGCTAGTAAAGATGGGATGATGCAGTGCTGACAGCTCTCCCTACAGCCCCTTCGTCACTGTCTGCTAGTAAAGATGGACTGATGCAGTGCTGACAGCTCTCCCTACAGCCCCTCACTGTCTGCTAGTAAAGATGGGCTGATGCAGTGCTGACAGCTCTCCCTACAGCCCCTTTGTCACTGTCTGCTAGTAAAGATGGGCTGATGCAGTGCTGACAGCTCTTCCTACAACCCCTTCGTCACTGTCTGCTAGTAAAGATGGGCTCATGCAGTGCTGACAGCTCTCCCTACAGCCCCTTTGTCACTGTCTGCTAGTAAAGATGGGCTGATGCAGTGCTGACAGCTCTTCCTACAACCCCTTCGTCACTGTCTGCTAGTAAAGAGGGCTCATGCATGCTGACAGCTCTCCTTACAGCCCCTTCGTACTGTCTGCTAGTAAAGATGGACTCATGCAGTTGCTGACAGCTCTCCTACAGCCCCTTCGTCACTGTCTGCTAGTAAAGATGGACTCATGCAGTGCTGACAGCTCTCCCTACAGCCCCTTCGTCACTGTCTGCTAGTAAAGATGGACTCATGCAGTGCTGACAGCTCTCCCTACAGCCCCTTCGTCACTGTCTGCTAGTAAAGATGGACTCATGCAGTGCTGACAGCTCTCCTTACAGCCCCTTCGTCACTGTCTGCTAGTAAAGATGGACTCATGCAGTGCTGACAGCTCTCCCTACGCCCCTTCATCACTGTCTGCTAGTAAAGATGGACTCATGCTAGTGCTGACAGCTCTCCCTACAGCCCTTCGTCACTGTCGCTAGATAAGATGGGCTCATGCAGTGCTGACAGCTCTCCCTACAGCCCCTTCTCACGTCTGCTAGTAAAGATGGACTCATGCAGTGCTGACAAGCTCTCCCTACAGCCCCTCCGTCACTGTTGAATAATACTATCAATTTTAAAAAAATTAAAAATTACGTTTAGTGGCCTTTAATTAAAGTGGTTTATCTGCATTTTTCTTTTTGTAAGTAATTAAATGTCCACTACATTTTTTTATGGTTTCATGAACTTACAGCCAGTTGCATGTGGCCTTTTTTATCAAGGAACTGGAACTGAGGGGTTATCTGAATGTTCCTAATGCAAACTAAATGCCGTGTCTCTTTTTTAAAGGGTGTCTCGTGGGTATCTTGCTGTAGGCTGGGGGAGGGAAGGTGAGTATAATTGTCCTTTAAGGCAGTTCTAGGTACAATGTCCACTATGCTTTAGAGAACAAAGCTAAAATCTAAATAACATAAATAGGTTCTAGAATTGTACTGCACTGTAAATTAGGCATCTCACCTAATAAGCAGTATTGTAAAGAAATGATAGATAAATCCGTCCAGTGTATTGGATTTTCCTAAAACCAGCAGCTTTGCTTAGACTGGTTAGAAAAACACAAACATAGTAACATAGTAATTGAGGTTGAATAAAGACATACGTCCATCAGGTCCAACCTATTCATTTTTTAAAAACCCTTCCTAACAGTTGATCCAAAGGAAGGCAAAAAACCCAGCTAAAAAGGGGGGGGGGGGAGAATCCTTCCTGACTCCAAACGTCAATCGGAAAGTATCCCTTTATCAACAAGAACTACAGTATATATATTAATACCAGTAATTCTCAATATTATATAGTATCCCTGTACCAACCAGAACTACAGTATATGTATTAATACCAGTAATCCTCAATATTATATAGTATCCCTGTACCAACCAGAACTACAGTATATGTATTAATACCAGTAATTCTCAATATTATATAGTATCCCTGTACCAACCAGATCTACAGTATATGTATTAATACCAGTAATTCTCAATATTATATAGTATCCCTGTACCAACCAGAACTACAGTATATGTATTAATACCAGTAATTCTCAATATTATATAGTATCCCTGTACCAACCAGAACTACAGTATATGTATTAATACCAGTAATTCTCATATATATAGTATCCCTGTACCAACCAGAACTACAGTATATGTATTAATACCAGTAATTCTCAATATATATAGTATCCTGCTTACCAACCAAACTACAGTATATGTATTAATACCAGTAATTCTCAATATATATAGTATCCCTGTACCAACCAGAACTACAGTATATGTATTAATACCAGTAATCTCAATATTATATAGATATCCCTGTACCAACCAGAACTACAGTATATGTATTAATACCAGTAATTCTCAATATTATATAGTATCCCTGTACCAACCAGAACTACAGTATATGTATTAATACCAGTAATTCTCAATATTATATAGTATCCCTGTACCAACCAGAACTACAGTATATGTATTAATACCAGTAATTCTCAATATTATATAGTATCCCCGTACCAACCAGAACTACATTATATGCATTAATACCAGTAATTCTCAATATTGTATAGTATCCCCTGTGCCAACCAGTACTACAGTATATGTATTAATACCAGTAATTCTCAATATTATATAGTATCCCTGTAGTTCTGGTGGTACAGGGATACTATATAATATTGAGAATTACTGGTATTAATACATATAGTAGTTCTGTGTGGTACAGGGATACTATATAATATTGAGAATTGCTGGTATTAATTCATATACTGTAGTTCTGGTTGGTACGGGGATACTATATAATATTGAGAATTACTGGTATTAATGCATATAATGTAGTTCTGGTTGGTACGGGGATACTATATAATATTGAGAATTACTGGTATTAATACATATACTGTAGTTCTGGTTGGTATAGGGATACTATATAATATTGAGAATTACTGGATTAATACATATACTGTAGTTCTGGTTGGTACAGGGATACTATATAATATTGAGAATTACTGGTATTAATACATATACTGTAGTTCTGGTTGGTACAGGGATACTATATAATATTGAGGATTACTGGTATTAATACATATACTGTAGTTCTGGTTGGTACAGGGATACTATATATATTGAGAATTACTGGTATTAATACATATACTGTAGTTCTGGTTGGTACAGGGATACTATATAATATTGAGAATTACTGGTATTAATACATATACTGTAGTTCTGGTTGGTACAGGGATACTATATAATATTGAGAATTACTGGTATTAATACATATACTGTAGTTCTGGTTGGTACAGGGATACTATATAATATTGAGAATTACTGGTATTAATACATATACTGTAGTTCTGGTTGGTACAGGGATACTATATAATATTGAGAATTACTGGTATTAATACATATACTGTAGTTCTGGTTGGTACAGGGATACTATATAATATTGAGAATTACTGGTATTAATACATATACTGTAGTTCTGGTTGGTACAGGGATTCTATATAATATTGAGAATTACTGGTATTAATACATATACTGTAGTTCTGGTTGGTACAGGGATACTATATAATCTTGAGAATTACTGGTATTAATACATATACTGTAGTTCTGGTTGGTACAGGGATACTATAAATATTGAGAATTACGGGTATTAATACATATACTAAAGTTCTGGTTGGTACAGGGATAGTATATAATATTGAGAATTTCTGGTATTAATACATATACTGTAGTTCTGTTTGGTACAGGGATACTATATAATATTGAGAATTACGGGTATTAATACATATACTGTAGTTCTGGTTGTACAGGGATACTATATAATATTGAGAATTACTGGTATTAATACATATACTGTAGTTCTGGTGGTACAGGGATACTATATAATATTGAGAATTACTGGTATTAATACATATACTGTAGTTCTGGTTGGTACATGGATTCTATATAATATTGAGAATTACTGGTATTAATACATATACTGTAGTTCTGGTTGGTACAGGGATACTATATAATATTGAGAATTACTGGTATTAATACATATACTGTAGTTCTGGTTGGTACATGGATTCTATGTAATATTGAGAATTACTGGTATAATACATATACTGTAGTTCTGGTTGGTACAGGGATACTATATAATATTGAGAATTACTGGTATTAATACATATACTGTAGTTCCGGAATGAATTTGTCCCCCTTTTCAGCTGTTTTTTTCCCAGGTAGGGTTAATGAGTAGGGCATAAAAGTTGGACTAGATGGACATATGTCTTTTCAACCTCCATTAGTATGTTACATTCTGGGAACTAAATTTGTACAGCAGTTATAAAACCAACCTGACTTTTGATAAATATGGACGGTCAGTATGGAATTTAGCCTATAGAGAGGGTATTTGGCCTGTGCTAATGCTTTCCGGGAACTTGTAGTTTGGCTTAGAAAAACGTCACAAAATGTTTAAAATAAAGATAATACTTGCAATAAATTCCCAGATCCTCACCATGTGACACATCTGGCCCATGAGGAAGTGACAGGTACTGCATGTCTGGATTGGAAAGAGCTGACCCAGGGAAGGGATGCGGTTCTGTGCACATCTGTAACTGCTGTTCCAGTGACTGAATGTGAGCCACATGGCTTAGGACCAAGCCTTTCTGTAATATAACACACATAATTATGTTGGTGATATAATACCTATGCCCTATGTATGCTCATCAAGGAAACTTGCTGCATTAGTTTTTTTTAAACTCGTTTCTTTATTCAAAAAAAGGATAAGTTGTACCATACATACATTTTGTGATAACAATAATAAAGATTTTATCTTATCTGCAATGTTCTAAATATTACAGAGCGTAATACAACTATATGATTGTATAGGTACCTTTTATATAGAGTTAATATTAAAATATACAATTAGAGATGGCCTGAAACTCACTGGTTTCGTTGTGTTTTCGGATTCCCGGATCACGGGAAAATCCCGAAGATCCGAAAATCCGAAATCGGAATGAATTTTCGATAATTTTTGAACGTACAGGGCTATTTTCGATAATTTAAAAAAATATCCTTGAACGTTTGAAAATTATCGAAAATACAATCGGAGACCATTTTGAGTTTCCGATCGTATTTCAAAGATTTTCGAATGTTCGGGGCTATTTTCGAAATTATCGAAAATAACCCTGTACTTTCGAAAAGGTCTCCGAAGTCCTGAAATCCAGAGGATTCGGACGGATCTTTCGGATTCGAGTGGTTCCGTGTTGGATCCGGGTTTGTGTCGAACCCAGATCCCATCTCTATATACAATTTGGGAGAAGGGAAACTAAAGTTGGCTTTGAGGAATGCCAATTGTCATAATATCAGAAGTGGTTTAAAGGGGAAGTTCAGTGCAAATACATTTACTTTTCAGAAAAAAGCAGTATTTTTTAATCCCATGACCTTAATCTGCCAATTCAGCATTGTGTCTGTGTATAAATAAATGCAACCAGAATGCTGACTTCCTGTGTGCAGGACCCCTAGTAGAGACCGTTACGGTCTCTGCCCTTGACCCAGCGCCTGGGTTGATTAAGTTGCTCAGTAGAGATCTGAGCATCTTTGACCCACCCAACAGCCAATCATTAGGAATTACTGTTAGGAACATTCCAAGGATGTGGTGCATCCTGGGAAGAAAAAGGACCGTTAGAACCTGAAATGTCAGCTCACTGATTTTCAAAATGGGAGAGAATATGTAGAATAACTAAGGGGACATTACACAAACTAACAATTTAAAAAAATATTTAAATTTCCACTGAACTGTCCCTTTAATGATATTTATATTATAATGGGGTCTGGACAAGTCATTGGGTTGTAAGGGACTTTTTAGTGTCCTGTTAGATCTTATTTAGATTAGTGATTGTTCCTGGTGATATTTCATACCTAAGTCGTACCACAAGCTCCAAATTTTCACAAATTTATCAGGTCAACCCCTACCAGCATATATTACCTTATATACGGAGTGGCTTTGTTGATCATTTCTTTCCATATTTTGATTTTAGGGGGCTGTGCGGCCATCCAGTTCATGACAATAGTTTTTCTCGCATAGAACAGTGTTTCCCGTAACAACATTAAATGATATTTTGACCAGGAGTCCACTGAGGTATTCCCAATGTAGTTCCAAAAGCAAGATTGTGGCTACTCACACATTGTTAACTTGTTCAATATATGGCTCCAATCCCACCCCACTCCGTCTTGCGTGGAAATGATAAATCACCAAAAATACAAATGTGGGAAACCAAACGCAGGGATTATACTGCAAAGGTGATTTATTCAATGCGACATGTTTCGGAGCTATTGTGCTCGATGCTTGATAAAGGAGCACCCTAGCTCCGAAACATGTCGCATTGAATAAATCACCTTTGCAGTACAATCCCTGCGTTTAGTTCTCCCACATTCTGTATTTTTGGGTATTCCCAATAAACAAGTGTGGGCTCCAATGGAATCTCTATACATAAAATCTCAGAAAGAGTTTTAACTATTTTGCCCCAAAATCTATTGACTGGGGGGCACGTCCACATTAGGTTGCTGCATTAGTTTTTAATTAGCTGTGCTCTAATATTTTATTGATTTGGTAACCCTAGCCTTATAGAGACATATTTCCAAGCCAATCCACAACCTGCAGCAACCAGTTAGACATGAACTTAATTACAGAAGAACTTGCTATGAATCACTGTAACTAGAACACTACACACACGCGCTTTCGTTACATTGAATTTGTTGTACGGGTTTAAAGGAATAATAGAGGCATGAAAAACAAAATGCTGCATATTTTGCATATGTAAGAATGATGCTCTTGGCCCCTTTAAGGGCTAGACCACACACTGCTGCGTTTTAACACACGATCCACGTGTTAAAGCGCACACTGGTGTTGGGCAATTGTTGTGGCCACACTAGGTGTGGTGTTCACTGTTTCCATGGGGTCCGTGGTGTTCACAGTGTTAAAGGGAAAGAAAAGAAGTTGATAAACCCCTGTAAACATCAGTCGATTGGATAGTTTTATCTGTACCAGTAAGAAAAACTGTTGGGAGCAGTTACAACCAGAGATGGATTAATATCATGTGGGGCCCTAGGCAGGGCCATCATTTAGGGCAATAATGAAAAAGCAAGGGTGGCACTCCAAACCGTAATTTTATTCAATATAGACCAAACAACATCTCACAACGTTTCGGGGGGCACCCCTTCCTCAGGAAGGGGGCACGTATCCCCCGAAACGTTGTAGATGTTGTGTTGGTCTATATGAATAAAATTACGGTTTGGAGTGCCACCCTTGCTTTTTCATTATTCTCGTATGTTAAATCCATCAAGGGTTGGATTGTTTTGAGGAGTGAGCACACACACTTAGTACGAGTGCAGAGGACTTTTTTCATTATTCTGTGGACCATCATTTAGGGCCCCTTTTTTGCTACATATATTGTATAGACTGTAATATTGTTACTGCTTTTGAATCTGGGCCCCCAGAAGTTTCCTGGGCCCTAGGCAGTTGCCTAGGGTTGCCTTGTGGATACTCCTGCTCTGGTTACAACCATCTCCCAGTGAATTCTAGGAAATTCTGATGACCCAGGAGTTATAGTAACACAATTTGGCTTTACATGATCTGTGTCAATTCTTTTACACATTTATACTCCCAACGCCAACTCACCATTTCACTCAGTTCTTCGTGTAGCTCGCTACGCTCTGCACACATTTTTTCGCACGCTCTGACCATCTCTCCTAACTGCTCCTCGTTCTCTTGACATTTCTGGAGCTGCAAAAATATAATAATTGCTTATACCAAAAATAAATATATATATATATATATATATATATACAACCAGCAAAACACCGCACACAGGTCTTAACTACAGATTCTTTATTAGCACATATGCGTAAACGTAGTGCATTTGCATATGTGCTAATAAAGAATCTGTAGTTAAGACCTGTGTGCGGTGTTTTGTGTGTTGTATATACATATATGAAGGAGTTTTGCAGAACATACTCCATAACACCAGCACCAGGCTGGAACGACTTAAGAGGTGTGCGGTGGATCCTACTGATTAAATATATATATATATAGTAATGGCTTATTCCAAAACTGGAGATTTATTGATTTCTTCACATTGTAAGAAAGTAACTACAGAATTTGAAGATTACATTTCAAGTGTATTTTTTTATTTCTGATTGTTCCCATTGCATAAGAGACATCACAAGTAGTATTGGATTCCTGGGATTCTTGACCAACAACTCCCTTCTGATTAGAAGCAGAGAAGGTTGATCTGAAGGTTCCTTAAAGGGCATGTCCACCCCCAAACGTAAATTTTCCCACTTCTGGCCCTACTGTGTAGTGTTAAAAAATCCTTACCTTACCTCTCAATGCCTCTGCAATGTCTGTCCAAAGTCCCAGAAAGTAAAGAGTAGGAGCCCATCTGTGAGTGAAAAGGTTTTCGCCTCTTACGTTTCCTCTGAGAGGTTTCTAGCTTGCCCACTGAAATCCCCCCCCCCCTTGATCCCGGTGTGCTGTCTGGTGCCCTTACTTTAAATCCTTTTCTGTAGTGTAGAGGACCCTATTCCACTCCAACTGCTGTGCCCGACATTCTGGACTGCCGGCAGTCGTGTCTCTGGTTGGCTGTCAGTCAGCCAATCACAGACGAGGCTGACGGTCCGTCCCCCTGCTTGCAATTTCCTGCAAAAGCAAAGGGCCAAATCAGAACGCCGGGGACAGACGCTCTGTAGGTACCTTTCTGATTATTTTTTTTGCAAACAAACATGGCGTTTGGAGGTAGGATAGGGTCCCCTCACTACAGAAAAAGTTAAACGAAGGTGAGATCACCCTTTAAGAGAATTGTATGGCTTATTTGAAAACATTACTGGCATTAGAACATAATAGAATAAAGTAGATCCAGGTAATTGTCCAACTGGTTAAAATGCATTATCTTAATAAGCAGAAATGGATGTGGATTCTGATGGAGATTTTGCCTTCTTCTTGATCATCTTTGTAGGCAATGTTCCCTCTAAGCTGTGCACTTAGACAAAGCTAGGCAGGCCTGTGTACACTGGTTAAAGTGGTGCTTACACAAGAACATGCTAGAATAAGCAATGCAGCGTGAAGTGCACATAATTTCAATTTGTATGTGTGCAAATAATATACATCAGATGCAAAAGGGAAAGTTAAACCCCCACACCTTATCAGATGATGTTTCCAGCTGGGTGCTGCTATGTTGCCATTGCCAGAGGTATCTGCGCACACATCTAGTATAAAATTAGAGGGGACATTGTGTAGGAATCATTGATAGGGTAAAAGGGTTAAACTTAGCTGGCAAACGGTCTATTCAAACTTGACTACTCAATATATCTGAAAATGTTGAATCCACTGAATCCAGCTGGCAACCTCTTATCCACCGATAGCACAAAAGCATCAGTTCACCTTTCATGTGTCAATTCCCTTCTGCTATGCCTGTGTTTCTCATACTAGTTATGTAAAGGTGTAATACATTAGAACTCACTTCTGACCGACCCTATTTTTTTTGTGGTGTGTGCACAAACGAAACCTGCAGAGAGATTGGGACCGAAGACAGGATCAACAGAAAAATTTTCCACCTGGCCCATCTTCGTTTTTCTGAAATGATCAACATTGTCGAGCGGACGATCGGAAAAACGGAAAACGGGTTTTGACATTTTTAACGATCCGATCGAAATGTCGATCCCATGTAACGGAAATCTGCAGGCCAATCTATAGACAGTAACAGAAACAAAGAACACGAGCCAGGATCCATGTACATGCATTTGGAAAGGTGCGACTCCTATTAAAACAATATCCCAGCAGGTATTGCTGATTACTCATTGTATGTTATGTTAGCTTTACTACGTCAGTCTATTTATACGTATGAGTCTTGTTATTTCACCCAACTCATTTGCTCTGGGTTTATTGTGCACAGTCCAATCCATCACTAAACAGAGATTATGTAAATTATCAGCAGTTAGCAGCTCTGCGGGGCCAAATGATAGGAGTCAGTGACAGACTGTTTTATTCACCAGACAAAAAACACATTCTGGGACCAAGAGAAGACGTTAATGCCCGTGAAGTTGCCCATACATTATGTTCATTATCCTCTGAACAACCCCGAAATGTTAGAAAGACGTATGCACAACCACAGGCACGATTTTTCTTGCTATCGAGGTTTGTTCGCAATTGAATGGGGCAGAGTGGAAAACCTTTCGGGAACGTTGGTAAACCCCCGGTTATTCCTGCCTCTATTAGAGGTTTGACTGATGCGACGATAGAACTCTACGTCTATCAAATGTCTTAAAGGGCGCAGAGCCAGCATAACATAGAAATTAATGATCAGAGACTCCCCCACAGAGCCGTGCAGCGTGGCCCTATAGTCCCCAATTGTCGTTCCATAGCAGGTGCAAACCCAATTTAAATTCCTTGCACCTGAAACGGCAGATATAGAGCTAAGCTATTAGCGCAGCATTGCATGGGTCTTGCCCCCTTCAACCTTCCTTCAACAGAGAAAAACCATCAAGATGTTGTCAAGTTAGACATTTTGCAACCGTGTCCAACCTGTTGAACACTTGTACATCTATATTATGTACAGTGAGCTTGTTCTTACTATAAGAGCTGCTATTGAGGTTCTTCACTTCCCTTCTGTAAAGCGTCACTCTAGGGTGGAAATGTGTCTGTCTTTAAGAAGCCAGGCATACATCTGCAGCAAGCGATTTGATTGTGGCACTTTGATTTGGCGTTAAAATCACACAAAGTTTGACTTTCCATATAGTGTGAACCGTAATCACTGGTAAATCAGATTAGTGGGGTCAGCAGTCTCTCTGCACACTGTGCCCAGTATATTCCTTGTTATTTACAGTCATTTTTACAAACACCAGTTAATTTTTTAAGAGGACAAACAGGGGAAGCGAAGCACAGAACCAGGAACTAAAACCATTCTCACCTCATGTTGTGAGGTCTCCGTTCTCAGCAGGGAATCTTCCTTTGTGTCATAAGGCGAGAAGGTCTATCATCATCAAATTCGGAGATAATAGGATACTGAAAACAAGAGGGAGAAATCCAGTTACTAACAAATGGAAAGTACAGACTTCCCCAAGGGAATGATTATGGTCTTTGTACACTTCATCTATCTTTCATCCTAACACCACCATAGCTAGACCATACTGATAAAGGGGCAACGTTCCGGTTTTAAATGTTTGGATCATCTTTACTACCCATCCTCCTTTGCATCAGGAAAGCACCCACTTGGTGCCATGCACAGTGGATGGCACCATAGGGATATGGGTAGAAGAAAAACTCTTCCTGTAAAATTGATGCCCAGATATGTTCTATCAGGCTTTATAATAGAGGTCCCAAGGTCACTGATGATGCAAGGATTAATTAAGATATGGGAACCCAACCCTACAATTAATTTATGTGAGACAAGTCCCAGAGTTCTCTGGGCTGCTGACATCATCCGTTTGATGGGTTTGGGTTTTTTTGCAGCTTCAACTGTTTATATTTAAAATAAACATGTTAGTTCTCCTTTAACCCAGAGAAAGAGCCACAAGAACCAATAAGGTTAAGCACCAGAATGAGGTAATTCTAGGATTATCTAAACAGTGAAGCTCTCTCTCCTTTTCCCAATACCCCACTATCTGCACTTCTCCCCCTCAAGCAGTGACGGGCTGTATACAGAGTCCGAGCATTGTCAGTTGAAAGGACTTTAAATGAAGTGCTGACATCCTGTTGACCCCTCCCTTCCAGAGCTAGACTGAAGCAATCAGTGTGGAATAAAGTAGCAATATGCTGAAGGGAGGGGCAGAGGGGGAGGAGGAGGACAAGTGGGGCTGTGAGATTCTTTACAAGTAAGTTACTGAACTCTGCCTGTTCTAACTTTGCTAATTGTTATTTACTTTTTACCTAAAGTTCATATCTTCCCCTGCTTAGCTGAGATCATAATCATTGAAGAGAGAGTCAGTAACAGCAGCTTGTAGTGAGACCTTCACAAAACACAGTGACACTGCTTGTTGTCCTGTTACATTTCAGTTGCTTTAGTCTATATATTTCATAGAATGCACCGTGTGTCTGTGTGGTATATAGTCGTATACTGTATTATATTACTGTATTAGTGTTCCATTTGAGTCACTGGTTTTGATGTATATAAGATTTTTGGGGGGGGGGCTGTTTTATAGTGTGTTATGCTCATATTGCTGGGTTAATGGTTTATTGATTGTGTTTAGCACTACAGCATTTGACATATGTTGACATGGTACATATAGTGTGGGTGAGAGTGTGTGACAGTACTGCAGGGGAGCTTTGGATTATGTGGGTGTGTGCCTTTGAGTGACAGATGAGGTGTAGCAGCTCCTACAAATCACAGCATATTCAAAGGCTTATATCTCGGGGACTATGTAGAATTTAAAGAAACTAAAGGTACCCTGGTGGATGGGATGACTTATAGGATACATTAGAAGAAATTAAAAAAAAAACAATTTTCTCACTATAATTGCCCTTTAAAGTGTGTGGATATCTGGACTGAGCCATCAACCAAGAATGTTAGAAATGGAAAAAAAAATAAACAAATTCAAGAACCAAGACAAAAGAAAGAATGTGGTCAACAACATCTAGCAGAAGAAGAGCTTTCAAGAGACACCGTTTCCCTTGCTTTAAGGCCAGCAACAAACTAAGGCAAGAACCAAATCGCCTCACAAAGATGAATTAATGCTTCAAAATGAAAGATGAGCATGATCACATACACAGGTGTAGGGCAGTAAAGAGTGACACCTGGGCAGTTTGATACAGTAACGATAAAGCCCTGATACAGTCGGATCCGACGGTAACGGGGCTTTATCATAAGTGTGCGACCTTCGTTTCCCGAACGTTTTTCGTTCGGGGAAAAACGAAAATTTCCATCGGCCGCGCTAGACTCCTATAGAGGAGTTTAGCACGGCCGATGGAAACACCGTCTGTGTGGATGCAGATCTTTGAAAGATGACAGACAGGATCTTGCAGATCTTGCAGATCTGTCTGTCATCTTTCAGTGACTTTACTGTGTGTACCTAGCTTTAGGCTGGGTACACACCAGGTGAGTTTTTGTCCTGACCGAGCGTTCGCTACTAGCGAGCAATCGGTTGGGACAAATGTCAGTTGCAACATAGTGACCGTGGCCGACAGTGCGCACGAACAATCGTACAGTCCCATAGGGAACTGCACAATCGGCTGTGATTTACAGACCGATACTGACGAACAGGCAAATCGAGCTT
Source organism: Hymenochirus boettgeri (assembly GCA_019447015.1). Lineage (NCBI taxonomy): Eukaryota > Metazoa > Chordata > Amphibia > Anura > Pipidae > Hymenochirus > Hymenochirus boettgeri. The sequence goes on along the minus strand of CM033476.1, from coordinate 74,666,427 downwards.
GTTCGCGGCCGCAGCCTCACACCAGATAGATATTTCCAGCCAACTGACCAATCCACGACAATATAGCTAGGTACAACACAGTAACTATTTCTGAAAGATGACAGACAGGATCTGAAGATCCTGTCTGCCATCTTTCAAAGATCTGCATACACACAGTCCCGCACTGTGTGTTTCCATCGGCCGCGCTAGACTCCCTATAGGAGTCTAGCGCGGCCGATGGAAATTTTCGGCCTTTCCCGAACGAGCGTTCGGCCGACCCGATCGTTCGCGGCCGCGCGCTCGTTCGGGAAACGAACGTACACACAGTAACGATAAAGCCGATACCGTCGGATGCGACGGTATCGGGGCTTTCGTACTGTGTGTACCCAGCTTATCTGTCGGAAATATCTGCTGGTGTGCAATCAACACCTTGCATTCAGGAAGTCCCAACACCTTGCTATTGTATGCAAATATAACATATTCCAGTGAATTTACAGAGATCAGATTACTGTACATTTCAAGGTGTTAGTAATGTAGAGAAACAGGACTGTTGCTATAAGTGGTATAGCAGATTAATGTAAATGACCTTGGGCTACTGGCTATGCATTTAATGTGTTGTGCACTGGATGTAGTTTTAAAGGGCATGTTCACCATTAAAGTTACCTGCTCCAATCCCAACTGATATTTTGCACTTTATTACCGCGTTTCTAACCAGATATTTAAGGATTATTATCTGGCAGAGTAAGTTGACCCTCCCTTAATGCAGCCAATCAAGGCTGTGACTGCCAACATCACAAGCAATGATTGACTGCTGTTTTACCTGCTGCCTCCCTCTACACATGCTCAACCTCTTTGAGCAGAGGGAGGAGGCAGATACCTTTGCTAGAAAGGAATAGAACTTAGCATAATCTGATAAAAAGCATGTATGCATTTGTAAGCAAAAAAATAGCAATTGGGGTTGCGGGCAGATAACCGAATAGTTTTTGGTGGACATAAAGCCTTTAATAAGAGTGCTCCCTGAAGAACAGGGGGTGGGAATGGCAGTTCGTTAGACAATTCTACTTACCTTCTCCCTGCTCCTCTTATATCTGTGCTTTGTACCCAGGGTGAGGAACTAAATTGCTAGGTCCTCACCCCTGGGTCTTTGTAGTTACACTGACATACTTAGCGTGCTCCACTCCTTCTGCGATGCATCCTTGTAGAGGGGGATCTTCTATTCGGGCTTGTCGCCGGCTAAGCTTACCAGAGAGGGATTGGAGCTAAGTTAGCAATCAGTGTAACTACAAAGAGCCCAGGGGTGAGGACATAGTGATTTAGGTCCTCACCAGTACAGATATAAGGGGGGGCCAGGAGGAGGGAAGTACAATTGTCCTTTAATGAGCTCTTAATTTTCATAGGAAGTGTGGGTGGGGAAAGTGGTATAAAGGGAACCTTAACATGCACTTGATAAAGATATTAGTACAGCTCAAACTGGATCCAAAGTATATTGTATTCATTTTCTTACATAGCATGGAACATATTAAGCAGAGCTTTATAATTAGTTTATCCATTTACACATGCCCCAAAGAGCTGCCAATCACACCATTCCTTTAAGTATGTTTTATTACTGTGGGGGGGATGGCAAAAAAACACAGGGGGACCATACAAAGTTAGGGTCCAACTACTCTTTCCTTACTAGGGTATCAATGAGACTGTATAGATAAAATCATCTACAGTAAATACTCAAACTATTGGCTTCTCTTTTTCCAAACCACACCGGTCAATAATATATAGATTACTTTTCTTTGAAAGATTAATACTCCAAATTATATAGCAATAAAGTAGCATTAAATAAAACAAAGACCTGAAAAACAAAGGTCTCTACCTATTCATTGGCAGCAAGCAAAGTATGGGAATAAAAAGATAGAGTCCCTTTAATTAAATTCCAGCCTAGACTATTAGTTTACAGGCACTAAAATAAAACCTTCCTGTGGTACTCACGGTGTACATTTTCTTGGTCTCCTTGAGTCCTTGAATTATTTCTGTGTATGCTTCTAGGCAGCCCTCTCAGTTCATTTAGATATCAACCATATCATGTCTGTCTGATGGAGACAAGGTTGGAGAGTCACTTGTCAACCCCATTACAGAGGCAGTATAATACAATAAACATTGTAGAACCAAAAAAATAAAGTGTGCAGACGTCAATTATAGTCCAGTAAATGCATTACATATATTTACGTAGTTCATCCCCATACATACACCATAAAAATATTGCAATAAAAACGCTCTGACTAGGTCAGTGAGTTTTCGGCAGAGAAAGATTTATCACTAGTTAGGAACTACATAGAAAGACAAGTTAAACGTAATTTAAATCTGCAATTCCTGACCAACAAGGCAAGAAAAGTGTAATTTGGGTGAATTCTTCAAACGTAGAGAATAAAGCAGTGCGAAATAGCAAGTCTGCAAATAAAAAATAAAAAGGGGGGGGGGGGGGAACAAATTCTAAGAAATGAACTGTTGGAAAAACAACCAGCGCTTACCTTGACGACCTGAGCTTGTGATGCTTGCTGCAACGTATTAAGCACAACATCCAAGTATTTTTAAAATCTCCTCCAATTGCCAGAGCAATATCTCCAAAAACAGACAAGATCTGAGGCTTCACAGAGCGGTGGACATTTTCATTCTAGCAATAGACAGCACAATCAGAGAAGAGGGGAAAAGCAGTGCCCTTACACTGGCTGTTAACAGTTCTCCGGGACAGAGAAAAGCAAGCGCATGGTGCCTCTCAAACACTCACCCCAAGGTTCTCTAGGAGAAGCTGCATAAACTCATCACAGATGGCAAAATATTGGACTGAAGAGCTCGGCAAAGGTCACCAACAAGCCCACAGCAGCTAGACACACCTAGAAAAAAAATTGAAATTAAAACTTGGTCAACTAAAAATGGCAACAAGGAATGGCTACAATAACAAGGAACATGTCTTTATTGGTGCAAGACACCATTTCTGGTATTACATGTCAGCTGTAGCACAAGTAGATTTTATGAATGATTCCTACCTCCGTGGAAAATATATACTTTTAAACAAGAGTGTTTAGCCACTATAGTGTCCTTTTAAAATTAAAGGGTATCTCCACTTGTTTTATCAAGTTTTGGTAATCCAGTTCTATTGAAGAACGGGAGTAAAGAGCTGTGCTTACCTTCCGTTCTTCAATAGAACACACAGGAGCCAGGAGAGAAGGTAAGAAACTTACCCGTCGGTTGCTCCCCGTGTTATTCGACAGGTCTGACGGACCTTTTCTTCTATGCGCATGCGCGATCTATGCGGCATAGAAGACAAGGTCGTCAGGACCTGTCAGACCAAGCGCCAGGGGAGCGAGCAAGTTTCTTAGCTTGTCACCAGTTCCTGTGTGTTCTATTGAAGAACGGAAGGTAAGGCACAGCTCTTTACCTCCCGTTCTTCAATAGAAATGGATTACCAAATCTTATAAAAGAGTGGAGATACCCTTTAACAATTCTGTTGAATAGATGCCACAAAATATTAATGGCTAGGCCACACTAGTGCGTTTCTCACTCGCTTACAGTAGCTTTTGTTTGGGACACGTTAGCGTGTGAGAAACGCATGGCAGTGCATATCAATATGGGTGCCATTGCATGTGCTGTATTCCATTCCATTTTTGGAGGGCGGTGTGAATAGCATGTGCTCAGATTTCAGAATATTGCACAAATCCAGTGCAATCAGACGGTATTGCAAGCTTTTCACATGTGCTACTGTCCAGTCCAGTGTGGGAAAAAAAACAAAACAAAATGGTTAGATCTTACCTGATACCTGCAAAATTCTTTAGTCCAATGGCAAGGAAAGGTTTAAATGCCTCCATGTACTTGAGGAATTCTGCTCCAAGAACTAAATGGAATCAGATTATTTAAAAAAATGTTTATATAGTAGAAAAACAATAAGATATTTTTGCAGAATAAAAAAGTAGAGACACACTTTGCTCCTTTTGTTAAGCATGTGTAATCCTTTTTGAAATTAATCTACCCTCACCCAATTTACCTTCCACTAAGGTGCTGACTGCATAAGGGCATCTTCCTGCACCCTCCAGAGCCAGCAGTGCTTTGAAACATGCGAAGTAATGAGGCCATCACGACATCAGAATCTGCAGTGATCTTGGTGTTGCACCTTCCTTAGAACATTCTGGGGGGTGTGTGGGGGGGAATAAATACAGGATTAATCCAAACCAGAAGACAAGCAAGTGTCAAGCCATTAAGGAATATTTGAAAAAACATGAAGAAATGTACACAAGACCTCCTTTATTTCAGTTAATCCAAACAAAAGATACGATAAAACTGCAAAAGAAAAAAAGAAAAAATAGAACCCTGGCAAGTTAAGTGGGAATAACCAAACTAAAGAATGTAGGCTACATGCTTGCCAGCTAACCAGATGAGTACAAATCAATTCTTGAAGTTTTCAAACATCTGGGGCCGCAAGTTTGGGAACTCGATCTTTGCCCATGCTAGAAACTTATACTGAACTTTCATTGAAAATATATTTAGATACACAATTTGTCTTCAGTTCTACAGGAAATACTATTTTTACAGAGGCTGTCATTCAAGACAAGCTATTTAGAAGTTAACATAAAACTAATAGCGCCAATCAAAGCATTTCAGCTGCCTTAAACAGTTAAGACCTTCATGTTAAGAATTCCAGTTCTGTTTATCCGTTACATATAAGAACCATATTTTTCTTACCTGAAGGTAGCACAAAGTAGAGACTGCAGGTCATTAAACTGGATCCTGAGATGTACTTTGTATGTGGGACTATGGAGAGACGAGGGAGGAATAAATAACTATGCTTTTGGCTACAAATCCAACCAGTCTTACACAACAGAAGCTCCAAACTCCTACCTCCATCTGAAGTACTTGCTGTAGCCTCTCCATTATTACAAGTGTTGTTTTCTGTACTGCAGGATAACAGGCTTGGCACTGTTCTTAACTATCTCATCAACGCTTCATAGGCAGCGCTTCGTAAATTGTTTTGGTGCCCATCCGGTCTGATCAAGAAAAGAAAAAATGAACTAAAAAAAAATAGAATGATTACCACCGTTCCTTCTGCGGTAGGGAATGTGCCCTTTTTAATAAAAATCACTTGTATGGAGAAAACAGTTCCCCACAAATTCTGTTTGGTGTGTGAACAAACAAAATATATTCCTCATGAGGCACAGGTTCTTTAGTCTGTACCAATGGATACTATCACAGCAGCTAGGTGGCATATGTCAACATTGTCAGTATAGCTCACTTGAGCTGCAGGAATATCTGCAACACATGCACTAGTGGGCAAGAACGTTGAAGAAATAAATAATCCTTTAATCAAGCATAACTTAACAAAAAAATGAATCATAGGTTTGAACATTTCAATTGCAAGAATTAAGGTTTAAATGCATTTGCCTTACCTATCTGTGTCTCAAGAAGTTTCTGGACAATTACTTCAAAGGAAGAGGACAGGCAGTATGAAGAGGGCTCTCCTGGTCATCTGTGACATCAGCAGCTTCATAAGCAGCTTCAGCCAAACTGGAGAAAGCTAGAATAGAATTAGACTTTCACGATACCCGTTACAGCAGGACCTACCACCTTATTTTGCTAGTAGCAAAGGAGTATATTAATTCCCCCCCATATTAGTTTTATTTCTTCATATACGTTATGGAGCTTTGTCCAGTAGTAAACTAGGAACAAGTAAAAGCACTCGCAATAGGCCCTAAATAAGACAACACATTGCCACTTGTGCAACGATTTTATTTAAAATGTTCACCCTTTAAACAAAAAAAAAATGTTTTTTGTTTTAACGTCAGTTACTTGCCCCCAACTAATATTTATCCCTTTATTACCTGCATTACTAACCTGATATTTTAAGAATAATTGTCCACATTCTGGCAGAGTAAGCTGGCCCCTCCCTCCTTGCAGTCAACAAGGCTGACCACTGAATCACAACTAATGATTGACCACTGTTTCCCTTGCTGCTCCTCTGCACATGCTCAAGCTTATAAAAGTTCATTGAGCAGAGGGAGGAGGCAATACCTTTGCCAAAAAGATTAAAAATCTGGTTACAATGCATGTAATAAACTGGTAAAAATAGCAGTTAGGGTTGCGGGCAGATAACTGGCAAGTAACCAGTTATTTGTTTTATGGTGGGCTTGCCCTTTAATTCAAATTCAGAAAAAAAAGGAATTTTTATACTTCCCAGTACAAAACAGTACCCAGCTCTCAGTACCTAGAGTCGCATCAGAGTCTGCAAACAAATGGAGTCAGTAAAACTAAAGGTGTGGATAGAAGATACATTGCAGCCTGAAATATCTGGTCCACGAGGCTTGGGGGCTGCCCAAGATGTGCTGACCCCCAAGGTGGAGTGAGCTGTAACCCCGCATGGGAAGAACAGCTCCAGACTCTAATAACAGCAGACCATCATTGATTTGATCCACCGTGCTGGAGTTTTGGGCGAAGCTCTGAAACCCCACCAGGAGAATAAACAGAACCGGAGAGAAACTGATACCTTGGGTGTGACAAATCTAGAGCCCACACCACATCAAGAGAATGTAACTTGCGTTCTCGGGCAGAAGAAGCCAGAAAAGAAGGATCCACGATCTTCTGGTTGATAGGAATCGTGGGGATGGAGGATAGCCACGTCTGGGGTCCTGTAACTCGAAGATTCTGGAGGGCCCACTCCCCTAGGTCGAACACGTGTCGAATGAGGAAATTGCTTCTTTGTTGAGGACTCAGGGGATGCATATTGATATACTGATAAAGCTGTCAGTGTCCATTCTGCCCATGATAGAAATCGGGGGAATTTTGCCAAGTTCCCCCTTGGCGATTAGTACGCCATGGCCGTGGGTGTTGTCTGATTGGATGTGGACATTCTTGCCTGCCAATGTATCGGTCCAGTGAGACAAGGCTAGAAACAGTGCCTTTGTAACTTCAAGACATTGATTGGAAGAGTTTTTTTTTCTCGGACCACAGGCCTTGTGCTTTTGATGAACAGCACACTCCATCCTGAAGACTGGCATCTGTCACCACTGTCCAACCTGGGTAGGCATAGTCTGCCCAGCAACCAGTAGGACTCTGACATCCAACAAGTAAGGGGAGTTTGGATATGTGTGGGAAAGGGAATCAGGCAGTCTAGGGACTCATGGCTTTTGTCCCAAAACTGAAGTTGATGTCTCTGAAGGGTGCAGGTGGAAACAATGCATAAGGAACCACTTCCACAGATGAGACCACCAGGGACATCAGCTGGTGGATAGACTACTTTGTGTAGATTCAGCCTAGTTTCCAGTGAGGAAACCGTCTTTTCGAAGAAGTATTTTTTGTGTTGATGTGTCAACATTCCCAGGAAATATACGGCGAGAAGAATTGAAGGAGGATTTTATTGGATTTATGAACCAGTCAAACCGGGCTAGGGTCCTGGAGCGGAGCGAGCGCTACCTGTTATTTGCTGGTCCAAGGATGCAGCTTTATGTTTAAATCCGCAAGTAAGGAAAAATGAAGATTCCCTGTAGGCAAATGAATACCGCCTGATTGGCCATAATCTTCGTAAACACCCGAGGGGCCCAAAGCTAAGCCGAAGGTAGAGCAGTAAACTGGAAATGCCACTGGCCCATGGCAAATCCAGAAAACAATGGTGACTGTGCAGGTAGGCATTCTGGATGTCCAAAGAGGCCAGAAAATCCCCATGTTTGATGGCCAGGATTACTGAACGTAGGGATAACATTTTGAAATGGAACTTTGGACATAGAGGACTTTTAGGTCCAAGACCAGGCAGAATGAGCTGTCCTTCTTCGGTAACAGAAAAAGATTGAAGCCTAGAATCTTGAATTATCGGAACTGGGACAATGATCTGTGTTCAGTCCCTGCTGCAGGCACGGGAGCACAGAGCCCTGCAATGTGTTGGGCATCTTGGGATCCGAGAGGGGAAGGAGGAGGGATGAGAATTCTATTTTGTAGCCGCAGGATATAACCTTTTTGGCCTCCTGAAAATGTTGAAGGCAGCCCCCTATGCAATTCTCTCAGGGATAGTCATGCTTGTTAGGTTTCTCTCTCGGTTGGAAGCCCACTTTTGTTCTCTCTTTGCCCAAGAGTGGAAGGGTCTCGGTTCCCAACTGGTTGTGAAGGATATTGGAGGAAATGGATTGCACTTCTGTTTGAGTAGCAGATGATTGAAGGGGACGAAAGAATCGCCGAAAGGAAGGAAAAATGTTGAGCTCTGTTGAGCTCTTCCCTCCCTGGCCTGGACTATGATCTTCTCTAGTTCCAAACCAAAGAGAAGACGTCCCATAAAAGGGATGTTCACTAGGGCCTTTTTAGAGGCTGGGACTGCTGTCCAGGCCTTGAGCCACAAGGATCTTGTATACCACCGCATCTGATAAATGCTGCATGCTGTCCAGCAATGGGGTCTTTTTAGAGATTCTCCCCTTCTTCCAAATACATTCCTCTACAGAGTGGACAATAGGTCTACTTGCTCTTGAACCATGGGTTCTGTTCCAGTTGGGGTCACTGATTGCACAACCTGTCAAAAAGAAGCAGATAAAACGGACATCAAAGTTGTTAAAAACTTTGCCAAGGCTGGTTTCCTGACTGGATTTTTTTTGGCCCAGTCGGGTTCCTGACTGGCAAGCGCTGTTTGACAGGCTGGGGGGTCTTTTTTGAGCTGCATGGCATACAGTGGGCCAGAGAAACCAGCTGGCAACTTCCCTGGCACAAGGTGCAGACATAAGTCTTGGCTTGCCTTTGAACGGAGCATCATATAAAAAGCCTGGTAAATGGAGAGGGAGTCCTGCCCCCCAAGCCACGAGGAGCGGGAAGGTCCAGAACTTCCCCATGGAATCTCGGTGCTAGTTTAGCAGCTGTGGCAGAGCCGCTGGTTGCCCGCAAGACGGAGTAGTAGTGGGTCTGCACATTTTAGCCCCAGGGGGCATGATGTGTAGCATCAGCGGCACAAGACAAAGGCCTCGTCTGTGTGCATGCCTTCCCACGTCGGGAGCTGGTGGGGCCCAAATCCACCGGCTTCTGCTGAAAGAAGTGCCGTGATCCATCTCCTGAAGCGGACACTTAAACTGGAGGTGGCGTATGGGGCCTATAGGTATACCCTTGGGGGATACCCGAGCCTCCCCTTCTTTATTTTAAGTGTCAACTCCTGGAGAATGGTACATTGACCCCATGGTTCCTAGGTCTCCCGCAGGCCGATAGAGAAATCTTTATCACAAATCTCAACACAACAACTTATTTCTGATTTTCCTGTGAAATACTTTTCTAATGCACAGCTATTTGGGGGAAGCCTACGAGTATAGCTTCTCCTTAGGAGCAGTATTAATACCTGTATTTTCCAATATAAATGCATTATCACGGCTGTAGGTGTTATTTAAGACCTAGTACAATATAACGGCGGCCATAATCTCGATAATGAATAGTATATTACAAACACAACGTAGAGAGATGCACCCAGTATTGGCATTAACAGATATCAATCCTTTATAATACACCCAAATTGCCATGAACAACATTTAATTATGTCTTGTTCAACAAGGTCACTTACCCAACAAACATTTGATGCAACCCTGGGTTCTGCACCAAGGCCTTCAATGAGGCACTGAAGAAGAGGAGCCAAGTACACATCAGTTGATGGCTGCCTCAGGTAACCGTTCACATATTCGCCCCACTGGCCAGGCTGTAGTGTCTCTTACAACTACACTGGGCTTCATGAGTTCAATCAATGTGGGCAAGCCTGTTGAACATAAACCAAATAAAGTAAATTATAAAGACATTAAAACTCACCCCTTAAACTTGAGAGAAGCAGGGGTGCATGGTATTCGGAGTAATTTTAAAAATGTTACATGATTTTTCTACCATTTGAATCAAAGCACTGCAGGGGATTGGGGCAGTGTATGACAAATAATCTTTTTCACACAAACAGAGCAGTGCATATTCCAATAGATTATTGTATAAAAAAAAAACCCAATAAGCAAAAAAAAAACAAAACTTTCGCCTGCAGCCTAAATGACATTGTGACTCAGCCAATCACAGGTGCTGTTGCCCATCAGGCCCCTTTGCAGCTTCCGTGCATAAAAAAAGCACAGAAACAAGACAGAAGACAGCCAAGGGATCAAGGGCTGGGAAGTAAATTTGGGAGCAATTTAAAAGCTATAAAAATTTGTGGGGTCGAGGTTTTGTTGGTAATTTCAGCTGCAGGACATACCCTTTAAAGGGGAACTGTGGTCTCCATACAAGTATCCTTTTTTAAAAGCAGCACACTCTTCCTTTATAAAATGACAAGAATTATGCTTCTAGTGCAATCTATCCAAACATACAGCAGTATTAGGGGTGCATCTGGCTTACACCGAGCAGCGACATCACCAGCACCATTGCTGCATCCCATCGCTGATGGATTGAGCATGCCCACTTGTATCCAATGATAGTAGGAAACATCCTCACCAAGGGACAGGGATGTTTGCAGGTCTGTAACTACCTTTAGAGATAGATTTTTTTTGTGGGTGGGTGGGGCTTTTACAGAGCTCATTGTGTTGGTCACAAACTTGACATTGAGGACCAGAAAGTGTCATTTTACATGCCTATGAATTAACATTCATAGTAGCTAGAAACATACTTGCCTGTCTAAAAAGGTGTATGAACGGTCTTTTTAATGGCCCTTGGATTGAGGGAACTTGGAGACCACAGTTCCTCTAAGGGGAGGCTAGGTCACACTACTGCACTTTTAGAGCAAACAGATTGCGCTTTTAAAAACGCACATTAGCGTGGGCTATGGGGCTGGCCACCTCATGTTGTGTCGCTGCGCTGTGATCAGCTCCATTTGGTGCAATTGCATGTGCTCCGATAGGGCAACCTGCAGAAATCACATGCGCAAGCAGACAACACGTACCACAATGGGGTAGTTGGTAAATCTTCTGCAAAAGTGAATATTTCTTTAATGTATTGATTGAAGACCGGGGGGTTAAGGAGCTATGCTTAAGGAGCTATACGCGTTCAATCAATTGACCCGAGCCAAGATGAAGATATTACCTTACACACAATCCTCCGCAGCAGCATGAAAATTCCTGACTGCTTCCTGGTTAGATTAACTATACGTGCATTGGTGCTGCAGCAGTGGATTGCACTAAAGGTAAATATTATTACCTTTGTTCCTGAGATATTGATTAGAAGAAAGGAAGGTAAGGCATAGTGCTTAACATCCCAGTCTTCAATCAATACATAAAGGAACAGTTTGCTTGAGAAGGTTCTCATTCATCCCCAATGCAATCCACGCCTTGCATTCAGGAGGTCCCAAATACCTGGCTGAGATATGCTAACTGGACTTTTGCAGGGTACACAATTGCCAACAGGTCATTCTGAATTGAGAAAGCCAGTCGAATGACTAGCGAAACGTCTTCAAGAACTTAAAAGTCCAGTTGATCTAACAATACAGAATAAAGGAATAGTTCACTTTCTAAGTGAAAACTGCTTTAAGGTTAAAAACACTTCTTTTAATTTAGTTTTAACACAAGTAAGAATGAAATATAATTAAACATTGGCCCTCTATGGTAAGTAGACCAGCACCACCATACGGACATAAATGTCTTCAGAAAGTCATAATCAACACAGAGTGTTCTGTGTGGTGCATGAACAAGTCATCCTAAGACCAGAAAAAAAAAGATAATGAAAGCAAAATTAAGTCTAGCAGGAAACACTTGTGAACTCCTTACCTGAATAACAAGTGGTTTCAGTGCTAGACTCTGGCCCCTCGGGGATACAGCCAAATGCCATGACAGCTGCACTCTGTAACGCCATCGGGTTTTTATGGTGCTCCTTGATAAATGGCGAGTACATGAGGAACAATGTTCATCTTCACAACAGGTGGCTAGAAGCAGAGGCAGATCCAGCAGCTTTGCAGGGTTCCAGTCATCATCATCATCATTTCATCCTAGGATTACAATGAAGGGACAGAGAAATATACTTTCTTTAGAAGTTTTTAAACCATTTTAAGAAATAATAAAAGTCTATACGCCACACACGTACCGTTTTGTGAGAGTTTGTGTTAGGATAGGAACCAAGTATTGCAAGCCCCTTTGCGTAGAATTTGCTAGTATGCTCTGGGGCGGTCTTCTTGTTCAGATGCCTGTTGAAACAATCGTATACTCAGTCAAATAAATGAAAACAATATTGTAAAGCAATCCTAAAATTCCATCACAAATATTTTGAAGTATAAAGGCCATTATCAATTATCACATATCAATGGGATCTTGGAGCAGCAAGCCATTCCTTGAGCACCCTGGAGACCAACATCTCAAATAAAAGGGGGGAGAACTGGGGGACGAAAGGATAGGCAGGTTGTAGTGGACTCCATTATAAGAAAGGGTAATCTACCATCAAGACTGGGTAGAAAAGGTTAATCATGCCGAACTGTGTGTTGCCTGTCTGGTGCTAGTGTTCGCCATAGACAGAGAGGGGAGGGGGACTGCACAGCTTGGTACAAACTTCTGCCAGTGTGAAGAAACGAAGCCACACAAACATGAAAGTAAGGCAGCTTATACTAAGTGATCTATACATTGTATACAAAGTTTTTTTTTCACTATAGTTGCCCTTTAAGGGATCCTCTAAGATCTAATTTCCTTAGCCCTAGCCTCTGTGGTAGTTGGGTTATTTTCTGCTTGGTGTTGAAGGGTTCTTGGGAGTCAAACATAAAGTACTGGTCTGTGTTTTCTGTTTTCTGTAAACCTCTACTTCTGGTTTACCCTTCTCCCTAAATCTACTAAGCGGTCCAAGAAAGTGTAAATTTTTAACTCTTCCTAAAGAGGTAAATCTGATATTTTGGTCCATAATGTTGATGTGCTCTGTGAATGCTTTTACTTCTTTCTTGTGAATTTTAACCTCTTTGTGTACCAGTGGCTGGGTGCAATGCACTTGACGGTATTAAGTCTTTTCTCACTATTTCACCATTGTTTCTTCTGTGCTTAGAAATAAATCTTGAATCTTCTTTGTGAAATCCTGGGAGTTCTAGATGTGATATGCTTGTGAAGGTTTCTTCATCCAGGTCATGGTATATATCCGTTGTATTCAATTAGATCAACTGGACTTGAAATGTAGTTCTTGAAGACGTTTCGCTAGTCATCCGACTGGCTTTCTCAATTCAGAAAACTTCTGAATTGAGAAAGCCAGTCGGATGACTAGCGAAACGTCTCAAGAACTACATTTCAAGTCCAGTTGATCTAATTGAATACAACGGATATTCTAGATGTGATGCTAAGAACTTTCAACCAAGGTCCCTAGGATGTTGGCTAGGTATTCCCCCACCTTGTATGTAGAGTTGATGCTTCTGACTATTTGTCCGAGTGGGGCCCCTTGTGTTCCTTGGAGTCTACATATGTGTGGAAGGGACTCGCCAGGTTAGAGGTGATGATACATTGCTTGACGTCCCTTTGTCTTTCTTGTATCGTTGGATCACTTGCTAGAGCCTTATATGTGTTATCAACCAGGAGTGTGGACACCTTACTGAATCTTGTAGCACTAAAGTGATGTGGGCTTTTTGGCTACAGGAATATAAATCTAAAATGAGCTTTTTGTGTATATAGGTATTTACTGAGCTAAAATAAACATTGGATATAGACTAGTTGAGTCTGTCTAGGGGCTGAAACAATTTTCTTAGACTTTCATAGGTTTGCAGGTAGATGTTTGCCAACTCCTCACTTGCTATGAAATGTGTTTGTGGTATGTCGAGAAATGCTTGGACTTCTCATAACAAATTCAGATCTGTAATAAATGATATAGGTGTATATATATTGTAATATATTGTTGAACACATTTTGTACATCTCTGGAGGTATGTGGGGGAATGAATGCTAATATTAAGCATGATGCAAAATAGGATAGGTGCAATCTTCACAGCCCTCTACCACAAGGGCTACTGCAATCCAATATACATAAAGAATAGAGAAGCACACTACATTTCACTATTGGAGATTATTTATTGGCAAACAATACATATTTTCCTTCCTCCGGTATTGTTTGCAAATAAATATTCACTAATGGTGAAATGTAGTGTGCTCCTGTATTCTTTACGTATATTGGATTGATGAGCATTCTTCCTCTGTAGATTTGTTATTTAGAAATAGACTGGCCTAAAAAAGGCCAAACATGCATTTGTTCTTCTTGGGGCTGGTGTCTTGCACAACATTCACCAAATAACTAATCTCCTATGGCCTGTGTATGTGCTCCACAGTTCAAAAATCACCTTCTATATGTCCATATTTCTATATATTCTAGCTGATGTGATGTTGGTGCAACCCCGTGTAGAATTTATCCTGTCCTTTATTGATCACATCGCGGGTGATGAGGATCACACAGATGGTGTAGTGGCCTGTGGAGCTGGTCTAATAGGGTAAGTACTCTGACTCTCCTTTCCTGTGGTTTTCATTTGTTTTGTTTTTTTTGGTTTTTTTTTTTTTTTTTGTTTTGTTTTTTTTTTTAAAGAAGAATAGAGAATTAAACCCAACCACCCCGAATGAAAGTACCCAGGGTACGGAATTAAGTGATAGGTCCTCGCCCCCTGGGTTTGTTGTTTAAAGGATAAGTGCCTGTAAAATCAAGTTCTGTTCATTTGGAAGCTGCAGCTTTAAAAATAGTTGCCATATTTTTTTTTTTACCTATGTCCCTCCAGAGCCTAGCTTTGTGCCTTGCAGTTGCTGACATCTTGTTACTGGTTTGCTGAATGTTAGCCCCCACCCCTCTGAGATTTCCTCTGCTTTCTCCTGCTTGAGCCTCAAACAGTAATGCTTGTGATTTCCGTGCACGAAACTCACAGGCATAGTTTGAGGCTCAAGCAGGAAAGTGCACGGAACTCACAGGCATTACTGTTTGAGGCTCAAGCAGGGGAGTGCACGGAACTCACAAGCATTACTGTTTGAGGCTCAAGCAGGAGAAAGCAGAGGAAATCTCAGGGGGGTGGAGCTTAACATTCAGCAAACCAGTAACAAGATGTCAGCAACTTCCAAGGCACAAAGCTAGGCTCTGGAGGGACATAGGGGGGAAAAAAAAATATGGCAACTGTATTTTTAAAGCTGCAGCTTCCAAATGAACATAACTTGATTTTACAGTGCACTTATCCTTTAAAAGCCGAACAAAGCCATCTCACTTGCTTGGTGCGGCTGCATTGATCCACCTCCCGATTCGGCTCTGGGCCGAACCACTAATTTGGAGACCTACTTCTTGCACAGCTATTCATCAGGACACAGGATTAATGGAGAACAACTTTTTTTAATCTTAATATGAAAGCTTTTCTCCCTAGAACACCTAAACATTGTATGATTCTTCTCTAGTAAGTTTCATTTAGTACATGTAAGTAATAGATTCTATAACTAAGAAGGCTTCCATTTTGTTGCCATTACAACCCACGACCCGTGTAGTATTAAAAGAGCCACACCCCCTGACCCCATTATTCACTGTCTCTATGCAGAGTGTTTTCTATACAGATGTCTCCACTTCAGTATGGAAATCCCTGATAAGACTTGAAAGGCTGCTTGTTACCTGGAGTTTATTTACCAGTCGGTGTGAATTACATACAGTCTGGGGCAATTCAAAATATTCAGCAGCAGTGGTGGCACAACGGATAAAGCATAGTTTTAGAAACAGTCCAAAAGGTCACAGGTTCAAATCCCCAGACTTAATTTTTATTTCTAGCAAAAGATAGTTACTAAAAGTCTTTTTAGTATCTGTCTTGCTAAAAGTAAAGCTTTTAATCCCTATCCAAAACAGAGTACATAAGGTTGAAGATTCTATTCTCCAGACTTGGGGAATCATTGTTGGGACAGGAGCATTGAATGGGTTTAAAAAAAGCAAAACAAAACTGAAATCCCTGTTCTGTATCAGGGAGAGGGAGGATCCCTGTGTGGTTATGTGATTGGCTGAAAGCTTCTAGGGAGCAAGGCTGCAACTTCCTTGTTTTGATTTGTTGAGCATGTGAAGAGTACTGCGGACACTTAGCTGGGTTAATTATTGGAGTTAACCCCTTGTACCCACAGGTTAATTTCATAAATCACCCAGCAGCCACAGCAAAGGGAGAGGGTGAGACAAAGCTGCTTGTATGTTTGTAAACGTGCTCTGTCTTGAGATTTATGTTCTCCTTTAAACCGGAAGTGGGTTGGTGCATCCGCACAGAGCTAAAATTGGATCGTTTGTTTGGCTCAAGCAGACTAAACCCAGGGGTGAGGACCTAGCGGTCCAATCCATTAAAACACAATTTTTTTCTTTCACTATCGCAACACGCACCCAAAATTGACGCGAGCACGCATGGCTGTGTTGCCCCTGCCTATATTGGGAAAACCTTAATTGTTGATTTTTTGTTATTGCTTGGTTTGTGCCATTAGTGAAATTTCTTTCAGATCCTCAAGTTTTAATCCTTAACATCCATGTTGGACAAGTTTGTAATTTTAGTTATTTGTAGCTGAGAGATTTTAAGGTTGTGATGTATGTGCAGTTATTTTAGTCTACTGATAATGTATAGCGAAGAGTGCAAAGCAAATTTGTAATTATTGCCGTCTAAAATAAATGATTACCTTTAAAGGGGGTAGGGGGGGTCTCAGAGTGGCCCACAGCACCTGTGAGCGGGCGGGGCCACATGGGGCTGTAAGGGTATGGGCCAAGGGGGGCCTGCAACTGGAGGGACCATGGGGTCCATGAAGGGGAGGAGACGCAGGGAAGATTGACTGACTGGTTCAGAGCAGGAAGTACAGAGGACCTGGTGATTCTGCTGCCATATCACACACAAATGTAAATATCTTCAAAACCATAACAATGGAAATAAATTGCAAAAATTCTCAGGAGAGCAATTCCTGTCAATTTATCTCAAGTCATTTTTGGACCACAGTTCCTCTTTAAAGGCTACACTGTACTATTGTGTTAACTAGAAAATCATTGGAGACACTTATTTTTTACTGTTTTAAAGGGACTTGTGCACAGCATTTGGTAAGGATGTCCTGAAATTGGTAGAGGCTAGACCCATGATCCATGAGCTGTTGACAGAAGGAAGAAGATCAAAGACTAACAAGACTAAAACACTTGCAACCTGGGCGACCAAGGAACTGAGGAAGCTGAAAAACCAAGCCTGGTAAGACATTTAAATTAGTAGGGAGTAACCAAGGTCATGTCCATAATAAATGTTCTAACAACCCTTTTCTCTTCATCCATCCAGACCTCGCTGACTGAAGCCCTATTTCCCACTGGAAAATCTCCAACCTTAATCAAAAAATTATATCCCGGAAGTGAGAAGTATGAGCGGATACTTGAATGTTTGGGAATGAGAGGATGAGTGTGTGAGGCTTCAGATATACCGCATGGATAATGCAACCACAGCAGTGCTGTGAGAAGAGCAGACTTCCTGGGAGAGAGAGGGAGGGCCATAACATTGTCTGCCCCTCGGAGCAAGCACAGTGGTTCTCCAGTCACAGGTGTCTGCCTTTACTGCCATGTGGCTGGGGCAGAAAAGAAGTGACTTGTTTAAAAAAAAAATCCCCTTCCCCCAACCAATCTGTTCCTTTTTACCTACTTTCACAAACCTTCCTTTTTACCTTGCTCAGCTGAAGAATGCAGCATTCCTTGTCAATTGCTGCACACCCAGAGAGAAGAGCGTGAAAAGCGGAAGGATTCTCGGAGTGAGTGTGTGTGCGTGCGGAGGTTCAGCAGTGTCTACAAACTGCTTCATTTGCAATCTTTTCTGATCCTGAGAATGTGTTCTGTTCTCAGTGCATTTGGACTCATTTCGAGGAAAACCACATTGTCACCAGATGCACCGCACAAGGATTCTAGATTACATAACCAAGGTCTGTCTTTAGTGTAGCTCTTGTAGTTTTCCTGTCACTGGCCTCTGTAAATGAGGAGCGCAGGTACCTCTGGCAGGGAAGCTGAGACGGAAAACCCTGACTTGGAAGTTCTGTAGTTACTTAGTAAGCGAGCTGCCTGTGGCGTTTACTTCCTTTTGTTTATAACCTGTGAAAGGATCAGGAAAGCGGCTGAAATTTTTAAGAATAACCTTCCAAGGTCTAGTCTGGAAAGGCCCCCTCAGTCTTAACAACAAAATAAAAAAGGCGCGAAGTTCAATGGGTACTATTGCATATTTGGGGTCTTATAGCATCTTCATGGCCCCAGTGCTTTTGTTAATGAAAGCCCTGCCCCTTAAATGTGCCAAAGAATTAAATCCATAAGTCTGGAATGTGAATACTAGTTTTCTGCACTGGTTGGG
Source organism: Hymenochirus boettgeri (assembly GCA_019447015.1). NCBI lineage: Eukaryota > Metazoa > Chordata > Amphibia > Anura > Pipidae > Hymenochirus > Hymenochirus boettgeri. The sequence continues at coordinate 74,648,208 of CM033476.1, read as the reverse complement.
TCTTGATAAGCATTACTCTGCAGGTAGCGTGTATTTTGCTATGCAGTTTGCAAACCGAGGCTGCTGAAAAATGGTTCCACCAACAAGATTAAAAATAAACAGGGACGCTATGCCAGAGCTACGCTGACTTTCATTTCACTGACTAATGTGATATTCGATATCCTACTGCACTTAAACATAAAAATAAAAAATTGAAAAATAGTTTAAAGGAAGAAAAAAAAAAAATTTCTAAGTATATTCTAGATATGGACTGGATGTTCATTGGACCATGGCACTTGTACAAGGTTCTATTTTTTCACTGCAGTTAAAGATAAATAAAAGGTGTCAAACATCCCCTGCCCTCCGTCTTGTCTTCTTGCTATGATATGGTTTTGGTGACACATCGAAATCACACTTTGTTTTCCTTTTAGTGCTTTCCTGTTCCAAAATTGGAAGATCCTCTTCCCCTATACTCTGTATCCATTTGAATGTCTGCCCTTGATCACAGGTGAAAATAGGGGTAATCATATAATCTTGGCTAGTTAAACAAACATTACATTCAGCAAATTGTGCCTTTTCTGTTACATTTGGAAATGACTGTATTTGGTTTATCCCGTACTTAGGTTATGCCTGCCTGATAAGTTGAGTTGTTAAACCATCCCCTCCGTTTTTTTGTTTTTTTTCCTTTGTGAATGCATACATCTTTCCCAGCTCCCAAAATACTGCACTCTTTGGGTTAAATAGGGAACATTTAGTATGGGGGGTTCTGAGATGCTTACCTTTCCAAGGTTCATGGGCAAAACTGCTAACTTCAGCCTGTCCAATACGTTTTAAGGATTGAGACACTTTACTGTCCAGCACTTCTGACTTTAAACATTTGTCATTACACTTGTCTATCTGGGTGGGGGAATGATTTGTTACAGCAGAACTTTACTCCGTACTTTTTCTGAGCTGTGCCCGTTGTAGACTGCAAGGAGAATAAACCGTGACACAGTTATGGAAATGAAACTTGTGTTTTGTGTCTGACTGCGTCGCTTATTATAGGTATGCATTGTAAGAAAAGTGGAATTGCCGGGGGTCTTCTGGATTGGACTTCCTGCCGAGTAAAGATGGTGGGACTGGATCTAAGGGGTACTTGGACACTGTTCTCTCAGGGCTGAGAAGTATCAAATCTGGTTTCCTAAGGATAAAAGCACTTCTAGGATCCAAATGTGGAATTATTTGGGTTAAGACTAAATGATTTCACAGTCTTGGCTTGAATGTCTTTGCTGTATGCTGGGGACTACTGCAACATGGTGGTTCTGTATAATTCATTGAACAGTAAAGGGAAGGAGAAGATTTAGAGTAAAATTAGTTTTCTTCTGTGAGTGGAAGCAAGAGAAGTTAACATCCTCTTATGCATCCATTCAAAAAACTATGGCCTTTGTAAATAAAACAAATGGATATGAGAGTGGTTTCAAGTTTTATTCTTTATCTTGCTTGTGAAGGTTCTCATTCATCCAGGTCATGGTATATCTGTTGTATAAAATTAGATTAACTGGACTTGAAGTTTAGTTCTTGAAGACGTTTCGCTAGTCATCCAACTGGATCTCTCAATTCAGAATGACTTGTACAAGAATCTGTGGCAATTATGTACCCTGGAAAATCTCATTTAGCATATCTCGGCCAGGCGTTAAGGGCGTGATTGGATAGTGGTGTTATAGGAACGCCCAGGGTAAGGTGTCAAAACAGGATTAATACCTTTTAAGGGCATAGCACCCAGCCACTGATTCAGATATGTGGATGACACCTGTGTTAAAATCCACCAGAAGGATGTACAAGCTTTCACAGAACACAGACCAAAAAATCAAATATACAAGGGAAGAGGTACAAAACAACAAACTGGCTTACTTGGATTGCTTGGTAGAAGTCGAGCAAAATGGTAAACTGGAAGTAAAGGTTTACAGAAAACCAACCCTCACAGACCTGTATTTGATGTTTGACTCCCACCACCCTTTAGATCACAAGCTGGGTGTCATCAGAACATTGCAACACAGAGCTGAGAACATCCCCACTAGCACAGAGGCGAAGGCTAAAGAAATGAAACATCTCAGAGGAGCCCTTAAAATGTGTGGATATCCAGACTGGGCCTTTGTCAAAAGAAGTAGAAGTAAAGAAAAGAACACGAATACCAACAGTGAAGGGGAAAAGCAAGACCGGAGAAAGAACATGGTCATCCTATATGTAGCAGGTCTCTCCGATAAATTATAAAGAATTTTCAATAAACACTATCCCTGTCTGCTTTAAACCAAACAACTCACTGAGGTAGCAGTTGGTACATCCAAAAGACCCAATAACGAAACACAAGATAAGCAACATCATATACGCAGTGCAGTGAAGAATGCTCTGATTTGTATGTGGGGGAGACCAAACAGCAGCTGCACCAACGTATGGCCCAGTACAGAAGAGCCAATTCCCTGGGTCAGAACTCAGCCTGCATCTTAAGGATAAAGGACATACCTTTTGAAGATTGTAATGTTAACATATTGGCAAAGGTACGTGACTGGTTCAAGAGAGGTGTCAAGGAGGCCATTTATGTGAAAATAAAGAAACCAAGCTTAGAGACCAACTGTCTGCCATATTTTGACCCCTTTCCACGGGTGTAATGTGCAATGCCCATAACACCTGGCTGTGATACGCTAATTGGGATTTTCCAGGGTACATAATTGCCACAGATTCTTGTACAAGTCATTCTGGATTGAGAAAGCCAGTCGGATGACTAGCGAAACGTCTTCAAGAACTAAACTTCAAGTCCAGTTGATCTAATTGAATACAACACATTTTGTTTATCTTGTTATTGGTTCACCTACCTAAGTCAAAGAATGCCAAAGGACTGTGCATTTTGCATCACTTTTTCCAGTCTTCATCATATAGCAAGGTGTCTAACCACACTGAGATCTTATTCTAGCTAAATCATTGTTGGTGCTTAGTAGAAAAATGCAAAATGTGGAGCTGGAATGATCTGCTCTGAAGGTTTCATTCATTTTCAGAGAGGTATACTAAAATAAAATACATTGGTACGATCAGGTTCACTTCATTATCCTCCCTCTGCAGCTCTGTGCTATGTTGTTTCTGTAAAGGTTCATACATGTGCAATTGCGGGTGCCGACCCGCGACGCATGATGTGTACTTAATGGCTGTTTTAGACGATAATTGGCCTGTGTATGGGCACTTTATCAGCCCACATGGGCATTCATCCAGCCCAGTCTGGATATCCCACAAGTTTTATGGGCTCCTCTGAGATGGAAGCAGAGAACATCCCCACTAGCACAGAGGCAACGGCTAAAGAAATGAAACATCTCAGAGGAGCCCTTAAAACTTGTAGATATCTAGACTGATCCTTTGTTAAAAGAAGTTGAAGGAAAGAAAAGAAACGGAATATCAACAGTGAAGGGGGAAAAGCAAGACAGGAGAAAGAACATGGTAATCCCATATGTAGCAGGGGCCTCCGAGAAATTAAGAATTTTCAAAAAACACCGTATCCCTGTCTGTTTTAAACCAAACACACTGAGGCAGCAATTGGTACATCCAAAACATTCAAGAACCAAAACTCAAGAAAAGCGACATCATATATGCAGTGCAGTGAAGAATGCTCTGATTTGTATGTGGGGGAGACCAAACAGGCAACTGCACCAATGTATGGCCCAGCACAGAAGAGCCAATTTTTCGGGTCAGGACTCAGCCGTGTACCTGCATCTTAAGGGAAAAGGACATACTTTTGAAGATTGTAATGTCAACATCCTTTCAAAGGAACGTGACTGGTTCAAGAGAGATGTCGAGGCCATTTACATGAAAATAAACCAAGCCTAAATAGAGGGGGGGGGGGGTTGACTCCAACTGTCTGCCATGTACAATGCTGTTTTGACCCTGGGTGTTCCTATAACGCCTCTTAGCCACTATCCAATCACACCCTTTACATCTGGCTGTGATATGCTAATTGGGATTTTCCAGGGTACATAATTGCCACAGATCCTTGTACAAGTCATTCTGAATTGAGAGATCCAGTCGGATGACTAGCGAAACGTCTTCAAGAACTAAACTTCAAGTCCAGTTGATCTAATTGAATACAACTGATATACCATGACCCGGATGAATGAGAACCTTCACAAGCACACCCATGTAATCATTTTAAAACATTTATCCAGAGTTGTAACTTTGGATTTATATACAAAAAAAAAGCAGCCTTAAATCCATGTCCAGGGGCACCTATTCCTACCAGGCTCTTCTTTTGAAAAAAGGGATCGGCTTTAAAAGTTGCAACACTTGCAGATTTTAGTTTCCCTGACTGAGTTCAAAGACATTTTTGTACAAATATTAAACATCAGGAAGGGAAATGGCTTACTTGACATAACAATGTAACTATTTCTATTTGAACTCCGCCAGGGAGACGGAAAGCAGCAAGTAGTCACTGACTAAACCTCTTTTATAGGAAAGCAGAATAAGGGCACGGCCACACTGCGGCCGTATCTCCTTTTGAGATACGAAATCGCATGCATTTGCGCATAAAAATGATCGCATGCGATTGCATAACAAACGCAATCACATGCATTGCTGTGATTGCAATGTCAGCAAAAATCGCAAGCGCAAATGCAAAAAAATTGCGCTAGTGTGGCCTAGCCCTAAGTGGTAGGAAGATGTATAGGTATGGAAATATAGAGGAAGGGAAATAGTTTGTTGGGTATTGACTCTCTAAAAGCAATTTATTACATGCCTTTTAATTCCTAGACTAATATAAAGCAATGGAGAGATAGAAGGGACTAGATTGCCTACTTAAAGGGCAACTGTGGTCTCCAAACAAGTTAGGGTTAAATGAAAGCCTGCAATATTTCCTTTATAATGAGCCGACAATCACATCTCTGGCTTCACCCTGTGAGAAATTATATTGGGGTGAATGTTCAAACATCCTGCTTCCAGTATGTTGTGACATCAGATGACTGCCCCGCCCATCCTCCCCGGGGGAGAAGCATGCTCAGTTAAGACTTAATGCTGGGGAAATCAGGAAGTACCTGGGGGGAAAATTGAAGTTGAAGAGGGAAGTCTATTAATGCAGTTAGAGGTTGGTCACATGGCTGAAAACAGGAAGTGTTCAAGCAGGAAGTAAAATTGCTGAACCTTTCCAGCAATAACTTATCACAAATGTTATCCAGAGACGTGATTTAGATTTTATTTTGAAGGTACAATGGGAGGCTTTTTATATAATTCTTACTGATTTGGAAGAATTCAACACCACAGTTACCCTTTAAGTGAAACTAAGGTATCTCCACTGCTAAAAAAAAATTGGTATTCTGTTTTATTGAAGATCATGAGGTAAAGGAGCTGTGTCACCTCCTGTTCTTCAATAAAACCTGCAGGAGCCAGGAACGAAGGTAAGGTACTTAACCAATTGCTCACCCTGCTGCGTCCTCTGACAGGTTCTGGGTGACTGTAATCTATGCGCATCACACACTAAGTCTGTTGGGACTTTCTAAAGGGGCAGAGATTTACCCGAAATGTTGCCTTTTTGTATAAATAAAAATTTTTTCACAATTGCAGCTATAGCTCCCGACTGTCTTTTTTGGAAAGGATTATTGAAAGTATGAACCATTGGCAGAGTGGTTGACAGCAGATGGGAGCAGTGATCCACGGTGAATAAACGGGGTAATATATGAGGAATGGCACTCTGGTTTCCCCCACATTCATAAAGACATACTGATAGGTTGTATGTGTCAAATAAATGTTATTAGATTGTAAGCTCTTCGGGGCAGGACCTGATGTGAATGTATACATGTAATTGTAAAGCGCTGCGGAAGATGTTGGCGCTATAAATTCCACAATAATAATAATGTGAGTCTAACGGAAACAATCATTTTAACAAAACTTAAATAGAGGCCTTTCTGTAAGTTTGTTTACCGTTGCAGCTTTCTCAAGCTATTGTAATTCTATTCTTACAGGACAAGGTCACCCCAATAAGAACAATAAGGTTATGCACTCCTCAAGACTGTAACACTTACACTTTGCAAAGACAATGTTAGTCGGGCCCTTGTAAAAAGAGTTTTTACTGCTTAGGGCATGGGCCCCACTACAACGCACTTAATTGCACATGCAATCTGATTCTTGTAAGTTTTTTGTTTGCGCATGTGATTTTGCCATTTTCCGTTATGGAAACGCATGCGTTAACGCACCAAAAAAGGTGAACGCATGCGTTACCAAAACGCGAAAAGGTCGCTCAATCGCATGCTTATAGGAAATCACTGGGATTTATAACCAAATTGCATGCGCAAATGCGAGCGCAAAAAAATCATAAGTGGGGCCTAGCCCTTAAAGAGGAATTTGCAACCTCTGCAAACATTGGGAGGAAAGCTGCATAAAGGAACATCTTTGCAAAGATTTTAGATTGGGGATGAACTTGCCCAATAATATTAACCCTCTATCATTTATTCTGTTGCTTGAAGTAAAGGACGCAAACTTATAATACTAATTTACAAACCACAAATAGCCTGGCAGATTTCTACTGAAGAGTTACAAATGTTACTGTGAATGTTTAAGTATCCCAGCTCTCCATACATTACCCAAAGATGTAAAATCATAAACGTATATTAGCAGGATATTTGGCCAATGTTTTTCCAATCAGTTCAGAATTAGTCACTTCCAATTAAATCTGTGTGGCTAAAGAATGGAATTAACTTTTTTTTTTTTAATGTAAAAAGAGTTTTTAAAAAAACAGTATTGGTTAGGTAATTATGGAACTCCAGGTCCTGGCTGTCTCTGGCATAAACATTTCGGTGATTCCATTGAACAGAAGAAGAAGCAATCCAATAATCGGAACCATCCCTGAAGGAACAGAGGAGTTTTTTGTTGTTGTGGATAACGGCTCCCCACTTTCAGACCGTCCTCTCCTGTAAGATTTACTGAAGAACGGGAGGTAAGAGATAGTGCATTTACCTCCTGTTCTTCAGTAAATCAGATAGAAACATACTTTTTTTTCTGGACATACCCTTTAACTTGCAGCTGAATTATTCTTCCCTTTGTTTTTTTTTTGTGGATTAAGGCTGAGGCCACACTACGACACACCAAATCACACACGATTTTGTGTGCGATTTCTACATTGTTCCGCGTTTGTGCATGCGTTTTTGTAATTTTAAATTATAAAAACAAATGCATTTGCATAAAAAAAAGGTGCATTATTGTTCTTGATTAAAGGGAAAATGATCAGTCCAGTTTGCACGGTCCCCATTTAAGAGGCCAATCTAGTCACTCTTAGTGTTCTGGTGTACCTGAACAAACAAAGTTTATTGTACCACTTAATACTGTGTCCCAAAAAGTATAACTTTCCTGAAATATACCGACTTATGTTGTATCTCCAGCTTCCAAGAATATTATTCATATTCCAGATTATTCATCTTCCAGCAATGATTTAGAGGTTCCAGTAATTAAACAGACTTTTACTATTGAAAACTCTGAACCTTACTGTGCTGTGACATTCAATTTTCTGTCCAGGAGAAGGTACAGGATCTTATTAAAGCAGAGTGGCCGAAGGTTTTGAGTAGGGTAACTGCTGAAAACCATTCAGAAGTTTTTCTCAGGCAATGTGTGACCTTAAACAAAACATTTACAGGGAGATTCAATAAAAGTTCTTATTGTTTAAAATGGTGCTAATTTAGCCCCAACTAATCAGATCTTATTTAACGTTTGAAAACGAACATCTGATTGGTTGGGGCAAAATTAGCACCATTTTAAACGATAAGAACTTTTATTGGATAACCCTGTTATATTCTTGCCATTGTGGCCTTAATAGATGTCTCAAAAAAAGAGCTGTAATGATTCATGTATATTTGTTTTAAAGGGTCTCCAATTCTTCCAAACTAGTAAGATTTTTAAGTTATTTAAAAAGCCTTCCATCTTACCTTCAAAATAAAACCTAAATCACATCTCAGTATAAAATTTGTGAGAAGTTATTGCTGGAGAAGTTCAGCAATATTACTTCCTGCTTGAACACTTCCGGTTTTTAGCCATGTGACCTGTTTGTAGTCATGTGACCAGCCCCTGTCTGCATTAATAGGCTCCTCTTCTCAACTGTCAATTTTTCCCCCTAGGTACTTAATGATTTCCCCAGCATTAAGTCTATACTGAGCATGCTTCTCCCCCGAGGCGGGCAGAGGTCAGGTGATGTCACTTAACCTACTGAAAGCAGGAAGTTTGAATATTCACCCCAAGATCATTACTTACAGGGGGAAACTAGAGATGTGATTGTCAGATCATTATAAAGGAAATACTGTGGGCTTTCATTTAATCCTAACTTGTTTGGAGCCCACAGTTGCACTTTAAACAATTGACGTATGGGATACGTTGAGTCTTAAGAAAAAAAATATGGCACTGCAGGTGCTGGTTGCAAGGCTGCATGTACATAGACCTTTAATAATTGTCCCTGGAGCTGTTTCCTCTGATTGACTCGGCCTCAGAATTTTAAACATTGTCTCCTACCTTTTTGTTCTCTCAGCTTTGCCCAGATCCAGGATTTCCAATGTTCTCTTCGTAGTGGCTCCCCCCAAGTAGATATGCTGGTATCTGGATTAATTGGTTATTGTAGCCAGACAAGAGTCGGATTTAGAAGACAAGGTAGATTTCGTTTTAACGTTTTTCATGAGCAGTCAACTTATTTTATGACAAAAACTTTCTAATTCCTAGGAGTGTTGATTAACAGTATAGCTTTAGTTTCTTAATCGCTTCAAAGAAAGTGATGGATCTGAAATAGTTTGAACTATTTGCAGGGGCCTCAGGGTAGGGTTGGGAGCCCACATGAGGGGGAAAAATGAATGTAGGACCTTTGAAGATCGTAACTGAGAATGTTCGATACAGCAAGATCGGAGCTGTAGATTCTGAGAAATCCTTATTTGAATTCATAGCATTTACAGAGAAAGACCTATCACTCCAGCAGCAGAAATTATAATATGATCCCCATCCCTGACCTCTTAGTAGGATCTTTGGCTGTCTGCCACCACAGTTTCTGCAACAATTGAGAAAATTAGCAGAGAAAAGGCAGGGGGAGGGAGGGGGAGTGTAAGCAGAGAAGTGTCTATGGTGAGTCTGTAAAACATTAGTGTCGCTGGCACTACAAGAAGGCAGTGAGTAATTGGGGTGGAGGAATAAGGAGCACTGACTAAACATTAAAAATTTAAGGACAAAGAAAGCACAGATAAATATGAGAGTACCACCGTTTACTTCTCTTTATCAAGGGGGGGTCATGTCATCCAGGGCTGTACCAACCATTTGTCAGAGTCTGTGCCAATGGATTTACCAGTGTCTGGCACAGATTAACTGGTGGTCAGACACTGGTAAAACCATTGGCACAGACTGATAAATGCCTGTTACATAGACACTGCTAAAATCGTTGGCACAGAGTCTGATAAATGGTTGGCACACAATGATTTTAGCTGTGTCAACTTCAGCAATCATGGGGGACATGGTGGTGAAGGCAATCTGCTGTTTCTTGCAAACCCATCAACTGTCAACCAATCGGAGGCCCAAATAGCTGGATGCACTTATCTCGTGCTAGTGTGGGGTCCAGGGGTTTGTAGTTGTGCTACTAGTCCAGTGGCTAGAAGGGAGCTACCTAAAGTTTTAATCCATCCAGGATTGTGCACGTATGAATTAAGGAATGGCAATGTTGTTTAGTTGAGGGTATGTGTAGTTTTAGAGGAATGTTTGAGATATAGAGTAGTTTTTAAAGAATGGGAAACATAAAATACAAAGAATGTTAAAATATGTTGCTGTTTCTTACTATTCTGTGTAATTTTGGGGCTAGTGTTTGGTCACGTCTCTATGCAACCATGCATGTGGCATACTATTTTATTAGGAGTGGTTAGTATATCACTAGCAACCCCCCAATTCTTTAAAGAATTGTTCAATCCTGCATTTAAAGACCTCTCCACCCTCTTTCCCTTCTTTTTCTTCCCCCTCCCTCTTTCCCTTCTCTCTCCCCCCTCTTTCTTTCTTTCTCTCCCTTCATTCTCTCCTCCTCTCTTCCCCCTCTCTTTCTCTCTCCCCTTTCTATTTCTCTCCCTCCTCTCACACTCTCTCACCCCCTCCTGAAAATGGTATTGGGGTCTCTCTCGCGCATCTTAAGTGTGCGCACGGAAGTAAGGGTCGGCTTCTCCAACGGCAGTGGCAAGCGGACTGTGGGAGGAGGATTGATGATGCGGCGCTCAAGCTTCTGTGTCCATGATCCACGCATATCAACACCTCTCGGTTAGTATATAGGATATTTGTTTTTTGTTTTTTTAAACTGACTTTCACAATACAGAAACATTTTTGTTTGATAATGGTTAGCAAGAAGGGTTTGCAGGAATCTATGTACTGCAAACCCCATTTGTCCTAGGGAATAGGACAGCCACCTAGCTACAGCTGTTGGGCTTTGCGGCTGCCTCCCGAATCCGCTGCTGGGATTTGCTATTTCGCAGGGGTGTGCACACGCTCCCATCGTTCACGCATGCACGATCTCGGGAAGCCCCGAGATCTCACGAAAAGGCAGATTTTTCACGGGAAGCAGATGGCTGTCCTACGTTATATATTAATGGACCTATTTATTTGTTGTCTATATGTGTGTGTATATACCTATGGTAGACTGTTTATATATGAATATACATGTAAGGACAAGTAAGCTGCACACGAAACAGAATGGAAATGAATCTATTTTGAATTTCAATGCTTTACTTGAACAAATTAACATTTATAGTAACAACTGGGGGTGTCGTAGTGATCCAATGTAAGGTGTAAGGATCAATTTGTCAACAAAAGTGAGAAGGTTGCTGAATGACTTTCACTATTTCAAACAGTTCATGGGAAACAACGTTGTAGGAGAAGGCTGAAGGCTGAGAAGAAGGAAAGCAGAGATGTTTCCAGTCTATTTCCTAGTGTCCCTCTGCGCAGTTTGGTTCTGCTGTCTCTGGAACTTTGAACGTGCTAAGGGTATAACAAGGAGTGACTAATGGATATGAGTCTATACTGTGCAGTGGTTTTGTAATGAACAACATCAACAACGTTATGCTTTATACATTATAGGATTAGCAGCTTCCGACTAGTTTCTTATTATTAATTTATTATCGACTTGTTTAAAGCCAATACCAGGAAGTTTCTGGGAGGTAGGGTAGGGGGTGCTGTTGCTAGGTGGCTGTCCTATTCCTTAGGACAAATGGGGTTTACGGTACATAGATTCCTGCAAACCCTTCTTTGTCCCACGAGAGGCAGTCACCTAGCAACAGCTGTTCAGCAGAGTAGCACACACCTGGTTGTTGCCCTAGACGTTCCAGTTCTGTAGGACACCAGTAATGTCGGACGAATGTCCTGTCGGATGACCATCTAGCTGCTCTTGGGATAGATTGTAATGGCACTCCCTTGGAGGCTGCTTTTGTGGCGGCTGCACCCCTAATGGAATGAGGGCGGAATACTGAAGTGTCGATCCCTGCACTCTCCATTGCTGAGGGTATACATCCCCTGACTGTCTTGGAACAGGCTGGCCTAAAGGGGGTCTGGATGTGATAAAGAGCTGGGAAATGTCTCCCCTGTCAGCACTTGATAATTGTAAGTAGTGTTTTAGGTGTGACACTATACACAGTGAAAGTTCCTCAATATTTTCCGGGAGATCAAGTTCTACTAACTCCTGGGAAATATGGGAGGTTTTAGTTCTCCCTTTGAGAATTATGTGAGCACCCCCTGGAGTAAGTGACATCCATGGCTCTTGGATGTGGATCAACGTTAACCCTGCTGATCTTGCTGCAAATCTGAAGCCATAAGGCATGCTAGTTTAACACCCAGAGGGCGGGGGGAAATAGACATTAGTTCCCAACTAGCTTGGTAACTAAGGAGCTTATTGATGTCCCACCGGATCTATATCTGGGTATAGGTGGTCTAGACATAAAAGCTCCTTTAAGCAATCATAGGTATATAGAATTTGATGTCAAGTCTGGAATTATTTTAAGGCTGAACCGTAAGATTTAAGCGTAGTAGAGGCTATGCCGGATTGAAATTTGTGGGAGAGAAATTCCAGTGCCCCCCACAAGGCCTTGTTTGAACTGGGCTTCTCTCCCATTGAACCAGTTTAGAAATTCAGATGTTTGTATTTCCTGATCATTTTGTGATGTAAAGATAGGTCAATTAGGTTGTTAGAGCTAGTGGAAAGGTGTTGGAAGCAGAAAAAATTACTCGAGCTGCTATCCACATTAACTGTGGGAGCTTGGACAAAAGGTCCGAGGAACCCTGGAAGCAGTCTACGGTCATGCCCAGTGGTAACTTCTGACCCACTATTAGTGGATGAATTTTGGGGAACCATGGCTTGGAAGGCCAGACTGGGTATATGAGGATTAAGTCCCTCACTTTGTCCATCATAATTTTGTGTAGAATCTGTGGCATTAATGTGGGGGGTGGAAAGGCGTATAGGGGAGGTAGATCTGTCCACGGAAACGCTAGTGTGTCCACTCTCCACGTGTTCTTTGACCATTCTCTCGCCACAAAGATCTGTGTCTGGGCAGTCGTTTCCGATGTGAACAGATCTATATGTCTCCCGCCAAAGAATTGATTTATCTTGGCAAATAGAGCGGCTTTGAGACAAGAGTGTTAAGAGGTTCATCTGGTGTCTGGATAGGGCATCTGCTAGTTCGTTCGATTGCCTGGGTACTTACTGGGCTACTAGGTTGATGTCGAGAATTTGTACTCTCTCCCATATTTCTAGTGCTTCTAGACAAAGTAATCTCGATTTTGTTCCCCCTCTTCTGTTGATGTAGTATACAGCTGTTTTGTTGTCCATCTGAACTACAACTGTTTTGCCTGATAGGGTTTCTGACTGTAGGTTGGTAAGAACTAACTTTGCTGGTTCCAGGAGATGTATGTGGAGGCTGGACTCCTGGCAAGACCAACGACCCCTGATTGCCCTGGATGTGGTGAATGCACCCTATTAAGGATGCATCCGTTGTGATTGTCAGGTCTGGGGGTCCCAAACTGAACGGGCGAGGTGATAGGTGGGGAATGAGCAGTATCTGTTGTATCTCCTGTCTTACCTGGGGTGAAGGGGTTACTGGGCGAGACCATGCAAAACCTTTCTGGAGACATTCTCTGAGGAACATCCGGGTGTGCCTGCACAGTGTGGGGGCTTGTATAGAAGCCTGTGCTAAGGCTACTAGTTTCCCATTGAATTTGTCTATCGTGCAAAGAGGGATGGAACATCGGGGAAGCAGTTCCTGAACAAGGATTTGGTTAGATTCCATTTTTTCGCTGGAACCTGAATTGTGAAATGTTGCGTGTTTATTAGAAATCCTGAAGGGACTTCGTGGGTGTTAGGATGGATTTTTGTGTTTATGGAAAACCCTAGATCGGTAAGGGTAGACAGTATCAAGTCTCCCTTTTGTGTGATCACAGACTCTTGTGGGGCGAACACCAACATATCGTCCAGATAAATTAGTGACAGAATACCTTTTTGTCTGAAGGGCTGGACTACTGGTTTTAATACTCTGGTAAATGTGTATGGAGCGTTGGATAGGCCAAACACCATCACTTTCCAATGGTATATCTGAACCTGCCATCAAAACTGAAGTAGACGTCTGTGATTCGGTGTAACATTAATCGTGTGAAAGGCGTCTCTCAGGTCTACCTTTATCATAAAATAATCTCTGTGCAACAGTTACTGAGGGTCCAACAGGCTTTCTAGTCTGAAACGCTTGGGTTTTATGTAGTGATTCAGTGCCTTTACATTTAGGATCGGACGCAGGGAGCCGTCCTGTTTTTGTATTGGAAACACGTGGCTTATCCAACCTTTTTAGTGGATAGGATGGTTCTATCTTTCCCTGTGATAAGGCTAAAGAGAGAGTGTCATCTAAACTGGTGTCCCTGCCCTGGGAACTCTGTACTGGTATGGGAACTGAAGCAGGGGAAGGGATATGCCTTTCTTTATGATGTTGAGGAGCCATTGGTCCGAACATATTACCTCCCAGGCTGGGTAAAACTTTATTGACAGAATCAGGCAAGAAGAATGGGTACCTACCTGCAAAAAGTTGCCAAGCAACTGCTGCTCTTGGGACAGAGGCGGGCTGGTCTGGTCCCTGTCCTCTACGGTTGAATCGTCTGTAGCTGCCCTGGTTGAAATCGCGGGACGTCCCTTGGGCTCCAAAGTGGTGTCCCTCCTTCCGAAAGGGTTAAAGGTCTGACCTATAATCAGGGTGTCCCTGCTGGTTGCTTTAAGTACTGCTTTCTTTGAGGAGAGTAATAGGCGGAAGGATTGGTCCGTATCTATATCGCCCTCCTATTCAGCTTTGGACAACATGAACAGGAGAGGGCCAGCTGCGTCTGCTATTTTATATTGTGTATTATATTTATGTGCTATTTATATTGAAGGAAGAATGTGACTGGGTGTCACTGGTAAAGGATGATAATGCGGGGTCCAACTCTGGGGTTATTAGAGCCTGCATGTCTGGGACTCCTAAGTAGTTCCTCAGTACCAGCTCATCTTTTTTTGATGAGCGTGGACCTAAAAGCCCGCTGGGCAAAGTTGAAAACCTCTGGAAAGTTTGATATGTCCCAGTGCTGTGAGAAGAGTTTTGAGGTGGTTTTTTTTCCAGCTAGCCCCACGCTAGCTACTGAGGTGTACTTTTTTTCTTACCACCCTTTTATAAGGCAATTTCCGAGGGGAGGAGTGTCTTCTAGGTGAAAAGAACTTGCTGCCATTGGCAGCTATGCTCACAGAGTCCTCCTCCATTGCGCCGCTGAAAAAATCCGCCTTTTCGCGAGATCTTGCGACTTCCCGAGATCGCCCATGCGCGAAATTGCAATTCCCAGCGGCAGATTCGGGAGGCAGCCGCCAAGCCCAACAGCTGTAGCTAGGTAGCAGCCTCCCATGGGACAAATAATCTATCAAGGCATCCATGTGTCTTAAAGTCTCCCAAACATGCAGTGTGTAAAGTTAAACAATAACAGGAAGGGAGGGAATAAAAGTGAAGACTCGGGCTAAAAGAAATGTAGGTGTAAGGAAGTAGAAAAGGAAGGAAGTGGCTGGTTCTGCCTCCAAATGGGAAAAATTTGTGAAATAACAGTAAATGACTGTCAAAGGTTGATTTGGTAAAAGTAGTGGATGCTTAGACTCTCCCACACACTGATGAAGCTGCAAAGAGGCTAAGTGAGGGTGTTTAATATTATGCCACAGGGAGGTCAAAATGCTGGATGGATTTCACTTTTTCCAGACCTTAAATTGCTGTACATGTGATGCCTCCAGGCACCTTATGTTTTAGCCTTTAGGAAAGTTTATGATAGATGCCCCACTAGGTAGTAAAGAAGGAAATCCAGTTGGTCTAGATGATAGTTTGGGTCTATTCAATGTTTTTAGTCTATTGCCCTTCTGGAACTCTGGTAGGGCTGGGATTATACCATGAAGGAAGTGGAAAATGAATTGCGGAATGAATGCTGTGCTTTGTTGCAGGTTATAAAACTTTGGACAGTCATTTTATTTTAATCGGGTTAATGCAACCAAGTTGGTTAATCGACAGGTGTGTTCAGGGTTAACTTTTTGAGCTGTGACCTCCAATAATGGATGTATATTTAAAGGGTATGTACTGTAAAAACAAGTTAAACTTAGAGAATAGCTGAGGCTTTAAACATTAAAGGTGTGTCATTTTTTTTTCCTCTTCCCCTCCCATAGCCTACCTATACTCTGTAAAAGTTGCTGGCTTCACTTCCTGTGAAGTGCTTGTTTTGTCTCTGCCCCCACAAGATTCTGGGTATCTGCTGCAGTTTCCTTGGCCCCCACAAGTTTGTTTCTAGTGCGCGCTGTCATGGAGCACACGACATGAGGTCA
The DNA here is from genome assembly GCA_019447015.1 of Hymenochirus boettgeri. Lineage (NCBI taxonomy): Eukaryota > Metazoa > Chordata > Amphibia > Anura > Pipidae > Hymenochirus > Hymenochirus boettgeri. The sequence goes on along the minus strand of CM033476.1, from coordinate 74,632,379 downwards.
CCACATGCGCACGAGGTGATGTCACCGCACCGTGACCAGACGCGGCGTGATGACGTCACACGCACGCTCTCGACAGAGTGTGCGCGGTAATGTCGTGTCGTGTGCGCAATGTCACGCAATGTCAGAATCTATGGGAAGGAGGCAAAACTTATCCCAGTTTATATACAGCTTGGAATAGGCTGTGACAGGAGATAATGTTACCAGCTGCAGTGAAGGAGGCATGCAGATCTGCCATTAAAACCACCATGACATCAGAATATACATTTAAAAAAACAAAAACACTTTTAACTTTACTATGGTGTTTAGGTGGGGACACAGAGCAAAGATCTTTAAAGGGCATGTCCACCCCCACAACTAGTTTAATCTGTACCTCACATCCCAGCTCCATATGGTTCTCCAGTAATCCCCCCCCAAAGTCCCAAAACCTGCCCACAAGGAGCCTAGCAGAGACCATATAGGACTCTGCCTCCTGTCTCTCCTCCGGGAGAATTTTGGCATGCGCACTGCAGCCATTCTCACTCTCCCTCTCCCCCTCCCTCTCCCTCCCTATTTGGTCTCTCTCCCCCTAGCTCAAAAAACCTTTAACATAATGTTCTGCTTCCTCCCCCAGCCCCAACCGCTATATTTGTATAGACAGAAAGTGCCCCGATAGTAACTTACCTTCCCTCTTTCCTCCGCCATTCAGGACTACCGGCAGCTGCGTCCGTGATTGGCTGCCTCTCAGCCAATCCCAGACGCGACTGCCGGTCCGGCCCCCTGCTTGCATTTTCGTGCAAGCAGAGGGCCTGGCAGTGCTGGGGGAGGAAGGAGAGCATTATGTCAAAAGTTATTAGGAAGGGTAGACATGCCCTTTAAAGATGGCAGCTGGAATATTTAAGATTCTGATTGTAATTTTTTAAGGGTTAGGCCACAATACGAGATTTCACGCAATCTCGCTTTTTAAACTTCTTTAAAGTAAATGCTGCAAATTCTGTTTGCACAAAAAGAAAGTGGCAAACTGACGAGGGTTAATGCAGGTGCATGGATTTAAATAGATTGATTTGTGCAGCGTAGTGAATGCTCTCTATTGGTAAATACCCTGCGTCTCCCCATCACGTCATGGTCATCACTGGGTGGGTCCTCTCCTTCCTGCCATTCATGTAGTTTATATTGTTTTTACCTTTTGACGCTTTATGTGGCCTTTTTAATTGTGCCTCCTCTAGTGTACTGGGTCTGATCCCCCCGTGGTACCCTACAATGTACTTCCTTGTCCTAGGACATTGTTTAGCGTGAGGAAAAGTAGATTCCATGCTTTGCACTGATCAGCTACATCTCTTATTAAAACCGTAGCTACACTACAAATCCCAGCATCCTCTAACAGCCATATTGGTTGTTTGGATTTGCCATAAAGGTTCATTTGATGGCATGAGACCTATACATATATTTATTATTCGTTTGTTAGGGGACTTCACCATGTTAAATATGAAAATAACCAAAGACAAATAACTGCAAAGTGTTAGTAGTTACGAGCTTGGTGTTGGCAGTGAATGGGTTAAACCGTCTCTAGAGATTAGAAGTAAAGGCTGGGCAGTGCCTCCCACACACTCCTAATAGGAGAATGTCTATACAGTGCAGAACAGCAGATCATTGGATGGGGAGGTTGACTGTGTGTGTGTGTGTGTGTGCTTTTGATGGTTATGAGCTGTATTAATGCATGAACTAATGGTATTAATGTTAACTAGAACATAAAGGATTTGGAGTGCTGGAGTAGTCATTTAAACCTCTATTTCATAGGTAACTTTTCAATGTCATTAAACACAGTGCATTGATGCAGTTCATCCACAGTCCCCGGGATCTGAGAATGTTGCCCACGCTGACAGCTCCAGTATAAAAGTATAAAGCCATATAAAAGAACTTATAAACCTGTCCCATAAATGACATTATTTGCATGCATAGAAAGACAATTCAACCTTCCCCTATATACATCTGCAATGTTTTAATGGAAATAAATACTGTCTCTTGTCTAGTGAGCTTAATGTTTTATAGGATCCCAAAACCGGTGATTCAGAGGAACTGATGTCACTGTATCACGGGGTATGCAGGCTGAATGGAAAGGAGAAGAGGAGGTCTCTGGGAAGAGGAGGAGGGAGCATGGTGATGCAGCAGGACAATACGAGCCAGACCTCTTCATAACAAGGCAACTACATTAGCAAGGAGACAGTGAAAGGGGCAGCACAGCATCCAGTGCTTAACTACGACCCAGGAATGACAGTTATGTGCAGCATCATTGGCTGGAAGCTAATCTCCTCTGCAACCCACAACAGCTCCACCTCAGGTTTAGGAACAGGCCCTCAGGCTTTACATGTGCAATAAGGTATCAAGACTGGCAGTGATTTCAACTCTGTTGGCATCTGTTTTTAGGTTATGCAATTCTGTCAGGCCCGTCAACAGAACTGAGGGACCCCAAGCTCCTGTGTGAGCTTCAACACCTGGCTACAACAGAAGGCTTGTTAAGGAACGTGTCTGTAGGAACACTGCCATCCCCACAGAACGCCAAGCGCAGAGGGACCCACATTAGTTGGTTCCTTCCACTGCGCCTGGCCATGGACTCTGTGTTCGTCGATGATATTAGCATCATCGCTCAGGAGACCCTTGTGCAGGAAGATGAGGAGGATTGGGTGGACAGCCCCAATACTGAGCAATCTGGAGACATGTGCTCGGCTTCACACTTTGCCCTGATCACTGCGTACGGCGACATCAAGGATCGCCTCAGTGCGCTGGAAAGAGAGAATGCTACCCTGCGCCGGAAACTCAAAGTGTATGAAGTCAAGGTGAGATCACCAATATCCCTCCCATGATAATACACTTGCAACAAAGACTAGGGGTTATATTTATAAAAGTTTACAGCCGTTATTGCTGGTGTTTGGATGGCAAAATCTCATACAGCCGCATATTGATATTTAGCATTTCGATGCATATCACCATCCATCAGGACAATAACTGCTCAATCGTATTTATTATGCTTAAAAAAGGTACACACCTTGCAATCCTTCTTCCCGACTGACTGTTCGGCACTTCTGACCGTGCACGGCCGAACATGCAGTCCATAGAAGACTGTATGGTCGGACATGATCGGACACGTCTGATTGTTCATTCGTCTGATTAGATAGAGCGAACAGTAGGATGTTGGTCATGTCATGCCAATAAAAAACCATGACATGTTTTCGGCCCGATTGACTGATATACTAAACTATCAGTCGATCAGGCTGAAAAATTGCATGCTGTGTACCCAACCTTAGACTATTTCTCAGTCATTTAATGTAATACATTGGGGATTATCAGACTAATTTTCAAATTCCCAACGTCTGCTTTTTTGAGTTTTCAATGTTCACTATTTCACAATAAAGTTGAATGGTAAAATAAAGTACTCTGGTAAATAGGCTTGCGACGGCTGTGCGAGTGTTTATTCCGGTACTCGTGTAGCCAACACAAACCGAGGCTTAAAATCACACTAACCGGTTGTTAATCAGTTAGCGTGACTTTAAGAACTTAGGAGAGCGCTGTGTCCGTCCAGCGCCAACTAGGAAATGAGCCTGCTGGTCTGGTATTCTGGTGCTATTTCACTTTCCCCCCGAGATGCCGTCATGTGTGCGTGGCTTATAGGTCAGAGCCTTCAAAACTGTAATGGAATGATACAGAGAGGGGCAGTAAATGTATATAAACTAAGGAAATCTCTACTAGAATGAAAATAGGTACAGTGTAATTTCATGGTAAGGCAACAGTAAGTACAGGATTATTAATCTGGTTTTAAAGTTAGAATGGGATTTAAATGGGTGCACACTTCTGCACAGGATCTGCAAGATCCTGTCTGTCATCTTTCAAAGATCTGCATACACACAGTCCAGAGCGTTCCCTCTATGCACAGTATAGGGAGAACGCTTGGGACTCTGTTCCCTCGGCCACGGCCGACTCTCCTATAGGGGGCTTACTTGTTCAGTAAAGCAAGGTACACACAGTACCGATAAAGCCCTGATACCATCGGATCCGATGGTATCGGGGCTTTATCGGTACTGTGTGTACCCAGCTTTAGAATTCTATAGACACAGTAACTTTAAATACGACACGGAATAGAATAAGTGATGAAACTGTGTGACGTGCTTTTGGACAGAGCTAGATGTTGAGACAAGGGAAATAATTTCAAGGAGAAGGTTGGAGAAATCCCAGTAGCCAGGTAGCCAAGGCACCTAGAAAAATACACCAGATGACTTTAACTATTAAGAGATTTACTATTGATAACTAGAATTTGGCTCTGAGAGTTTTTTAATTGGCTCCTAAGGGGCCTATAATAACGGACATTCTAGGTATAATGCCACAGTACAGGTTGATTTTAGGCTACCGGTAATTGTTTTAGTATTACACATAAAGCAGCCACGAACACTATAATGTCTTTGTACTAGTATTACTAGTAAAGCAGCTTATTTAATAAGAGGTACAATGTGCTATTTATCTGCAGCAACCAATTACGGTAAATGTTATCAGTAAAAATGTAACATCTGATTGGCTGCTGCAAATAACAGCACAGGCAACCTACAAAGATGCTGGTCAGTTTTGGATGATGATTCCATTAACACAGTTTATATCGGTAAACCACACCCCTGAATTTCATAGCAGATCCCTGGACCCTGAAATGATAAACAATCTCCCTGAAATTAGTTTTTTAATTTGTGAGGAGAGAACAGAAAAAAGCTGTTTCGTGTGTTTTTCTTTTTATATTCAAGGTTTTTGTTTAGGGAATTTGGTTTAAGGTTTAAGGGCCGGGTGGGATCTCTGACCCTTAAAGCTTATGGAAGGAGAGTGACAAACATAGAGTCTATCACTCATTCCTTTAGGCTGAGGTCACACTGTAACGCGCTCCCACGCACAAGGAAGCGTGTGAGTTAATGCATGCAATTGCAATCTCCTGATGTTTCCCAATCGGAGCGCAAAAATGCGGATCGCATGCGCTCAGATTAATGGATCGCAAGCGCAGCGCACAGTCGCATCAATTGGGCCACACTAGTGTGCGCTTTTAAAAGCATGATCAGATTGCACTTAAAAGCGCATCCGCGCATTGCACTCCAAACCCTGGGATCATCAGCACTCTCACTCTACACACCGGTAATGAGCTAAAGACAGGCCAGAACAAGCATCCCGATTTATTTCTCTTACCGTTATGTAGATGTATCAGAAATTCTTTTGGTGTGGTACCTCCCTGATATGAGTTTCTGTAAGATAGGATGTCTGCTTTATACCACATGTAGAATGCAAGTTTATATCCAGATAAAGGAGTCTTCTTCTATCCATGCATGCATCCTATTATACAACAGGAGACAGGTGACCACACCGAGCGCTGTTTAAAAACATAATGAGAGACAGAGGTGGCTCTAAACTTTGCTAGTGAACATATTTTTAATAGATTAATATTTTTCTTTAATGTCGTGTGCCAAGTGTTATATAAATGTTATATACAGTATTTATATGTCTGTTATAAACAAGAGAGTTTGTTGTAGATTCAGGAAGACTGTTAGAGTTTATATAGACAAAACCAACAGACATCAGGCAGTATTTATGGAGCTAAACCGTATTGGTTTGGGAAGGGAAACCAGTAACACTGCAATGTTTGGAAATCACAACAGAGGGCAGCTAGGAAATGCTCTGCTATGCTTGTTATAGGTCATCATTAAATACAAGCAGAGAGCTGTCAGTAATGTTGGTTTTCCATAGAGGGCGTTTGGAAGGACAATAAGTGTGTAATAATGTTCACATATGTAGAGGATGAGGTGGTGTATTGTAAGTATTGCATTAAAGGTAGAAATAATCTCTACCACTGAGCATTAAAGACCCGTACCAAGCTTGGTGCACAGAAATTGGTTACTATAGTGTTAGCAGGAATAGACCCAGGCAGTTGTTGGATATCAATGCCTGTTGCAGGACAGGGGCTATGCATTGCATGTTTTCCTATAACACTCCATTGGCACTCCAGTGCAAGCTGGCACGCTATTAAGTGGGGAAGGACCAGAGAGGAGGATCCGGGAGAGCGGGAGTCGCCATCTTTTGTTTTCCTATAACAACCAGCTATAAAATAAGTGGGAGTATTGGGGCATTTTTAGCAGGGCAGAAACAAGCATTGACGTGTTACAATGGAAGATAAGTCCAAGAAGAAGAGGTCGGGGAAAACTAACATTATCAGCAATATTTCTTTTTCCTTAAGTGAGTCAATTCTGCTGATCAAAACCAAGTGAGAAAATTCCTGAGATACTGGAAACTCAACATGAATTATTCATATGATGACATGCACTGTCTCTGTATGATTGATCTCACAGAAAAGAAATACTTCTTGTTTCAGCATCCCTGTGCCTGTAGGCCAGATTATTTGCAGTGGAACATGGCTTTAGTGACAGATGTCAGAGAAGAGTAGGGAGCCAAAAAGCCCACTCAGATAGCTGGATGAGGGGCTTATGGGCGCAAAGCTGCGTGCTGGCTCTTGCACGGCAGAGCTGGAGCATATCCTCCCACCTACATTCAAGCTACTTGTGGTGGGCAGAGAAGTGGCTTAGAAGAAAAAAAGCATTTAATGCCTAATGATAGGTAATATACAGTCATCTGTACACAAGGGCGTAATCTGCATATACCAATGTGTCAAACAATATATACATAGAAATCAGGGAGGTGAAGGGGGGAGTTCTGTTTCTATAGAGCTTCCAGTCTAGGAGATGGAAAAACTAGAGAAACCCAAGGTGTGGGCTGGGCACAGTGGGTAGTCTGAATTCTGAAATACGTGGGATAAGCTGGTAAAGTACAGATGGCATCCAGGATTTCTCAGTCTCTCTTTTCTGGAATAGTGAGAGTAAGAATACTAGAGATCAATGCAGTGTGGGAAAACATGAAATAGATTAAGGCAAGGGTGAAGGTTTCTGTATAGAGATAGACTAGCTGGGCTAAACAACTAATCAGCCGCTAGCTTTATTCTGCAGTATGAAATACAATAGCAGATGTGTGATTAAATAGCTTATGCTTATCTTATTACATAAACTACATGGTAAGTACGAGTGGGTACTGGGCAATGGCCTGAAAGTGTACAGACTACACTCTGTGCTGTGTATTCACTATGTAATGTTCTGTAAAGGTATCACCAACCACCTACGCTAACTGCTGGTGCAATGAAAGCCTGTGACTGCTTTGCAGGGCTACCTAGGCAGCTTACAGTTTAATGTACTGGAAAAGGGGATTATGTTCAATTTTGTTTCCCAAGTATAATTCACTGCAATGGAGGGTATGGGAGGTCTGTGTACATCTCTGCAGTTGTAATGATGCCTGGTTGTACACTGAACTGCTTGGGTACTGGAGCAGTCCCCTTGGTAAAAGCTCTGTGTATAATGCCTGTGACTTGCAGGTCCACTTCATGTGACCTTGGTTCAATCTTTGGGGCTAATCAGTATTGTTGGTCAGCACTGATTCCTTGCAGTGCTGAAGTCATGGGTTTGAATTCTCCCTTGGCCCCATGTGCAAACAGTTTGTATGTTCTCCCAGTGCTTGTGTGGGTTTCCTGGGGTACTCTGGTCTTCCCTGCTATGATAAAGACATACTGAGAGGTTGTATGGGAGATTATAAGCTCTTAAGGGCAGGGCCTGATGTGAATATATCAATGTAATAATCCAAGTCCAAGTGCTTTGTTAGACTTAAAGGACTGGCTCAATCATAATGGAATATCTGGAATCGAATTTAACCCTGCGCTTGCAGAAACCACACAGGCTGTGGTTATGGGCACAAACTCCATTCCAGATATAATATGAGCAACAGAGGAATCTGTCAAGAGCATGAACTGTTAGTCTACAATAAGACTAAATATAAGGAGACGTACATGTGGAATAAGTAGAGCTAAATGGGAAAAGATGTAGGAAGAAGAGGTGAATAAAAAGATGAACCTGAAAGGGGTCAGAATGTGTTGTCTAGCAGTTTTAGGAAATATGTGACATGGGTATATAACCTTAAATGACATCTCCACCATTAAAAAAAAAAAAGTTACCTGCCTCCAATCCAAACTGATATATTCAGCACATTACCTGCATTACTAACTGGATATATAAGGATAATTGTTGGCTTCATTCTGGCAGAGTAAGCTGGCTCCTCCCTCCATGCAGTCAATCAAGGCTGTGACAACTGACATCAAAGCCAATGATTATCTGCCATTGCCCTGATGCATCCTCTGCACATGCTTAAAGGACAACTATACTGTAAAAATTAACTTTTTCAAAATTAAAAGCACCTGGGCCAAGGAGACAGGATTGATTATTCCCATCTCCCAATAATGTTTTGTTGAGGAGCTACAGCACATACAGTTTTCATCTGCGAGGTTATGGCCCTGGGCCATTCTATATTAAAGATAGTGCTGAAGCATTCAGGAAGACTGGCAAAAGCAGTTTTCTTCATCCTGCTGCTTCTCATAGAAAGGATATTGGTAGGTAAAAGCACCGATATCCTACCTCCCTGCCTCAGGTATTTTTTATTTTAACAGTTTTTGAAAAAACCTTATACGCACTATAGTTTCCATTTAAGCTTATAAACAGTTCTCTGAGCAGAGGTAGGAGGCAGATACCTTTTCCAGAATAAAAGAGAACTTAATATCTGATTACAATTCCATATAATAAACTGGTAAAATAGCAGTTGGGATTGTGGGCAGATAACTGACAAGTCACTTGTTTTATGGTTGGATATTCTCTTTAAGCAGTAAATTAAGCTTTAACTGGAGATACAGGTTTATACATCCCAGTGTTCAACCAACCAATAGAATGCGTTTAGACATTTATTTAGATTACACATTTTGTTAAACCTGCAGACATTAAAGTTTGTTAAATCTGGATTACTTTTGTGTGTAGCTCTACGTATGTACAGAAAATCTATATATAAATGTGATCTATTTCCTGAAACTTGTATTTGGAGCTGATTTAAAATCCTATGTGTGTTTTCTAGAATCTTTTTAATCTTCACTCATTCCTAGCAGCCTATACATCTGGTCTGTGAACTGTATTTCTGCAGCAGCTTAAAATTACTATTTTACCAACTGCTGTAAGACATTCTAAATTTACTTCCAAGACAAAATTAAAGGGCCATTTCCACACTGGATCGGAGATACAAATATTTTTCTAAAGCATATCTGAATTCCTTAGTTAAAGGTGAACTAAAACTAAAATGTAAATGTAGTTAATTCCTAGGGGATTATGCAATAAGAGGTGCAAAATGTTGTCTGTGCTTTTAAAGGGCATGTCCACCCCCAAAACTATAATCCCCCCAACTTACTGGGCCACATGTAGTGTAGTTTAATCCTTACCTCACATCCCAGCTCCATAGGGTTCTCCTGTAGTCCCCCCCAAAGTGCCAAAAACTGCCCACCAGGAGGCTAGCAGGACTCTGCCTCCTACCTTGCCTCAGGTAGATTTTTGCCATGCGTACTGCGGCCCTTCTCCCCCCTCTCTCCCTCCCTCCCCCCCACCTCCCTCTCCCTCCCGTTCTGTTATCCCTCCCCCTAGCTTAAAACCCCTTTATGTCAGCCTTCCCCTATGTTCCCCAGCCCCAACCACATAAATTTTATTTTTAGAAAGCTCCCAAATCTTTTACTTACCTCTCCGCTTTCCTACGCGGAAGTGAGCTGCCGGCAGCCGTGTCCGTGATTGGCTGCCGCTCAGCCAATCACAGACGCGGCTGCCGGTCCCGCCCCTCTGCTTGCATTTCCTCGCAAGCAGAGGGCCGGGAGCGCGGCGCAGGAAAGAGGGGAGGTAAGTAGAGTTTGGGGGGCTTTCTAAAAAAATAAATAATGCGGTTGGGGCTGGGAGCCCAGGGGGATCGTATATGAAAATTTTGATTTCAGGGTGGACATACCCTTTAACTCGCAGCGACCCAGAACTTATCAATTATTTCTAACCGTAGTAGACTAGTAAAAATGGAACATCTGATTGGTTGAGGACGTTAACAGCACCATTATTTTGTGGGCCGAAACGGAGACATCTAGCCTTGTTGGGTAAAAACCATGGCTTCTATCTTCTTCTATTTACACAGGAGACATGATTGTTCTAAAAATGCCAGCCAGGAAATGCCAGGAACCTGCAGAATGAATGCAACGATTTCTCCACAATTTAAGCATTTAACTACTAGTTAGGGATTCTGGGATACATTTATATTCTTCTTCTTTAGGGGAATATAGGAGCTAATTATAAAGCTGTTGAAACTGGAATATATCTATAATTAGAATCTGCAGATAAGTGGGGTATTGGGAAAAGGAGAGAGAGTTTCACTGTTTAGATAATCCTAAGAATTTCCTCATTCTGGTGCTTAACCTTATTGGTTCTTGTGGCTCTTTCTCTGGGTTAAAGGAGAACTAACATGTTTATTTTAAATATAAACAGTTGAAGCTGCAAAAAAACCCAAACCCATCAAACGGATGTCAGCAGCTCAGAGAACTCTGGGACTTGTCTCACATAAATTAATTGTAGGGTTGGGTTCCCATATCTTAATTAATCCTTGCATCATCCAGTGACCTTGGGACCTCTATTATAAAGCCTGATAGAACATATCTGGGCATCAATTTTACAGGAAGAGTTTTTCTTCTACCCATATCCCTATTGTGCCATCCACTGTGCATGGCACCAAGTGGGTGCTTTCCTGATGCAAAGGAGGATGGGTAGTAAAGAATGATCCAAACATTTAAAACCGGAATGTTGCCCCTTTATCAGTATGGTCTAGCTATGGTGGTGTTAGGATGAAAGATAGATGAAGTGTACAAAGACCATAATCATTCCCTTGGGGAAGTCTGTACTTTCCATTTGTTAGTAACTGGATTTCTCCCTCTTGTTTTCAGTATCCTATTATCTCCGAATTTGATGATGATCAGACCTTCTCGCCTTATGACACAAAGGAAGATTCTCTGCTGAGAACGGAGACCTCACAACATGAGGTGAGAATGGTTTTAGTTCCTGGTTCTGTGCTTCGCTTCCCCTGTTTGTCCTCTTAAAAAATTAACTGGTGTTTGTAAAAATGACTGTAAATAACAAGGAAATATACTGGGCACAGTGTGCAGAGAGACTGCTGACCCCACTAATCTGATTTACCAAGTGATTACGGTTCACACTATATGGAAAGTCAAACTTTGTGTGATTTTAACGCCAAATCAAAGTGCCACAATCAAATCGCTTGCTGCAGATGTATGCCTGGCTTCTTAAAAGCAGACACATTTCCACCCTAGAGTGACGCTACCCCTGTAGTATCAATTTACAGAAGGGAAGTAGAAGAACCTCAATAGCAGCTCTTATAGTAAGAACAAGCTCACTGTACATAATATAGATGTACAAGTGTTCAACAGGTTGGACACGGTTGCAAAATGTCTAACTTGACAACATCTTGATGGTTTTTCTCTGTTGAAGGAAGGTTGAAGGGGGCAAGACCCATGCAATGCTGCGCTAATAGCTTAGCTCTATATCTGCCGTTTCAGGTGCAAGGACATTTAAATTGGGTTTGCACCTGCTATGGAACGACAATTGGGGACTATAGGGCCACGCTGCACGGCTCTGTGGGGGAGTCTCTGATCATTAATTTCTATGTTATGCTGGCTCTGCGCCTTTAAGACATTTGATAGACGTAGAGTTCTATCGTCGCATCAGTCAAACCTCTAATAAGAGCAGGAATAACCGGGGGGTTTACCAACGTTCCCGAAAGGTTTTCCACTCTGCCCCATTCAATTGCGAACAAACCTCGATAGCAAGAAAAATCGTGCCTGTGGTTGTGCATACGTCTTTCTAACATTTCGGGGTTGTTCAGAGGATAATGAACATAATGTATGGGCAACTTCACGGGCATTAACGTCTTCTCTTGGTCACAGAATGTGTTTTTTGTCTGGTGAATATAAACAGTCTGTCACTGACTCCTATCATTTGGCCCCGCAGAGCTGCTAACTGCTGATAATTTACATAAATCTCTGTTTAGTGATGGATTGGACTGTGCACAATAAACCCAGAGCAAATGAGTTGGGTGAAATAACAAGACTCATACGTATAAATAGACTGACGTAGTAAAGCTAACATAACATACAATGAGTAATCAGCAATACCTGCTGGGATATTGTTTTAATAGGAGTCGCACCTTTCCAAATGCATGTACATGGATCCTGGCTCGTGTTCTTTGTTCTGTTACTGTCTATAGATTGGCCTGCAGATTTCCGTTACATGGGATCGACATTTCGATCGGATCGTTAAAAATGTCGAAACCCGTTTTCCGTTTTTCCGATCGTCCGCTCGACAATGTTGATCATTTCAGAAAACCGAAGATCGGGCCAGGTGGAAAATTTTCTGTTGATCCTGTCTTCGGTCCCAATCTCTCTGCAGGTTTCGTTTGTGCACACACACACAAAAAAAATAGGTCGGTCAGAAGGTGAGTTCTAATGTATTACACCTTTACATAACTAGTATGAGAAACACAGGCATAGCAGAAGGGAATTGACACATGAAAGGTGAACTGATGCTTTTGTGCTATCGGGTGGATAAGAGGTTGCCAGCTGGATTCAGTGGATTCAACATTTTCAGATATATTGAGTAGTCAAGTTTGAATAGACCGTTTGCCAGCTAAGTTTAACCCTTTTACCCTATCAATGATTCCTACACAATGTCCCCTCTAATTTTATACTAGATGTGTGCGCAGATACCTCTGGCAATGGCAACATAGCAGCACCCAGCTGGAAACATCATCTGATAAGGTGTGGGGGTTTAACTTTCCCTTTTGCATCTGATGTATATTATTTGCACACATACAAATTGAAATTATGTGCACTTCACGCTGCATTGCTTATATTCTAGCATGTTCTTGTGTAAGCACCACTTTAACCAGTGTACACAGGCCTGCCTAGCTTTGTCTAAGTGCACAGCTTAGAGGGAACATTGCCTACAAAGAGCTGATCAAGAAGAAGGCAAAATCTCCATCAGAATCCACATCCATTTCTGCTTATTAAGAATAATGCATTTTAACCAGTTGGACAATTACCTGGATCTACTTTTATCTATTATGTTCTAATGCCAGTAATGTTTTCAAATAAGCCATACAATTCTCTTAAAGGGTGATCTCCACCTTCGTTTTTAACTTTTTCTGTAGTGTAGGGGACCCTATCCTACCTCCAAACGCCATGTTTGTTTGCAAAAAAAATAATCAGAAAGGTACCTACAGAGCGTCTGTCCCCCGGCGTTCTGATTTGGCCCTTTGTTTGCAGGAAATTGCAAGCAGGGGGACGGACCGTCAGCCTCGTCTGTGATTGGCTGACTGACAGCCAACCAGAGACACGACTGCCGGCAGTCCAGAATGTCGGGCACAGCAGTTGGAGTGGAATAGGGTCCTCTACACTACAGAAAAAGGATTAAAAGTAAGGGCACCAGACAGCACGCCGGGGGGGGGGGGGGGGGGGGATTTTCAGTGGGCAAGCTAGAAACCTCTCAGAGGAAACGTAAGAGGCGAAAACCTTTTCACTCACAGATGGGCTCCTACTCTTTACTTTCTGGGACTTTGGACAGACATTGCAGAGGCATTGAGAGGTAAGGTAAGGATTTTTTAACACTACACAGTAGGGCCAGAAGTGGGGAAAATTTACGTTTTGGGGGTGGACATGCCCTTTAAGGAACCTTCAGATCAAACCTTCTCTGCTTCTAATCAGAAGGGATCTGTTGTTGGTCAAGAATCCCAGGAATCCAAATACTACTTGTGATGTCTCTTATGCAATGGGAACAATCAGAAATAAAAAAATACACTTGAAATGTAATCTTCAAATTCTGTAGTTACTTTTCTTACAATGTGAAGAAATCAATAAATCTCCAGTTTTGGAATAAGCCATTACTATATATATATATATTTAATCAGTAGGATCCACCGCACACCTCTTAAGTCGTTCCAGCCTGGTGCTGGTGTTATGGAGATGTTTGCAAAACTCCTTCATATATGATATACAACAGCACAAAACACCGCACACAGGTCTTAACTACAGATTCTTTATTAGCACATATGCAAATGCACTACGTTTACGCATATGTGCTAATAAAGAATCTGTAGTTAAGACCTGTGTGCGGTGTTTTGCTGGTTGTATATATATATATATATATATATATATTATTTTTGGTATAAGCAATTATTATATTTTTGCAGCTCAGAAATGTCAAGAGAACGAGGAGCAGTTAGGAGAGATGGTCAGAGCGTGCGAAAAAATGTGTGCAGAGCGTAGCGAGCTACACGAAGAACTGAGTGAAATGGTGAGTTGGCGTTGGGAGTATAAAGTGTTAAAAGAATTGACACAGATCATGTAAAGCCAAATTGTGTTACTATAACTCCTGGGTCATCAGAATTTCCTAGAATTCACTGGGAGATGGTTGTAACCAGAGCAGGAGTATCCACAAGGCAACCCTAGGCAACTGCCTAGGCCCAGGAAACTTCTGGGGGCCCAGATTCAAAAGCAGTAACAATATTACAGTCTATACAATATATGTAGCAAAAAAGGGGCCCTAAATGATGGTCCACAGAATAATGAAAAAAGTCCTCTGCACTCGTACTAATGTGTGTGCTCACTCCTCAAAACAATCCAACCCTTGATGGATTAACATACGAGAAAATGAAAAAGCAAGGGTGGCACTCCAAACGTAATTTTATTCATATAGACCAAACAACATCTCACAACGTTTCGGGGGATACGCCCCCTTCCTGAGGAAGGGGTGCCCCCGAAACGTTGTGAGATGTTGTTTGGTCTATATTGAATAAAATTACGGTTTGGAGTGCCACCCTTGCTTTTCATTATGGCCCAAATGATGGCCCTGCCTAGGGCCCCACATGATATTAATCCATCTCTGGTTGTAACTGCTCCCAACAGTTTTTCTTACTGGTACAGATAAAACTATCCAATCGACTGATGTTTACAGGGGTTTATCAACTTCTTTTCTTTCCCTTTAACACTGTGAACACCACGGACCCCATGGAAACAGTGAACACCACACCTAGTGTGGCCACAACAATTGCCCAACACCAGTGTGCGCTTTAACACGTGGATCGTGTGTTAAAACGCAGCAGTGTGTGGTCTAGCCCTTAAAGGGGCCAAGAGCATCATTCTTACATATGCAAAATATGCAGCATTTTGTTTTTCATGCCTCTATTATTCCTTTAAACCCGTACAACAAATTCAATGTAACGAAAGCGCGTGTGTGTAGTGTTCTAGTTACAGTGATTCATAGCAAGTTCTTCTGTAATTAAGTTCATGTCTAACTGGTTGCTGCAGGTTGTGGATTGGCTTGGGAAATATGTCTCTATAAGGCTAGGGTTACCAAATCAATAAAATATTAGAGCACAGCTAATTAAAAACTAATGCAGCAACCTAATGTGGACGTGCCCCCCAGTCAATAGATTTTGGGGCAAAATAGTTAAAACTCTTTCTGAGATTTTATGTATAGAGATTCCATTGGAGCCCACACTTTGTATATTGGGAATACCCAAAAATACAGAATGTGGGAGAACTAAACGCAGGGATTGTACTGCAAAGGTGATTTATTCAATGCGACATGTTTCGGAGCTAGGGTGCTCCTTTATCAAGCATCGAGCACAATAGCTCCGAAACATGTCGCATTGAATAAATCACCTTTGCAGTATAATCCCTGCGTTTGGTTTTCCCACATTTGTATTTTTGGTGATTTATCATTTCCACGCAAGACGGAGTGGGGTGGGATTGGAGCCATATATTGAACAAGTTAACAATGTGTGAGTAGCCACAATCTTGCTTTTGGAACTACATTGGGAATACCTCAGGTGGACTCCTGGTCAAAATATCATTTAATGTTGTTACGGGAAACACTGTTCTATGCGAGAAAAACTATTGTCATGAACTGGATGGCCGCACAGCCCCCTAAAATCAAAATATGGAAAGAAATGATCAACAAAGCCACTCCGTATATAAGGTTAATATATGCTGGTAGGGGTTGCCCTGATAAATTTGTGAAAATTTGGAGCTTGTGGTACGACTATATGGGTATGAATATATCACCAGGAACAAATCACTAATCTAAATAAGATCTAAACAGGACACTAAAAAGTCCCTTTACAACCCAATGACTTGTCCAGACCCCATTATAATATAAATATCATTAAAGGGACAGTTCAGTGGAAATTTAAATATTTTTTTAAATTGTTAGTTTGTGTAATGCCTCCTTAGTTATTCTACATATTCTCTCCCATTTTGAAAAATCAGTGAGCTGACATTTCAGGTTCTAACGGTCCTTTTTCTTCCCAGGATGCACCACATCCTTGGAATGTTCCTAACAGTAATTCCTAATGATTGGCTGTTGGGTGGGTCAAAGATGCTCAGATCTCTACTGAGCAACTTAATCAACCCAGGCGCTGGGTCAAGGGCAAGACCGTAACGGTCTCTACTAGGGGTCCTGCACACAGGAAGTCAGCATTCTGGTTGCATTTATTTATACACAGACACAATGCTGAATTGGCAGATTAAGGTCATTGGGATTAAAAAATACTGCTTTTTTCTGAAAAGTAAATGTATTTGCACTGAACTTCCCCTTTAAACCACTTCTGATATTATGACAATTGGCATTCCTCAAAGCCAACTTTAGTTTCCCTTCTCCCAAATTGTATATAGAGATGGGATCTGGGTTCGACACAAACCCGGATCCAACACGGAACCACTCGAATCCGAAAGATCCGTCCGAATCCTCTGGATTTCAGGACTTCGGAAGACCTTTTCGAAAGTACAGGGTTATTTTCGATAATTTTCGAAAATAGCCCCGAACATTCGAAAATCTTTGAAAATACGATCGGAAACTCAAAATGGTCTCCGATTGTATTTTCGATAATTTTCAAACGTTCAAGGATATTTTTTTAAATTATCGAAAATAGCCCTGTACGTTCAAAAATTATCGAAAATTCATTCCGATTTCGGATTTTCGGATCTTCGGGATTTTCCCGTGATCCGGGAATCCGAAAACACAACGAAACCAGTGAGTTTCAGGCCATCTCTAATTGTATATTTTAATATTAACTCTATATAAAAGGTACCTATACAATCATATAGTTGTATTACGCTCTGTAATATTTAGAACATTGCAGATAAGATAAAAATCTTTATTATTGTTATCACAAAATGTATGTATGGTACAACTTATCCTTTTTTTGAATAAAGAAACGAGTTTAAAAAAAACTAATGCAGCAAGTTTCCTTGATGAGCATACATAGGGCTATAGGTATTATATCACCAACATAATTATGTGTGTTATATTACAGAAAGGCTTGGTCCTAAGCCATGTGGCTCACATTCAGTCACTGGAACAGCAGTTACAGATGTGCACAGAACCGCATCCCTTCCCTGGGTCAGCTCTTTCCAATCCAGACATGCAGTACCTGTCACTTCCTCATGGGCCAGATGTGTCACATGGTGAGGATCTGGGAATTTATTGCAAGTATTATCTTTATTTTAAACATTTGTGTGACGTTTTTCTAAGCCAAACTACAAGTTCCCGGAAAGCATTAGCACAGGCCAAATACCCTCTCTATAGGCTAAATTCCATACTGACCGTCCATATTTATCAAAAGTCAGGTTTTGGTTTTATAACTGCTGTACAAATTTAGTTCCCAGAATGTAACATACTAATGGAGGTTGAATAAAGACATATGTCCATCTAGTCCAACTTTTATGCCCTACTCATTAACCCTACCTGGGAAAAAAACAGCTGAAAAGGGGGACAAATTCATTCCGGAACTACAGTATATGTATTAATACCAGTAATTCTCAATATTATATAGTATCCCTGTACCAACCAGAACTACAGTATATGTATTAATACCAGTAATTCTCAATATTATATAGTATCCCTGTACCAACCAGAACTACAGTATATGTATTAATACCAGTAATTATCAATATTATATAGTATCCGAATCCATGTACCAACCGCAGAACTACAGTATATGTATTAATACCAGTAATTCTCAATATATATAGTATCCCTGTACCAACCAGAACTACAGTATATGTATTAATACCAGTAATTCTCAATATTATATAGTAATCCCTGTACCAACCAGAACTACAGTTAATATGTATTAATACCAGTAATTCTCAATATTATATAGTATCCCTGTACCAACCAGAACTACAGTATATGTATTAATACCAGTAATTCTCAATATTATATATATCCCTGTACCAACCAGAACTACAGTATATGTATTAATACCAGTAATTCTCAATATTATATAGTATCCCTGTACCAACCAGAACTACAGTATATGTATTAATACCAGTAATTCTCAATATAATATAGTATCCCTGTACCAACCAGAACTACTATATATATTAATACCAGTAATTCTCAATATTATATAGAATCCCTGTACCAACCAGAACTACAGTATATGTATCAATACCAGTAATTCTCAATATTTATAGTATCCCTGTACCAACCAGAACTACAGTAATGTATTAATACCAGTAATTCTCAATATTATATAGTATCCCTGTACCAACCAGAACTACAGTATATGTATTAATACCAGTATTCTCATATTATAAGTATCCCTGTACCAACCAGAACTACAGTATATGTATTAATACCAGTAATTCTCAATATTATATAGTATCCCTGTACCAACCAGAACTACAGTATATGTATTAATACCAGTAATTCTCAATATTTATAGTATCACTGTACCAACCAGAACTACAGTATATGTATTAATACCAGTAATTCTCATATTATATAGTATCCCTGTACCAACCAGAACTACAGTATATGTATTAATACCAGTAATCCCTCATAATTATATAGTATCCCGTACCAACCAGAACTACAGTATATGTATTAATACCAGTAATTCTCAATATTATATGTATCTCCCTGTACCACCCAGAACTACAGTATATGTATTAATACCAGTAATTCTCAATATTATATAGTATCCCTATACCAACCAGAACTACAGTATATGTATTAATACCAGTAATTCTCAATATTATATAGTATCCCCGTACCAACCAGAACTACATTATATGATTATTAATACCAGTAATTCTCAATATTATATAGTATCCCGTACCAACCAGAACTACAGTTATGAAATTAATACCAGCATTCTCCAATATTATATAGTATCCCGTACCAACCAGAACTACAGTATATGTATTAACCAGTAATTCTCAATATTATATAGTATCCCTGTACCACCCAGAACTACAGTAAATGTATTAATACCAGTAATTCTCAATATATATAGTATCCCCTGTACCAACCAGAACTACTTATATATATTAATACCAGTAATTCTCAATATTTTTAGTTTTAATAAACTTATCGCCCACTTTTAAAGCTATTTAATGAATTGCCATTACCACATCTAAATCTGCTGGAGGACAATTCCACAGTTTCACCATTCTCACTGTAAAGAAACCTTTCCTAACCTGAAGATGAATCTTCTGTTCTTCTGATCTTAAAGGATGGCCATGCCTCTGATGTGACCAATTGGTGAACAATGCACCAGAGAGTTTCTTATATGGCCCATTCATATATTTATATATATGATCCTCTCCTTGCAATGGCTGCTTCTCCAATGTAACAGCCCTCTCTTTCCCCATAGTTGATCCCCTCCATTCCCTTATTAATTTAGTTTCCCCTCTAAATTCCTTCCATTTCCAAGATGTCCTTTTGTATAGGATTCCAGAACTGCACCGCATATTCCAAAAGAGGGAGACTAATATTTTCTCTCTCCTTGAATCTACTCCCCTTTTTATACAAGAATATCTTGCTAGATCTAGCCGTTGCTACCTGGCATTGTTTGCTATGGCTAAGTCTGTTATCTACAGAACCCCCAAATCCTTTTCCATTAGAGATTCACTTAACACAGAGTTTATTTATGGTGTAGGTGGTACAAGGATTGTTAAACCCCAATGCATCACCTTACATTTATCAACATTGAATCTGCCATTCTGCTGCCCATTTTGATAATGTATCTAGGTCTGCTTGCAGCTATTGTGCTTTATTTGAAGCTTTCACAGCTCTGCATATTTTAATGTTGCCCATTAGTGTTGAGTGTTTGAAGCATATGGCTGTAGTTTGCTTCAATCTTTCACTTTTGTCTCCATAGTGGGTCACAACCGTGTTTCCATTAGTCAGGAATTCTTTATGTTCTCTGTCATTTTGTTTGCTGTGTATATTTCACATCTCAATATCTGCCTTTTGAGGTGACAGCAAAATGTATAGCGCACATCAGGATTAATTAACCAATACATTGTGATATCCCAAGAGGATCAGTTCTCATCTGCCGATTAAATAACCTGTGTAACAATACTATAGGGACAGCTCTGCCATTGGGCCTTACTAAGTTGGTTGTCACCTTGTTCCTTCTTTTAGTTCTGGAACATGCCATGAGCTGGCAGGCTCCCCGTAGCTGGACCTACAGAGGATATTGGGGGCAGAGGCGAGATGCAGAGTTGGAGGAAGCACGAAGAGATCTGCAAAGTGCACAGCACAGAGAGAAGCAGCTAAAGGAGGACGTCTTGCGCCTGGAGGAAGAGTTGAAACGGCTACAGGAGACCCGTGAGCAGGTCAGAAGAATTGCCAATCTTTCATATAACTATAATGTCAGTCTCTACTAACTCGCTAGATCTGGGTTTATGGGCTGTGCTTTGAGTAACAAAAAATAGTTCACAAAAGTAAAAAACACACATTTGTAATAGTGAATTATGGTTAAATTCTCTTTACTATGAAATCTGTGCATATTTATTGGTGAATCACACACACACTTTGGGAACAAGGGGACGGGGGTGAAAAAAAGCGGTTAGGAAAGGTTTTTACAGTGAGAATGGTGAAAACTGGGAGTGTCCTCCAGCAGATGTGGTAATGGCAAGTTCATTAAAACTTAGAGAAGTGGAGCTAGACTAAAAAAAATTGAGAATTACTGGTATTAATATATATACTGTAGTTCTGGTTGGTACAGGGATACTATATAATATTGAGAATTACTGGTATTAATACATTTACTGTAGTTCTGGTGGTACAGGGATACTATATAATATGTATTAATACCAGTAATTCTCAATATTATATAGTATCCCTGTACCAACCAGAACTACAGTATATATATTAATACCAGTAATTCTCAATATTTTTAGTTTTATAAACTTATCTAGCCCACTTTTAAAGCTATTTAATGAACTTGCCATTACCACATCTGCTGGAGGACAATTCCACAGTTTCACCATTCTCACTGTAAAGAAACCTTTCCTAACCTGAAGATGAATCTTCTGTTCTTCTGATCTTAAAGGATGGCCATGCCTCTGATGTGACCAATTGGTGAACAATGCACCAGAGAGTTTCTTATATGGCCCATTCATATATTTATATATAGTGATCATCTCCTTGCAATGGCTGCTTCTCCAATGTAAACAGCCCTCTCTTTCCCCATAGTTGATCCCCTCCATTCCCTTATTAATTTAGTTTCCCTTCTCTAAATTCCTTCCATTTCCAAGATGTCCCTTTTGTATAGGATTCCAGAACTGCACCGCATATTCCAAAAGAGGGAGACTAATATTTTTCTCCCTTGAATCTACTCCCCTTTTTATACAAGACAATATCTTGCTAGATCTAGCCGTTGCTACCTGGCATTGTTTGCTATGGCTAAGTCTGTTATCTACCAGAACCCCCAAATCCTTTTCCATTAGAGATTCACTTAACACAGAGTTATTTATGGTGTAGGTGGTACAAGGATTGTTAAACCCCAAATGCATCACCTTACATTTATCAACATTGAATCTGCCATTCTGCTGCCCATTTTGATAATGTATCTAGGTCTGCTTGCAGCTATTGTGCTTTATTTGAAGCTTTCACAGCTCTGCATAGTTTAATGTTGCCCATTAGTGTTGAGTGTTTGAAGCATATGGCTGTAGTTTGCTTCAATCTTTCACTTTTGTCTCCATAGTGGGTCACAACCGTGTTTCCATTAGTCAGGAATTCTTTTATGTTCTCTGTCATTTTGTTTGCTGTGTATATTTCACATCTCAAATATCTGCCTTTTGAGGTGACAGCAAAATGTATAGCGCACATCAGGATTAATTAACCAATACATTGTGATATCCCAAGAGGATCAGTTCTCATCTGCCGATTAAATAACCTGTGTAACAAATACTATAGGGACAGCTCTGCCATTGGGGCCTTACTAAGTTGGTTGTCACCTTGTTCCTTCTTTTAGTTCTGGAACATGCCATGAGCTGGCAGGCTCCCCGTAGCTTGGACCTACAGAGGGATATTGGGGGGCAGAGGCGAGATGCAGAGTTGGAGGAAGCACGAAGAGATCTGCAAAGTGCACAGCACAGAGAGAAGCAGCTAAAGGAGGACGTCTTGCGCCTGGAGGAAGAGTTGAAACGGCTACAGGAGACCCGTGAGCAGGTCAGAAGAATTGCCAATCTTTTCATATAACTATAATGTCAGTCTCTACTAACTCGCTAGATCTGGGTTTATGGGCTGTGCTTTGAGTAACAAAAATAGTTCACAAAAGTAAAAAACACACATTTGTAATAGTGAATTATGGTTAAATTCTCTTTACTATGAAATCTGTGCATATTTATTGGTGAATCACACACACACTTTGTTCGATTGCACTTGCACACCTGTAATTATTCTCCAAATGGATACTATTTGTATTACATGCTGCTTTATTTGATATTATGTTCCTTTGCCGGTGACCATAAAGCAACACAAGATCTGTACACACTGTATATGAATTGTTGTGTGTTGTGATGTTGTTCTACAGCACATTCTGGTTATCAGATTGAATATTGTTACTTCCTACAGGGTTTTCTGTGATATTTCTTTTCCTATATAGCACTGACCATATTACACAGCAGCACTGCGCATTACAATTCATTGTATCCATTCAGAGCAGACCCTTATATTCTAATATTGATGCAATAAAAGGTGAACGGTTACCCATGCTATTATTCAGGAGCAACCAATTAGATGTCGTCTAACTAAAGTAAAAATCTAATATCTTATTGGTTGCTGCAAATAAATATCTTGGGCAGAGTTTTGCAACTCTTAATGCATCCGCCCATGTCCTACCACACACAGTATCTTCAGAATGCCTGTAATGCAATAGCCGTATTTCTGTGATTAGTTGATCAGCCCAGCCTTCCTGTTTTGCTTGACTTCCTTCCTTAAAGGAAATCTTCATACTCATTCACATTTTACATTACTTTTAGCTCAGAAACTGTTGATTAAAACAAGGGGCTGATGCAAATCTACCACAACCAATCATATGTGTAACAGCATAAGCCCAGTAACTATCTAACATCTAATTAATCACACAGGCAAACTTTAGGTTCATACACACGTGTGATTGCGGGGACAGACCCTCGGCCCACAATGTGTCTATTTAAGCGACGATTGTTCTGTGGATACAACTCTTAGGCCCGGTATGCAAGGGGCGATATTTCAGTCAATTGTGATAAAAAATATTGGTGCAATTTTTACTGCAACTGATTGATCTCGGTTGAATTTTTATTTCACACGGTCTACAATAGATGGTTCAAAGTAGTGAAATTTGGTTTTTTGGGAAGTTCAGAATGAATGCACCATCTTTCAGGCATTAAAGGGCATGTCCACCCCCAAAACTATAATCTCCCCCACTACTGGCCCCCCAGTGTAATAAAATCCTTACCTTACATCCCAGCTCCAAATGGTTCTCCTGGAATGTCTCCCCCCCCCAGTCAAAAAAAGTGGCCACCAGGAGGATAGCAGAGTCCATATAGGACTCTGCCTTCTGTCTCTCCTCTGGGAGAAGTTTAGCTTGCGCAGTGCAGGCCTCCCCCACCCTCTCCCTCCCCCTAGCTCCAAACCCTTTATTATGGGTATGCGTCCCCCAGCCCCAACTGCAATAACCTTTATATCCAGAAACTCCCCCGATAGTTACTTACCTTGCCTCTCTTCTCCGCTGTTCTAAGCAGCTGGCAGCAGTGTCCCTGATTGGCTGCCTCTCAGCCAATGACAGACATGCCTGCCGGTCCCGCCCCCTCCTTGCAGTTCCGTGCAAGCAGAGGGCTGGGATTGTGCGGCGGGGGAAAGAGGTAAGGTAAGTAACTATCGAGGGAGTTTCTGGATATAAGGTTATTGCGTTTGGGGCTGGGGGACCAATACCTATAAAATATCAAAAGGGGTTTGAAAGGGTGGACATGCCCTTTAAGTGCGTATGGTTGGCTTAAAGAGCACTGAGCATGCCTGGAAC
The DNA here is from genome assembly GCA_019447015.1 of Hymenochirus boettgeri. Taxonomy (NCBI): domain Eukaryota; kingdom Metazoa; phylum Chordata; class Amphibia; order Anura; family Pipidae; genus Hymenochirus; species Hymenochirus boettgeri. The sequence continues at coordinate 74,608,076 of CM033476.1, read as the reverse complement.
ACAAAACAGAGTTGGGGGCAGACACCAGACGTATTGTTTACTAGGAATAAAGATACATTTTAGCATTTCTATCAGGAAAGTAATTTAGAAAGTGATACATTGTTTTTATCATCAGATTTTGGCTTGTAAGTCAGGAAAAATGACTGTTTTGCATTATTCACATAATTTTTATTATTCAAATAATTACTAGATATGGTTAGGAATGTCCAACATGAAAGCATCAAGCAGGGGCGTAACGAGCAGGGGGAGCCACCACAGGGCGACCCAGGAGCCAAGGGGGCCCATCTTCTTATTTTTCCTATGACAGATATAGCTTCCTCCCAGAAAACCACTTTGGCTAAGATAGGGTCCCCATCATAGTTTTGCAGTAGGGCCCAGTGATTCCTAGTTACGCCACTGCCATCAAGCAGTTGTGGGCTGTTGAAGCATGCTGACAGTTGTAGTTTTATACAGTGTAATTGTTTTCTCTAATTATTCCCTGCCCTTCTTACATTTCCTAGGGCCTTTAACATTATTCCATATTTTGTTACAACAGTTTATTTGTCCTTTAAACACAGTGCTAATAGGGCCATTGTTACAAACCTTATTGTTTACTTCTTTCTCCCAAGCCCTCACTGTAACCGTACATGGGAGTTCTGTATCTTTCTATTTGTTACCAGGGCTGCTGCATAACTGCTGAACTGGTCATGTTGACAGCATTGTAAATGCGAGTCAAACCTAACTGACCCAGATTTCCCAGCACTAACAGCCCACCCACTTCTAGTGAATACACTAGGGCATTTAAATCACCACGGCATTTGTCAGCAAATCTATCTGTCTATCAACGCAGAGATATTTCATTAAACTAAAGATTCTTTGCCAGCATTTAAAATGCTGTAAAAAACCTTAGGCAATCATGTAATAAGCAATTATAGTGTGTATATGTGCGTGTGTGTAATAAATACAAACACAGTCACACACAGTTGCAATTGGCTTGCTATGCAAGACCAGAGAACCTTTACAGGGCATGACATTGCAGAGGGAGACTCATTTAGACTATTGGAACATCTAAAGGCAGTGACAGATGTGTTGGATTCTTTTGTTGACAGATGTGTTGCCTCTAGTGGCAGGCTGATTACACACTATTGTAATAATCAAAGGTAACCCAATTGTTTTGCCTGCAGCCTCATTCGATAAACGGTTTGTTAAGAGACCAAAGGATGTCGAGTAATTCATTGTAGACAAGATATAATTTAGATTAATGTAAGTTTAAGAGGTTTACTAAGGAAATCTCTAATGTGGAAGCACCTAGGATTATATGCAGCTCTTGGCAAGCAGTTACAGACAGCAGCATTAGCCAAGTTGGCAGCACAGTGGCTCAGTGGTTAGCACTGATGGCTTGCGGTCCCGAGTTCGATTCCACCCCATATCTGCAAGGAGTTTGTATGTTCTCCCCGTGCTTGCGTGGGTTTCCTGCGGGCACTCCGATTTCCCCCACAATCATAACGACATACTGATAGGTTGTATATGTACATAAAGTGATTAGATTGTAAGCTCTTCGGGGCAGGGCCTGGTGTGAATTGAGTAAATAATTGTAAAGCGCTGCGGAATAGCGCTATATAAGAAATAAAATACATACATACAAGTAAGTTGTACAAAGGGTCATTATAGAATTTTAGATGGTCTAAATTAATCAAAATTAATAAGGGGGATAAAGGAGCTTAATGGAAAACTATATTGTAAACATATACTTTTTCTAAATAAAAAGTACCTGGGGCAGGGAGGTAGGAATGATTATTCCTACCCCCAATATTGTTTATATAGTTTTCAACTGCCCTGTACCTTCCTGTATTGAAGATATTGCTGAAGCACTCAGGAAGCCTGGCAGAAGCAGTTTTTTTTGTGCTGCCACTCCTCATAGAAATAATAATTGGAAGTAGAAAATACTAATTCTACCTCCCTGCCCCTTTTGATTTTAACTGTTTTTGAAAAAACTTTGTATACACTTTACTTCTCCTTTAACATATAAGGATTTCAGGTTTGTTTACAACCTGTTGATTGGCTGAATTGGACAGTTCTGCGTTACTCCACAGGTGTTCACAATGCAGATGTTAAATCCATGATAACTCTAGGAGCCTTGCTGGGAGTGTTTAAAGGGAAATTGAATCTCAGAATGACCCCCTTTCTTTTGATGTACCCAGGATAAGAACTTAAAATGCTACATCCTAGTCCTTGGGTTTACCTTAGATTGTCCAGAACACATAAATGAATTTGCACTTCCTTGTCTGCTCCCATCTAGCCCATGGATCAAACATATGATCGCATAAGTGTCAATAGTATTTATCATTCAATAGTAATAAACATAAACACCCCCTTAGCCCACATCCTAACACAGTCATGAATCACAGTAATGTAGTGAGAGTCCACGATACTTATCAGTCAAGTCGGTGAATAAGTAAGAGTCCGTGCACGGTTCCACGTCAAAGGGACTGTGTATCGAGGCTACAAATCACAAGGTATCATATCAATCTGTGGGAGCAGGGAAAGTGGGGTGACTAGCACCCAAACGCGTTTCGCATCATCGCTTTTTCAATGGCGCTAGCTGGAGTCCGTGTGAGATCGGTTATAAAGTGTCGATCCACCAATCAACATGCCGACTCACATCACATGTTGTATCTAGTCACGTCACCAAAGTCTTACGACCGTAATGTCAGTGTCCATATAACCAATCACAAGAAGTATATATCATATAAATCGTCGTACAGTAAAAGTGACCTAGCGTACACAATATGACGATATGTCAGAAATGCAGCATATAGGATAATACGGGTACGAGAATCAAAACATAAAAAGTGAAAGTGAGGTAAAAACCTCATAAAACTGAAACCCGGAGTTTGCAAGGTATAAGTGGGAGCTCCGGAGCTCAGATCCGATCACCCATAGTGGCGCCTGAAACCAATTTTTCAGTTGTCATCAGGGTGATAGGGACTGATGATATATAGGGTATGTTGGTACCTGGGTCACAATAATATTCAAATAAGAGAAGCCTGTATCAAACAGATAGAATGGGATACTCCTAGTCCCCAAATAGTAATAAATACATATATAATATAGAAATATTATCTGTATTCGCCGTGGAAACATCCGTGTCCAATGGATTGTCAGTGCACCCAGGTCAACGGTGGCCAGACTGTTCCTGTGGCATATGTCATCCAGATCATGACAAAGATACCAGGAGATTGCTGGTTAGAAAGATCCTCCAGAAAAAAACTATCCAGTGGGTGTTCGGTCGCTCACAGATCTTCCTGTAATATCGAGTCATCTGTGAAGAGTACATGATTTCCATAGCAAGAACAAGAGCAAACCAGTCGATCCAAATTCCGATCCATCACATCAGGTAGCCAATCATGATAGTGCCTTGATATGTGATCAGCATACTCGTATCCTCACTGAAGATATGCCCCGAACGGAGTGGAGACAGGATCCATGAGGCTCCAAGTCAGTCAAGGACGATGCTGTGGGTGGGAGCCTTCATACTAGAGCAGGAGGATACAAATTGTCAACAATGAGTTAGATGCATGGAGTAAAATTCATCTCTTCATTTAACCCAACTGGTTGGACAGTGTTAAAATTAAAGATATATCTGAGCTACAAGACGAAATAAACCCCAAAACATCAAACCCCTATGACACAGAAGGTATGCTACTGGCATATCTCCCGACACACCCCCCTCAGATCCCAAACTATGTATACTGGGAATACCAGAGGTAGATATCTGGAGTAATACACACCTAACTATCTGGAGTAATACACACCTAACTTTAATAAGAGAAACCCTCTTCTTCGCCAGACGACTTATAGTACTCCAATGGATGGCACCCACAGTCCCCACACTCAACTCATGGAAAATATTAATCACTAACACACTCCCCATGATCAAGCTGATATATAAAAGCCGAGGTTCTTTACACAAATTCATACAGCAGAACCCTATGGAGCTGGGATGTGAGGTAAGGATTAAACTACACTACATGGTGGGGCCAGTAGTTGGGGGGATTATAGTTTTGGGGGTGGACATGCCCTTTAAAATAAAAGCAGTAATCTGTATCTCACCGTTCTAACACAGGGTTTGTGTTTTATTTCCCAACATCCCAGTATCACACAGTGCGGTCACTGACCATTGTCATTCTCAGTCCTAAGATTCTGCAGGAATTTATTACAGTTGGTCACACCCACTAGAAGCCTCTAGCCAATCCTTTTACATGACAGATTAGGCAATGGAGCATGTGACTGAGGTCAGGGATGTGGCCAATCACTGTACATACACACCGTTATTTCATCCAGTTCTTAATGGGGTTACATTTACATTAAAAAATTTTTTAGGAATTTTACAGTTTATTGGTGTTTTTAGGATATTGGATAGTTTCAGATTCTGGAGTGTAAAAATGTGGGTTTAGTTCTCCTTAAAATTGGAGATATTCTACTACTCTGATTGGCTACCTATATTGGCACTGTGGTCATGCTCCTTTGTACGGTAAGCCATGCACACACAGATATAATAGTTGTTTTAGTAAGTGTTCACATTCCAGGGTTACTATTTAAACCTATGTACTGTATAGAATTCTATCTGCTTGATTCACTGTATTTCGACACTGATGTATTTCTGCCATTCTTTTAGGAACTTGTTACTGGGCAGACACAGCGGGAGATGGCATGGCTGAAGGAGGTTGGGGATGATCAGTAAGTGATATGTATCTGTACGTCTCTAAAGCTGTGTTTGAAACACATTTTCCAAATTTGGAAGGTCACTGAAATTAGCTCTAGTGTGAATAGTCTTTACACTTAACTAGCCCCATTCAGTGAAATCTGTAGACAAAATCTGCTCCATGTGCACTTTGCAAAAATACACTTACCAGTAAAAAAAAGTTTTTAAAATCTTCTGCCCTGGTCCTTCTTGTCCATCTTTAGAATGCAGTGCATCGCTATGAGCACAACATCAGTGCTGGATTTACTATACAGGGCACAAGTAGGTATGTGCCCAGGGAGAGGGAAGGAAAAATATAGGGGGATGAATAAAGCGTACAATTCCAGTGCATATGTGGGTATCTTATTCCGAGTTGGTAGAGAAGTCAGGTTCATACCACAGGTGCCACCCCTTGGAATATTTCTCAGGGCAGCCTCTATTTTTGTTAAAGGAATAGTTCACTGGAAAAGTGAACTATTCCTTTAATGTATTGATTGAATCCTGGGAGGTTAAGGAGCTTTGCCTTACCTCCCACATCGTCTATAGCTAGCATGCGTGATATTGCACGCTATAGAGGATTAGAACCAGGAAGAGGTCAGAGATATTCATTTCTGCAGCGGTGGATCCCTGGCTCCTGACATATTGATTGAAGAACGGGAGGTAAGGCATAGCTCCTTAACTTCCTGGGCTTCAATGAATACATTAAAGGAATAGTTCACTTTTTGACTGAACTATTCCTTTAAAGGGTATGTCCATCAATAAAAGTTGGTTTCTAACTGATTTACTGAAGAACAGCAGGTAAATGCACTATCTCTTACCTGCCGTTCTCAGTAAATCTTCCAGGAGAGGAGGAGACACTTACCCGCGGACCCGCTCCAGCGCCGAATTCCCTGATGCCTCCGATGCATCTCCAGTCCTTTGCACTGTGCGTGCATGCGCACACGTGGGAAGGAGCGAGGACGCATCGGAGACTGTCAGTGAAGTCAGCGCTGGAGCGGGTCCGCGGGTAAGTGTCTCCTCCTCTCTGGAAGATTTATGAAGAACGGGAGGTAAGAGATAGTGCATTTACCTCCTGTTCTTCAGTAAATCAGTTAGAAACCAACTTAGTTTTTTGATGGACATACCCTTTAAGGCCAGATCTTTATTCACCATGTTAGGGAATTAAGTAGAGCCACACTAGTCTTGAAAGTCGATAGTAGAGATTTATTGCATATGAATATAAACACATGTGGTGGTCACTCAACTGGATATGCTTATGAAGGTTCTCATTCATCCAGGTCATGGTATATCTGTTGTATTCAATTAGATCAACTGGACTTGAAGTTTAGTTCTTGAAGACGTTTCGCTAGTCATCCGACTGGCTTTCTCAATTCAGAATGACTTGTACAAGAATCTGTGGCAATTATGTACCCTGGAAAATCCCAATTAGCATATCACATCCAAGTGTTAAGGGCGTGATTGGATAGTGGCTAAGAGGTGTTATAGGAACGCCCAGAGTAAGGTGTCAAAACAGCATTGTACATGGCAGACAGATGGTGTCGAACCCCCCCACCTCTATTTAGGCTTGGTTTCTTTATTTTCACATAAATGGCCTCCTTAACACCTCTCTTGAACCAGTCACGTTCCTTTGCCAATATGTTAACATATGCTAATTGGGATTTTCCAGGGTACATAATTGCCACAGATTCTTGTACAAGAATGTATGTATTTAATGTATTGATTAAAGACCAGGAGGTAAAGGTATCTTCCATTCTTCAATCAATTGTATATTTTCCTCACTCGCAATCCACTGCCGGCTGAAGTGACAAGTCCCGACTGCTTCCGGTTTCACTTTAACTATAGCACGCATTAGCGTGGATGCGCGCTATAGCTAAATTTAAGCAGGAAGCGATCAGGTGTGACATATGCTCAGTTCTATAAAAGAAGTGCAGTGCAATCTATGTTCTGTCATGCAGTATAACTATAAATTAAGAAACTCCCTGTGCAATTATGTAGTAAAGGTAACTATTTATATTGCTCAATAATCTCTATTATACATTGTTGAGTGACTTCCCCCTCCTGGGCTGGCATGTAATTTATATGAATTAAAAAAATCACAGTTTTCAACATATGAAAATTAATTCACACTGTTGTTGGTTACTAAGCAGGGGAAATTCATTCAATAAAAAGTAATAGAGAAGAGTGTAGAATAAACAGACTTTTCAACACAATTATACGGGTGGATTTTGGTTATTAGTTATCGATTGGAATACCGATTGTGTTTATCCACTAATTAGTAGTACTAAGAAATAAATCTAAAATATAAATATCCATGAATTGATTCTAGAATTCCTAACTAGCCAATTACTGCAAACCAGAAATCAGCAGCATTGTCAATCATCTGTAACTCTGCAGGTTTCTGGCACTTCCTGAATTCTATAGCCCTACTTCCTAATAAGCTTTGATTTGGTTTTCTTTCTGTTCGGTCTTAAATACACAGAGGTCACAGGAAAGTCAACTAGAGTTCTGGAAAGGGGAATTGAGACATCACTGAGCATGATCAGTGAAATAGTGTCCAGGACACACTCTGGTAGGAGGTCTGCAAAAATCAGGAAATGCCAAAAAACAACAAAATTTAATACTGTAGATAATTTTTTTTTTTTTTTTGTTCAATAGATTTTTATTTTTGCAGTAAAAAATAAATAAAAAAACCCAAAAGAAACATTGATCAGTCCTTAGTCAAAACATAAACAAATCATACAGTTTTATAATACTTTTAAATGTCTGTCTTACGGTTTGTTTATATTATAGTTAGTAATACAGAGACAGTATTATTATTTGAGGAGTTGTTCATTTTTAGATTCCATATTTCCCAGATGCTGGTCCATTTTTTTAGGCTTCCTTGCAGCATATGAGCCATGTGTTCTCCCTCCTGGATCCGCCATATCCTTTTTATCAGTTCCTCTTTAGTAATTACTCCTCCCTTCCAATTTTTTGCTATTAGGCCTCTGTTAGCACTGCAGATATATTTTATTAGGGTTTGGGCACTTTTATTATAACCTTCCATGATACTGTAGATAATTTTGCTGAAATTATGAATTATAGAATACCTTTTGGTTTATTTATATTTACGGTAAGTAAAAGTATTTTTCTTTTGGTTGCGCTCAAGAAAATATATAAAATAAAATTAGTTTCAAACGTTCTTATCTTCATTAAAATCTGATAAAACACACACATATATATTTATATAACGTACCCATTTTTTTCCACTCGAAGAGTTTTGGTCAAAACCTTTATTCACTACTCCAAACACTCAAAATAAAAAACAAATATCACCTTTAAGGGTGATAACATATTTGTTTTTATTTTATATTATTAATCCTTGAGCTCAACCAAAATACAAAAACTTTTACTAATCTTTGAAATGGAGTACATTTTTGGAGTGCCTCTGGCACTAGAAACTGTATAACACTACATTTATTTATATTTTAGCTTTAGGTGTCCTTTAAGTATTTTTTTGTTTTTTTGTGTTTGGAAAGAGCACAGGGCTTAATTGTGAACAGCTATTGGAGTTTGAACTGGACTTAATTACTGTGGCTTACCATCTACATTAACTAGTAATCTTTACTCCTTAAATACATACTAACTATCCTCTTATTAAAAGGTATTTCTTCTTATTTTAGGATAAAATGGTTGTAGTTGTTAGTCCAGTGGCGTATACTTTAAGGATGAGTACTGTAGGATAAGGTGATACCTTTTTTAAAATAGACTAACAGTTCATTTTTACAGACAAGCTTTCGAGAGATACACTTCTCTCTTCCTCAGGCCAAGCAGTACTAAATAACACATGGTACATCACATCATTAAAGTTCCTATTTTATGTAGCAGTTCAATATTTCATCCTGCAGAGGGTGCTCCATGAGAGTAGAATTGGAGTGTTTACAAGAAAATTAAAATGATTTGCAGAACATGCTGTGTAGCAAACTATTGTATTAGAATGTGTCATATATATGTAACATAGTACTGGAGGTTGAATAAAGACATACGGTATATCCAATAATTCTCAATATTTTTTAGTTTTAGAAACGTATCCAGCCCACCTTTAAAGCTATTCAATGAACTTCTCCAATGTAAACAGCCCTAACTTTCTGATCTGCCTGCATAGTCATGTCCCCTCCATGTACCTTATTCATTTTGTTGCCCTTCTCCGAACTCCTTCCATTTCCAAGATGTCCCTTTTATATTTAGGATTCCAAAACGGCAATGCATATTTCAAATGAGGCCTTACCAGAGACTTAATAATTTTCTCCCTTGAATCTATTCTCCTCTTTATACAAGACATTATCTTGCTGCCTGACATTGCTTGCTGCATCTAAGTAGAGATGTTTCGTTCCGTTTTCAAATTTTCCGGAAAATTCGAAGATTTGAAAATGGACCCATAGACTTCTATGGGAGAGAAGGTTTCTGTCCATTTTGAGGGACAAATAGTAATAGTAAGTTACTGTAAATGACACAGAGACCTGGGGAATGGTCTGGGGAACCCATCAATATATCTTACCTCACGAACGGGCTGTTTTCAAGCTTCCACCTATTTTCGAGGGTTACCGAAATCAAACGCTACTTTCGAGGGTTTGATTTTCGATAAAAATTGAAAATTCGAAAAATCCATGTTTCGTGAAATCCGGGAGTTCCCAAAGTTTCGTCGGGACTTCGAAACTGGGTTCTATTCGAACCCACATCTCTACATCTAAGTCTGTTATCTACTAGAATCCCAAAATCTTTTTTCAATAGAGATGCACTTAGCACAGAAGTTTTCAAAGCTCTGCATAGTTTAGAGTCATCGGCAAACACTGAGTAGGATCTAATTGGTATAGCAGAAACATGGCTAAATGTTATATAATAACCATTTTTGAACTTTTTGAATATTGGTATTACATTTTTTATTACAATTTTTTTCCATTCCAAAGGCACATAGCCAGATAAAAGAAAAGATAAGGAGCAATAGTATATATGTGTCTCTCTAGTCTATTCAAAGGGAAAAAACGGTTTAGCAGGGGCGATTTGTATCCATTCTGGGTTAGATAGTATGCCACGTCTCATAGTAGGATTCAGATATTTCCTGCCTGCTACTACCTCACTATTTATTAGAACTTGTAATATAGTGAGGGGGAAAGGTGTGAAGTGTGAAAAAAGTTTTTCATATTGGGCTTCTGACTTTAGAAAGAATGTAGAAATAATGCAGGAACCTGAGCTGATCTGTGCAGACACCAAAGAAGCAAAAATTCTCTGCATAGACATGGCTGAAAGCTCAGTAAGTACACAGCATAGACTGCAGATATATTTGTAGTTATCTAAATATGCATTGTTCAGTGGTGTGGTTTGTGCATGTGCAGATATGATTGTATATGTGCAGATACATGTATTTACATTGTATGTGTGCACATTTATGTGTAGATACAGGTCCAAATCTACGTTTTATGTGTTTAACTACAGTTCATGTGCAGATATGTGATTGTACTCATGCTGATATTCATTTGTTCATGGGCAGATATGTGTGCCGATATTAATGTTTTTCAAATATGCATTTGTATATGTGCAGCCATTTCTTCATACGTGTGCAGATGTGTTTAAACCTGGGCAGATTTGTGCATTTGTACATGGGCAGATATTTGTTCTATGTGTGTAGAAACTCTAGTGGCCTCGTGTTCCATTTACAGAAGGAATGAGTGAGAAATCAGGCCCTTTAGTTTTATGCGTGCAGGAATGTGTACACATGTTGACGTGTTTAGACATAACCTACACTTATTAATAGCAACGGGATATTTAATGATGCTTTGAATTTCAGGTATCTCATAAAACAGCAACTTACATTAACCTGCATGCTACACCGATGCGTGTAAAGCTTGTTGTGTATTAAACAGGGCCATACTATGTACAAGACATTTCAAAAAACAGGTTAAAAAATAAAAAGTTTGGCATCGCTAACAAATAGTGATGGAATTACAAGAATTTATGGCACTGAAAATAGTTCTATGGATTATACAGGAGTTTGGGGGTAAAACGTAATCAGACATGAAAGCACAATAGAACTATATTAAGTATTCATTGGATGGAGCTCTGAGCACGTTTGTGCTTATTTACAAAAGTACTTATGTATTTATACTGGATTCTTTGCGAATGTCATTCTTTGCTAAAGAGATTGTTTGTTAAAGGGATTCTTTGCAATTCTCTAATACTGGGATTCTTTGCTATTCTCTAATACTGGGATTCTTTGCTATTCTCTAATACTGCGATTCTTTGCTATTCTCTAATACTGCGATTCTGTGCTATTCTCTAATACTGCGATTCTGTGCTATTCTCTAATACTGCGATTCATGGCTATGTCATAATACTGCGATTCTTTGCTATTCTCTAATACTGGATTCTTTGCTATTCTCTAATACTGTGATTCTTGCCTTCTCTAATACTGCGATTCTGTGCTATTCTCTAATACTGCGATTCTGTGCTATTCTCTAATACTGCGATTCTGTGCTATTCTCTAATACTGTGATTCTTTGCTATTCTCTAATACTGTGATTCTTTGCTATTCTCTAATACTGTGATTCTTTGCTAAAGTGAATCTTTGTTAAAGGGATTCTTACCTATTCTTTGCTACAGCGATTCTTTGCTAAAGCGATTTTTTGCTAATGTGATTATTTGTTAAAGGGATTCTTTGCTATTCTTTACTATTTGATTCTTTGCTATTCTCTAATACTGTGATTCTTTGCTAAAGTGAATCTTTGTTAAAGGGATTCTTACCTATTCTTTGCTACAGCGATTCTTTGCTAAAGCGATTTTTTGCTAATGTGATTATTTGTTAAAGGGATTCTTTGCTATTCTTTACTACTTTGATTCTTTGCTAAAGTGAATCTTTGTTAAAGAGATTCTTTGCTATTCCTTACTACTGCGATTCTTTGCTAAAGTGATCTTTTGCTATTCTTTACTACTTTTTTTCACATGTTTGGTAATACAATCGAACAAAGTAAGAATAATTTTCCCTCAACTTGACATTTGTGATCTTAGACCTCATTCAAACGATAAATATTAGTGCAATTGTGTCCTATGATTTTGATCATTTATATAACTAATGTGGGTTGAAATTTTCACAATTTAATATAAAGTTTGCAGTAAACTCTAAACATACTTTAATGTTAATTTCCAGTTATCCCCTGTAATGGATAATATTGGGGGGTGTTCTTGTCTGCTCTAACGCTTACTGCTATTGTGTGGGAAATACCCATTACTAGTCTGATTACTGGACACTCAGCGGTCTATTTTTTTTCTTTTCCAGACAGATTCTGCAATGCTGCATTAGCGAGAATAATTAAAATGATTAATTTAAAAAAATCTGCAAGTCTCATTTTTTTGATGTGGTAAGGAGCATAACAAAGTGTTACCAAACATTTATTTTCAAGTTAGTCTTTTTTCCCCTTTGTTTGTGAAGCTGATAATATCATTTGTTCGAAGTCTATTTTGAGCTTAGCAGAATAAGACAGACTTTGCTCATCTTCCTGTTTTAAAAACAAAACTATAAATGCTTAAAATGTGATTGTTTGGAGTTCTTAAATTGGCATTGTTATTATCTTAATCAATATCCATTTTTATTTTATCATTGTTTTCTTTAAAAAAAATAATAGAAAATTAAATTTAGAGTAGCTCAGAGTGGTTATTATTTGGTTATTAAAGGGCATGTCCACCCCCAAAACTATAATCCCCCCCACTACTGGCCCCATTGTGTAGTGTAGTTTAATCCTTACCTTACATCCCAGCTCCATATGGTTCTTCTGCCCCCCCCCAAAGTCCAAAAAAAAACGCCCACCAGGAGTACTGCAGAGTCCATATAGGACTCTGCCTCCTGTCTCCCCTCTGGGAGAAGTTTGGCATGCGTACTGCAGCCCTTCTCCCCCTCCCTCCTGATTTAGATTCCCTCCCCCTGGCGTAAAAACCTTTTCATAGAATAGTATCCCTGTTCCCCCATCGCTATATTTCTAATATCAGAAAGTGTCCCAAACATTACTTACCTTCCATCTTTCCTCCGCCGCACTGAACTCCCGGCAGCCGCGTCCGTGATTGGCTGACGCTCAGCCAATCACAGACGTGACTGCCGGTCCCGCCCCTCTGCTTGCGTTTTCTTGCAAGCAGAGGGCCTGGCAGTGCGGCGGAGGAAAGAGGGAAGGTAAGTAATATTTGGGGCACTTTCTGATATTAAAACTATAGCGGTTGGGGCTGGGGGAGCAGGGAGAATATTATACGAAAATTTTTTAAGAAGGGTGGACATGCCCTTTAACTCTTTGACCTTTCTTTGACTTTTACTCCAACTATCTTTACCAGTTTATTACATGTATTTATAACCACTGGTAAAATAAATTATTGTATTCAGTTTTATTGAAGAACAGGAGGTAAAGGAGCTGTGTCTTACCTCCCGTTCTTCTATAAAATGTGCAGGAGCCGGGAACGAAGTTACAGAACTTACCAGGTCTCTCGATCCTCCACCGCGTCCTCTGACAGGTCCCGACGGACTTAGTGCTTGTCAGAGGACATTCTGTAAGTCTGTAACTTCTTTCCTGGCTTCTGAACGTTTTATTGAAGAACGGGAGGTAAGACACAGCTCCTTTACCTCATGTTCAATAAAACTGAATATAAAAAATGTATTTTACCAGTGAAGATACCCTTTAATGATAAGTTCTATTCCTTTCTGGCAAAGGTATCTTCCTCTTCTGATCAATGAGCATTTTACAAGCTTTAAGATATGCAGAGAAGGCAGCAGGTGAAATTGCTTTTAATCATTGGTTGTGATGTCAGTTGTCACAGCCTTGATTGACTGCATGGAGGGAGGGGCCAGCTTACTCTGCCAGAATGGGGACAATAATTCTCCCTAAATACCTGGTTAGTAATACAGGTAATACAGTGCAAAATATTTTAGTTGGTGTTGTGGGAAGGTAACTGAAAGGTGACCATTTTTTGTTTTAAGGGTGGACATACCCTTAAATAAGATGTGCAAACATTACCCGTGCTATTAATTTGCAGCGACCAATCAGATGATTCCTTTATCTAGTCTACTGCGGAAAAGATTTAACATCTGATTGGTTGCTGCAGAATAATGTGACTTTGGAACATTTTCTATTTGAATTTGTATTTCGTCCCACATTACTTTCCAAAACGTTTTAATCCCTTTCCCCATCATGCCTTTATTCTATAGGCCCTTTTGTTTAAAGAAAATGTTTTTCTGTGTGACAGTTTCCCTAGAAGGTGTTTATTGTGCTGGGTGTTTCTCATGGTTATTACCACAAACACACAATGTGACTGAGAACTATACTAAGCAGCTGCCAAATGTCCCCTTATTCCTGCACCTGTTAATGGTAAAGAACAGTAACCTTAATGCCGACATTCACACTGCACATTCCATATTTCCTATTCTTTATTCTAGCGGCAGTAAAGGAATCTGCTATTGATTGTATGTTAGGATGTTCATAGGTAGGAGGCACGTTAAATCATTTTTTTATAGATGGCTGCAAAAGATATTTCAGGTGTCTTTCTGCAAAGTGAAAGTTGCCATGCTAGTTGCTATAATGAACTCTGATAAGAAGTAAAAGCTTGCCAGCAGACTTAAACAGAGCTGAAATTTCTGGAAGGCGTTTTCTTGTTTTTACTTTGGAAGCACAGAAAAAAATTGTATTTGTGCTGAACTTCCCCTTTAAAGAAAAGCTACTGCCATTTTTTTCATTAAATCTGTTGTCATACAATGTCATAAAAGATTGTTTAAAGGTCCCAATGTTAGGTTTGTCACCCTGCCTAATAAAATGAGTTTACTTTAAACCTACATTATTCCTATAACCCATATAGGAATCATAAAATGTTGTGTACAAAAAATTAATCACACATAGAAAGTCACAAGGTTTACACTATTGTTAAAACTTGATACTCTGCACTTTCAAGGTGACTGTTTTATTACATTTGTGGTTTGTTTGTATATAAATATTACATGGTGCTTCTGAAGGCTATCATTTCTTAAAATTAACTGCTATGTACTGTTCACCGAACTCCCTGAAACCCAGTACATTTAGTTATATATATATATATATCTAGATAAGAGTTCAGTGCACTCAAAGGATTTATAGAAAAGAAGCTATTTATTAGCTGTGCATAATATAGGCACAAGCTTGAGAAAGGCCCAAGACTTGGGGCTGAAACGTTGCCTATATTATGCTTTAAAAATGGTGCTAATTTTGCCCCAACCAATCAGATATTATTTAATATTTGAAAGCTAACATCTGATTGGTTGAGGCAAAATTAGCACCATTTACAGAGGTAAAGTATCATACCAGCAATCTGTGTGTGCCCTATAAGATAGATCATTATAAAGGCCACATTATTAAAATATTACGAAATCCATTACAGATACTAATTTTAACCAAATCCTCTCAAATGTTGAAAAGAACATGCAAATGAAAGTGAAATCACCTGCCCTGTCAATAATTGACACTGACAAATGAAGCAGAAATTTAAAGGAAAAGGTGTTTTTTCATCTCTAATGACAAAACGTGTAGAGGAAGATCTCTGCCCTAAACCAAACCTTGGGTTCCTTTTTACTCATCTTGGAAAACACCCATGTTAACCCACACACACTGGCAACCCACAGGCAAGGGGATCAGCAGAAATAAGTAATAAAAAGGTAGATCGCTATGTTAATGTCAGGAAGGGAGTAAAGGGAATCTGTACATTGCTGGAGATCAAAGATTCACATTTTCTCTTTTTGTGTGTTATTGTATGTTTATAGGAAAGTACACCGGGTTCCTAGGCAATGCAGGAAGGCGGAATAATAAGAATAGCCAAAAAAAGCAAAAATAGTGGATATTTAATCTTACCTTGATGTTATTTTTCTCCTTCCAACTGCATTTGATCTAAGTTGAGATCTAGCGTGCAACTTATTTTGCTTTAGTGAAATCAAATACATTCTGCTTAATTAAAACAATTCTGATTATATGTGCACAAAGCATTACTAACCTTTGCTTAGAAGGGATTTTAGAGATAGCCTGTCTCCCTGGTAAAGTGTACCATTTGTTCTATGGTCTAGAAATGTCTGGGCCCTCCCTTGTAAGATTTAACAATAAATATACTTTTACCTGAATAAGTGCTATACATTAAAGGGCATGTCCCCCCCTTGTACAAAAATGTAACCTGTAATACAGAACCCCCCAAAACCTCAGTTTCGTTTTACTGTTAACGATTCTCTGAGAAAAGAGCCTTATGAGTCCTCGATCCACCGCTGTGACAGTAACGCCACGGCCAATTGCTGATGACCATTATCAAACCAGCCTCGTGCACGTAAAGAGCACACTGCAGCAACAGTGGGGGGTGAACCAAGTGGCAGTGGATCACAGACTTGTAAGGCTCTTTTCTCAGACTGTGAGCATCTCCAAACTGAGGTTTTTTTCTCTCTTACAGGTTAAATTTTTGTACAAGGGGTGGACATGCCCTTTAACATAAAAGGATAAACCGCTCTCTTTATAGTTTACAATGTATTAATAATAGGCAGGAAATTCTATTGTTTTAGCCATTCAGCGTGTGGAATTTACATTTAGCAGACAATCTGAGAACATTTTATTCAACAGATAATATATGTAAATGTCCAACACGGACACTTATAAATATTGGTATCTTGGGGTTAGTGCCTTAGTGTGATAGATAAAATACTAAAAAAAATATAGTATTAAAGTGTCCAATATCAGTTTAAAATGTGATACATCAATAGTAAAAACCCTATATTAAAAGATTAAAAAAACAATAATAAATGCACCACATTCTGGGATTTGGTGATCCAGAAAAACCTCCCAACCACATCCTGGTATAAATAAAATCCTATACAATTTGCACTGAAGACACCTGCACTCATTTCATTTATAGCAGGAAGTGGTTGTGAGTTTTTCTGGATGGCCATATCGCAGACAATGGTGTAAGTGCTTTGCTTTTATTATGGAAAAACAATATGAAAAGCAACCTGTATATAGAACCCTCTAAGTAAAGCTGGCCATACACAAATGCGATCCCACAGCATGTGTGCCAACAGATCACATGGACTCAACCGGTCCCCATACACCGCATGATCGGATCAGTTCCCTCTACTTAAAGGGAAATTTTCCATCATTCCCGATCGAACTACGGTCGTTCGTCGGCACTCCGATTGGTCGGGAACAGCCCCTTCACACCGACGATAATGGGTAAATCATATCTTTCCCCGGTGGGACTCACACATTATTGTTCGTATGTATGGCCACCTGAATGCACAACTGTAAATAAATAAACCACCAATTTATTTCTATAATAAAAGGGCTTAGCAATCTATCCCCACAAATATTACACAGTATAGCTGGCCAGCAACAAAACAAAAAAAAGAGTAATAATTATAATAATAATAACCGGTTCTTAATATAAGTCAAATCAAGGATCCACAGTATAAAGCACTAAGCAGAAAGTCCAAATGGATAAAGAGGAGACTTAAGATAAAAATGATGTCCTACAGTCACAGATCAAATTTTGTAACCCACTAGAATGGACAGAATATGAAAAGTGTGTGCATACATACAGTCTCATATATCATAACAATGGTGAATATATTACCAATCCTATAGGAGAGCAGGAGAAGCCGAATCCGTGGCCCTATTATCCTCCATGGCTGCAGCACTTGGGAAACAGTATGGGTACTTTGCGTGGCTGTAGTAGTGTATCAGAGTATTTTATCGGTCTACTCTTCACTCTCGCTCCTGGTAGAGTCACATAACTAAAAAACAGTTCCAGTCAAAAACAGTTCCGGGTTATGGATGTCGTCACCGCAACGCGTTTCACTCTGACGAGCTTCCTCAGGCAGCAGATATCCAAAATTCTTTTACAGCTGTTTCTATAGTTAGTTTCAAATTCTATATGAACACATTTATTTCCTAATTCTCCTTTACAAGTGTAAAATGGTCCAATGACTTTTTTAAACCTTGGAGGGAAATGATCAGATCTAGTGTTTAGCATACGTAGTTTGTGTCTCGTGTGCAATGTAATGTGGTAGGGAGTGGCCCCTTTGGACCCATTCCGGGTGTCTTAGACCCTGAGCAAAACACCCTATGTGATCAATGGTACCAATTGTCACAATAGTAATATTAGAAAATTAAAATCACTACATAAGGTGGCCATAGTATTGTTGGTTGAATAAAGACAAACGTCCATTTACCGTAGTCCAATCTTTATACCCTACCCATCCGATCTATTGGATCCTTTCCGACTCCAAATGGCAATCAGAAAGAAAGGATCCTTGGATCAACAACAATTATACGTTTCAACATTATTGACCAATAATATCGATCACGCAAATTTTTGTCCGGCCCTATAGCGAAAAGGGGACAATTTTGTTTCCCAGATTTCATTTATGGACACCATTATACTGATATTAACTACTGATATTAACTACTTAAATGGATGTATTAAAACTGCAGTACACCTAACATAAGCAATAGATCCCTTAGGACAGCGATGTCTAACTTTGGCACACTGATGTTTAGAAACTACATATCCCAGCATGCCTTAGTTGTAGCATCTGAAGTGCCAAGGTTCAACATCACTGCCTTAGGAGTTCTTTCACTGTGTACATTGTTTAGTAATATATTTAATATTATATAGTAAATATTTATTTATAGATGTTTTGTTTTATGCTTGCACCCACGCATATATACATACATATTTATACTGGCGTGATCGGAGGTTTACACCCATGTATCTGTGTATTATTCCAGCCACGCTGTGCCTAAGAGGCAAATGTTATTTATTGTACACAGGAAGGAAGTTGTACTGATGTTCATCGTACATTTAACTTTGTTTTACATTTATTCTGTATCTAGGTTAATTATACATCTATGTGTGCATATATCTCTATAGAAACTGCATTACAAAAGTATTTGTGTTTGTTCAATGGTATAATAGTATGCACCTCTCTCCAGAGGATGATCCTATTTAGATGACCATAACATGACTGTTTGTGGGACACGTTCTATATTTATGGCACTATTTAATCAGTGATCTGGTGTACAAATATCCCTGCTCACAATTTTAATTTAGAAACTCTAGAAGCAACTCTTCAGATAACCACTAGTGAACCCTACCTATTTATTACAGTGTTTAAATAGTTGACATACATTATTACTTAAAGGGTCACTATACTCACTCAGACCACATTATCTGAAACTACAATTTGAGAGAAAATGGTGGCACTCGCATATTTATCTGTGCTTGCTTTGTCATTAAATCATTAGTGTTTAGTAAGTGCTCCAAATTTCCCCCACCCGCCCTTACTTCACTGCCTTCTTATAGTGACACTTATGTTCTGCACAAACTCACCATAGACACGGCTTCCACATCTTCCCCTCCCTACCCTGCCTACCCTGCCTTCTTTTCTCTGCTGATTGTCTTACTTGTAGCAGAAACTGTGCTGGCAGGTAGCCAAAGATACTAGTAAGTGGTCAGTGATGGGGAAAATATTATACATTGTGCTTCTGGAGTGACAGTTCTTTCCCTGTAAATGCTATGATTTCACATTGTGATTTATCAGAATCTACAGCTCAGAGTTAAAATCCCAAAAAGTTTTAAATTAGTGGTGTCTTGCTGTATCTAAAGGTGTAATTTTTGAAAAATGTATTTTTTTTAGAATAAAGCTGATTCAACAGAATTCACCACAATATTTGTTAATAATAATATATATATATCAGATAAGTACCAGACATTATACATTTTCCAAAAATGCCTTTTTAGTCCTAGTTATATAAATAAACAGCAGCAAGCAATAGGTCTGGTTATCATTCTTTAATATATCTAAAAAATACATAGTAGACCACAGTATTACAAGATACTTTACTAACCCCTTTTTACTCCTAATTATATAAATAAACAGCAGCAAGCAATAGGTCTGGTTATCATTCTTTAAAGGGCATGTCCACCTTTTTTTTTTAAACATTTTGATGTAGTGTAGGGGACCCTCTCCCACCCCCAACCACTATATTAGTTTGTCAAAAAACTAACCCAAACTCTACTTACACAGCCTTGTTCCACCAGCGTTCAGACATGGCCCTCTACTTGCATGAAACTGCAAGCAGGGGGCCGGACCGGCAGCCATGCTGTGATTGGCTGAGAGGCAGACGATCACTGAATTGGCTTCCGGCAGTACAGAATGCTGGGGGAAAAAAGGCAGTGTAAATACAGGTCGGCTTAGTTTTTTGACAAACTAATAGCAGTTGCGGGTGGGAGAGGGAGCCCTACACTACAGCAAATGGATTTTATACTAGGGGCACAGGGAACCTAACAGGGATCGAGAGGGAGGGAGGGAGGGGTGCAGTGGGCTGGCCAGACTGCGCTAGCCAGAAACCTCAGAGGCGGAAATTTTTCCTCCCTTGCAGGCTCCTGGTGTTCACTTTCTAGAACTTTGGGCTGACATTACAGGAGAACCACATGGAGCAGAGAGGATTTTTAAACTCTACACACTGGGGCCAGCAGTGGGGGAGATCGTCGTTTTTGGGGTAGACATGCCCTTTAATATATCAAAAAACACATAGTAGACCACAGTATTACAAGATACTTTACTAACCCCTTTTTACTCCTAATTATATAAATAAAGGGCCGCAAGCAATAGGTCTGGTTATCATCATATATTAAATATCTTTAGACTAAATAGGTTCTTCATTTTAAAAGATACAATAATGCCTAAATATACATTCAGGTTTTTATTGCTAGGTAAAATTAGGATATTTGTATGGGGGTGATGGGCTGAACCCTGCATGGAAGGCCGGAGAAGCCTAGTGAATAAGATTGCTTTGATGTGGTTAGAAATGTAGGTTAATGTTAAGTTCAAAACAATTTAAACGTATGTAGCGCTGAAACGAAATCCTTAGAAATGACACATTAGGTATTCGGTGTGAAAGGTAAGTGAAAAGCAAGGTTTCCTCTTATGGTGAAGCCATTTTGTTTCTAAAGAAGAATTAAAGCCCAATTATACATTTAGGTTATTTTCTGTGTAATGATCTGAATGTTCATATTTATTACTTTTAACTTGCTGTTTTATTCCTAAAATTAGATGATATTGTTGCTCATCTTCTTTTTAAAGGAATTGTACACTGAAAAAATGTTTTTCCTCATTTCAGTCAATAAATGAATACATGTAGGAAGCATGCCTTTAATCCAGTACTTGTTTTGCCCAAGCTCAGTCACTCAGCCCCCTGCCAGACTATCTGACTCTGTGAGGTCAAGCATGCTCAGTAATCCATGTTAGGCAGCTTTGGGAGAAGGAATTTCCCACCATGCAGTTCAGCTGAAATAGGGGACAGATTCACACAAAAATGGTATAGTTTTGTACCAGCTCCTCTATTGAATACAATATCTTACTAGCGCCCCTACACTTGAATAGGGAAGCGATCACCAGCTATAAAGGATCATGGGCAAGCATTGATGATTTGTTTTGGTCTAACTAAAAGGAGGGTGGTACTACTTCCACCCAAGCTCAATAACTTTCCAAACAAACAAAAAATGACCAAACAAGTTCCAAACCTGTGGGTGCTCCCATATTTACCTCTTTAAATATAACAAATAAGGTAATACAGTTTCTGTGCCTGTGTATTCAGGCAGAAAATAAATATTATGCTTCTTAATGTCCTTGTATTGTGGAATTTCCATAAGGCTTGGTGTTCGTTAGCCTTCCCTATTCAGAAAGTCACCCTCTGCCCATGTTGAGGAATATATAATATAATTTTGGGGGGGAAGGGTTTAGTAAAGTGTCTTGTAATCCTGTGGTTTACTGGTTAAATGTTGAGTGTCAATGCAGCAGTAAAGGGTGCAAAAGTTTACCTGTGCTATTCATTTGCAGACATCACATCTCAGCCAATCACAGGTGCCACTGCCTGTCTGGCCCCTTCTGCAGCTTCCGTGCTCGAAAAAAAGGCACAGAAGCCGGGCAGAAGAAAGCCGAGGTAATGAGGGCTGGTTAGTAGATTTAGGGGCACTTTCCAGCAGTGTAAACCTCGTGATGTCCAGGTTTAGGGGGTAATAAGGCAGAATACAAAAGTTTGTTTGGGGGTGGACATACCCTTTAACATTTTACTGGGTTTCTGAGTTAGATAACATATGAATGGTTGCTGCATATTAATAGCACAGGCAAACTTTTATTGCATCAGGTTCTTATGTTACATTTATTCAAACATGGGCAACACACAAGATATGTTTTAGCCTTTTCACCTGCTTATATAATAGACTAGTTTGTGTGTGAGGTTCCATTCAGAAGCTGCATCCAATAACACGTGTGTTTGCTTTTGGGCTTTGTCTCATTACACAAAACCATGTAATGAACTAATGTAGTTACACATTACTTTTCACATAGGGGCAAGTCTCTGGTTTGTGGCTGCTGGTAACGGAGACATTGTAGGATTACGTAGAATTAATGTTGCCAGAGTGTCTGGTTTAATGTGTGTCCCCTTCGTTTCCTGGAAGAAAGATTTGTCTGAACCCATGATTCATCTGGAAATAATTTAGATTGTATTTGTTCTTTAGAAATCACTTTCAGGAGGGCTGGACACTTGTGTTTGAAGAGGTGTTATCGCTCATTATTGCCCCCTCAAGGCAATGCGCCGAGTGCATTGCGAATGGAGTTTACCTATTGCAAATCTTTAAAGCTAGCTATCTAATGGAGTTTATGATTACGTCTTAAAGAGCCGTAATCTACTCGATACGTTGGTTGCGGGAGTTGTGAGACACAGTTTTTGCGTAACGCTGCAGCTACCGTTTGTTGTCTCTTAAAGTCCGGTTAGTGTGACTTAACGATCCCTATTGTTTTGCAGTAACCATCGTAATATCAATCGTAATTACAATCACATACATAATCTGGATCAGGGGCACCTCCTCCCAAAAAGCCACTGTGAATGAAGCACGGATAGGGGCCCCATCATAATTTTGCTGGGGTGGGGGGCAGTGATTTCTAGTTACGACACTGATCCGGATAGAAAACTTGCAGGAATGTCTGTGAAACAGCTACTCCACTGGACATTGCCATTCATCTCCGAATGTCAAATTGGTGTAATATCAAGGTAGTGTATAGCCAGCTTAAAGGGAATATCCACCCCCAAAAACATAATTTTATTGGCCATTATCCTTTAAAACAAGTCAAACCCTGTTAAAATCCGTTCAGCCAATTTTAAGATACATACCTATTTACAACCTTCTTTCTGCAGACTAGGACCATCTCAGTGTAAATCCAAGCTCCTGACGTCACCCCTGTGCCTTTTCCGTCCCCGCGCAGCCTTCATCCTCCCTGTGTGCACCCAAACAGGAACTGCATTTCAGTAAACCACGCGGATCCATCCTCGCTCCCCCTTCCACGTTGGGTAAAATCCTTCCATAGTATAATAGATCCCCCTGCCCAGACCTAAACACTGTGCTATTTCTTTAACAAAATAGTCAGATTTGTACTTACAGCCCTTTCCCCCCCCCTGCGCACTCTGTGACATCAGCCACGTCTGTGATTGGCTGCGTATTAGCCAATCACAGAAGCGGCTGCCAGTCCGGCCCCCTGCTTACAAGTCCCAGCAAGCAAGGAGCCAGATCAATACACCGCTGGAGTGAAGGAACCGTAAGTACCATCCTGTTGATTTTTTAAAGGAAAAATATGGTGGTTGGGGGTGGCTATCACATTAAATTGTGATTTTTAGGGTGGACATACCCTTTAATGCTGAGGCGGGAACGCAAGCGTGCACGTCGCCGTACACTGTGATTGCGCAATAATGCAGGTCGCATGTGCTGCAATTAACGGTTTGCAGATCAGACGCACAGCAACGCACTAACGTGGCCACACTAGTGTGTGCTTTTTAACATGCGATCCAGTCGTGTGTTAAAACCCGCTGGTGTGGCCTAGCCCTTACAGTCAAATCAAAACCAAGAGCAGGATACTAGTAAACAATCCGTAACTATCTGCATTAAATGGAGGAAATGAATGATAGTCTTAGGCTTATAAATTTATAATTTAATCTACGCAAACCTAAACAAATAAATAAAATGCATATAAAATAGGAACTAACCTGGAACGTAGGAAATAAATGCGTTTCAAAATCAACAACTTCTGCATTGTGTTAATGTCTGGTCTTTTGTTTATTAGGGTCAATCTGGCTTTGGCTTACACCGAGCTCACAGAAGAGTTGTATCGTCTTAGGGACCTCACTGCTTTACAGAGCCGCATCTTGAGGACACTGCTAGAGGAGCAAGCAGGTAACTGTGTCCATTGCTGAAAAGCAAGTTGCCAGGATTTAGGATATGTCTCTGAGTATCATTGTTTTAGTGTTGATTGTTCTTAAGCAGGGGTGGTTAAGCTGTGGCACTACAACTGTGCAGCCCTAGAATCAGGCCACATATATACAGTATGCCCAGCCACAATCAACCTCATTCTTGATCTACTTAAAGGGCATGTCCACCCCCAAAACTATAATGTAACCCACTACTGGCCCACTGTGTAGTGTGTAAAAATCCTTACCATACCCAGCTCCAAATGGTTCTCCCTAAAGTCCAAAAAATGGCCACCAGGAGTACTGCAGAGTCCATATAGGACATCCTGTCTCCACTCCAGGAGAATTTTGCCATGCACAGTTCAGCCCTCCCCCCTCTCCCTCCCGTTTTGGTCTCCCTCCCCCTAGCGTGAAACCCCTTGGTCATATGTTAGTGCTTCCCCCCTAGCCCCAACCGCTATAAAAAAATTATCAGAGACTCCCCCGAACTCTACTTACCTTACCTCTTTCCCCCGGTGTTCTAAGCAGCTGGCAGCCGCGTCCGTGATTGGCTGCCTCTCAGACAATCACAGAAGCGGCTGCCTGTCCCACCCCCTGCTTGCAGTTCCATGCAAGCAGAGAGCTGGGACAATGCGGCGGAGGAAAGAGGGAAGGCAAGTAAAGATCGGGGGAGTTTCTAATGATTTTATTATAGCGGTTGGGGCTGGGGGGGGATGCCCTACTATGTGTAAAAAGTTTTTTGAAAGGGTGGACATGCCCTTTAAAGGTCTCCCAATCCTGCCCTACCTGCCCACAAGCCACAATTTCCTTAATTCCTGCTAGGTTTATAGGTAAACTTTCCTTTCTAGTTATCTCATTGCTTTATTTAAAGGTTTATCATTAAATTACCTTAAAAAAAATATTTTAAAATTGGAGCATAACAACTGTTGCTACGGTGTTTCTATTGTGGCACTTTTACTGCTTCCAGGGTGCTTGTAATTGGATAAAATCTTGTGATTGGATAAACCTTTAAACCGATTTCAATTATCTTATTCCTAAACCATGAAGAACAGAACCTTCATTCCAATGTTAAAGGGCATGTTCACCCCCAGACAAATCCCACATTCACAATTCTTACCTTTCCCCTGGTGCCCCCAACAGTTGTTATATTACCTTGAATCCTCTGGTCCCCCACTGCTCTTTGCAGCCTTCATTACAGCTTGGTAAGCTCTAAGTGCATGGACACCCAATGACTTGTGAAAGCTGCAGTGCATGACTTTGACTGATGGGACAGAGAGCGATGAGGGCCTGTGGACAAGGTAAGATTGAAGCCAGAAGTTCCTGGTTTGGGGGTGATTGGTGTGGTGTTCAAAGTTTATTTTGGGGGTGAACATGCCTTTTTTAAGCTATGCAAATATTTATTTATTTAATAATGAAAAAGTAAACATGATTACAAATGTATTATTTAATCTAACAACAGTTGCCTATTCAAAACTTTGGCATAGGAAATAGGTTGTTTCCTATTTCAAACTGAGAAATGGACCGGTTATACGTCCGAAGCATATTGTGCGTGGGGCATTTTCAATACATTTTCTAGACACTGATTATTGCCATACCTGGCTCTCTCCAGTCTTTTCTTGTGTTCTTTTTTTGTGTTCAGCTTCATGGACTTGGGGTTGTTGTGAGGCCCTACCACCGGATTGCAGAGCCTACTGAATGTACCTCACTGTGTTAATATAGATAAACTTTCTCTTGTTTGTAAAATGGTCCCAACCCGCTTATTTAATTTAGAGGTGCAACAATTTGCCTGTGCTGTTAATTTGCGGCGACCAATCAGGTGATACCTTTTTACTGTTCTGCTACAGTTCTTAAACATTTGATTACATCTGATTGGTTGCTGCAACTTGACAGCACAGACACAATGTTGCACCCCTTATTAAATAAGCCCCTGCTTGTTTACATTATCCTTTATTTACCTCACCTCCTAACCACCCTTTGAGATCGAACAATGCGCTAACCCGTATGGCATCAGTTGGCATGGCTTTAACTAACCAGCAAGGGATCTGCAAATTTGTTTATTAAAAGATAAAAAATGTGTCAGTGGAAGTTTCTATGAATTACACATGTAGCTGGAGCATTTGTAGTTCATCGCCATCTTGATTGTTAGAATGTTTAATGTGTTGTGTTGTGCAGGAAAATGTGATACAGCAATGGTCCAGTTTTGCATTGAACATTATTTAAATTAAAGAGCCCTATTGAATTAAGTGAAAAGACTTGATTTGAATTAATTTGTCCCAATTATAATATTGGCCCCAAAAATGTCCCAGTTGCATTATGACAGTATAATAGACCAAGCATCTATGTATCCATATGTATATTGACATGGTTGTTCCCTCATTCTGAATCAAGCCCTTTCCTTTCTTTCAGGTCAAAGGCATTCACCTCCACATCGTCACTCTCCTTGTCCTCTGCGACATTCTCCTTCCTCTCTCAGACACTCACCCTCCTCCCAATGTCGGTCTCCTGCTCCTCAGTGCCCTTCTCCAATCCATCAGAGGAGGTCTCCAGTCCCACAGTCTCCAGTTCACCAACGCCGATCACCTGTACCCCCAACTTCTCCATCACGTAGATCCCCAGTCCCCATCTCCTGTCCTGTACCTATAGCTGCTGAGGTCCTATACCCAAAGCCTGCCTCCCATCAAGTCAAGGCATCTTTCCAGGCCCGTCGAAGCTACTCAGAGATAAGTGAGCCTACTTTGTATCCACGTGCACCCCGTTCCCTCTGGATTCCCACTGGAACGGCTACATTGCCAAAGCAACGTTCCTACAACGAAGGCTATGCAGGCAGCCCTCCAGCAATTCCTTGTTTTCAAGATGCCACACAGCAATCCTCTGATGAGGAGGAGTGGAGCCCTCCATCCCCACCCAGCCCTGAACTTGGAGCAGTGCGATGTGCATCATTTTGTGCAGGGTTTCCCATCCCTGACACTGCCAGCAGAAGGATGTCTGCATCTTACTCACGTGCGGAACATGCACAGTCGTGGCCCTCAATTAATGTGAGAACTAGGGTGGTGAACCTTGCAGTGGGGTTGGAGGTTACAATCAATGGGCAATAGAGAAGAAAGGTTTAAAGAGGGCCATGTAAGGAATACAGGAAGGTGACATAAAAAAATAAAACCAAGCAATAATCACATACATTAAGTTAAAGGTCAACAGACCAAATAGTTTCCCATCTTAAAGTGATCTGAACCTCTATATTAATAAATGATTACGTTTTACCTTTCTAATCGCTCAGATTGAGGTTGCCAATAATCTTATTCCTATTAACTTGTAGCTATTTCTCAACTGTTCTTCTACATATTAATGACATCATCAGCCTGGTTAGATCATGGAAAACAGGAAGAGAATTTCCGACATGAATGACATTTATATATAAGTGCGTTTTTACGTTAAATATAGCAGTTTAGTTTGAAATCACCTGAACAAGACTTTGCATTTCTGTCTACAATTTGTTCATTTTTAATATTCTTGCTTCTTCCACAGCTACTGATGGAGACGATAGACTCTGAAGTAAGAAGCTGTCCTCTTTGTCAACTGGCTTTTCCTGTGGGCTACCCGGATGATGTTCTAATCAAACACATAGACTCTCACCTGGAAAACAGCAAGATCTAATGCAAAGGAGCATTTTGTTTTTTTGTAAACTTCCCTGAAGTCCCCTTGGCAAGTGAGCTGCTAATCTATAGGAGTAGATACTGATCAAATGACACAAAAACAACACAATTTGACTAGTTCAACACATTCTATGGGGATTGTGCGTAAATTGCACCTTAAGTGAACACACTGTGTGTCTATACACAAATACCAAACTGATGAGACCACTGTATACTTCTTTGTGTCTAGAAACACTGATTACACTGCACTGGATAAAGATGCTAAGCATCTCTATATGCTAATAATGTTATATATATAGATAAAATGCTGAGTATCTGCATAGATACTAGTAACGCACACACTAAAATGTATTATGATTATTTTTACACTGCATTGTAAACAGAGTACAGTATAATGGCAAGATAATGAAGATACTGTTCTATAGAGTCTGTATATTTTATTTACGGAATTACTGCTCTGGTTAATGACTTGGAGAACCTTGAAGATAGTGGCACTGTGTGCTGTAAGGCCTACTTTTTAGCCTCCTTCGCTCCTTGACGATAAATTAGAGGCTTCCATTTTGTGCCTGCCTGTGTTGTCAGGTTCCAGTCTGTTTCAGGTTGGTTAAATAACTCCTTTGGGTGCTCTTAATATCACCTATGGCAGAGGAGAGTCTGACTGAATATAAGGGGGGGGGGGTGGCCTAAACCCTTTTTTTTTTTTGGACAAAAGATTCTTGTGGTTGCTTCCTTACTGCTGTGTGTTGTGGCAGCCATTTTGAGATGTGAGAAGTAGTATTGTCGGCAGCAGAGACAATAGGACAAAACAAAGAATGTGCAATTTAAAGGACTAACAAGTCTCACTGCACTTGTTAACCCTATCACTGCCAGATCAGCCTGCTGAGCACTGCCGTGGGACCTCTCCTTTGCATGTAGAGAAATGTCCCAGACAGGCCCTGGCACATAGGGAGTTAAATATAAAGCTTCCTACTGGGAGTCACATCTCCCTGACATGTTATACCTCAGCCCAAGCCCTGTGTGCGCGTGTGTGAATGTTATATATATATGTGTGTGTGTTTAAACATGCATACATACATATATGTCTGTATAATATATATACTTGTGTATATTCATTGAGCCTGCATAATTGACATCTGTATTTCTGGCTCTGCTGGTCTAATGTCTTCCCACAATGTCAGGTTCACTGGTGTTGTGAGTCGGGGCAGTGTGGAGAACATTGCTTTGTGATGTGCCCTTCATGACACAGACGTGATGCATTGTGCTGCTTGTACTGCGGTGCTCTGCATGTTCATCTCTGCAGCATCCCATGCAACGTGATGCTCTGTGTATAATGCTGCTCTGCAGACCACACTGCCACCCTCACGGTTCTTAGCATATACCGGTCATAAATAAATAAAGTTTTCTTTTTTTAACTTTGAAGCCTCAAGATCTCTTTTTTTATGGGGTTTGGGGTGTCAGATTATCTGTGATCAATTCCTGAGGTGCAGCTAAAATAATCCCCATTGTAGTTGGAAAGGGATTTCAGCTACTTTGTAACTTGGAAAGGCTGGCAAGAAAATGTAACCAAAAGTTCAAAGGGACAATACTACAGCTGGAGATAAGGTGCAGATGTCATCAGATGTTTAAGGAGAGTTTAAAAGAAATGAATAGAACACAGAGTGGTAGTTTGTGGGGTTAAATTAAAAAATCAACCCATAAGACAAATATGAGAAACCTCCTCAACTAGTTAGCCACCTCATTTCTCTTGGGTATCTGTGTGTAAAATGTATATGGCGTCATTTCTAGAGAGTCTTTAATATACGTGAGGTTTGGGAGGCTACTTAACCTGTAAACTAGCAATTTTGAGAGTGGATGCCCTTTAATTCCAAACCCAGTTCCCCTATCTGTTACGTGACGTGATTGTCCATAGAGAATATAGTAATTTAACTTCCAGCGCCAGAGGGGAATGTTAAAGGTACTCTGTAGAGCAGCACTCCAAAGTATTCCACTGATTTGTAGACGAATTTCTCAAGTACAGATTGGTTGTGCTCATATGTAAAGATAAAAGACCAAAGTTGTTTTAAAAGCTCTTAAAGGGCATGTCCACCCTTATTATAAACATTTTACATTTCATAGTATATGTTCCCCCAGCCCCAACCGCTATAAAATAAATTTAAGAATGTGCCCCGATGTTTACTTACCTTCCCTCTCTCCTCCGACGCCCGGCCTTCTGCTTGCAAGACACTGCAAGCAGGGGGCGGGACCGGCAGCCATGTCCGTGATTGGCTGAGAGGCAGCCAATCATGGACGCGGCTGCCGGCTTCTCAGAATGCCGGGGGAGAGAGGGAAGGTAAGTAGAGTTCGGGGGTCTTTCTTTAAATAATTTTTTTGCGGTTGGGGCTGGGGGAAGATATACTACTATATGGGCAAGGGGTTTTATGGTAGGGGGAGGGATCGCAAAATGGGAGGGAGGGGGAGAAGGGCTGCAGTACGCATGGCAAACTTCTCCCGGAGGGGAGACAGGAGGCAGAGTCCTATATGGACTCTGCTATCCTCCTGCTGGGCAGTTTTTGGGACTTTGGGGGGGGACTACAGGAGAACCATATGGAACTGGGATGTGAGGTAAGGATTTTATTACACTACATGGTGGGGCCATTAGTGGGAGGATTATAGTTTTGGGGGTGGACATGCCCTTTAAAGGGCATGTCCACCCCCAAACTATAATTTAACCCACTACTTCTTTTTGGCAATCACATTTTAAATAATTAGCGATATTTTAATTTTTATTATATGAAGATTTTTATGGAATTTCAAAAATACAAGTTCCGATCTCGAAAAACAAAAGTTCAGTCGAAACTTTGAAAACTGACAGTTCCGTCTCGGAATCGGGTTAGTTCCGAACCCCAAAACCCATCCCGTAATGATTAGAGATGTGGGGCCATATTTATAAAGGTGCCGTATCGCTTTTAAGCCTTTAACGATCGGTGCGGCGGTTGTACATTTACAACCGCTACCGTAAATGTACAATAGCAGCCATAAATCTATGACCGTGATCGTAGATTTACGGACGCCACAGAATACCATTGCGGTAGTTTACTACCGCATGGCATTGTCATTTGGTGTATATGTACGACCGCAGGCATAGAGGCTGAGAGGCAGCCAATCATAGACGTGGCTGCCGGCTGCTCAGAACGCCGGGGGAGAGAGTTAAGGTAAGCAGAGATCGGGGGACATTCTTGGAATACTTTTATAGCAGTTGGGGCTGGGGGAAGGAATACTATTATGTGGCAAAGGGGTTTTAAGGTAAGGGGAGGGCTTGCAAAACGAGAGGGAGGGGGAGAAGGGCTGAACTGCGCATGCACAACTTCTCCCTGAGGGGAGACAGGAGTCTTATATGGCCTCTGCTATCCTCCTGCTGGGCAGTTTTTGGGACTTTGGGGGGGGGGGATTACAGGAGAACCATATGGAGCTGGGATGTGAGGTAAGGATTTTATTACACCACACAGTGGGGCCAGTAGTGGGGGGGGATTATAGTTTTGGGGTGGGCATGCCATTTAAACTTTAGTTCTTGTTTAAGAACTAGATTGCCTGAAGTCTCCTCTTTAACACTGCTTACTTACGGACAAAATCAATTTGTTTCACCAGCAGTTTTGCGAAACTTCACAGAGTTTTTGAAACAAATCTTTAATTGAATCTCAACCCACCTCTACTGCTTATGTTTAAAAATACTGTTCCACCTCAGTGGTGTAGCAGAGGTCAAACTTTAGGTCACCACCAGGGGCTAATGCAATAAAAGGTGCAAAAATGTCCCCATGCTATAAATTTGAAGTAACATATCAAATGTTAGGGCTTTTTGTTACTGGGTCACTGCAGATTGTTTGATTGGTTGTTACAGATTTATAGTAAAGGCAAACTAGTGCACCTAAAAATTGGAGTACCAAATCCATTGAGTAGATCCCCCACATGCATGTGGCATAAAATCATGTTACAATAGCAAGGTTTTTAGTGGTATAACACCTTAAGCTGAATTGAAGTTGAGAAGCTAGACAATCTAGTTAATAAGTTATGGTTGACCCTACCTATTTAACTGTAACAGATCAATCCTGATAGGGTTGTTGCAAAGTCAAAATGTATGTTTCGAAAACTGTGGAAACTTGCACACCGATTAACTTCAATTGGGTATAATTAGAATGTTTGTTTCTGTGGAATTTTCAGAAACATCTCAGAACAGTGGTCTGATAACCAGGAAAGGCCTCACATACAATATACAAAGGCTCCTTCCAGACTGCCCCCATCCAGCAAAACTATGATGGAGTCCCTTTCCCTGCTTAATCTACAGTGGTTTTCTGGGAGGAGGCTATATCTATCATAGGGAAAATGAGAAGATGGTGCCCTCTGACTCTGGGACCCCCTGGTAGTTACGCCCCTGCCCCCCTTCAAGTCTGTTCACCCATCCACTTTTTCTTCTTTTAATCTTTCCGGGGTGGACAGGTGGGGCAGAGGTCAGTTGATGTCACTCAACCTACTGGAAGCAGGAAGTTTAAACATTCACCCCAATGTAATTTTTCACAGGCTCCAGCCAGAGATGTGATTGTCGGCTCATTTTAAAGGAAATACTGCAGGCTTTCATTTAACCCTCACTTGTTTTGAGACAGTTGCCCTTAAAAAACGCCTTTGGGTTTTTTTTCTATAGAAATATTAACAATGACCCAAATATACCCATTTAACACTAATGACATAGTGAAGCCCTCTTTATAGGTTTAGAATTAAAAGGATCTTGAGTATTATGTATGGAGTATTAAACCCTGGGTATTCCTACCTCCAATTGTCTGCAGAGCAGATGAATGAAACTGGCGAGTTTGGTTCCGAAAGCTGAAAATCCATTTCAAACCCAAATGAAGCTGAATATTTTAACGTAGTTTCAAGTATGATGAATCTTTGATAATTTGATTTTCAATAAGATCCGTCTTTCAGAATATCCGAAAAAGTCAACTGGATCCGCGGATTTCCAAAACCACTAGTTCCACAATTAAACCTGGGACTCATCTCTAGCGGTGAACATTGCTTCTGTTTTTTGATCTTGTGTTCGGTTCTAGGAGGTAGAGTCAAAGCAGGGAGGCAGCCTGGCTGATGTACAATGGAATCAAAACACATAAATTGCATTTCCGGCAATTTCCGATGCATGTCTAGAAGAGAAGGGGTCATATTTGTTAACCTGCGGTATCAAACTTCGACCATGAGGCCGTACAATACTGTATTGCATAGGCGATTGTACAATTACGTCTGTGATCGCAATTGTACAACCGCATTTGTAAAAGTGTCTGTTAAAGGCACGAAATAGCAATACCACGCCTTTATAAACATGGCCGAGTGTGCTCATCTGACTTTAAACAATGAACTAACAAGCTGATGCAATAAAAGGTGTCTGCCTGTGCTAATAAAGGGTATCTCCATTTGTATTAACAGATTTTGGGAATTCAGTTTTATTGAAGAAGCTGTGTCTTACCTCCCGTTCTTCAATAAAACGATCTGGAGCCAGGAGAGGAGGTAAGAAACTTACCCGACTGTGGCACGTAGTCTGACAGGTCCCGACGGACTCTGTTTTCTATGCGTAAGCAGCTGATTGGTTGCTGCAAACTTACTCTCTTATTGCATCAGCACCTTCCCTGGAATGAAAATATTGAACAGCAGACAATTCTTGATTTAAATTCTTCATTTCATTTTATAGCTCCAACATTACACCCCAAATGTGTCAAAAAAAACCCTTGGTCTAACACTTTTAAGGCTTATTTACACTGACTTAACTCATAGACCCAGTGGTGTGGAATGGAAGGTCCAAAAATATTCTGCCACTCTGCGAATGGAGAAAACTATTTGACCAAAACCACAACGGACAGTCCTTTTTTTTGTTCCATTTTTCGTATCTTTTTAAACAAAACCCGTCCGTTTCCAGACAGAAATGCGTGAAGCAGTGAGTTTAAGGGACCAGGTTAACCAGATCCATTAAATAAAAGTACCTTATTGCACGTTTCTGTCTGGGTACTGACATAAACAGGTGCAGTGTGAATGAGCCCTTAGGTAGAATTAATCCATCCTATCTCCCTTTTGATTTATATTATTTCTTTACTTTTTACTAAATACCAATGTAGTTCTCACAATATATAAAGATGCAGAAGCTCGCCCCATGTAGTGTAATTCCCCAGAACATGAAGGCAGCAGTGGGATCTAGTACTAGTGACATCAGCTCTCTCCTATTTAGTGTGCATGCTGGGTTGAAATCACGTGATATTCATGAAATGTGGCTCGGATTCCTTACTCATTTCGGGGGGCCTTGTGGTTTTTTTTGCTTCCACTGTGGGAGGTGATGTCATCAGCTAGCGGCTGTTTCCAGGCTTGGTTTCTTCCCCATACCAAAAAGGGAAGTGGGAGGAGGGAGCTGTACTGCTGTACTTGTCGAGAATAAATATGAAATAGAAAACAAAAGATTTAGAAATGTACTGATTATAGGAAATGAGGATATTTGCCTTTCACCATAAAAAAAACCATGTGAAATCTGATGGTACAAGTGAAAACTCATTAATTACATTCAGTCCCTTCCCCACATCATTATGCTATGTTACAGCCTAACGATTAACTTGTTTTAATTGATTTTTTGGATCATAGCCCTGTACACACGTTAGATAACTGTCAGGTGAACCAGATGACTGAACACTGCTGGGGAGTCAAGGGGGATCTCCAGCTTGTTTCCTCTCCCCTCGACTTAATGCAGAGCAGCTGGTCTGTAGATACTGTTGGACCAATCATTTCAAAGCTAGGTACACACACTGCCGACAAAGCCCCGATACTGTCGGACCCGATGGTATTAGGCTTTATCGGCAGTGTGTGTGTGTAGAGTCTTTCCAGAAAGAGCGCGTCGTCTCACGGTCGTCTGGGAAAGACAGAAAGTTTTCCTCGGCCGGGGTAGTCTCCCTATATGGGAGTTGGCCACAGTTGAGGGAAACACACAGTCCCGAGCATTTTCCCTATGCTGTAAACCGTGTTCATCTCACATGTGTACATAGCCTTAAGGGGGCCATACATACAATGATATCAATTGTACAATCCCAGTTTGGAACGAACTGTATTGGTTCAATAAAAATTTTTGAGATAAGATTAAATAAAGTAAGCGCTTTTTGGAAATCAACCACACACAGTCTGATTTGTCATATAACATTCAAGGATATCATTGTGTGTTTGGGCCCCATTACTCTGTTCTTCAAATTTAAACCTATTGCTGCCCCCCTCATCCGCAAATCAGTGCATGTGTTGGTCTTCCGGGACAATGCAGGAGTAAACTGTACAGTTCTCATTATAAATGATCATATTGGTACAAGTATTCAGACCCCTGCCTCACTGTATTTTTTTTTTAATAGCTTTCCTCTGATCCTGAAGTTTTATTGGAACTACAGAATACTAATTTCACTGAAATGGGATTTGGAATTACTTCAAAATGGTGATATAAATGGGGTGGTTGAAGGCCTTGGCCTTAAGGCAAGCTCTCAATTCTTTCCACGCTTTCTATATGCCCACTGTTGAAAGAAGTTGCTAACTTTCAACCTATTAAAAATGTATCTAACTTACAGAGAGATGAATTACAGGCCTTCAGAATGCCCCAGAAATTGTTATCAAGCCTGCAGACAAGGGGGGGGGGGGAGTTAGTCATTCTTGATGTAGACTACTATCCTGTAACTCCTTGTCTATATTGGGTGCCCAAAATACACAAGAATGCTATCTCCCCCCCCCCTGGTCGACCTATCACATCTAGTATGGGAGGTCCAACGGAAGCTATTTCCCAATTTGTAGATAAAGCATTAAGATCGGTTTTAGATACTCTGTCCTCTTATCTTAAAGATACCAGAGATGTAATTAGAAGGTTAAATCAATTGCGGATGAATAGCTCCACCAGTATTGATGTGGAAGCCCTTTACCGGTCTATTCCCCATGACAAGGGAATACGGGTAATTAAGGACTTCTTAGCAACAAGGAACAAGAAGTACTCTAGACAATCTGACCTAATCATTGAATTGTTGCATATCATTTTAATTAACAACTTTTTAATTTTTGATGGTAAATTCTTCCACTAAAATCAAGGTACGGCAATGGGTATGGCCGGTGCCCCAACCTATGCTGGCCTATACTTGGGAGCCTGGGAACAGTCTATTTTCTCTAGTGAATAACTGGCAGGGATGGTGAATAAAATCAGCTTCTGGGGGTCGCTACATCAATGATGTGCTAATACCATGGGAAGGATCAATTTAGAAGTTCCATGAATTCATCAAAAAAATTAACCTTAATAAAAATTTACGAGTGCAATAGATCCCGAAAAGATCCCCTTCCTTGATTTATGGATCAAGAAGGTAGGAAATACCATGCAAACGGAGGTATTTAGGAAACCTACCGCGGGCAACAGCTTACTGTATGCCCAAAGTATGCGCCCTTCATCCCTATTAAAGGGCATACCAACTAGCATACCAACTAGCCAATATCTCAGACTAAGGAGAAATTGTTCCAGTATGGAGGATTTTGAAAAAGCGGCCCAGGATCTCCAAGCCAGATTTATCCAGAGAGGGTACCCCCAGCAATGGCTCAAGAAAGCCTATAAAAGTGCCAAATATTCCAATAGGGACTCCCTCGTCTATGGTACAACAAAAAAAGGTTCAGTTTATTACAAATTTCAAAAATGACTGGCATTGGCTTAAACGAGTACTAACAAAACATTGACCTATTTTACAAACGGATGAAACACTAAACAAATTCCTCCCTAAGAATCCATTAATTTGAATGCTTTTCATGGTTAATGTTCAATTCACAAAATTTTAATAAAAACTTAATGATTAAAAAAAAAAGAATCCATTAATTACCCCTAAGAGAGCCCCCACTATTGGACAAACCCTCACACATAGCTGTTTGAACCTAGGCTTAAACCATTGACTAATTGGCCCACCACAGAGCCCCTACGGGGTAGCCATAAATGTGGAACATGTAAAATATGTCCATTAATGCATAAAAAATGCACATTTACAGTTGCTGGTGAGATGCATCAAATTAAGCAATTTATAAATTGCAAAACAGTAGGGATAATTTATGCAATTCTATGCCCTTGCCAAAAGATCTACGTGGGCAAAACCAAAAGACAGTTGAAAGTACGAATCCTGGAACATATTATAAACATTAGAAATAATGTGATAACGAGCAGTGTAGCTCAACATTCAGGGATTATCATAACTTAAACTGATCAGGTTTGGGGTATAGAAAAAATTCCACCATTATCAAGGGGTGGCAATTGGGATAAAAAAATTCTGCAAAGGGTAAAAAAAGAGATTTTTACCCTTAAAACACCAGGATTTTACCTGTCTACCACCGGCACATGTTTGGAATCCGGAAGTGGTGTCGGTGTTTGTCAGTAGAGAGACCCAGAATTTGGCCTTGCCCCAATAAGGACATCAACATGGGAATTTTTGGACGAATAGAGACGGCTTTAGGTGGGATTGATCCAGTTATGAACAATCCCAGGATTTCCCCCCCCCTCCCCCCCCCCCTCCCACCTCTTAATATATTTATTTGGGATACTGGTGGTAGAGTGCCATGAGGCAGTTAGCCTTGTGTTAATGTGGGGTCCTATTCTTATCCTCTGTTTGATCCTGATTAGTTATCCTGTTCCTGTCACAAAAACACAATACTGGCATGGACCTGTGGCTCGTTTATTCCTGACTAGAGTTTCCAGACTAGTGAATAGTCAGAGGACGCCTATTAAAAACAAGTGCACATTTAAATTCAATCAGTGTGTAATCAGTGCAGCCTGCTAATTACATTTATTAAGGGTGTCCTACAATCAGCAGGTGAAATGGGAACCCTACTAAATACAATACTTAATCCTCATACACACGTGTGATCGCAGGGGCAGACCTGCAATGCATGATGTGTATGAATGTGCTTTTCTGGTGTCGACACGTTATGGAAGCTATATTGGTCAAAACAGGCGCAATTGGGGCTTCTTGATGATCTGTCCGGCGTATGTCAACCAGGCCCCACTGAACGGCCATTCTGTTAGATGAAGCGCCCATACACAGCACGATCGTCAGGCGAAAATCACATTTCTATACAATGTGCGTTGGGGGTTGGTCCCCGTCATTGCAAGAATGTATGAGCCTTTAGACACGAGAGCAGGTATTTTTGTTTCCTATAGATGTAATGGAGAATATTGTTTCTCAAAGCTTGGAGGGTCATTGGAGCACAGACTAAATACAGGGTAAAAACTACTCGGGGAACTAAAACATTAAATCTAAAGGCCTGTTCTATGGAAACCAGTGAATAATAAAGAACAAACAACATGTTAGGAAAAAGTAATTTTTCCTTTTTATGAAATAAACTTCACACTGTGCCTGCCAGATGTGGTCACGTTGGTCATTGTAGTGGGTGTTTTTGTACATTAGGCCTTTCTGAGAAATGCTTTTTCGGTTTTCTACCTGCACTGATTGGTTTCCTGTCATTTCTATGTTAGACGGCTGTTTAAAATGATCTTTTCTTTTCCCTCTTTCATATAAATATTAAAAAGTTCCAACAGTCGTGGAATTTGCGACACATTTCCATCCAAACTGTCCCACGTATCCCACGTCCCAGGAAATGTTTTGTGATCTGCAAAAATTGCAGGACTGAGGATTCATTTCAGTGGTGACGTGTAGTGGTGTGATGGCCAGGCTGCACCTGCACGGTAAGCCAAGAGTGGAATGGAGGCTGAATAGGGCCCATAAGCAATGCTGTTGTAAATCTTTAGCTGAGCTCTGCTAACAATA
This sequence comes from Hymenochirus boettgeri, assembly GCA_019447015.1. NCBI lineage: Eukaryota > Metazoa > Chordata > Amphibia > Anura > Pipidae > Hymenochirus > Hymenochirus boettgeri. The sequence continues at coordinate 74,569,585 of CM033476.1, read as the reverse complement.
AGGGCGGTGTGGCGCCCCCTGTGTGGTAACTGAAGAGCTGAGCCTCCGCTTGTTCTGGGAGTGCGGGACAAATTGTATTATAAGTGTCAGTGCCTCAACTCAATCAGGTCTTGTTAATAACAAGTGCAGTCCCAACTGAGAATATGTATTGCAATGGGATAACAATAATTATTATTATTGTGGATTTATATAGCACCAACATCTTCTGTGGCGCTTTACATTTACATTATTATACATAAGGAAAACATACAAGTTACATACAGTAGTGCAAGTAATACAAAGTGGAAATAATTTAGCATTAAGCAGATCATTAGTAACTTTAGTGAGAGCTGTTTCCGTGGAGTGGTTGGGGCGGAAGCCAGACTGTAGGTGGTCAGAGGGAGTTGGCAGAAAAGTGATTAACCAGTTCAGCATAGACGTGTAGTTCAAGCAGTTTAGATGCAAACGGGAGAAGAGAGACAGGCCGGTAACTGGATAGAGCAGATGGATCCAGAGAAGGTTTCTTGAAAATAGGGGATACAATAGCATGTTTGAATGAGGAGGGAAAAGTACCCGTGGATAGGGACAAGTTAAAAAGAGACGTTAGTGCATGCACGCTATAGCTGTACAGAACACAGAAGCGGTTGGGACTTTTCAGTGCTGCTGCGGAGGAGGATCGCATAACAGGTAAGTTTGCTCTAAGCTCGTTCCTGGCTCCACTAACATTGATTGAAGAACGGGAAGTAAGGCAAAGCTCCTTATCCTCCCAGTCTTCAATCAATGCATTAAAGGAATAGTTCACTTTGGGAGTGAACTATTCCTTTAACAATAGCACAGTAACTGGCTATACTGGCAAACCTTGCAAATGTCCAGTTATGGAACTTACAGGGAGATTCAATAAAAGTTCTTATTAAAAATGGTGCTTATCTTGCCTCAACCTATTAGATGTTAGATAACATCTGATTGGTTGGGGCAAAATAAGCACCATTTTTAATGATAAGAACTTTTATTGAATCTCCCTGTTAGTGTGCAGCTCCTTTAGATCTCTGGATGTACAGGTAGGTTCTTACTGCAATGTAGCAGGGTTGAGGTCTTTTATGTATGTCCAGATACAGATCACTCCTGATCTTAGTTCCTCATGGTCTGGGAGATTACCCAACCATACCTTCCAGGGAGCAGGGTTATGACATCACTGGGCTGAACTAATTGAACAGCTCTGTGTAAAATACGTTGTATGGTGCAGATACATACAGAAAACTACTAAGCAAGATACATAAAGCTTGTACCTCACTACTCTCCACCTCTTTTCCCCTTGATTCCCCAATGGAGATCCTTTAGTGCCAAGCAACCCAGTCATACATTTATCACATACACTGTATTCTAAAATTATTTATACAATGAATTACAGTATAAGCTAATAAGTTCTGAGTGGTCACAAAATACTGCCCGTTATCAGTATTTTCAAAACTACAGATGCTGACAGAAATACCGATATCAGCACAATAAATGGGGCATCACTGAGATTTGTTGGCAATTTAACTACCATGTTATAGACCCTTTAATCCTGCAAGTTTCTTGCTTTTATGAAGTCACTCACAGACTCACAGCTGCACATGCTCAGTGAATTCAATAGTTTCCTCCTTCTGCCTCCTGTCCTTGCTGTCAAGAAACTACAGAGGGACCTGCCCATGAACTCTTTTTAATCAAGACTGAGGACTAGGCCACATCAAAGCATTTTAACACGAAATCCTATCAGAGATTTTACCCTAGTACACACTGATAAGGTAAGATTTTACCCTAGTACACACTGATAAGGTGAGATTTTACCCTAGTACATACTGATAAGGTGAGATTAGTACACACTGATAAGGTGAGATTTTACCCTAGTACACACTGATAAGGTGAGATTTTACCCTAGTAAAGAACTTTATAATTATTTAATCCATTCATACAATCTATCAGTATGTCTTTATAATTGTGAGGGAAACCACAGTCTCTGGAGAAAACCCTCACAAGCACAGGGAGAACAAACACAGGGAGACGAACCCAGGACTTCCGTGCTGCAAGCCACCATGATAATCTGATACAGGAATGCTTCCTACAAAGAATTCTACTCCAATAGTTCCACATTGAGCAAAACTTAATCACCACCTTCTCCCACCCCCAGAAATGACATCTCAGTAAGAAATCTTGTCAATCTGAGATAAACCGAGTCATAGGGAGAGCCACATTGATCAAACCACAGGCTACACTACATGAACTCTGCCGCACGGTACAAATCTTCTTACACAGCCCTGTTTTGTACCATGTATAGAAGATATGGAAATAGTGCAAGGCAAAATCCCCCTTTATGTTAACATTTCCCAGCTGGGCACCTATATTAGAATTCTCTGCGTGCTGGAAACGTATGTTACAATTTTCCGTGTGGTGGGCATTGTAAAATCATTAGGAATTTGTACAGCTGTTTGATGCATTGCTGCAAAGTCAGAGCAGCCTAGTAGAGCAGTTAATGTAGTAATCAGCCCTGAAGCTGGGTGACCTGTAGATAGTTTATAAAGTGTTGAGTTAAGCAAGAGATTTTTTTGTTTACCAATTCAGATGGGCAAAAAGTCGAAATCAGTGCCCAATATAACCATAAACTTCGCCAAGTCACAGGACAGTTCCCAACTGCTTATGGTTTACACTATACTATAGCGTACATGCTATACTATAGTGTGAGCTGGAAGCAGCCTGGAGCTGCCAGAGGAGTCCAGGAAGGAGCACACTCGCAGGTAACATACTAATTGAGGTTGAAAAAAGACATACGTCCACAGGGTCGGATTTACACCTCCGGAGCCTGTAGATCCAAAGAGACTAGCGCCCTTAGCCCCACCCCTTAACACAGACCAAACCCCTAAACCACACCCATTTTCTCTTTTTTGGGAAAGAAAATAGACTATAAAGGGGTTGGTTTGGTGGGAGATTGAAAGCCGCTCCTCTAACCTCAGGCGATTCCTTTCTCACTCCAAACGGCAATCGGAGAGTATCCCTGGATCAACCATAACTACAGTATATGTATTAATACCAGTAATTACAGTATTATGTATTAATACCAGTAATTCTCAATATTATATAGTATCCCTGTACCAACCAGATCTACAGTATATGTATTAATACCAGTAATTCTCAATATTATATAGTATCCCTGTACCAACCAAAACTACAGTATATGTATTAATACCAGTAATTCTCAATATTATATTGTATCACTGTACCAACCAGAACTACAGTATATGTATTAATACCAGTAATTCTCAATATTATATAGTATCCCTGTACCAACCAGAACTTCAGTATATGTATTAATACCAGTAATTCTCAATATTATATTGTATCACTGTACCAACCAGAACTACAGTATATGTATTAAAACCAGTAATTCTCAGAATTATATAGTATCCCTGTAACAACCAGATCTACAGTATATGTATTAATACCAGTAATTCTATTATATAGTATGCCTGTACCAACCAGAACTACAGTATATGTATTAATACCAGTAATTCTCAGTATTATATAGTATCCCTGTACCAACCAGAACTGCAGTATATGTATTAATACCAGTAATTCTCAATATTATATAGTATCCCTGTACTAACCAGAACTAGTATGTATTAATACTAGTAATTCTCAGTATTGTATAGTATCCCTGTAACAACCAGATCTACAGTATATGTATTAATACCAGTAATTCACAATATTATATAGTATCCCTGTACCAACCAGAACTACAGTATATGTATTAATACCAGGAGTTCTCAGTATAATATAGTATCCCTGTACCAACCAGAACTGCAGTATATGTATTAATACCAGTAATTCTCAATATTATATAGTTTCCCTGTACCAACCAAAACTACAGTATATGTATTAATACCAGTAATTCTCATTATATAGTATCCCTGTACCAACCAGAACTACAGTATATGTATTAATACCAGTAATTCTCAATATTATATAGTATCCCTGTACCAACCAGAACTACAGTTATATGTATTAATACCAGTAATTCTCAATATTATATAGTATCCCTGTACCAACCAGAACTACAGTATATGTATTAATACCAGTAATTCTCAGTATTATATACCGCATATACTCGAGTATAAACCAACCAGAGTATAAACCGAGGTACCCAATTTTACCTGGAAAAACACATCAAAAGTGATTGACTCGAGTATAAACCGAGGGTAGAAATTATGACCATGATTGCCCTCTGATTCTGTATTGTTTTGAGGCTTTAGTTGCCCTTTAAGTGGACAGCAGAATTCCCATACAGTAATAGCCAAATCCAGTATGGCTATTACTGTATGGGAAATCTGCTGTCCATTTAAAGGGCAACTAAGGCATCAAAACAATACAGAATCAGAAGGCAACAATAGATGCCATAAATCGAGGGTAGAAATGATGACCACGATTGCCCTCTGATTCTGTATTGTTTTGAGGCTTTAGTTACCCTTTAAAGGAATAGTTCACTGCAATAACTATTCCTTTTCTACACTGATTGAAGCCCGGGAGGTTAAGGAGCTATGCCTTACCTCCCGTTCTTCAATCAATGATTGGATAGCTAGGAACGAAGCTCAGAAAATCTTACCTTTCCCGCAATCCAACGGGGCCGCTCTGACAGTTCCCGACTGCTTCCTGCTTCTGCTCTGCTATAGCGCGCATTATCGGGCATGCTTCGTTCCCGGAATGAGCAAAAGGATAGGCTTACTTTTAAAAGGTGGAACTCACTGATTATGGAGCCATTTGCAGCATTCTATTTTTCAGTAGGGCCAATTTTACCACAGGGACAATCAGGAGAATTGTTGGCCTGGCCCCCCAAACCTCAGTCTAATGGCTTAGGATTCTTGGAGGTCCAATAGCATTTTTTGCCCAGGGGCCCCCTTAGACTTTAGTGGACAACTATACTTGGAAAACCAACCCTCTGCGTCTTACTTCTAAGGGGTAAACCCAGGGTACTATTCATGGGTGGAGGGTGGGTTTCAAGGTATAATTGTTCTTACTAGCACGTTTTCTTGCTGCGATCTGCTCCATCTTCTATTCAATCTTGTGATTTTATTTACATGGAACTTTGATGAACTTTGATGATTTAAATATGTTTCTATTAGTTTCAATTTTATACATAGCTGTGAATATAGACAGGCACACTCATATATTAACTTGGGAGCATACACAGGAAACAGAGTGAAGATAAGAGAGATAGAGAGAGAGCGAGATAAGAGAGATACATAGAGTTATAGAAAGACAGGTGGATAGAGAGGGACAGATTAATATCAATGGGATTAGATATATATAGACAGATATACCGGTACTGACCTTGTATACCTCCATCTGTTCCTCCTCATGTTACTGGTAGTTACTCGAAGTCACTGGTAACCTGAGCAGTTATTTCCTGAATACCATAGGACCTTTCGTAAAAGCAAATGCTGGCTGATGCTTAATAAACTCATTCATCTAAAAAGTGAAATGTACAAAATACACACAATACATATATGTAAGCCTATACAAATTACACAGCACAGTGTGCAGAGAGAAGACAGAAATCCGTGAGTAAACAATGTTATTTCTGTAGACCCTTTTAACTTTTTTATGAATCCAGATATTAACTTTATATGTATATCATGGTTTATCTAAAGGTTTGGAAAGGTGTATAACAGTGCATTGCTCAAACACACTGTATTTATTTATTTAGGAGCCCACTAACAAATAATACCAAGCATGGCCATTGTAAAATACACAGTAAAACGATATTTTCCCCAGTGTTTTGCAACAAAACCTTAGAACTTCTACATAACCATTGCACATCAAAGGTGAACATAGCTATGGATCTTTCTGTGTAAGGCTGGGTACACACGGATGGAATTTTTGTCCCGATCAACCATATGCCTCTAGCGAGCACTTGGCCAGGACCAATCATTGTCCGCCCCCTCACCGATTTTGCGGTCCATAGGATTGAAATTGATTTATAAACATGTTTGATTGCCATTCGTCCAATCCGGGCAAACGGACAACCGGCATTGGTCGTCGAAGGCGGCAAAAATCACAGACCAACCAACACACGGAAATATTGGTTGTTTTGAAAAATCTGCTTTTCGGGCCGAAAAAAATTGATTTGCATTTGAAAGCAGCCGCAACCGTTCTCAGTCAACTATTGGTCCAGATCGAACGAAGGGATGGATCTGATATGCGGGCAAATGTTGGTCGATAGGTACAGACTGGCCTTAGTCTGTTAGGGCGAGCTAATTTTGCTTAACAATTCTATTTTAGCTGTTTTTATTCCCTTTTGTTTTATTTGTTTTCCTACTATGGTTTCCCTAGCATCAATTAAAAAATGTGTTAATGTGAGTCACAGCAAGTCACTATGGTTTGTACCTTTAACAGTCATCACTCACTACCCATCGTGGGCAACATTTGAAGTGGTTAAGGATCCAATCAGAAAACACCAAGTTATCTTATTATATGAAACAGGGACTTTGAGTGACAGGGGCCGTGAGGCAGAAAGTTACTGGGTTACAGGAAGAGTAAGAGAATCAACGAGGCACAGAGACATCAAACTGCAGCGTGATAGAAATCTAGTGGCAGAGGGAGATATAACAATCAGGGTGGATTGTGTAGCATAGTACGGCAAGGGGACATTAAGTAAAAGGTGAACACAGTGACATGGAAGCTACAAGTGGCAAAATGATGGGGCAGGTGCAGAGAAGGAGGGGTCGATTCCCCCTCAATTACACACACGTGATCTCTGAGTGACACCCACACGGTACAGCACAGAAAGTTACAACCAGAGTGGGAGATTCATGGGTGCACCAGGGTTCTACATGCAGAGCAGTTTAGGAATGCATAGAGGAACTCACATACACAACCTGCCTGGAAAACCCTTCATAGACAATGCAGCAGATCTGCAGGGCTCAGATATGGAGAATATGATAAAGTTGCAGAACAAGGTCCCATTGCAGATAAAAGCAGAGCTGCACAGTGGACCCGAGAAGCAAAGTAAAGAAGATTTTCAACTTGATCTGAGAAAACAGAACTCACTGAACAGTGAAACAAGGATGAAGGTCAAAGAAGAACTGCAGAGAGGAGCGGATGTGCAGAACCAGCACCACTTAAACTCAGGAGAGGATCATGTAAACACCAGTATCCCATACCTGTCTAGGATCTGCCTGTTGCCTGCTACCAGTTGCCCCTACAGTCAGGATTACTCCCCAGAAGGGAGGCAAGCTGATAGTTACTCACTGACCCTGCAGCACTCGCTGCATAACACCAGCACTAGTGTTGGGCCAGACTGTCAGCACTCAGGCAAAGTGCAAATCACGCTCAGCAACTACCCACTGTGGGCCAAGTTTCACAAACACCAGACTGAGATGATTATAACTAAGCAGGGAAGGTAAGTTACAGATCTGGACTAGAAAGTGTCATCTACTGTATGGTACCCATGCCACACACTCCCACAATAACACATTATTATACACCACACACATCTACAAATATAAAGTACAAGAGCCATAAATATCTTGTAAAATATATCCATATAAACAGTGCTTAGCTCTCTTATAGTTATATAAGTATATAAAAAGAAAATGTACACTTTATATACTTCTATTTTACAACAATGGGTTGTATTATTCCAATGTTCACATTCACTCACAGCCACTATACTGTTATCACAATACACAAAAGCATTCCACAACGACACACTCATTTAGAAATTTCTAAACTAGAAAGTCCATTGCACGCCTATACGTTACTCTACGCAACTGAAAATACTCATACTCATGTCATTACATTAGAGATCCACTTCAAAACGGATTTTCCAATACACCCAACCAGTCTTTATACGGTATTGGACTATACTCTCCCTGGTAAAGTACACGAAATATACACCTTATAAATCCTTTAACTTTGGGAGAGTAATTAGGAGGATATATATAGAAACACAATCACTAGATATACAGTATATGTTTATACCCTTCATTATTGTGGAATAGGTAAGTGTGTATACTAACAATAATTCTTCCACAATACTTTATCCATATATTTACATAAATACATCCTCCCAACACACTACTAGTGCCACATTAATTTATTTGTTCACTAAATTATACAGTTAAATTATCTATATTATTAATGTAGCTTCTAAAGCATAATTTTATTTTATTACATTTCCAGTATTTACTTTCAAAATATAGCAGAAAGATTTATGGTTTTTTTTTTTATACTCCTGATTGGCTATAATTACAGTGTCATCATCTGCCAAGACATAGGTATTGTTTATACAGTACTTGATGGAGCCAATGCAATGAGAGGTGCTAACGTTATTACTTTGCAATTGCCAATTAGATGTTTTATACCGGGCTAGAGCAGTTAAATAACATTTGATTGGTCGCTACAGATTATTATCATGTTCAAACTTTCCCATCATAAGCCCAGATGTGTGGCAACTAAATTTTTTTAAAAATGGATTTACTTCTAATTTTAGCAACAAGCAGAGATCTCAAGCAATATGGTTGGTGAACCGTCTGTGTTACAAATGGTAGAACTTTCTGACAGTACCTGCTAAAACATATATCTCCTTTATTTCTACCCAGTGGTACTTTCTTTCTGTGAATCTTTTTCCTGTTTCTAAATTTAGATTAGTTCAGTAGTTTTAGAAATTCCCCTAATAAGTGCTAAACGGAGCATTACGTTTGGTTCTATTCATACACAGATGGCCTGCTAATATCCTTCTCCATTGATAAACAAAAACTACTATAATATAATAGGTATACAATATAATATAATAGGTATACATCGCAGCTTGTTTTATAGCAAGTAATACAGACAACAGAAAAGTTAGCATTGAAGCGCAACACTAATTTAGACACTAAAATAAGAACATTAATATACAAATGCAAGATATATGATCAAATAAGGCAGGTTAGAAAGCAACACAGAGATTTTATGACCCTGCGATTAATATCATGAAAAACAAAACAAACAAAAAAAACTCAAATATACTGATATCAAATTTTCATCACACAGCTGGTGATATAAAATCTGTAGTAATGTCATAATAACAGGTATGTTTCTAAATGAGCGCTTACGTTGCGACTTGGAACTTTAAGATGCAATGCTTTAGAAAGACACTGACACTATTAAAACGAAACAATAGAGTTCTGAGCTACACAACATTTATGTACAACCTCTAAACTTCAACAAAGCAATGCAATTTTAATTCATTGTATGAGGCCATATAAAAAGACACATCCAATTAGAAATAAAAAATTTCCAATATTTTAAACCAGAATCAACAGTAATAACATATATGATACAGTTATCCTTATAAGCATAATAACTACACAAATACACATGCTAGTTAACATAAAGCACAATTCAATGGTGTAATAAAAGTAATAAAAAGTTAGCTGTACATCTGCTGTATATGGTTAGATAGGAGTTCACATGGTCACATTGAATAAACTACATACTTGCCGGTTACTCTCCATATGATTAGCTATGTTATATAATTATTATATATTATATACATTTAAAACATAAGCAGAATACATAACATACAGGCATTTTAGATATAGAGTCAGACTTAATTATATAAGGAAAAAATAACCCTGGATTTGATTAAATTCATAGGTGCAAATGTTTGCTGCAACCCAATCAGATTTCACCTAACTGCAGTAACCCAGTAAAAAGCAAATATCTAATTGGTTGCTGTAAATTAAAAGCATAGGCTAACTTTTGCACCTCTTATTGCTACAGTCCCATTTTTTTTTAAATTTACAATAACTGTGTAAAAGAGTGATGATACACCAAAATACATTTAATTGAATAAGGTTTTAATGTGAAAAATAAATCTGTAGGTTTTAAGTTAAATGAATCCTAAATTGAAACCCTCAAACATTATTTACCTCAGTATTAGATGGTGCAAATAGACAGGAAGTTTTGAATGAATAAACATTTGGACATCCTCTCAATTATTATTTCTCATTTGCATACAGTCTAAGGCGGTATATCGGATATTCTCTCGATTATTAGTTCTCATTTGCATACAGTCTAAGGAGGTATATTTCTCGATTATTTCTAAATCCATACAATCTCAGGTTAGATTTATTTAGTGTTAGAAGAATTAAAAAATCAGTAAAATTTTTATTTTGCACTTTATTTTCCTTTTTCAAAGCCTAAAACTAAAACCTTTAACTTTCCCCCAATACACATTTTGTGCTGTTTAGAAATCCCCCCCTCCCCCCCCAAAATAAAAAATCAATATGGAGGTAAATAAGAATATATACTCCTTACTCTGGACCACTAGATGGGTTCTAAGTTTATTGCTTACAAAAAGTTTATTTGAATATTTCTGGTTCTACATGCCATAATACTGCTTTCGGGATGGCAAACTGTTATTTGTGTGGGATGTTGGAATATTTTAGTAGAAAATATTTTTATTACTAAGCGAAGTCCCTCACCCTTGGTTGAGGCCTATGACTCAATATGATGGATGACTGCATGGGTGGGCACGCCAGGTCCCATGGCCACATGCCATCCGGAACAGTTCCTCCTGTAACAACAAGATGCTAATATGGAGATGCAACAAGATGGCTTTTCACTGTGCCCCATATCTAATGCACCAAAGCTGTTCACAGTGCACTCCGATTCAGTCTTAAGCTGTGTAAACACTTTAAAGATAAATGTACGATTCTGTCTGACCCAATGGAATCTCCCCTTTATCGTTAAAGTGAGTATTACAGAAATATCTGTTTACGAGGCTGAAGAATGCTTACCGTCAGCCTTGGAAATGCTAGTTACCGAAAAATTCCCTCGGTCGCAGTAGTATAGGGAGCAGGCCTCGGTCATAGCAAATGTGTCCGTCCTGAACATTCTCCCTATATATATATATATAAAATATATATATATATATAATATATATATATATATTATATATATATATATATTACTTATATATATCTTACAGATTCTGTCTTTCATATTTTAAGATTGTTACTGCATGTACCCAGCTTTAACAGATTTACCATTGGACAGAGGCCTACAGACAGAAAACACGCAGGATTGTTCATACAAGACCAAGGGGGCATTTATATCAATACAATCTGGGATATAAATGATGGAAAAATGTGTATTTACCTTTACTAATGGCATTTCTATCAGCCAATGTTAATCTGGAAATTTAATGGAAATCTTAAGGCTAAATTGCATTTTTCCAGACTTAGAATTCAGATTGCGAGCTTAAATGGTGCATCACAAGACATTCTAAAGCTAGGTACAGATGAGAAGATGCGGCCATCACAAGTGTTGGTTATGGGCATTCGGTAGGGCTTCATTGATGATCTGACCCAGTGAACGCCAGACCGAACGCCCATACACGAACTGATTGTCGGCTGTAACGGTCGGGCATCATGGCTGTACCTACCTTAGATGATATCTTTACTGGGAATACAATTCTATAAACAAAAGACCCTGGAGTCTGCCCCTTCATCTCTTTTATGGTCAGAGCATGCTCAGTCTGCTTCATCCAAGAAGAAAAAAATAAAAATAAAATTTAGGGAGCCTAATTTGCTACTCTGAAGTGGGGAATGAGAAGGTAACTGGACAAGTCAGGGAACAAAATTGATTTAGCCTAAATATTTCTGGCAAAATGGCTGCCCGAAAATATGAAAATGATACAGTATATACATGCTAGTGCTTTACTAAATAAACGTTATTCACTTCAACACACATCTTATATTTATTCCAGGCGCATGTTTCCATTCCTCTGTTTCCGGGTGGCAGGCCTGGACCCCGTGGCTCAATACAATCTGCATGTGGATGTGGTGCTGGCTGATCCGAATCACTGGAGATACCAGGGAGGGAAATGGACCCAATGTGGGAAAGCCGAAAACAACATGCCAGGTAGAAATCTGTCATTGGGGACATCTTCCCATGATTTCATCTATTTATCCTAAATGGTTTAGCCTCACTTTCCCTATAGTCACAGTAGCCACCTGTAACAGTGCGGACTAAATCCACTGCAGGTTTCCCTACAGAGCACCCACAGAGGTTGAGCTCCACACATACACACCATTTGTAATATAGTAAAACATTTACTATAGTTCTAAGCTAGATGTATGAAAACCATCCCCAGGTTCTATGTTAGCAATCAAAAAAAGGACAAGTGTCGGGCACATGTTTTACCTGCAAAAGGTAGATGAACCTTGGGTGTGTCCCATTGGATTTAAGGCAGCCCTGAATATACGGATTTACAAATTCTCTCCCTTTACTACACCCCATAAAAATGAACCAGCAAAGATCTGGGACCACAACACTGAATTTCAATTTCCCAGTTTACTGCCATAGCAAGTGCTGAATATTGCTCAGTATTGAGCTTATACTGCAGGAACTTAACAACCTCTTCCAACTAGGTAACCGGAGCTACCAGCATCCTGACTCTCCAAACACTGGAGCCCATTGGATGCGTCAGGAGGTTACGTTCAGCAAACTCAAGCTCACCAACAACAAAGGGGGATCTAATAACCTGACGCAGGTACCCAAGTGCGTGTACTGATGTAAGGGAAGGTCCCAGCTGAATGTGTAATGATTAGAATGGGATTCACTATAGCATAAAGGAACATGTCTTGTGGTACAGGAAAACAAACCTCTATCTTACGGTTGTAACACAATTAACCCACAAATCCTGTTCCATACACTAGTTTACAGAGGAATAAGGAAAGGAGAACATGTTACAGCAGAACAGTTAAGGTCCCAGGCAACTAGAAGTGAAAGACCCAAGATAAAGGAAAGAGGTAGAGAGCAGACAAGAGAGAATTAAAAGGGTAAAGGAAAGAGTAGAATGGGAGGTGAAAGAGAGAAAGTAGGAAAGGCAGAGCAGTAGTTTAAAGGAATTTTTTACACAGTAAAAACTACTTTGCCTCATTTCGTCTATAAATAAATACATGTAAGCAGCAATTACTCTGATGTGTTTGTATTGCTGCACAACGTTAATCCAGTACTTGTTGCTCAAGCTCAGTCCCTCTGCCCCCTTCCAGACTATCCAACTCTCTGTGAGGGCAAGCATGTTCCGTAATCCCAATGAGGCAGCATTGGGAGAGGGAATTTTCCTACCATGTAGTTAACATACCAATTGTCACCATTCCAGCTACAGAAGAGTTTAGGATACTAATGGGGCCCATACACCAACAATTCCTGGTTGTACGATCGAGCCATCTCACAATAAAAAACTTTCCCCATTGGGCCGATTTAAAAAATTTCATACACGAATGAACATACGGTATTGGGATCATTCGACCGGAATTGGTTCGTGTATGGGCCCCATAAGGCACTTGATTGACAACTGAAATGTAAGATGTTTCAGACTGGATATCTAAAGAAATATAGGACAGATCAAAAAAAAAAGTTAAGTGACAGTTGGGAAGAATTATAGTTTCCCGTAATGGGCAATTAAAGAAAAAAATTTCCCAGTGTACATATCCTTTAAACCGTCATACAGGGCTGGAGAAAATGCTGCCTCACGCCTAATAAATTAACATTGATCCTGACTTTCTAGATGGTGGTGTTGCAGTCTCTGCACAAGTACCAGCCAAGGCTTCATGTCACACGAGTAGAGGATCCGGGGGGTCCAGAATGCCAAACTCACACTTTCATCTTCCCAGAGACACAGTTTATCGCAGTGACAGCATATCAAAATGCTGATGTGAGTTTGCACAATTAACTCAACGTGGAAGATCATTTGAATTTGTTGTGAGAAGTGTATTTCAATTGTGGTTATTGTTAACTGTTTCTTGCAGATCACACAGTTAAAAATCGATCACAATCCATTTGCGAAAGGTTTCCGAGATCACTGTGACTTGTAAGTATCTGTAGGACATGATGGGGATGAGGTGTGTGAATTATGGTGATCTAAGGAAGGGATGTCCTGTGGCCTGATGTCTGTGTTTTGCATAGAGAAATCTGCCAGAGTACTAATGGGAGGCCAGTGTATGAAAAAGATAAACTGTTAGTGACCGTGTGGAGGGGAGGGTCTGTTCTTTCTATGATGTGTGTCTCTCTTTGAATAATGTAGATTATGCTAAGTACATGGTCAGTGTGTGAATGTGTGGATCTGCTTTACACAATAGAAACTTTATAAATTATCAGATAAACTGTAAGCAGATGGCAGGGTCTGAAGGGTGAGACTGCAGGACATGGGATTTGCCCTCTGGAGTCATGGACTCAACAGTACATTTAAATAGTTGTAGCTTTGGAGATCACATTCGTTTTAAAAGACCAAAGTTTTCATTTGATTTGACCAAATATTTCTAAAATGCAGATGATTTGGCCTGGCCCAACATTTGGTGCGACCAATCATAACATAAAGGACAGCATGATCAGTCATGATTTTCCAACATGTTGGTCTTTTGTCTGGTAAGAATGATCGGTGCATCCAAGCAGACAGCCGTGTCGAAACATCAGTCATGGCGACATTCGCCACTTTTTGTCTTTGGTCTGATCTAAACGGAAAACCCATTGGATGGTCATGTGATAATTTGGGCCAACCAACCAATATTCCAAAAATATCATCAAAAATACAAAGTTGTACCAAACTGTCCCATGCGGTACTGGAGCTCCCTGACATGGGCTCACTGCCCCAGCCCTCCAATATCCATACATAACACCAATAAGTAATGAGGGAGGTCCAGACGTAAATACCACATGGTTCTCCCAATGTCTATACCCAGTTCATAAAGGTGAGGCAAGGTTTTGAAAAATGCACCTTGTGGTTTTATCATCTAGTTAAGTGGCTGAGTGTGATACTTTGGGCCATATTTTTAAAGCATTGTGATTGGTATGCCATAACAACACTATTGTTATTTAACTCCATATGGTTACACAAGTCATTATCGGAATTTAAAGGGCATGTCTGCCACCATAATCAAATTTCTTATGTAGGTAGAACACCCCCCAAAATGTAGAAATGTCATACATACACAGCTCAAAACCACTTCTACAAGGAGATATAGAATCGCTCCTCACTGCAGCTCCCGGGTTTTCCAGGTATATGCTGCAATCGTTACGGGTGAAATCACGTCAAATAACTGCAATGTGTTTTCTGAGCTTTCTCCTCTAAATGCTCATTGAACCTCTGTTTTTTTTTTTACAGTGTTCAGGAGAGGAGGATAGTTATCAGGCAGGATATCTCCTTGTAGAAGCAGTTTTAAACTGTATAAAGCTGGGTACACACATTAATAAAGGACAATTCCATTGGATCCGACAAAATCGCCCCTTTACTGTTCCCAACATAGAAGAGCATTTGCAATGATCGCAACCTTCCGAAATTTCCCCTCAGCTACCCCCCCAGCTACCCCCCGTATTAATTTATAGGGAGCTGGCCGCAATTGTAGGTAATATCAGCCCTGCGCATTCTCCCTATACTTTATATACTATATACTATATATAGGGAGAACACTCGGGACTGTGTGTAGCCACACCTTTAAAAAATTACAGACAGAATCTTACAGATTGGTATTGTGTGTACCCAGTTTCATTATAACTGGTTTCTACATTTTGGACGGTGTTCTGCCAACATATGATATTTGATTTTGGGGGTGGATATGCCCTTTAAAGAAAAAAAAAACTGTTCAAATGAAAAGTAGGTCAGGGAGATAGGATTGACAAATCTCCCAATATACTTTATATGAGGAGTGCCAGCACAAAGAAAACTGCTTCTGTTAGGGTTAGAGTGCTTCAGCACTATCATTAATACAGGAAAGCCCAAGTTTAATTAACATGGCAGAGGAAAACTGTATGTGCTGGCGCTCCTCAACTAAATTATATTGGTAATATCAATCCTGCTGTACTTCCCTGGTACTTTTTATTTATTATTATTTTACAGAGTAGCTGTCCTCTTTACAGCACGGTCGCAGAATCAAATTAAGGGTGACTTACAAGCAGGTTATAACTAAAGGCCTGTATACATCGTGTGTTGCAGGTCAGGCCCCCCGACTGCACGTGTACAAAGTTTAATAGTCTGTACTGTTACATAGCAGCGTGAATGCGAAACAAACAGTATCACATCGATCTATATTGTTAAATTGAAGCAATAAGAAATGAGCAACCAGTATGGCAGTAATCTGGTCGATATTCTTAAATAACAGTTGTTAATTAACATTTGTCGTTACTATCTTATCATTGTGTAACAATGGTGTCACACATTAATGTACATTCACCGGTTACTTACCTATAATGTTGCTTTAGAAATTGTTGAGTTGAATACATTATAAATATGTGATCATATCAACTGGGGTACTACTATATGATGTCTCTCTCTTTCTTTCTCTCTTCAGCATGTGTGCCACATCTAACGGGGAGCATGCAACTCCATCATCTGTACGATATTCCAACTACCTACAAGAACCCTTGCCATCTGCCCGCTTGCATCCTAGTGAACAAAAGGAACCTCCATCCTGGTACTTCTCTTCACAGAACATAGGTCCACAGCTTGATTACACCACATATGATCCTGCTGGCAAGGTGGCAGCAGCTTATGCCCTGAAATGTTACCCTCAACCATCAGCTTTGGGATATTATCCTGAACACTCACTTACACCATCATGGGCAGGTCCTGGCCAGTATCCCCATAAATCCAGCCCTGCACCTTTGAGTTGGCTGTGCCCTCTTTTGGATGCTCAAAAGAAGGAAGAGGAATCTTGTCTTTGGACGGATACCACAAATTACTCTGGATCTGAGGACAGCAAACGCAGGCGACTGTCACCTTACAGCTCTGACGGTTCTCCACAAGTGTCTGAAAGGGACATAGATATGGCCTACTGCAGCTTCTATAACTTATCATAGAAAACAACTTTCAGACACCAGTGAAAATACTTCTCATTCTAACCAGGCATTGTGAAACTGCAGGCAGGACACTAAAGCCAGTCAAACTACAATGCAATATGAATAGCTGTTGAAGTTTTTACACATCATGTTGGAATTTTACAATCACAGTCAAAAAACAATGATGCAGCTATAACCTACTGATAATGTTCAGTAATATAAAGACATGCTGTCATTATGACTTTGCCTGTAATAAGACATTATCAATAATGGCAGTGATGCCCAACCCGTGGGCAGTCTGCTATTTTTTTTGTCTCGTGTGGCCTGGCCATTCTGGGGCAGGGCTACACCCATGGCCCAGTGACTGCAAGGGGGCTACTAGTGTGGACCCCCGGGTGGCTCAGGTTTGGCACCCCTGGTTTAGAATATACCAGAGTCTTCACCCTCTAAGCGTTTGTCCTTACATCAAGAATGTTACAACCAATGAACAGTGGTTTTAGAAAACAAGACTATCAAATGAGCAAAGATATTGTTTTTTGCAGTATTACTTCTATAAATATATATATTTTATAAAAAGTACAGTACATTAATAGGTTTTATTTTGAATGTATTTTTGATGACAAGTTATAAAGAGGTTTGCTCTCAATCAGGTCAAAAACAACTGGTGACACTGACCATAGCTATTTCCCATAATTCCCTGTACCTGTAATTATAATGTCTGCGCCACGTAAAAATGCATTAACAAAATGCTTTATTTTTGAGCGTTCCTTTAATTTGGTTATGAATCGCTTCCATTTCTCTATAATTGGCTTTCTCAAGGGTTCTCCTGCTCTGTGCTCTTCTCCTTTACATGCTGATCCAACAAAGCACAGAGCTTTACTGTCTGTTGTGCAAGTAGGAAAGAGGTTTGTGATGATATCAAGGAGAGTCCTCCCAGCAACTGGCCCCTAAGAACATCTAGACCAGGCAATTTGGAGTAATTAATCATTCCTTGTCGACTCAGGAGTCTGTTCTCAACAAAAGCCCCTGTGGAGATTAAGGAAATACAATAGTAAAAGGGAAATTTCCTCACCCCAGAGACAGAGTTAACTTTACCTTTAGTTAAAGCGAACACAGATATTTACCTAGAAGCTGAACCTGGGGCACAGTCCGCACGCACTGTAACATTTCTTTCACCTTTGCATGATGGCTCACTACAAGGAAGGTATGCCCCATGAAGAGGGGCAACAGATTGCTTAGATGGGACTGAGCAAAGGTTTTTTTCACAACCTGTAGATAATAAAGACAGCCATAACGATTAAAAACGACAACTCCCAGCATTCCCCAGCAAATCACTCTACAGTCTGGAAATTACACCGCCTAGTATTCCCTAACACCTGCTTTACGCTCTATAGCATTTTTACATTTCAGGAGCATGCACTGCAATTCTTTGCCCCTCCCCATTGATCCCACAGACCATCCACCCTACCTGAATAGGAAAATGCTTCATGTGAATATCATGTTTCATTAGCCTGTGTCTCAGGTGTAATAAGTCGTCGGCCCCTGTAGCACTGCGCTGAAATACAGCCACCATTTTGCAGTCCTGGAGTACAGTGCGCAGCTGGGAGCACAACATTTGCTCCAGTGGATTTTCCTGAAACAAAATCAAAGTGATATCCTCCTTATAGGCTCCAGGCATATGTTAAATATTGGTTGAAAGGTTCCATATTCCTTTTCACTGTACAGTAACATGAAAATGATTTATTCTTTTATTGTTTATTTGTTGCACAGAATGTTTTTCTGCGCGTTACAAAAACCACAGGTTCTACTTCATGTATTTAATAAACAAAAAGTTATTTAACACACAATTAACCATTTCACCAAATGTAAATGATAGTTACATACATCTATACGAACTCATTCTGGCTTCTGCCAAGCCCTGATGAAACCACTTCATTACATTTTGAAACATCGTTATGTCACATTAAAGCTAAATTGTGAAAAAGCCTGAATGTATTCTATAATTAATAATGTACAGGTAGCTGCATTCTCTCATTGCAGCAGCATTTTACATAAATTATCTATTTAATTCTGCAGGTGTCTGGCTTTTCCTGTTTTCTGCAGCCCTCCTACCAGAGTTTGTCCTGGACACTTTTACAAATTTGCACATGATCAGTGAGATCTCTCCCTCTCTGTCCCTCCCAGAACTGTAAAGAACTATTGGCTGACCACCTGAGGAAGGGCGAACATACTTCCCGAAACTTGTGATGTAATATGTGTAGGTTGCAATAAACACTTTTACTTTGGCTTGAGACTACCTTGTTTTGTGGATCTTGTATGTGATCCCCATCGGTTAAATGGGATGAATAAGCACACAAAGAGCGAGATTGCACCAGTAATGTTTTGTTTTCTTGAATTGCCCTACCTGCTCTGCAAAAGTATAGATGATTTCTCCACAATTTATTTGTCTTCCACTCTCTCAAAGATCTTTATGTTAAGTGTCAACCAAATGGATTTCATTATACTTACCTTTACCCAAATATGCTTCTTAAAGGGTGTGTCCACCCATTTGAAAAAAAATGTAATAAGCTAAGCAGGACCCCCCAAAACCTAAGTTCTTTTTTGGTTCAAGTTGCTAAATATACTCCCAGCAAGAGAAATCACACTCACAACCTCCACCGTGGCACTCTGCCACTTCTAGGTAAGGAAGTCAGTCATGTCTAACTGCCATTCCCGGACAAGCCTCCACTGCAGCTGCTTGTGAACCGAAAAGGCATGTAGCAATTTATTTAATCTAATTAAGCAAGACAACCCCCCCTTCCTGATGAAAGCAAAACCCCCGCCTAATTGGTGTTTAAATGAGACAATACTTTCTAGAGGATATAAACACAATACAAAAAGTAATGGAAGAATATTTTGATCTTCCCCCTTCAATAATATGGGCTGCAGACAGTAATAAGAGGGAAATTGATTCAAATGGGTGCTAAACAAAAAAAACAAAGGAACAAACAGATACTAGACCTTCTAAATTCAATACATAACAGAAGTAAAAATTTGAGTAGAGTCTGGTCCGATGAGGAGGCAGAGCTTCTACAAAAGCAAGAATTATCTAATATAATTACAGACAAAGCAGAGAAAGCAATGAGATTCACAAACCAAAAAATTTACTATAAAAGTAATAAACCGGACACTATGCTTGCCAACAAACTAAATCACAAAATGACAGCTAATGCATTTTTTCCCATCAGAGACAAACAAGGAAAACTACACTATGACACTCGATGGATAGCAAACCAATTTGCTGAATATTACCAACAATAATATAATGGGCAAACAATAAAACATACGGAAAACAACTCCAGTCCAAATATCGCAATTTTTACAACATATAGATCTTCCTACAATACCGACAGACATCACAGAAATTGATAACATATATTACACAGGAGGAAATAAAGGCGGTAATATAGGAATTTAAAGTCAGAAAGTCACCAGGGCCAGATGGCTTTACAGCCTTATATTACAGGAAATTCACAAAGGAAGTACTCCCGCATCTGACTAACTTTTATAATGCGATTCTTCAAAGACTCGTTCCCACCTGATATGCTGGAGAGTAATATAGTAGTGATACCTAAACTGGATAGGGACACCACACAGGTTACAAATTATTGCCCAATTTCTTTAATAAATGTGGATCTTAAAATTTTAGCTAAAATTTTAGCAAATAGAATTAAAACAACACTTCCATCAATTATTAATAATGACCAAATGGGTTTCATACCAGGTCAACAAACCACTGATGGAATTAGAAAAGCAATGACAGTACTCCAATTGGCCCTGTCGGGGAATACCTCATCAATGTTTCTATCTCTGGATGTAGAGAAAGCCTTCGACGGGGTTGATTGGACATACCTATCCTTATCCTATGGAAAATTCGGATTCCCCACAACCTAACACAAGCTATCCTAAGCCTATATAACTACCCGAAAGCATGAATCAGAAATATGGGTTACGCTTCTAAATACATCACTATCTGTAATGGTACAAGACAGGGTTGCCGCTATCCCCCCTCCTTTTTGCCCTCTGTATGGAACCCCTAGCAGACGTCCTCCGCAATAACCCAGATATCCACGGTATAAAAATTGGATCAAAGGAAACAAAACTTTCCTTATTTGCAGATGACACTCATTTGTTTATAACCCAACCACAAATATCCCTCCCTTCCATTTTCCAATATTTGAACCAATTCGGACACATCTCATAGTAAATCAAAGGCAATAGCAATTCACATTCCACAACAGCTACATGATAATCTTCAATCCTCCTTTAGTTTTAAATGGACACAGGACTCATTGAAATATCTAGGTGTCCATTTAAGCACGACTAGAGAAAATCTTTTCTAATATAACTATACCACAATGATATATCTTATACTCTTATTGCAAGAATGGCACCATATAATAATATCTCTCTGATGGGAAGAATTGCGGCAGTCAAAATGTCAATTCTACCAAAAATATTGTATATATTTAGAGCGCTCCCACTTCGGATAAACAAACAGCAATAAATAAATTTATCTGGAAGGGAGGCAGATCACGTATCCAATACTCAGCCCTGGCAAGACACAAAGACAAAGGGGGTTTTGTAGCTCCAATTCTGTACTCATACTACAAAGCAGCAAGATTAACACAATGTTTACAATGGACTTGGGGTTCGGAGAAAATAGGATAGGTAGATTTGGAAAAGGAGTTACTAGCCCCTATGCACTCCTCCTCAATATTATGGGTTCGCCCTTCAGACAGGCCAAATTATAAAAATACCCAATACACTATTATTCGGGATTTTTTACAAATTTGGGACCAATGCAAATCACAGACATGAACTTACTCATATACCCTCAATAAACCTTTATTCTATACACCTTACTTTGGGCTAGACTCAACCAACAAATCAAAAGGAATTTCACAATTAAGCAATATATGTAATCAACAGGGTTGATTACACGCTGATGGAATGGGAGGTAACAGCCCAAAAGTTTAAACTACCAACAAAACACTGGTTCTCATATACACGTACCTTACACTATATCAGATCTATCCTAGTCAAAAGTAAGGATATTAATCCCACACAGTTTGAAATCCTCATTAGGAATTCCCAATCAACAAATAAATCTCTCAACTATACAAGCTATTATGGCACGAAAACCAAGAAACCAGATCTCTCTCATCCTCAAAGTGGGAGATGAGATTGAATCAAGAGCTAGATGAAGCCCAGTGGGTTTCTATCTATACATTTTCAGCATCCTGTTCTAAGAATATTATAGTAAAAGAAAAATCATATAAAATTCTATATGACTGGTACATCACCCCAGTCTTCTTAAAAAAAAAATCAACCCGGCCTTATCAAATTTATGCTTTAGGGGATGTGGCCAAACTGCGGACTTGTTGGTCTGCATTGTTGGTGGACGTGTCCTGAGGTCAAAATATTATGGGATCAATGCGCTATTATACTGCAGGACACATTTGCAACAAATGTTCAACTCTCGCCATTTACGGCTTTATTTAACCTCCCTATATAAAAACATGAATGGACAGGCTAACCTCTTGGCTGGACATATATGCCCCGCAACAAGAACTATTATAGCCGGTACCTGGAAGGGAGGTGAACTAACAAAAGCAAGATTAATCGCAAATATATGGTGGATACATGATAATGAGTATACAGCACACGTACTTACAAATAGCCTTAAAAAATGGAGTAAAGTCTGGGATATATGGATACTGCAAACCCCCCCAAGGCCCAAATTCTAATTGTACATACCGGTGGTCCCCCCCGGCAGAGGCGCCCGTGGCCGTTAAAATGAGCAAACCACAGAGGAAGACAGTGAACCCACCCGGACCCCAAAAGAACCAAGAGGACAACTATATTATGAATAATTTTATTAGTGAAAATTGTGTAGATAAAGAACAAATCAATATAGAAACCAATTCAAACATTGTTTTTGAAAGCAATATGTAAAAGGTGTAAGATATGGAAAAGAAAATTTAATAAAAATGTATTGAATAAAAAAGAAAAGGCATGTAGCAGCAGAAGTGGAGATGGAGGAAGGGGCGGTGGATCGTGAACTTGTATGTATAATTTCTCTTGCTGGGAGTATATTAAACAACTTTAACAAGAACGGAACTTTTGGGGGGGTCCTGCTTAACATACCGTAATAAATATTTTGTGAACTTTCCTCCTCAGCAGAGTTTGGCAGCTTCTGGTAAATGCCATTAGCAATAACCATGGTGCTGATCTCCCTTCCCGAAGCTACCAAAGCAGCTCACTATGCCGCTAGGGATTGGGGTCTGTAAGTAACTTTAAACACATCTTTGTTAAAGGTAAGTATAACAAAAATACATTTGGGGCGGTGCTTAAGATATAAAAAGATTTTTGTTGATAAAGGAAATTCCATTACAGAAAAGTCTACTAAACTTCTAAAGGGGCCCAACCACCCAACAATGGGTATTGAACAGTATTTATATGGCTTTATAGCAGTCAGAAAAATGAACTAAAAACCAAGAAAATCTGTAGGTTTTTGTTATCAGACAATACAATACAATATAGGTATTTGGATGGACCTTTTTAGGGCTTTGACAATGTATTTGCATGGTCTAGAGCCAAGACCCATCTTTTGTTTGGATAAGTAGTTCATTGGCTGTTTGAGCAACTTTTAGTCAAAATCTGTTGGTCCAAAAGACTGGACATGATGGTAAATCACTGCGATCATATGGTAATATCAAATGACATTGTGGTGGTGGTGTGATGGTGAGTTGGTGTGTTAATGTATCCAGATTAGGGTTTCTGTTCTACCTTTAAATACTTTTGTATAACTTGCATTTGTATCTTGTACAATTTGATTGCAATATACACTGTAAATGGTTAAAGGGTAACTGTGGTCCAAAAATTACTTTAGGTAAATGGACAGGAATTGCTTTCCTGAGTATTTTTGCAATTTACATTCATTGTTTATTTTTTTACACAGTTTTGGAGATATTTAAAATGTTATGTATAAAATGGTAGCATCATCACCAGATCCTGCACTCCCTGCTCTAAAACTATGTGACAGTCCCTCTTCCCTGTGTCTCCTTCCCCTCATGGGCCCCCATGGCCCACAAAACACGGCATGTGCCGACCACAGATAAGAGGAGGAACTTATACTTGAGACCGCAGATTCAGAACCTCCCACCCCCTAACTTTCTGATCAGTGATTTCTTGGGCTGTGCAGCACGTAGAGAGGTGGTTGATGGCTCATTCAAAAAGTAGGAACTTGTCTGGAGACCATAGTTCCCCTTTAATGACCGCATAATAGGTTAAACAGGTGTGTCGTATGGAGAATTAGCATTTCCATGTGTGCCATTGTCTGAAAAAGTCTAGATGGTCTCATTGCTGAGGCAACTATAAACTCTTACTAAATGTCTTAAATACTAACCATGAGCAGCACTAACCATCAAATAGCAACTTCAAATGGCAATTAATTCCCCCTGTGATAGCACCCAGGGACTTATACTGCTAGGTCCTAACCTCAGGGTCTTACATTATTACATAGAATGAGCCCTGCAAACTCAGCTTCGTACCCACCCCCTCCACTACCCTGTACTGAATCAATAGGAAAGCACACTACAAGGAGTGTGTCTTCCCCATTGGCCAGTCTTGCCAAAGTTTGGGACTAGAACCCTGCGGTTTAGGTCCTTAGGAACTATTAATTGAGAGGAGAGGGGTGACTTTGAAGGGTTTAATTGCCTTTTAAAACTTAAATTTCTGGTCCTGATAACATGGGACACACCTAATCTCAAATAATGGTATGCAAATATTACCTGTGCTTCGTCTTCACGTCTCATCCGGGGGACGATGCATCTCTCAGAGGTTACTGGCTTTGGTGCAATGAACTCAGTCAAGGCCATTAGTTTTTGCCTTTCGAAATGCATAGCTTTTTTGTGACGGGTAACAGCTTTTGAGCCATGGCGAATGCACTGAATGGATGGGAGCCATCCTGAAAGAAAAAGAGACAATAAGATATTGTAGAGAACAACTTTTGCACTTTACAGAATAGGAGATAACATGGAACTGGAGCGAAAAGGAGAGAAATTGAGGACTTTTTGGAAAGTTGAATTTAAACATAAAGCCTCTGACATGATGCGATATGCAAAATATAAAGCAGTAAACAGACAGAGAGGATCCGTCTAAGGCAGGGATGTCAACTTGTGGACCTTCTGATAAACCAGTAAAAGGATCTACAATGCAGGCTGCTCATCAAGAGATAAACACACTCCCTATTGCAATAACCATCTAAAGCAATACAGAACCACAGGACATGTGCATAACCAATGGGTACAGGGAGGCAATGTATGAAATAATAAAGGTTGCCCCTTGCAACACCCTAACTAATGTTCTATTACAATTTATGTTGCTGTGACTAATGCTGTCCATATACGTTCATTTCATTTCCAAAGAAATCGGCAAAATACTTTGACATTACCTCAATGTTTCCCATCCTGGCTCATAGTTACATAGTAATTAAGGTTGAATAAAGACATACATCCATCAAGTCCAACCTATTCACCCTCTTTTTTTAACCCTACCTAACAGTTGATCCAGAGTAAGGCAAAAAAAAAACAGCTAAAAGGGGGGGGAAATTCCTTCCTGACTCCAAACGGCAATCGGAAAGTATCCCTGGATCAACCAGATCTATATGCATTATTACCAGTAATTCTCAATATTTTTTAGTTTTAGAAACTTATCCAGGACTTTTTTAAAGCTATTCAATGAACTTGCCATTACCACATCTGCTGGAAGACAGTTCCACATTATCACCGTTCTCACTGTAAACTTAAAGGATGTCCACGAGTCCTCTGATATGACCTATTAGTAAACAATGCACCAGAGACTTCATTGTATGGTCCATTAATATATTTGTATAAGGTTATCATGTCCCCACGCAAACGTCGCTTCTCCAATGTAAACAGCCCTAACTTGTCTAATCTGCCTGCATATTCAAGCCCCTCCATTCCCCTTATTAATTTAGTTGCCCTTCTGCCCTACTTACTGTTCCCAACATAGAAGAGCATTTGCAATGATCGCACCTTCCGAAATTTCCCCTAGCTCCTACCCCCCCAGCTACCCCCCGTATTAATTTATAGGGAGGCTGGCCGCAATTGTAGGTAATATCAGCCCTGCGCTTCTCCTATACTAATATACTATATATAGGGAGAACACTCGGACTGTGTGTAGCCACACCTTTAAAAAATACAGAAGAATCTTACAGATTGGTATTGTGTGTACCCAGTTTCATTATAACTGGTTTCTACATTTTGGACGGTGTTCTGCCAACATATGATATTTGATTTTGGGGGTGGATATGCCCTTTAAAGAAAAAAAACTGTTCAAATGAAAAGTAGGTCAGGGAGATAGGATTGACAATATCCCATATACTTTATATGAGGAGTGCCAGCACAAAGAAAACTGCTTCTGTTAGGGTTAGAGTGCTTCAGCACTATCATTAATACAGGAAAGCCCAAGTTTAATTAACATGGCAGAGGAAAACTGTATGTGCTGGCGCTCCTCAACTAAATATATTGGTAATATCAATCCTGCTGTACTTCCCTGGTACTTTTTATTTATTATTATTTTACACGAGTAGCTGTCCTCTTTACAGCACGGTCGCAGAATCAAATTAAGGGTGACTTACAAGCAGGTTATAACTAAAGGCCTGTATACATCGTGTGTTGCAGGTCAGGCCCCCCGACTGCACGTGTACAAGTTTAATAGTCTGTACTGTTACATAGCAGCGTGAATGCGAAACAAACAGTATCACATCGATCTATATTGTTAAATTGAAGCAATAAGAAATGAGCAACCAGTATGGCAGTAATCTGGTCGTATTCTTAAAAACAGTTGTTAATTAACATTTGTCGTTACTATCTTATCATTGTGTAACAATGGTGTCACACATTAATGTACATTCACCGGTTACTTACCTATAATGTTGCTTTAGAAATTGTTGAGTTGAATACATTATAAATATGTGATCATATCAACTGGGGTACTACTATATGATGTCTTCTCTTTCTTTCTCTCTTCAGCATGTGTGCCACATCTAACGGGAGCATGCAACTCCATCATCTGTACGATATTCCAACTACCTACAAGAACCCTTGCCATCTGCCCGCTTGCATCCTAGTGAACAAAAGGAACCTCCATCCTGGTACTTCTCTTCACAGAACATAGGTCCACAGCTTGATTACACCACATATGATCCTGCTGGCAAGGTGGCAGCAGCTTATGCCCTGAAATGTTACCCTCAACCATCAGCTTTGGGATATTATCCTGAACACTCACTTACACCATCATGGGCAGGTCCTGGCCAGTATCCCCATAAATCCAGCCCTGCACCTTTGAGTTGGCTGTGCCCTCTTTGGATGCTCAAAAGAAGGAAGAGGAATCTTGTCTTTGGACGGATCCACAAATTACTCTGGATCTGAGGACGCAAACGCAGGCGACTGTCCCCTTACAGCTCTGACGGTTCTCCACAAGTGTCTGAAAGGGACATAGATATGGCCTACTGCAGCTTCTATAACTTATCATAGAAAACAACTTTCAGACACCAGTGAAAATACTTCTCATTCTAACAGGCATTGTGAAACTGCAGGCAGGACACTAAGCAGTCAAACTACAATGCAATATGAATAGCTGTTGAAGTTTTTACACATCATGTTGGAATTTTACAATCACAGTCAAAAAACAATGATGCAGCTATAACCTACTGATAATGTTCAGTATATAAAGACATGCTGTCATTATGACTTTGCCTGTAATAAGACATTATCAATAATGGCGAGTGATGCCCAACCCGTGGGCAGTCTGCTATTTTTTTTGTCTCGTGTGGCCTGGCCATTCTGGGGCAGGGCTACACCCATGGCCCAGTGACTGCAAGGGGGCTACTAGTGGGACCCCGGGTGGCTCAGGTTTGGCACCCCTGGTTTAGAATATACCAGAGTCTTCACCCTCTAAGCGTTTGTCCTTACATCAAGAATGTTACAACCAATGAACAGTGGTTTAGAAACAAGACTATCAAATGAGCAAAGATATTGTTTTTTGCAGTATTACTTCTATAATAAATATATTTTATAAAAAGTACAGTACATTAATAGGTTTTATTTTGAATGTATTTTTGATGACAAGTTATAAAGAGGTTTGCTCTCTCATCAGGTCAAAAACACTGGTGACACTGACCATAGCATTTCCATAATTCCCTGTACCTGTAATTATAATGTCTGCGCCACGTAAAAATGCATTAACAAATGCTTTATTTTTGAGCGTTCCTTTAATTTGGTATGAATCGCTTCCATTTCTCTATAATTGGCTTTCTCAAGGGTTCTCCTGCTCTGTGTCTTCTCCTTTACATGCGGTCCAACAAAGCACAGAGCTTTACTGTCTGTTGTGCAAGTGAGGAAAGAGTTTGTGATGATATCAAGGAGGAGTCCTCCCAGCAACTGGCCCCTAAGAAACATCTAGACAGGCAATTTGGAGTAATTAATCATTCCTTGTCGACTCAGAGTCTGTTCTCAACAAAAGCCCCTGTGGAGATTAAGGAAATACAATAGTAAAAGGGAAATTTCCTCACCCCAGAGACAGAGTTAACTTTACCTTTAGTTAAAGCGAACACAGATATTTACCTAGAAGCTGAACCTGGGGCACAGTCCGCACGCACTGTAACATTTCTTTCACCTTTGCATGATGGCTCACTACAAGGAAGGTATGCCCCATGAAGAGGGGCAACAGATTGCTTAGATGGGACTGAGCAAAGGTTTTTTTCAAACCTGTAGATAATAAGACACATAACGATTAAAAACGACAACTCCACGCCATCCCCAGCAAACACCTCTACAGTCTGGAAATTACCACCGCCAGTATTCCCTAACACCTGCTTTACGCTCTATAGCATTTTTACATTTCGGAGCATGCACTGCAATTCTTTGCCCCTCCCCATTGATCCCACAGACCATCCCCTACCTGAATAGGAAAATGCTTCATGTGAATATATGTTTCATTAGCCTGGTCTCAGGTAATAAGTGTCGTCGGCCCCTGTAGCACTGCGCTGAAATACAGCCACCATTTTGCAGTCCTGGAGTACAGTGCGCAGCTGGGAGCACAACATTTGCTCCAGTGGATTTTCCTGAAACAAAATCAAAGTGATATCTCCTTATAGGCTCCAGGCATATGTTAAATATTGGTTGAAAGGTTCATATTCCTTTCACTGTACAGTAACATGAAAATGATTTATTCTTTTATTGTTTATTTGTTGCACAGAATGTTTTTCTGCGCGTTACAAAAACCACAGGTTCTACTTCATGTATTTATAAACAAAAGTTATTTAACACACAATTAACCATTTCACCAAATGTAAATGATAGTTACATACATCTATACGAACTCATTCTGGCTTCTGCCAAGCCCTGATGAAACCACTTCATTACATTTTGAAACATCGTTATGCACATTAAAGCTAAATTGTGAAAAAGCCTGAATGTATTCTATATATTAATAATGTACAGGTAGCTGCATTCTCTCATTGCAGCAGCATTTTACATAAATTATCTATTTAATTCTGCAGGTGTCTGGCTTTTCCTGTTTCTGCAGCCCTCCACCAGAGTTTGTCCTGGACACTTTACAAATTTGCACATGATCAGTGAGATCTCTCCCTCTCTGTCCCTCCCAGAACTGTAAAGAACCATTGGCTGACCACCTGAGGAAGGGCGAACATACTTTCCCGAAACTTGTGATGTAATATGTGTAGGTTGCAATAAACACTTTACTTTGGCTTGAGACTACCTTGTTTGTGGGATCTTGTATGTGATCCCCATCGGTTAAATGGATGAATAAGCACACAAAGAGCGAGATTGCACCAGTAATGTTTTGTTTTCTTTGAATTGCCCTACCTGCTCTGCAAAAGTATAGATGATTTCTCCACAATTTATTTGTCTTCCACTCTCCTCAAAGATCTTTATGTTAAGTGTCAACCAAATGGATTCTTAT
Source organism: Hymenochirus boettgeri (assembly GCA_019447015.1). Lineage (NCBI taxonomy): Eukaryota > Metazoa > Chordata > Amphibia > Anura > Pipidae > Hymenochirus > Hymenochirus boettgeri. Next base: position 74,539,699 of record CM033476.1, on the reverse strand, counting down.
ACTTACCTTTACCCAAATATGCTTCTTAAAGGGTGTGTCCACCCATTTGAAAAAAAATGTAATAAGCTAGCAGGACCCCCAAAACCTAAGTTCTTTTTTGGTTCAAGTTGCTAAATATACTCCCAGCAAGAGAAATCACACTCACAACCTCCACCGTGGCACTCTGCCACTTCTAGGTAAGGAAGTCAGTCATGTCTAACTGCCATTCCCGGACAAGCCTCCACTGCAGCTGCTTGTGAACCGAAAAGGCATGTAGCAATTTATTAATCTAATTAAGCAAGACAACCCCCCCTTCCTGATGAAACAAAACCCCCCCTAATTGGTGTTTAAATGAGACAATACTTTCTAGAGGATATAAACACAATACAAAAAGTAATGGAAGAATTTTTGATCTTCCCCCTTCAATAATATGGGCTGCAGACAGTAATAAGAGGGAAATTGATTCAAATGGGTGCTAAACAAAAAAAACAAAGGAACAAACAGATACTAGACCTTCTAAATTCAATACATAACAGAAGTAAAAATTTGAGTAGAGTCTGGTCCGATGAGGAGGCAGAGCTTCTACAAAAGCAAGAATTATCTAATATAATTACGACAAAGCAGAGAAAGCAATGAGATTCACAAAAAAAATTTACTATAAAAGTAATAAACCGGACACTATGCTTGCCAACAAACTAAATCACAAAATGACAGCTAATGCATTTTTTCCCATCAGAGACAAACAAGGAAAACTACACTATGACCACTCATGGATAGCAAACCAATTTGCTGAATATTTAACCAATAATATAATGGGCAAACAATAAAACATACGGAAAAAACTCCAGTCCAAATATCGCAATTTTTACAACATATAGATCTTCCTACAATCGACAGACATCACAGAAATTGATAACATATATTACACAGGAGGAATAAGGCGGTAATAGGAATTTAAAGTCAGAAAGTCACCAGGGCCGATGGCTTTACAGCCTTATATTACAGAAATTCACAAAGGAAGTACTCCCGCATCTGACTAACTTTATAATGCGATTCTTCAAAGACTCGTTCCCACCTGATATGCTGGAGAGTAATATAGTAGTGATACCTAAACTGGATAGGGACACCACACAGGTTACAAATTATTGCCCAATTTCTTTAATAAATGTGGATCTTAAAATTTTAGAGAAAATTTTAGCAATAGAATTAAAACAACACTTCCATCAATTATTAATAAATGACCAAATGGGTTTCATACCAGGAACAAACCACTGATGGAATTAGAAAAGCAATGACAGTACTCCAATTGGCCCTGTCGGGGAATACCTCATCAATGTTTCTATCTCTGGATGTAGAGAAAGCCTTCGACGGGGTTGATTGGACATACCTATCCTTATCCTATGGAAAATTCGGATTCCCCACAACCTACACAAGCTATCCTAAGCCTATAAACAACCCGAAAGCATGAATAGAAATATGGGTTACGCTTTCTAAATCAATATACTGTAAGGTACAAGACAGGGTTGCCGCTATCCCCCCTCCTTTTTGCCCTCTGTATGGAACCCCTGCAGACGTCCTCCGCAAAACCCAGATATACCACGGTATAAAAATGGATCAAAGGAAACAAAACTTTCCTTATTTGCAGATGACACTCATTTGTTTATAACCCCACCACAAATATCCCTCCCTTCCATTTTCCAATATTGAACCAATTCGGACACATCTCATAGTAAATCAAAGGCAATAGCAATTCACATTCCACAACAGCTACATGATAATCTTCAATCCTCCTTTAGTTTTAAATGGACACAGGACTCATTGAAATATCTAGGTGTCCATTTAAGCACGACTAGAGAAAATCTTTTCTAATAAAACTATACCACAATGATATATCTTATACTCTTATTGCAAGAATGGCACCATATAATAATATCTCTCTGATGGGAAGAATTGCGGCAGTCAAATGTCAATTCTACCAAAAATATTGATATATTTAGAGCGCCCCCACTTCGGAAAACAAACAGCAATAAATAAATTTATCTGGAAGGGAGGCAGATCACGTATCCAATACTCAGCCCTGGCAAGACACAAAGACAAAGGGGGTTTTGTAGCTCCAATTCTGTACTCATACTACAAAGCAGCAAGATTAACACAATGTTACAATGGACTTGGGGTTCGGAGAAAATAGGATAGGTAGATTTGGAAAAGGAGTTACTAGCCCCTATGCACTCCTCCTCAATATTATGGGTTCGCCTTCAGACAGGCCAATATAAAAATACCCAATACACTATTATTCGGGATTTTTTACAAATTTGGGACCAATGCAAATCACAGACATGAACTTACTCATATACCCTCAATAAACCTTTATTCTATAACCTACTTGGGCTAGACTCAACCAACAAATCAAAAGGAATTTCACAATTAAGCAATATATGTAATCAACAGGGTTGATTACACGCTGATGGAATGGGAGGTAACAGCCCAAAAGTTTAAACTACCAACAAACACACTGGTTCTCATATACACGTACCTTACACTATATCAGATCTATCCTAGCCAAAGTAGGAGATTAATCCCACACAGTTTGAAATCCTCATTAGGAATTCCCAATCAAAAAAATAAATCTCTCAACTATACAAGCTATTTGGCACGAAAACCAAGAAACAGATCTCTCTCATCCTCAAAGTGGGAGATGAGATTGAATCAAGAGCTAGATGAAGCCCAGTGGGTTTCTATCTATACATTTTCAGCATCCTGTTCTAAGAATATATAGTAAAAGAAAAATCATATAAAATTCTATATGACTGGTACATCACCCCAGTCCTTCTTAAAAAAAAAAATCAACCCGGCCTTATCAAATTTATGCTTTAGGGGATGGGCCAAACTGCGGACTTGTTGGTCTGCATTGTTGGTGGACGTGTCCTGAGGTCAAATATTATGGGATCAATGCGCTATTATACTGCAGGACACATTTGCAACAAATGTTCAACTCTCGCCATTTACGGCTTTATTAAAGGGCATTCCACCCCCAAAACTAAAATCCCCCCAACTACTGGTCCCCACCATGTAGTGTAGTTTAATCCTTACCTCACATCCCAGCTCCATAGGGTTCTCCTGTAGTCCCCCCCCCAAGTCCCAAAAACTGCCCCACCAGGAGGCCAGCAGAGTCCCTATAGGACACTGCCTGCTAATCTGGCCTCAGGTAGATTTTTGCCATGCGTACTGAGCCCCTTCTCTCCCCCCTCCCTCCCCCTCCCTTCCCTCCCTCTCCCTCCCGTTCTACTATCCCTCCCCTAGCATAAAACCCTTCAGTACAGTATTCCCCATGTCTCCCAGCCCCAACCGCATATTTTTTATTTTTAGAAAGCTCCCCAAACTTTACTTAACCTCTCCTCTTTCCTCCGGCGAATGAGCTGCCGGCAGCCACGTCTGTGATTGGCTGCCGCTCAGCCAATCACAGACGCGGCTGCGGTCCCGCCCCTCTGCTTGCATTTCCTTGCAAGCAGAGGGCCGGGAGCGCGGCGGAGGAAAGAGGGGAGGTAGGTAGTAGAGTTTGGGGGGCTTTCTAAAAAAAAATATAGCGGTTGGGGCGGGAGCCCAGGGGGATCTATATAAAAAATCAATTTTAGGGGGGACATACCCTTTAACCTCCCTATATAAAAACATGAATGGACAGGCTAACCTCTTGGCTGGACATATATGCCCCGCAACACGAACTATTATAACCGGTACCTGGAAGGGAGGTGAACTAACAAAAGCAAGATTAATCGCAAATATAGGTGGATACATGATAATGAGTATACAGCACAGTACTTACAATAGCCTTAAAAAATGGAGTAAAGTCTGGGATATATGGATACTGCAAACCCCCCCAAGGCCCAAATTCTTAATTGTACATACCGGTGGTCCCCCCGGCAGAGGCGCCCGTGGCCGTAAAATGAGCAAACCACAGAGGAAGACAGTGAACCCACCCGGACCCCAAAGAACCAAGAGGACAACATATTATGAATAATTTTATAGTGAAAATGTGTAGATAAAGAACAAATCATATAGAAACCAATTCAACATTGTTTTTGAAAGCAATAGTAAAAGGTGTAAGAATGGAAAGAAAATTATATAAAATGTATTGAATAAAAAAGAAAAGGCATGTAGCAGCAGAAGTGGAGATGGAGGAAGGGGCGGTGGATCGTGAACTTGTATGTATAATTTCTCTTGGGGAGTATATTAAACAACTTTAACAAGAACGGAACTTTGGGGGGGGCTGCTTAACATACCGTAATAAATATTTTGTGAATCTTTCCTCCTCGCAGAGTTTGGAGCTTCTGGTAAATGCCATTAGCAAACCAAGGTGCTGATCTCTTCCCGAAGCTACCAAAGCAGCTCACTATGCCGCTAGGTTGGGTCTGTAAGTAACTTTAAACAAACTTTGTTAAAGGTAAGTATAACAAAAATACATTTGGGGCGGTGCTTAAGATATAAAAAGATTTTTGTTGATAAAGGAAATTCCATACAGAAAAGTCTACTAAACTTCAAAGGGGCCCAACCACCCAACAATGGGTATTGAACAGTATTTATATGGCTTTATAGCAGTCAGAAAAATGAACTAAAACCAAGAAAATCTGTAGGTTTTTGTTATCAGACAATACAATACAATAGGTATTTGGATGGACCTTTTTAGGGCTTTGACAATGTATTTGATGGTCTAGAAGCCAAGACCCATCTTTTGTTTGGATAAGTAGTTCATTGGCTGTTTGAGCAACTTTTAGTCAAAATCTGTTGGTCCAAAAGACTGGAACTGATGGTAAATCAACTGCGATCATATGGTAATATCAAATGACATTGGGTGGTGGTGTGATGGTGAGTTGGTGTGTTAATGTATCCAGATTAGGGTTTCTGTTCTACCTTTAAATACTTTTGTATAACTTGCATTTGTATCTTGTACAATTTGATTGCAATATACACTGTAAATGTTAAAGGGTAACTGTGGTCCAAAAATTACTTTAGGTAATGGACAGGAATTGCTTCCTGATTTTTTGCAATTTACATTCATTGTTTATTTTTTTACACAGTTTTGGAGATATTAAATGTTATGTATAAAATGGTAGCATATCACAGATCCTGCACTCCCTGCTCTAAAAACTATGTGACAGTCCCTCTTCCCTGTGTCTCCTTCCCCTCATGGGCCCCCATGGCCCACAAAACACGGCATGTGCCGACCACAGATAAGAGGAGGAACTTATACTGAGACCGCAGATTCAGAAACTCCCACCCCCTAACTTCTGATCAGTGATTTCTGGGCTGTGCAGCACGTAGAGAGGTGGTTGATGGCTCATTCAAAAGTAGGAACTTGTCTGGAGACCATAGTTCCCCTTTAATGACGCCATAATAGGTTAAACAGGTGTGTCGTAGGAAGATAGCATTTCCATGTGTGCCATTGTCTGAAAAAGTCTAGATGGTCTCATTGCTGAGGCAACTATAAACTTTACTAAATGTCTTAAATACTAACCATGAGCAGCACTAACCATCAAATAGCAACTTCAAATGGCAATAATTCCCCCTGTGATAGCACCCAGGGACTATACTGCTAGGTCAAACCTCAGGGTCTTACCTTATTACATAGAATGAGCCCTGCAAACTCAGCTTCGTACCACCCCCTCCACTACCCTGTACTGAATCAATAGGAAAGCACACTACAAGGAGTGTGTCTTCCCCATTGGCCAGTTTGCCAAAGTTTGGGACTAGAACCCTGCGGTTTAGGTCCTTAGGAACTATTAATTGAGAGGAGAGGGGTGACTTTGAAGGGTTTAATTGCCTTTTAAAACTTAAATTTCTGGTCCTGATAACATGGGACACACCTAATCTCAAATAATGGTATGCCAAATATTACCTGTGTTCGTCTTCACGTCTCATCCGGGGGACGATCATCTCTCAGAGGTACTGGCTTTGGTGCAATGAAACTCAGTCAAGGCCATTAGTTTTTGCCTTTCGAAATGCATAGCTTTTGTTGACGGGTAACAGCTTTTGAGCCATGGCGAATGCACTGAATGGATGGGAGCCATCCTGAAGAAAAAGAGACATAAGATATTGTAGAGAACAACTTTTGCACTTTACAGAATGGAGATAACATGGAACTGGAGCGAAAGGAGAGAAATTGAGGATTTTTGGAAAGTTGAATTAAACATAAAGCCTCTGACATGATGCGATATGACAAAATAAAAGCAGTAAACAGACAGAGAGGATCCGTTAAGGCAGGGATGTCAACTTGTGGACCTTCTGATAAACCAGTAAAAGGATCTACATGCAGGTGCTCATCAAGAGATAAACACACTCCCTATTGCAATAACCATCTAAAGCAATACAGAACACAGGACATGTGCATAACCAATGGGTACAGGGGGGCAATGTATGAAATAATAAAGGTTGCCCCTTGCAACACCCTAACTAATGTTTATTACAATTTATGTTGCTGTGACTAATGTGTCCATATACGTTCATTTCATTTCCAAAGAAATCGGCAAAATACTTTGACATACCTCAATGTTTCCCATCCTGGCTCATGTTACATAGTAATTAGTTGAATAAAGACATACATCCATCAAGTCCAACCTATTCACCCTCTTTTTTAACCCTACTAACAGTTGATCCAGAGTAAGGCAAAAAAAAAACAGCTAAAAGGGGGGGGAAATTCCTTCTGACTCCAAACGGCAATCGGAAAGTATCCCTGGATCAACCAGATCTATATGCATTATTACCAGTAATTCTCAATATTTTTAGTTTTAGAAACTTATCCAGGACTTTTTTAAAGCTATTCAATGAACTTGCCATTACCACATCTGCTGGAAGCAGTTCCACATTATCACCGTTCTCACTGTAAACTTAAAGGATGTCACGAGTCCTCTGATATGACCTATTAGTAAACAATGCACCAGAGACTTCATTGTATGGTCCATTAATATATTTGTATAAGTTATCATGGTCCCCACGCAAACGTCGCTTCTCCAATGTAAACAGCCCTAACTGTCTAATCTGCCTGCATATTCAAGCCCCTCCATTCCCTTATTAATTTAGTTGCCCTTCTCTAACTGCCTCCATTTCCAAGATGTCCCTTGTATTGGGATTCCAAAACTGCACGCATATTCCAAATGAGGCCTTACAGTGCCTTGTAAAGAGGGAGAATAATATTTTTCTCTTGAATCTATTCCCCTCTTTATACAAGACATATCTTGCTAGCTCTAGCCGTTGCTACCTGGCATTGTTATCTACCAGAAACCCCCAAATCTTTTTCCATTACAGATGCACTTAACACAGAGTTATTTATGGTGTAGGTGCAGGGATTATTAAATCCCAAATGCATCACCTTACATTTATCAACATTGAATCTCATCTGCCATTCTGCTGCCCATTTTGATAATCTATCTAGGTGCTGTGCAGCACTTGCACATCATTTGAAGTTTCCAAAGCTCTGCCATAGTTTAGTGTCATCAGCAAACGCTGAGACCTTGCTCTCAATGCCCCCTTCTCATTTATAAACAGAGTAAACAGAAAAAGCCCCAGTAACGAACCCTGAGGCCACCGCTTAGAACTTTAGCCCACATAGAGTAGCTCCATAATCACCACTCTGTTTGCGATCAATAACCAGTTCTCCATCCATGAACAAATGTTTTCTTCAAGGCAACAGTCCTCAGTTTATGCATTAGTCGCCTATGTGGGCACAGTATCAAAAGCTTTTGCAAATCCAAATATATCACATCCACTGCTGTGCCTGAATCTAACTTCTACTCGCTTCTTCATAAAAACCAATTAAATTGTCTGGCATGATCTATTTCTCATAAATCCCATGCTGACTACTACTAATAGATGGTCTCTGGAGACAAAGTCAAGGATATGATCCCGTAACAAAGTTTCCAGCACCTTCCCTACCACTGATGTTAGGCTTACAGGTCTATAGTTACCAGGCTGTTAACGATTACCTTTTTTAAATATTGGTATTACATTGGCTTTTTTTCAATCCAGAGGGCACACCCCAGACCAAAGTGAATCTAAAAAGACGAGAAACAGTGGTCTAGATAGAACTGAACAGCTCTTTTAAAATCCGAGGATGCAATCCATCTGGTCCTGGGGCTTATTGATATTAACTTTGTCTAATTGTTTCTACCATATCCTCTGTTAGCCATGTGAATACTCTTCATTGCTTCCTGCTATACAATCCCTGCTGTAAGGACAAGGATCTCAACAGTAAAAAACCGATGTAAAAAAAGTTTAGCAGATTAGCCTTTTCGGCATTCCTCTACAACCAAATAAGCATAACTGGGGGGAATTGTTTCTAGGTAAAGATACAGAGCAGATGTGGACCCGTTTTAAAGGGATATTAAACTATTACATTTCTAAATCTGTACCTTTTACGTAACAAGTGTAAAAAAAATTAGGTCCACTCCTGCATGGCTTAATGCTCAGGTAAAAAGGGAAATGGAAAAAAAGAAAAAGGCTTTTAAAATTAGAAAATGAAATATGGATTGCCGAACAAAGCAAGTCCAACCCCAAAAGTATATTTAAGTATATAAATGGTAAAAAGATGAGGACTGAGAATGTGGGATGATTAAATAATGGGGCTGAGGTGGTTGTAGAGGATGCCGAAAAGGCTAATCTGCTAAACTTTTTTTACATCGGTTTTTACTGTTGAGAATCCTTGTCCTTACAGCAGGGATTGTAAATATGCAGGGAAGCAATGAAGAGTATTCACATTGGCTAACAGAGGATATGGTATGGAAACAATTAGACAAAGTTAATATCAATAAAGCCCCAGGACCAGATGGATTGCATCCTCGGATTTTAAAAGAGCTTAGTTCAGTTCTATCTAGACCACTGTTTCTCGTCTTTTTAGATTCACTTTGGTCTGGGGGTGTGCCGCTGGATTGGAAAAAAAGCCAATGTAATACCAATATTTAAAAAAGGTAATCGTTAACAGCCTGGTAACTATAGACCTGTAAGCCTAACATCAGTGGTAGGGAAGGTGCTGGAAACTTTGTTACGGGATCATATCCTTGACTTTGTCTCCAGAGATCATCTTATTAGTAGTAGTCAGCATGGATTTATGAGAAATAGATCATGCCAGACAAATTTAATTGGTTTTTATGAAGAAGCGAGTAAGAAGTTAGATTCAGGCACAGCAGTGGATGTGATATATTTGGATTTGCAAAAGCTTTTGATACTGTGCCACATAGGCGACTAATGTATAAACTGAGGACTGTTGGCCTTGAAGAAAACATTTGTTCATGGATGGAGAACTGGTTATTGTATCGCAAACAGAGTGGTGATTAATGGAGCTACATCTATGTGGGCTAAAGTTCTAAGCGGAGTGCGTTCATAGTTGTGTGGATAGGTCCAGGAGCTGCAAAATTCCACAGAGTCTCAGTTTACCATTTTTCATCCTGTTGTCCAGAAAGATTCAGGTACCTGATGGGGAAACAATCACAATTCCAAATGGTTCAGTAGTTCTTGCAAATCATTACCGACACTTTGAAAATTTCATTTGAGAAATATCTTCCATGTCACCATTAAGCTACAAACCCGTCTTGCTCTTATGGAAAAGAATAAGATATTTTGAGAACAAAGAAATATGGCAATATGCCACTGTACAATCAATGTTTCTTTTAACCTAAGAGAAGTACACTGGTGTAGGCCACCAGATGAGTGTACACTGGGTTCGTCACCAGAGGAGGATGTACGGGTTACGCCACCAGATGAGGGTACACTGGGTTAGCTGCAGATGAGGTGTGAGACAGGTTTAGCGTACACTGTTTTATTGGGTGGGTTAGCCACATTACGGTACCACTGGTTAGCCACCAGATTAAGGTACATTGGGTAAGCGCACCATATGAGGTGTAATGTGTTAGGCTTGCAGGATGAGTGTACACTAGTTAGCCTTAGCCCCGAATGATGGTAGCCACATGGGGTGACAAGAAAGATAGGTACACTGGGTTAGCCTGCAAGACTTGAGGTACACTGGTTAGCCTTCAGATGAGTGACAACTGGGTTACAGCACACCGATGAGGTTCAACTGGGGTTAGCACATGACAGATGTACAATTCACAGGTTACGCACACTTCAGATACGAGGTATACACAGGTTAGCCACCGAATTACGGTACACTGGTTATCAGCTACCAGATGGGTGTACTGGGTTGCCACCACATTAAGGTACACTGGGTTAGCCACAGAGTAGTATCTGGGTTTAGCCACCACGATTAAGGTAACACTGGGTTAGCCACCAGATGTAGGTGTACTGGTTAGCCACCATATTAAGGTACACGGTTGTTAGCCACCAGATGAGTTATACTGGGTTAGCACCAGTGAGGTGTACTGGTTAGACCACGATTAAGGTATGTACACTGGGTTAGCCACCATATGTGGTGTTTGGGTTAGCCACATATTAAGATACACGGTTAGCCACCAGATGAGGTTACTGGGTTAGCCACCACATTAAGGTACACTGTGTTAGCCACCAGATGAGGTGTACTGGGTTAGCCACCAGATTAAGGTACACTGAGTGCCACAGATGAGGTGTACTGGGTTGAAAAAGAAGGTCGATCAGGCACTGAATTGGTAGTTACTACTAAGTGTAGTGCAGGTGCAAGTCTGTAACAGAACTAAATTAGCATAGAAGAAAAAGACAGGCTGCAAATCTGACTTAAAGTGTATCTCCACTCGTTTTTTGGATCCAGTTCTATTGAAGAACGGAGGTAAAGGAGCTGTGCCTTACCTTCCGTCTTCAATAGAACACACAGGAGCCAGGAGAGAAGGTAATGAACTTACCCGCTCGCTCGCTCCCCCCGCGCTGGTCTGACAGGTCCCAACGGACCTTGTCTTCTATGCCATAGCGATCGCGCATGCGCATAGAAGACAAGGTCCGTCTGGACCTGTCAGACCAAGCGCCGGGGAGCAGCGAGCGGGTAAGTTCTTACCTCTCCCTGGCTCCTGTTTGTTCTATTGAAAAACGGGTAGGCACAGCTCCTTTACCTCCCTTTCTTCAATAGAACTGATTCCAAAAACTTCAAAAACGAGTGAGATAACCCTTTAAAGTATTATCTAAAAACGTCCTTTATTAGAAAGATCAATTGGGGACAAATATATTAAAAAACATCTAAAAACAAGCCAAACCCTGCTCCCACACATAGATTCAAATATAATTGTCACAGAGTATAGTAAGAATGCATTAGAGTATAAAAAGTGGTCAACTGAGTCAGAAAATACTGAGCATACTAATACCGATCTAGAAGAGGACAGGTAGTTAAAGCAAGGGGGCGTTCAGCCAACAAACGCGTTTCGTCCTACGCCGTGTCCATGGAACTTCCTCATAAGGCTATTAGAATAATCCTATAAAACTGGGTATTGCTTACCTCAGATCTGTAAGTGCATCTAAGTTTTCAATCTTCTTAATTAGTTCTAAAATTAAAATACCTTTATATTAGGTAAGAACTGATTTGCAAGAATAATAAAATATGAGCATACATATGCATACTGGTAATAATGAGGGAACATGTTTTCAGAGGGATGGAATTTTATCTTGGCTTAAACAAGATACCACGCCCACCACAGCATCCAAAGTTTTCTCCCAGTACAGACAAGATACCTAGGGATGCTTTAGTTCGTGCACAGAAAGATCTCCGCTGCATTTGAATGCAGTGATCATGCATGGAATCATGGGGGTTTAACATTATGACCCTGTTATGATGCCTTAAGACTTAAGGTAAAAAATTACCTGTTGTAGGTACAACTATGTACGTCTTTACATTTTAGGTTGTTAATGGCGGTGATGCCTTCTCGGTCTAGTCTGCTGTACGTCTAGAAGCATTGCGCTGTGCCCTATGAGAATATTTGACAGGACATAAGATTGCATCAAAGGATTGACCTAGAGAGGCACACTATACATATGCCACAATGGAGCACTATATATACTGCCTCTGGTCCCAAATCTGAACTCTATATCCTGACCTAGTTGCTCAGAGAGGGCAAAGGTAACGTCTTCATACAAAGGAGTATTATACTCCGTATTCAGGCCACACTAGTTTGTTCATGCGGACTCCTACCTGGTCCAGGTAGCCAGGGGCCTGGCTGGGAATGTATGTCTTCATTAAAGTTCGTGTACAAAGATTGCATACAGTGGCTCAGTATTTCACACACATACAACAATGACAATCTCTGTACAAGCAAACACTAGAGGGACTGCCATATTCAGCAACTTACAATCTCTCCCTTGTAGCATGGTGTAAGGAGGGCTCAAGGTTTCTTTGTGCAATGAATATGGGTGGTGATTTCTGTGTCACTGAAAATAACTATATAGTCAGTGGCAGATTATATGCTCTGAAGCGCTAATAAATGTACAGTCATTCGATCTACTTAAAAACTGAGCTGTCAGTGTTTTCCCTAAGCTGTGCATGTGTGCACAATTTACACGGCTTGCGTACAAAGATTACAACAGAACGCGCACAAACATCTGGGTTCATATAGGGAATACAGAATTAGCCCTTTAAATTGAATTTATGTGGAACAGATGATATATATCTGCACACGGAGCAAATATTAGAGGGGACATTGGTCTGAACTGCATGTTTAGGGAACAAGTTGCTAACTAGATCTACGTATGTGTATACTGATTCATGATGTTTATCCAATTGTACCTGCAAAATATAAATGTTGGGAGGTAGAATGAATATTTCTCTTTTTCTACTTGTAATCTGAGCGTGCATAAAGCGTTTTTATTTCAATGTGTCCTGTGGTTTCCGTTAGTTCCGGACGTTGCGGCATGACGTTATTTACGGCACATCGTGGGCGGTGCGGTGTGACATCATTTACATCATGACATGGGCTGGGCGAGGTGGGGTTGTGGGCTGATGTGGGCAGTCACATGGTGCCAAAAAGGCGTGATGGGGAGATTCGGACTCCTCTCCATCACAGGAGATTGGAGTGGTTTCGCTGGAGCAAGGAGACCACCCCAATTCGAGGGAGACTCCCGGGAAGATCCGGAGGGGTGGGTACTTGATCCTACAAACAACATCCTACATTCTCATCGTCTTACAACAGCCGGGGAAGCAGTAGATGAGCACATGTGATCAAAATGCACATAGATAATGTACTAAGGCACATTATACCAGACCACACGTATGAAAATGTTTGTGCAAACTGGCGTGTTTCATGAGCATATTCCAGAATCGGAGCGCAAAAACGGATTGGCAACGCAGCACATGCAATGTGACCACCCACATTGACTGAACTGTGCTGGGATTCTTACACAGTAACATTGCAAGTAGGGGGTCCATTATTTCTCACAGGTTTTAGTGAATAAAAGCTGACACGCTCCAGTCCGCTTGCAAAGTTGCGCAATTGGAGCGCATCTGATGTGCAAAAATGCAGATGACATGCGCTCTGATTAATGAGATCCCAACGCAGCACACCAAGGGGGCGATGCAATAATTTCTTCCGATCCAGCTCACTGCCCGAGTTCCCTGTACGAGATTTCGTACATCGCAGGATCTCTGACAGGTAAGTGCGCTGGCTAGCGCACTATTCAATGCCTTAAAGTTTGGGCACTCCCTAGTAGTGCAAAAATTTACAAAGGCAGTTTTGCATTGCCTGCGCCACATTATCGCCGCATTCTCGGAAATGGAACAGGCAACGCAAACTGATAAACATTGGTATAACGTGCGTTTTCATGGACTTGGGCATTTTGCGCCCCATATTAAATACCGCCCGCCCCTAGCGTTTCCACAACAATTGGGCCACACCAGTGCGCTCTTTCTAACATGCGCTGGGATTGTGTGTTAAAACGATTTGACATGGCCTGGCCCTAATGGATAAGCTCCTTGTATAAGGATTTATGGAATATTTACAGCTCTGTTTGAATGTAAGGTAAATTGGTTCAGTCCATCCCTTTATTTTCCTATTTCCTCCTGTAATTAAAAGTTTTCACAATAAACTCACCTCCAGCCATCACATCAGCTGTAGTACAGAGCCAGATAAGAAAAAGAACCGATGGGGGGGGGGTGGCTTGTGTTCTAGCGTGCTGAGGTTGCTAGGTACGACTGGCTCCCACAATTCAATTGTCACCGTCCCTGTCATTTCCGGAAGATGGGCGGCCGCCTTAGTGGAGGATCTGTCAGGGAACTCGGTAAGGCTTTAGGGGTTAGATTTTCATATGAACGGGGTGTTTATTATATCGTGTCGCGTCGTGTTGTACTATGGTGTTGTGTCCCTCTGAGAAATGTGCCGGTATGTTGTCCTCCTATTGTGGTTTCTATTCAGTGTAGGTGTACAGCGGAGATGATGTAATAGTAAATAGCTACTAGGTTTGACATCACATTAATATAGCACAGTGATGTCAAACCTTGAAACTACAACTCCCAGAATGCCTGTTAGCATTATGCACTAATGCATGCAGGGAGTTTTGTTTTCTAAACATCGGGAGTGCCATGGTTTGACATAGCTGTAATAACACATGGGTTCATTAACATTGTTTTGGAACCATGTGCTGCATCACTATGTACATTTGTTTAAACAGTGCAAATGGTTCCAAAGTCACACTAAACCTGGATGGGTGCTGACACCTCACAGTCCCCACCCTTCAGGAGCCAAGGCAATATATGCATACAACACCGTGTAGGTTACTTGCACATACCTGAGGAAGGGGCAGGGTGCCTGAAACTTTGGGATTTTTGATGTGTGTGGTTCACTATTATATCATTACTTGGAGTGCAACCCTCGTATCCGTGTGATTGCTTTGTAGACAATTGGTAGATTGTTGATTCAACTAAATGTCCAAAGACTCACTATTACCAGCAGAGAATTTGCCCTTTGATGTTCTTGTCTTGGCCCAAAAATTTATTGAAAGTCAAAAAAAAAAAAAAAAGCAAAAGTGAAGTACAGAAGACACCGCCCAGTTCTTCTGATGTTACGAGAATGACGAAAAGTAAGTTCATAGATACAAGATGGGGTATCCAATCCTACTTCCTGATAAATTGGTTCAGTCTGTGCTACACGATTAATCAGGCATAAAATATCGATGCACCAACTTCCATCATCTTTTTAAGTGAATTTCAGCTTAATGTGGCTACTAGAGTGGCAACAAAACCTAACTCGGACTCAAGTTTGAGCTGAACTTTGAGTTCGGACAAACTCACTAATCGAACTAGTTTGTTTTTCCGTACTTGCGGCTGTATTATCAAAAATTCGATAATTATAGAATTTACGGGCCATTCGCTAACCCTCAAAAGTATGTTCGATTTCAGTAACCCTCGAATTTATCGTTCTATTTTTGCTAACCCTCAAAAGAATCATTTGGTAACCCTCAAATTGGTCATAACACTTGAATGTACTTGCGCCAAACCCAACAATTGCCCGCTCGTGTGGGTTTAAACAAGTTTTGGTGATAGTGACATGTTCCCTAGACCATTTCACAGGTGCCACAGCCTTTTACAGTAAGTTAGCATTGTTATTTTATCTGTAAATCACCCAGGCTTTTCTAATTATAACTCCCTCATTGACTTTAATGGGTCTGAATTCGAACTTTCGAAATTTTACTGAAGTTTGATAGTTCGAAAACGGACCGAACTTTATGAAGTTCGGCCATCTCCAGTGGCTAATGATGGGATCATTGGAACTTTTCCAAAATCAGGTTTTATTTGTAGGTGCATTGGCTACCTGGCTTCTGGCTTGTCCATACTTCTTATGGAACGTTTTGTTTTGTACATGGAAGGTCCATTAACATGACTATTGCTATATATTGCCGTGGTGTGCTAACCAAAATGGTAAAAGTACACTCCGTGTTAACGAGGTGTAAATTAATCCCTAGTTCCCTAGAAACCACATCCCATATATGAGGAGAAAGCATACTCGTAAAGAAACTTTAGCAATTTTTTTTATTAATGTTTGATTCAAAAAAGACAATGTTTTTGTATTGCCTTAATGAGTTACCCTATAAAGCTTAAAATTATTCATGGTGTTTTGCCATATTAACAAAACAGTAAAAAAATCACCTGAGTGAGTTTTAAATGAGAATATAGGGGCACATTCACTAACCCACAGTTTGTGGAAGCCTCAGATACAGCGTGTTAGTCTAAAAGTTTTACATTCTCGATTATTTGGCAGTACAGTACCATGAGGTTACAGAGTATCACAATGGACTTGTATAGGTGATTGTACTATTACTATCGCAACTGCAAGACTGCGACGTAAAAATGGTGGCTATTAAAGGTGCGGTATTGTGATTTGCGATACCGCACCTTAATAAATATGCCCCATAATCTCCTCTTCCCCAAAAACACTCCCCTAAAAGTAACCAGTCTTTTAAACTACATGTGTTTGTTCTGCTTGGCCCCACCTCCTCCCATGGACCAATTGTGAGTAGGGGAGAGCCAGACTGCGACTATGACTGTAAGGTTGGAGGACTGGTATAAGGGATCTAGGACATAGCCAGGATAACGACCTAGTACTTACCATGGGTACATAATTCTTTAACTTTTTTTTTCTGCTATGCTATTCTTACACAAGAAAATACTTGTTTTGCTTACTACTTACTACTACTTAACTCTCCAAGGTGTGTTCGTGTTAAAGGGCCTCTCCAACCTCAAATACACATTTTCACATAGTGTAGTGGACCCCCCTCCAACCCTAGACATCTGGTTTCTATTGTAAAAGGTTTCCCTGCCTCTATTGCTACTTCTGGGAATGGATAGCAATAGGTGCCTGAGAGTCAGCCTTTCACAGACTCGGACGCCGATTCAGAAAAAAATCACTTTCCGGAAGCATTTTCAGGAAGTTATTTTGTTATTCATTGGCAAAAATCAATATTAGGTTATCAAAACTGATCCATCAAATTTGTTTGGGCATAGGCACTCCTGTGGCAGCTTGGCAGTAAGTAGTAGGTGCAGCCTCTATCAGTCCTCTACCTCCCGACTCCAAGCTATTGCACAAGCAATAAGGTTATAGAAGCGCACACTATTTTCTCGAATTTTTTTGTTTATTAGAAATCCCATACGAAACGTTGGTTTACCGTAATACTCGAGTATAAACCGAGTTTTTCAGGCTGTAAAATCAGCCTGAAAACTTTAACTCGGTTTATACTCGAGTCAGTACATTTACCTGTGCATCCAGCTCTCCAGTGTCCGGATCCTGTCTGTAAGTGCAGCATACAAATTGAATCTGTCTGTTAGAGCCATCCTGCAAATTGAATCCTTACTTACGGTACCGGTACTTAACCATTTCGGCAGCCGCGCCTGATTCCCTGTACTGTCGCGCCGGCTGACGTCACTGCCCGGCGCACGACAGTACGACTCAGCGCGCGGCTGCCGAAATGGTTAAGTACTGGTACCGTATGTACAGGATCAATTTGCAGGATGCCACTTACAGACAGATTCAATTTGTATGCTGCACTACTACAGACAGGAATCCCGACACTGGAGAGCTGGATGCACAATGGAGAGAAGGTACCCAGACAGGAAGCCCGGATGCACACTGGATAGCTGGATGCAAACTGGAGAGAAAGTACCCTTTGAATTAGGTGGGAGGGTAGGGTTGAGATGTTTGGAAACTACAACTCCCAGCTAATAAAGCATGCTGGGAGTTGTAGTTTCCAAACATCTGGAGTCCCAAGGTATGAGAATTTAGAATTTGTCAATTTCTACCCTCGGTTTATACTCGAGTCAATTGCTTTTATTTATTTTTCAGGTACAATTGGGTACCTCGGTTTATACTCGGGTCGGTTTATACTCGAGTATATATGGTATGTGGTTTCTAATAACAGAACATTCTGAGAAAATAGTGTGGTGCTTCTATACCTATTGCTTGATCAGATCTGTGCCCCCATTTTTTTGAGTCTTTGCTCAGTAAAAATCCAATTTTAATGGAACTCTGAGCTCCATTCACAATAGTATAGCAAACAGTCACACACTGACTGCTTGCTATATCAGGTACTGCACTGCGATCTGAATGGAGATCACGCTGCAGTACCTCAACTAGACCACCAGGGCAGCATGGAGGAAGACAAAGGGAAGTCCCCCCGGTGAATGAGGAAGTCATGTGACATCACTGGGGTCTCCCTTACCAGCGGTCTCCTTTCCTCTTTGTGGGACCTGCAATTGCTATACGGTTACGGCTTTAGTGGTGGCTATCTCCTGATCCCCATTGGATTTTGATGAAATCGAGGGGGCTAGGGGGGCTTTCTATGGGGCTGGTGTTAAGGCTTTCTTTGGAGCTGTGTATAAGCTTTTTTGGGCTGTGTATAAGGCTTTCTTTGGAGCTGTGTATAAGGCTTTCTTTGGAGCTGTGTATAAGGCTTTCTTTGGGCTGTGTATAAGCTTTCTTGGGGCTTGTATAAGGCTTTCTATGAGGCTGTGTATCAGGCTTTCTATGAGGCTTTGTTTGAGGCTTTGTATTGGGGCTGTGTATTGGCCTTTCTATGGGGCTGTGTATGAGGCTTTCTATAGGGCTGTGTAAGGCTTTCTATGGGCAGTGTATTGGACTTTTTATGGGGGCAGTGTATTGGACTTTTATGGGGGCAGTGTATTGGACTTTTTATGGGGGCAGTGTATTGGACTTTTTATGGGGGCGTGTTTGGACTTTTTATGGGGCGTGTATGGGACTTTCTGTGGGGCGGTTTATATGGGACTTTCTGTGGGGCGGTGTATGGGACTTTCTGTGGGGCGTGTATGGGACTTTCTGTGGGGCGGTGTATGGACTTTCTGTGGGGCGTGTATGGACTTTCTGTGGGGCGGTGTATGGGACTTTCTGTGGGGCTGTGTGGAACTATCTATGGGGAAAAAAGTCGTCCCTAGGTTTATACTTGAATCAAGTACCAGTTTTCCTGGTTATCAGTTAAAAATAAGTACCTTGGTTTATACTGTATTTTTGTTGGTTATACTCAGGTATATCGGTATCATAGACTTTGTAGATAACAAGGGAAAAAACATTTTATCCATTGTACTTCCTTATGCACTGAGGCGTTGATGGATTTGAAAGGGTTTGTTGTAATGTAGGGACCCATCTCCCAACCCTAAACCCTAAAACCCTAAAAAAGTGGGGGGCCTAGAAACTTACCAGCCTTCGTATCCTCCCCTCTGCCTCAATGCTACTTTCGGGAGCGGAGTAGCATTAGGGGCGGACCAGCCTGCATCTATGAAATGTGACTGCCCACTATTGAGAAGGAAAGAAGTCTGGTAAGAGTTTCTGGGCACTTTTTTTACTATTTAAACCTCTGTATTAGTTTTTGCAGGTGGGTCCCTACACTACAGTAAAGAGTTTTATTTTAAAACAAACACTGCACAGAGAGGGATCTGGTGTTAGGGGGGGAGCTCCCCTATGCATGCCAGAATCCTCCAGGACAGGAAGGGGCAAAAACCTTTTTGCACACACAAAGTCTCGTACTCTTCAGTTTCCTGAGATTTGACTAGACACTGCGGGAGAACCAAAAGGAGCAGAGGAGAAAGGTAAGAATTTTTAACACTATACAGTAGGGCCAGCATGGGTTAAATTTTAGTTTTGGGGGTGGACCTGCCCTTCAAAGTTTTTTCATAAAAAGAAAAAGATATAAAAGCGTGGTACTTTTCAGTACATTTCTGAACACTCTTATTAGAGCAAAGTAATTGTGACATTCTGTAAAATACAATGTATGAAATGTTTTAGGTGTAGAGAAAGAACCTTGGGTTAGTGCTTAGCTTCTTCGTTTCTTTTTCTTGACAGTAGGTGGTCTGTGCAATTTTAAACACATCAACAGACAACTACATGCTGAGAAATAGACTATAAACATCTTCATCCAGGATAATATGAATGCATTGCTTTATATTTATAATAAGGCTAGGTAGTCTTTGTTTGAATTAGCCTGAGGCCACACTGAAGTGCTTACCAGCGCACCGGAAACTGGTACGCATTGCGCCTGCTGCGATTGCGCAATTGAAGCATTGCACAAAAAATTTGTATCACATTAGCCCATATACGGATCACACGTGCAGCCAGCTCACTAGTGTGACCACATTAATAGGCCACACTAGTGTCCGCTTTTAAAAGCGTGATCGGATTCCACTTAAAACTGGACTAGTGTGGCTTAGCCCTAGTCAGAAAGTAGAAAAAGAGAGACATGTTTATTAAAGATCTTATTGTTACTGCCAGTGGAGTTCATTATAGATTACAGATCATTTGATGTAAAGTTTAACTATGTAAAGATACCCCTGATATACGTTTTTCTGGCTGCCAGTGTGATAAAAATCAATGGTTTTTTAAAAAAATCAACAACAAAAAATCTTTTTTTTTTTATTAAATCCGATTTTTTTTTAATATAAAATGCTTTTGAGGAAAATATATAACATCCGAAGGTAATTCCATCATGAAATAAGATTAGTTTTTAATTATGTAGAAGGCTGTATATGTTTAATTTTTTGGTAAATAAATCACATTACCATATATACTTTATGGTAAAAAAAACTAAAGCCTCAATACAATACAGAATCAGAAGGCGACTTTTATCAATGATACCATCTTCCTGATTCTGTATTGATTTGATGTAGTTGCCCTTTAAATGTACAGTAATTCCATACCCCCATTTCTTGCCACTGCAGATGTTTGGAAACTACAACTCCCAGCATGCTTTAGTTGCTGGGAGTTGTAGTTTCCAAACATCTCAGGGGCATGTTATATACTTTAAGTTTATATAAATAAAATCTGATGTTTTAATATTTACCTGCCTGTCGTTGGAAGCACGAAACAAACAGAGGAAGATAGAATGGCACCACCTGCTCTACACCCAGACACACTCACTTCTATCACTCCAGCCAGGGGAACGCGTCCTAGCAGGAAGACCCTGGGCACTTGCAATCCCAGCTGAACAGGTGGTTTCTAGGAAACTCCATGCAGTGACTTCCTATTAACCAGTTCGGGGGGATTTACCGGTTTGTGTGGGGGTAACTCCTCAAAGAAGTTAAAAAACGTTGAAAGTTTTTCTCTAATCTGCTAGTTTGAACAATGTACAGGCACAACTACTGTGCTTACAAGGGCTTCGTACTGTAGAACTCATTAAAGGCTTGCTTTTTTTGAATGCATAAAGTTGTCTTTTAAAGGGAAGGTTTACCCCTCAAATAAAAATAATGTATAGGTAAATTGCCTTTATAGTTGTGGGACTAACCTGCAGCTAAATGTTCTTCTCCCTTTTTCTCTGCCTCTAAAAATGTTTCTGCGTCTCTCCAAGCTTTTTACAAGCTCACACAGGTCTGGTGAGAAAGTTAGGAGAAAGGATTCACTCATTGCTGTGATGTCAACTGACATCCATGACTGACAGTTGCTAAATGAAAGAAGCAGAAAGCAAATGAGGGTATGGAACACTGAGCAGCATTTTGTGTTATTCTTGTATCGTTTTACTTTCTAACCGTTGCAGTTTGGGTATTGTGCGGGACGATTTACCTATCTACAATTTTTCATTTAAGGGTGGACTTGCTCTTTAAGCAGTGCATCTCATTAGCTTGAAGTCTGTCCAATACAACACCTACCTGCGTGTGTTTCTGATACGAGTACAGTTATATAGAGTCCATGGTAGCTTATGATAAGGCATTTTTGAGTGCATTTTTGTGTGCGTTTATAAGCGATGTCCGTTGCTGGTGTATTTTTTCATCACGCCATCTTCCACCACACCTCACTCTACTTCACACTCACACTACAACCCGAACCACCCTTTCACAGACCCACACTCCACACCACAACCACTACACAACACAAAGACTAATGGCAGAAAACATGAATACACTGTTACCTGCCCCAGTCTACAAAGTCTAGCCACAGAGGGTGGAGGCATCAGGAATTTGATGGGCTGGTGCAGGCTGAGGATTTTGCTTAAAATTGAGTTGTAGATTTTTTAAAATTATTTCAGTGGTGAACATGCCTTTTAAAAACAGGTTGTGGTATGTACTTTGGTCCTTGCTGGCGATTCCTTGACTCTTTGCTATGTCGAAAAATCAGCTGACCCAATAGTGGGTTGATGACAGAGCAGAAGTGATAGTACTACATTTTAGCAGGCACATCTTCCTCCCTGAACCAGTTCAAGATTTTAATAGCCTGGACGCGTGAGTTCTGCTGCATTTAACAGAGGAGATCTGGAAATTGACCCTCCATGGCAGCAGTCCCACAAATACACAGCAGATTTTCTTAACTGGCAGGTAAGATACTGCAGTATAAATATTTAGTTTCTCTGAACTATGTGCATTTGCCTGTTCTCACACATTGTTTAGATAGGACACAAAAAAAATCATAGGGGCTAATAAAAGTTGCAAAAGTTTGCCTGTGCTATTAAGACACCCCACCCTATCAACACATACTCACGGAACACCCCCAGGAACACCTGACTTCTTTAATGTGTATATTTTTGACTGTATATATTATTCCTGACTTCCGTAGTGTGTATATATTACGGTAATAAATATTATATATTCATACACAGGGGATGTTTAGTTTGTATACCTTTAGTATAATAGTCTCTGAAAAATGCGAGATGCAGCAGTGTTACTAACAACCTCTATTGAAAGCCAGTAGAGTTATTAATATACTAATATTATTAGAGATTTTATTGTTTTATACATAATCTTGTTTTATATTTAATTCCTTGTCCCTCACCCTATCACCTGGTCACTTCACACTAGCGTCTTCATCCTTTTTTATTTCATGTCGTCTCATCATTGTGGTTTACCCCCATACCCTTAACATTTCCCAGTAATGTGCTCTCCCTGCCATTGTTTTTCTATCACCTTATTGTGGTTACGCTTAACCACCCTCTACACTGCCCTCACAGAGCAAGTGAATCATCCTGGCTGATCTCACCCCCACCCCGTGGTTTTTTTCCTACCCTATTTGTTGTAAAGCCAGAAAAGAATCTTAGTCCAGCAGGGGATATTTATGTTCAGGCAGATTTTGTGTGTGTGTGTGTGTGTGTGTGTGTGTAAAATAGTCCTATATCCTCCTTCCTATGTTCGGAAGGCAAGACCATACCCAGTAAGATCTTCAGCATTGTAACTATAGAATCTCGAGCTCTTAGTTGTTTGAGTGCTCTAATTGATAAATATTTTGTTTTGTTGTCTTTAATTTATTATCCTCCCCACAGTGAGTTGTTTTTCTATCCTGATTTTACCACATACCAACAATGATAACTGTGTTAACACTTAATGCGCAGATTAAACTGTTTTTTACTGGCCAGACACATAACCTCCATTGTGTTCCCACAACATGCAGACAACCATCAGCCAGACATCTGATCATAAAATGAATGAGCCGAATGATGCAGAATCATGGCTTAATGGACAGTAAATATTGAAGGATACTCCTTTTAGACATGACAGAGTTAATAGAAAGGAGGAGAGGAGATTATGTATGATGTTAACAGGAATTGAGCCAAATGTAAAAGATGGAATAGATGGGGGAGTAAACGATACAGCAGAAACAATATGGGTGGAAATGTGTACAGGAAGCAAGAAGGTAGGTAAATTAATTGTTGGAGTATGTTTAAACCGCCAAATGCCGGGGAGGGGTGGAAATGAATCTCCATATGCAGTTGGCGAAGGCTGTTGGTATGGGGCATGTTCTGGTTATGGGGGATTTTAACTACCCTGACATAGATTGGAGTAAGGGAACGCCAGCACCTCAAAAGGTAAAGTTCTTAAATTCCTATATGAGCATTTTCTTTCACAGATAGTAGAAGTTCTACTAGACAGAATGCGTTGTTGATCTGGTGATATCTAATAACCCTGAGCTCATTTGGAGATGAAGGTAATGGGAAGCTTAGGGATAGGGACCATGATATAGTGTCATTTAATATAGGTTGCAAAAAACTAAAGGCACTGCGTTAACAAAACTTTTACCTTTAGGAAAGATCATTTTATGCTGTTAAATGAATCACTCCTGCTCATAGACTGGGGGGAATTGTTTCTAGGTAAAGAATACAGAGCAGATGTGGACCCGTTTTAAAGGGATATTAAACTATTACATTTCTAAATCTGTACCTTTTACGTAACAATGTAAAAAAATTAGGTCCACTCCTGCATGGCTTATGCTCAGGTAAAAAGGGAAATGGAAAAAAAGAAAAAGGCTTTTAAAATTGAAAATAAATATGGATTGCCGAACAAAGCAATCCAACCCCAAAAGTATATTTAGTATATAAATGGTAAAAAGATGAGGACTGAGAATGTGGGACGATTAATAATGGGGCTGAGGTGGTTGTAGAGGATGCCGAAAAGGCTAATCTGCTAAACTTTTTTACATCGGTTTTTACTGTTGAGAATCCTTGTCCTTACAGCAGGGATTGTAAATATGCAGGGAAGCAATGAAGAGTATTCACATGGCTAACAGAGGATATGGTATGGAAACAATTAGACAAAGTTAATATCAATAAAGCCCCAGGACCAGATGGATTGCATCCTCGGATTTTAAAAGAGCTTAGTTCAGTTCTATCTAGACCACTGTTTCTCGTCTTTTTAGATTCACTTTGTCTGGGGTGTGCCGCTGGATTGGAAAAAAAGCCAATTATATACCAATATTTAAAAAGGTAATCGTTAACAGCCTGGTAACTATAGACCTGTAAGCCTAACATCAGTGGTAGGGAAGGTGCTGGAAACTTTGTTCGGGATCATATCCTTGACTTTGTCTCCAGAGATCATCTATTAGTAGTAGTCAGCATGGATTTATGAGAATAGATCATGCCAGACAAATTTAATTGGTTTTTATGAAGAAGCGAGTAAGAAGTTAGATTCAGGCACAGCAGTGGATGTGATATATTGGATTTGCAAAAGCTTTTGATACTGTGCCACATAGGCGACTAATGCATAAACTGAGGACTGTTGGCCTTGAAGAAAACATTTGTTCATGGATGGAGAACTGGTTATTGTATCGCAAACAGAGTGGTGATTAATGGAGCTACATCTATGTGGGCTAAAGTTCTAAGCGGAGTGCCTCAGGGTTCTGTACTGGGGCTGTTTCTGTTTACTCTGTTTAAAATGAGAAGGGGGCATTGAGAGCAAGGTCTCAGCGTTTGCTGATGACACTAAACTATGCAGAGCTTTGGAAACTTCAAATGATGTGCAAGTGCTGCAAGCAGACCTAGATAGATTATCAAAATGGGCAGCAGAATGGCAGATGAGATTCAATGTTGATAATGTAAGTGTGCATTTGGGATTTAATAATCCCTGTGCCACCTACACCATAAATAACTCTGTGTTAAGTGCATCTGTAATGGAAAAAGATTTGGGGGGGAGTAGTAGTAGCATTAGGGGCGGACCAGCAGCTGCATCTATGAAATGTGACTGCCCACTATTGAGAAGGAAAGAAGTCTGGTAAGAGTTTCTGGGCACTTTTTACATTTAAACCTCTGTATTGTTTTTTGCAGGGGGGTCCCTACACTACAGTAAAGAGTTTATTTTTAAAACAACACTGCACAGATGAGGGATCTGGTGTTAGGGGGGGAGCTCCCCTATGCATGCCAGAATCCTCCAGGACAGGGAAGGGGCAAAAACCTTTTTGCACACACAAAGTCTCGTATTCAGTTTCCTGAGATTTGACTAGACACTGCGGGAGAACCAAAAGGAGCAGAGGAGAAAGGTAAGAATTTTAACACTAACAGTAGGGCCAGCAGTGGGTTAAATTTTAGTTTTGGGGGGTGGACCTGCCCTTCAAAGTTTTTCATAAAAAAGAAAAAGATATAAAAGCGTGGTACTTTTCAGTACATTTCTGAACATCTTATTAGAGCAAAGTAATTGTGACATTCTGTAAAATACAACTGTATGGAAAATGTTTTAGGTGTAGAGAAAGAAACTTGTTGGTTAGTGCTTAGCTTCTTCGTTTCTTTTTCTTGACAGTAGGTGGTGCTGTGCAATTTTAAACACTACAGACAACTCATGCTGAGAAATAGACTATAAACATCTTCATCCAGGATAAAGAATGCATTGCTTTATATTTATAATAAGGCTAGGTAGTCTTTGTTTGAATTAGCCTGAGGCCACACTGAAGTGCTTACCAGCGCACCGGAAAACTGGTACGCATTGCGCCTGCTGCGATTGCGCAATTGAAGCGATTGCACAAAAAATTTGTATCACATTAGCCCATATAAAGGATCACACGTGCAGCCAGCTCACTAGTGTGACCACATTAATAGGCCACACTAGTCCGCTTTTAAAAGCGTGATCGGATTCCACTTAAACTGGACTAGTGTGGCTTAGCCTAGTCAGAAAGTAGAAAAAGAGAGACATGTTTATTAAAGATCTATTGTTGACTGTCCAGTGGAGTTCATTTATAGATTACAGATCATTTGATGTAAAGTTTAACTATTAAAGTACCCCTGATTACGTTTCTGGCTGCCAGGGTGGATAAAAATCAATGGTTTTTAAAAAAATCAACAACAAAAAATCTTTTTTTTTATTTAAATCCGATTTTTTTTTAATATAAAATGCTTTTGAGGAAAATATATTAACATCCGAAGGTAATTCCATCATGAAATAAGATTAGTTTTTTTATGTAGAAGGCTGTTATGTTTAATTTTTTGGTAAATAAATCACATTACCATATATACTTTATGGTAAAAAAAACTAAAGCCTCAATACAATACAGAATCAGAAGGCGATCTTTTTATCATAGATACCATCTTCCTGAATCTGTATTGATTTGATGTAGTTGCCCTTTAAATGTACAGTAATTCCATACCCCCAATTTCTTGCCACTGCAGATGTTGGAAACTACAAATCCCAGCATGCTTTAGTTGCTGGGAGTTGTAGTTTCCAACATCGCAGGGGCATGTTATATACTTTAAAGTTTATATAAATAAAATCTGATGTTTTAAATTTACCTGCCTGTCGTTGGAAGCACGAAACAAAATAGAGGAAGATAGAATGGCACCGACCTGCTCTACCCAGACACACTCACTCTATCACTCCAGCCAGGGGAACGCGTCCTAGCAGGAAGACCGGGCACTTGCAATCCCAGCTGAACAGGTGGTTTCTAGGAAACTCCATGCAGTGACTTCCTATAACCAGTCGGGGGGATTTACGGTTGTGTGGGGGTAACTCTCAAAGAAGTTAAAAAACGTTGAAAGTTTTTCTCTAAATCTGCGTTTGAACAATGTACAGGCAAACATACTGTGTTACAAGGGCTTCGTACTGTAGAACTCATTAAAGGCTTGCATTTTTTTGAATGCATAAAGGTGTCTTTTAAAGGGAAGGTTTACCCCTCAAATAAAAATAATGTATAGGTAAATTGCCTTTATAGTTGTGGGACTAACCTGCAGCTAAATGTTCTTCTCCCTTTTTCTCTGCCTCTAAAAATGTTTCTGGTCCTCTCCAAGCTTTTACAAGCTCAACACTGGTCTGGTGGGAAAGTTAGGAGAAAGGATTCACTCATTGGCTGTGTGTCAACTGACATCCATGACTGACAGTTGCTAAATGAAAGAGACAGAAAGCAAATGAGGGTGAATGGAAACATGAGCAGCATTGTGTTTATTCTTGTATCGTTTTACTTTCTAACCGTTGCAGTTTGGGTATTGTGCGGGACGATTTACCTATCTACAATTTTCATTTAAGGGTGGACTTGCTCTTTAAGCAGTGCATCTCATTATGCTTAAGTCTGTCCATAACAACACCTACCTGCGGTGTGTTTTGATACGAGTACAGTTATATAAGTCCCTGGTAGCTTATGATAAGGCATTTTTGAGTGCATTTTTGTGTGCGTTTAAGCGATGTCCGTTTGCTGGTGTATTTTTTCATCACGCCATCTTCCACACACCCTCACTCTATACCACACTACAACCCCAGAACCACCTTTCACAGACCCACACTCCACACCACAACCACTACACAACACAAAGACTAATGGCAGAAAAACATGAATACACTGTAGCCTGCCCAGTCTACAAAGTCTAGCCACAGAGGGTGGAGGCATCAGGAATTTGATGGGCTGGTGCAGGCTGAGAGGATTTTGCTTAAAATATTGAGTTGTAGATTTTTTAAAATTATTTCAGTGGTGAACATGCCTTTTAAAAACAGGTTGTGGGATGTACTTTAGGTCCTGCTGGCGATTCCTTGACTCTTTGCTATGTCAGAAGAAAATCAGCTGGACCCAATAGTGGGTTGATGACAGAGCAGAAGTGATAGTACTACATTTTAGCAGGCACATGCTTCCCCTGAACCAGTTCAAGATTTTAATAAGCCGGACGCGTGAGTTCTGCTGATTTAACAGAGGAGATCTGGAATTGACCCTCCATGGCAGCAGTCCCACAAATACACAGCAGATTTTCTTAACTGGCAGGTAAGATACTGCAGTTAAATATTTAGTTTCTCTGAACTATGTGCTTTGCCTGTTCTCACACATGTTTAGATAGGACACAAAAAAAATCATAGGGGCTAATAAAAGTTGCAAAAGTTTGCCTGTGCTATTAAGACACCCCACCCTATCAACACATACTCACGGAACACCCCCAGGAACACCTGACTTCTTTAATGTGTATATTTTTGACTAGTATAATATATTCCTGACTTCCGTAGTGTGTATATATTACGGTAATAAATATTATATATTCATACACAGGGGATAGTTTAGTTTGTTACCTTTAGTATAATAGTCTCTGAAAATGCTAGATGCAGCAGTGTGATACATACAACCTCTATTGAAAGCCAGTAGAGTTATTAATATACTAATATATTAGGATTTTATTGTTTTATACATAATCTGTTTATATTTTTAATTCCTTGTCCCTCACCCTATCACCTGGTCACTTCAACACAGCGTCTTCATCCTTTTTTATTTCATGTCGTCTCATCATTGTGGTTTACCCCCATACCCTTAACATTTCCAGTAATGTGCTCTCCCTGCCATTGTTTTTCTATCACCTTATTGTGGTTACGCTTAACCACCCTCTACACTGCCCTCACAGAGCAAGTGAATCATCCTGGCGTGATCTCACCCCCCCCCCTGTGGTTTTTTTCTCTTACCCTATTGATGTTGTAAAAGCCAGAAAAGAATCTTAGTCCAGCAGAAGGGGATATTTATGTTCAGGCAGATTTTGTGTGTGTGTGTGTGTGTGTGTGTGTAAAATAAGTCCTATATCCTCCTTCCTATGTAATCGGAAGGCAAGACCATATCCCAGTAAGAAATCTTTCAGCATTGTAAACTATAGAATCTCAGAGCTCTTTAGTTAGTTTGAGTGCATCTAATTGAATAAATAAAAAATATTTGTTTATTGTTGTCTTTAAATTTATTATCCTCTAACCACAGGTGAGTTGTTTTTCTATTACTGATGTTTTACCACATTACCAACAATGATAAACTGTGTTAACAGACTTAATGCGCAGATTAAAACTGTTTTTTTACTGGCCAGACACATAACCTCCCTGTGTTCCCACAACATGCAGACAACCATCAGCCAGACATCTGATCATAAAATGAATGAGCCGAATGATGCAGAATCATGGCTTAATGGCGAGTAAATATTGAAGGATACTCCTTATTTAGACATGACAGAGGTAATAAGAAAGGAGGAGGAGAGAGTATGTATGTATGTTAACAGGAATTGAAGCCAAATGGAAAAGATGGAATAGATGGGGGGAGTAAACGATACAGCAGAAACAATATGGGTGGAAATGTGTACAGGAAGCAAGAAGGTAGGTAAATTAATTGTTGGAGTATGTTATAAACCGCCAAATGCCGGGGAGGAGGTGGAAATGAATCTCCATATGCAGTTGGCGAAGGCTGTTGGTATGGGGCATGTTCGGTTATGGGGGATTTTAACTACCTGACATAGATTGGAGTAAGGGAAATGCCAGCACCTCAAAAGGTATAAAGTTTAAATTTCCTATATGAGCATTTTCTTTCACAGATAGTAGAAGTTCCTACTAGACAGAATGCGTTGTTGGATCTGGTGATATCTAAAACCCTGAGCTCATTTGGAGATGAAGGTAATGGGAAGCTTAGGGAATAGGGACCATATATAGTTGCATTTAATATAGGTTGCAAAAAACTAAAGTGCACTGCGTAACAAAAACTTTTACCTTTAGGAAAGATCATTTTATGCTGTTAAATGAATCACTCCTGCTCATAGACTGGGGGGAATTGTTTCTAGGTAAAGATACAGAGCAGATGTGGACCCGTTTTAAAGGGATATTAAACTATTACATTTCTAAATCTGTACCTTTTACGTAACAAGTGTAAAAAAAATTAGGTCCACTCCTGCATGGCTTAATGCTCAGGTAAAAAGGGAAATGGAAAAAAAAAGAAAAAGGCTTTTAAAATTAGAAAATGAAATATGGATTGCCGAACAAAGCAAGTCCAACCCAAAAGTATATTTAAGTATATAAATGGTAAAAAGATGAGGACTGAGAATGTGGGACGATTAAATAATGGGGCTGAGGTGGTTGTAGAGGATGCCGAAAAGGCTAATCTGCTAAACTTTTTTTACATCGGTTTTTACTGTTGAGAATCCTTGTCCTTACAGCAGGGATGTAAAAATGCAGGGAAGCAATGAAGAGTATTCACATGGCTAACAGAGGATATGGTATGGAAACAATTAGACAAAGTTAATATCAATTAAGCCCCAGGACCAGATGGATTGCATCCTCGGATTTTAAAAGAGCTTAGTTCAGTTCATCTAGACCACTGTTTCGTCTTTTTAGATTCACTTTGGTCTGGGGGTGTGCCGCTGGATGGAAAAAAAGCCAATGTAATACCAATATTTAAAAAAGGTAATCGTTACAGCCTGGTAACTATAGACCTGTAAGCCTAACATCAGTGGTAGGGAAGGTGCTGGAAACTTGTTACGGGATCATATCCTTGACTTTGTCTCCAGGATCATCTATTAGTAGTAGTCAGCATGGATTTATGAGAAATAGATCATGCCAGACAAATTTAATTGGTTTTTATGAAGAAGCGAGTAAGAAGTAAGTTAGATTCAGGCACAGTGGATGTGATATATTTGGATTTGCAAAAGCTTTTGATACTGTGCCACATAGGCGACTAATGCATAAACTGAGGACTGTTGGCTGAAGAAAACATTTGTTCATGGATGGAGAACTGGTTATTGTATCGCAAACAGAGTGGTGTTAATGGAGCTACATCTATGTGGCTAAAGTTCTAAGCGGAGTGCCTCGGGTTCTGTACTGGGGCTGTTTCGTTTACTCTGTTATAAATGAGAAGGGGGCATGAGAGCAAGGTCTCAGCGTTTGCTGATGACACTAAACTATGAGAGCTTTGGAAACTTCAAATGATGTGCAAGTGCTGCAAGCAGACCTAGATAGATTATCAAAATGGGCAGCAGAATGGCAGATGAGATTCATGTTGATAATGTAAGGTGATCATGGGATTAATAATCCCTGTGCCACCTACAACCATAAATAAATCTGTGTTAAGTGCATCTGTAATGGAAAAAGATTTGGGGGTTGGTAGATAACAATGCCAGGTAGCAACGGCTAGAGCTAGCAAGATATTGTCTTGTATAAAGAGGGGAATAGATTCAAGAGAGAAAAATATTATTCTCCCTCTTACAAGGCACTGGTAAGGCCTCATTTGGAATATGCGGTGGCAGTTTTGGAATCCCATATACAAAAGGACATCTTGGAAATGAGGCAGTCAGAGAAGAGGTAATTCTCAATATTTTTTAGTTTTAGAAACTTATCCAGGCCTTTTTAAAGCTATTCAATGAACTTGCCATTACCACTTCTGCTGGAAGGCAGTCCCACAGTTTCACCGTTCCTACTGTAAAGAAACCTTTCCTGATATGACCTATTAGTGAACAATGCACCAGAGAGTTCATTGTATGGCCCATTAATATATTTGTATAAGGTAATCATGTCCCCACGCAAACGTCGCTTCTCCAATGTAAACAGCCCTAACTTGTCTAATCTGCCTGCATATTCAAGCCCCTCCATTCCCCTTATTAATTTAGTTGCCCTTCTCTGAACTGCCTCAATTTCCAAGATGTCCCTTTTGTATATGGGATTCCAAAACTGCACCGCATATTCCAAATGAGGCCTTACCAGTGCCTTGTAAAGAGGGAGAATAATATTTTTCTCTCTTGAATCTATTCCCCTCTTTATACAAGACAATATCTTGCTAGCTCTAGCCGTTGCTACCTGGCATTGTTTGCTATGGCTAAGTCTGTTATCTACCAGAATGGAAATTCCTTCCTGACTCCAAACGGCAATCGGAAAGTATCCCTGGATCAACCAGATTATATGCATTATTCCAGTAATTCTCAATATTTTTTAGTTTTAGAAACTTATCCAGGACTTTTTTAAAGCTATTCAATGAACTTGCCATTACCACATCTGCTGGAAGACAGTTCCACATTATCACCGTTCTCACTGTAAACTTAAAGGATGTCCACGAGTCCTCTGATATGACCTATTAGTAAACAATGCACCAGAGACTTCATTGTATGGTCCATTAATATTTGTATAAGGTTATCATGTCCCCACGCAAACGTCGCTTCTCCATGAAACAGCCCTAACTTGTCTAATCTGCCTGCATATTCAAGCCCCTCCATTCCCCTTATTAATTTAGTTGCCCTTCTCTGAACTGCCTCAATTTCCAAGATGTGCCCTTTTGTATATGGGATTCCAAAACTGCACCGCATATTCCAAATGAGGCCTTACCAGTGCCTTGTAAAGAGGGAGAATAATATTTTTCTCTCTTGAATCTATTCCCCTTTATACAAGACAATATCTTGCTAGCTCTAGCCGTTGCTACCTGGCATTGTTATCTACCAGAACCCCCAAATCTTTTTCCATTACAGATGCACTTAACACAGAGTTATTTATGGTGTAGGTGGCACAGGGATTATTAAATCCCAAATGCATCACCTTACATTTATCAACATGAATCTCATCTGCCATTCTGCTGCCCATTGTATAATCATCTAGGTCTGCTTGCAGCACTTGCACATCATTTGAAGTTTCCAAAGCTCTGCATATGTTA
This sequence comes from Hymenochirus boettgeri, assembly GCA_019447015.1. Taxonomy (NCBI): domain Eukaryota; kingdom Metazoa; phylum Chordata; class Amphibia; order Anura; family Pipidae; genus Hymenochirus; species Hymenochirus boettgeri. Next base: position 74,506,754 of record CM033476.1, on the reverse strand, counting down.
GTGTCATCAGCAAACGCTGAGACCTTGCTCTAATGCCCCCTTCTCATTTATAAACAGAGTAAACAGAAACAGCCCCAGTACAGAACCCTGAGGCCACCATTTTATTGTTTATACATAATCTTGTTTATATTTTAATTCCTTGTCCCTCACCCTATCACTGGTATTCAACACTAGGTCTTCATCCTTTTTTATTTCATGTCGTTCATCATTGTGGTTACCCCATACCCTTAACATTTCCCAGTAATGGGCTCTCCCTGCATTGTTTTTTTATCAACTTATTGTGGTTACGCTTAACCACCCTCTACACTGCCCTCACAGAGCAAGTGAATATCCTGGTGATCTCACCCACCCTGTGGTTTTTTTCTCTTAACTATTGATGTTGTAAAAAGAGAAAGAATTTAGTCACAGAGAAGGGATATTTATGTTCAGGAGATTGTGTGTGGTGTGTGTGTGTGTGTGTGTGGTGTGTGTGTGTGTGTGTGTGTGTGTGTGTGTGTGTGTGTGTGTTGTGTGTGGGTGTGTGTGTGGTGTGTGTGTGTGTGTGTGTGTTGTTGTGTGTGTGTGTGTGGTGTGTGTGTTGTTTTGTGTGTGTGTGTGTGTGTGTGTGTGTGTGTGTGTGTGTGTGTGTGTGTGTGTGTGTGTGTAAATACCTTATCTCTTCTATGTAATCGGAAGGCAAGACCATATCCCAGTAAGAAATCTTTAAAACTGTTTTTTTACTGGCCAGACACATAACCTCCCTGTGTTCCCACAACATGCAGACAACCATCAGCCAGACATCTGATCATAAAATGAATGAGCCGAATGATGCAGAATCATGGCTTAATGGACAGTAATATTGAAGGATACTCCTTTTTAGACAGACAGAGTTAATAAGAAAGGAGGAGGAGGAGTATGTATGTATGTTAACAGGAATTGAAGCCAAATGTAAAAGATGGAATAGATGGGGAGTAAACGATACAGCAGAAACAATATGGGTGGAATGTGTACAGGAAGCAAGAAGGTAGGTAAATTAAATGTGGGAGTATGTTATAAACCGCCAAATGCCGGGGAGGAGGTGGAAATGAATCTCCATATGCAGTTGGCGAAGGCTGTTGGTATGGGGCATGTTCTGGTTATGGGGGATTTTAACTACCCTGACATAGATTGGAGTAAGGGAATGCCAGCACCTCAAAAGGTAATAAGTCTTCTAAATTTCCTATATGAGCATTTTCTTTCACAGATAGTAGAAGTTCCTACTAGACAGAATGCTTGTTGGATCTGGTGATATCTAATAACCCTGAGCTCATTTGGAGATGAAGGTAATGGGAAGCTTAGGGAGTAGACCATGATATAGTGTCATTTAATATAGGTTGCAAAAACTAAAGTGCACTGCGTTAACAAAAACTTTTACCTTTAGGAAGATATTTTATGCTGTTAAAGAATCACTCCTGCTCATAGATTTAATCGTCCCACATTCTCAGTCCTCATCTTTTTACCATTTATATACTTAAATATACTTTTGGGGTTGGACTTGCTTTGTTCGGCAATCCATATTTCATTTTCTAATTTTAAAAGCCTTTTTCTTTTTTTCCATTTCCCTTTTTACCTGAGCATTAAGCCATGCAGGAGTGGACCTAATTTTTTTTACACTTGTTACGTAAAAGGTACAGATTTAGAAATGTAATAGTTTAATATCCCTTTAAAACGGGTCCACATCTGCTCTGTATCTTTACCTAGAAACAATTCCCCCCAGTCTATGAGCAGGAGTGATTCATTTAACAGCATAAAATGATCTTTCCTAAAGGTAAAAGTTTTTGTTAACGCAGTGCACTTTAGTTTTTTGCAACCTATATTAAATGACACTATATCATGGTCCCTATTCCCTAAGCTTCCCATTACCTTCATCTCCAAAATGAGCTCAGGGTTATTAGATATCACCAGATCCAACAATGCATTCTGTCTAGTAGGAACTTCTACTATCTGTGAAAGAAAATGCTCATATAGGAAATTTAAGAACTTTATACCTTTTGAGGTGCTGGCAGTTCCCTTACTCCAATCTATGTCAGGGTAGTTAAAATCCCCCATAACCAGAACATGCCCCATACCAACAGCCTTCGCCAACTGCATATGGAGATTCATTTCCACCTCCTCCCCGGCATTTGGCGGTTTATAACATACTCCAACAATTAATTTACCTACCTTCTTGCTTCCTGTACACATTTCCACCCATATTGTTTCTGCTGTATCGTTTACTCCCCCATCTATTCCATCTTTTACATTTGGCTTCAATTCCTGTTTAACATACATACATACTCCTCCTCCTCCTTTCTTATTAACTCTGTCATGTCTAAATAAGGAGTATCCTTCAATATTTACTGTCCATTAAGCCATGATTCTGCATCATTCGGCTCATTCATTTTATGATCAGATGTCTGGCTGATGGTTGTCTGCATGTTGTGGGAACACAGGGAGGTTATGTGTCTGGCCAGTAAAAAAACAGTTTTAAAGATTTCTTACTGGGATATGGTCTTGCCTTCCGATTACATAGGAAGGAGGATATAGGACTTATTTCACACACACACACACACACACACACACACACACACACACACACACAAACACACACACACACACACACACACACAACACACACACACACACACACACACACACACACACACACACACACACAACACACACACACACACACACACACACACACACACACACACACACACACACACACACACACACACACACACCACACACACACACACACACACACACACAATCTGCCTGAACATAAATATCCCCTTCTGCTGGACTAAGATTCTTTTCTGGCTTTTACAACATCAATAGGGTAAGAGAAAAAAACCACAGGGGGTGGGGGTGAGATCAGCCAGGATGATTCACTTGCTCTGTGAGGGCAGTGTAGAGGGTGGTTAAGCGTAACCACAATAAGGTGATAGAAAAACAATGGCAGGGAGAGCACATTACTGGGAAATGTTAAGGGTATGGGGGTAAACCACAATGATGAGACGACATGAAATAAAAAAGGATGAAGACGCTAGTGTTGAAGTGACCAGGTGATAGGGTGAGGGACAAGGAATTAAAATATAAAACAAGATTATGTATAAAACAATAAAATCTCTAATAATATTAGTATATTAATAACTCTACTGGCTTTCAATAGAGGTTGTATAGTATCACACTGCTGCATCTAGCATTTTTCAGAGACTATTATACTAAAGGTATACAAACTAAACTATCCCCTGTGTATGAATATATAATATTTATTACCGTAATATATACACACTACGGAAGTCAGGAATAATATATACAGTCAAAAATATACACATTAAAGAAGTCAGGTGTTCCTGGGGGTGTTCCGTGAGTATGTGTTGATAGGGTGGGGTGTCTTAATAGCACAGGCAAACTTTTGCAACTTTTATTAGCCCCTATGAATTTTTTTTGTGTCCTATCTAAACAATGTGTGAGAACAGGCAAATGCACATAGTTCAGAGAAACTAAATATTTATACTGCAGTATCTTACCTGCCAGTTAAGAAAATCTGCTGTGTATTTGTGGGACTGCTGCCATGGAGGGTCAATTTCCAGATCTCCTCTGTTAAATGCAGCAGAACTCACGCGTCCAGGCTTATTAAAATCTTGAACTGGTTCAGGGAGGAAGCATGTGCCTGCTAAAATGTAGTACTATCACTTCTGCTCTGTCATCAACCCACTATTGGGTCCAGCTGATTTCTTCTGACATAGCAAAGAGTCAAGGAATCGCCAGCAAGGACCTAAAGTACATACCACAACCTGTTTTTAAAAGGCATGTTCACCACTGAAATAATTTTAAAAAATCTACAACTCAATATTTTAAGCAAAATCCTCTCAGCCTGCACCAGCCCATCAAATTCCTGATGCCTCCACCCTCTGTGGCTAGACTTTGTAGACTGGGGCAGGCTAACAGTGTATTCATGTTTTCTGCCATTAGTCTTTGTGTTGTGTAGTGGTTGTGGTGTGGAGTGTGGGTCTGTGAAAGGGTGGTTCTGGGGTTGTAGTGTGAAGTAGAGTGAGGGTGTGGTGGAAGATGGCGTGATGAAAAAATACACCAGCAAACGGACATCGCTTATAAACGCACACAAAAATGCACTCAAAAATGCCTTATCATAAGCTACCATGGACTCTATATAACTGTACTCGTATCAGAAACACACGCAGGTAGGTGTTGTTATTGGACAGACTTAAGCATAATGAGATGCACTGCTTAAAGAGCAAGTCCACCCTTAAATGAAAAATTGTAGATAGGTAAATCGTCCCGCACAATACCCAAACTGCAACGGTTAGAAAGTAAAACGATACAAGAATAACACAAAATGCTGCTCAGTGTTCCATTACCCCTCATTTGCTTTCTGCTTCTTTCATTTAGCAACTGTCAGTCATGGATGTCAGTTGACATCACAGCCAATGAGTGAATCCTTTCTCCTAACTTTCTCACCAGACCATGTGTGAGCTTGTAAAAAGCTTGGAGAGGACGCAGAAACATTTTTAGAGGCAGAGAAAAAGGGAGAAGAACATTTAGCTGCAGGTTAGTCCCACAACTATAAAGGCAATTTACCTATAAATTATTTTTTATTTGAGGGGTAAACCTTCCCTTTAAAAGACAACTTTATGCATTCAAAAAAATGCAAGCCTTTAATGAGTTCTACAGTACGAAGCCCTTGTAAGCACAGTATGTTGTGCCTGTACATTGTTCAAACTAGCAGATTTAGAGAAAAACTTTCAACGTTTTTTAACTTCTTTGAGGAGTTACCCCCACACAAACCGGTAAATCCCCCCGAACTGGTTAATAGGAAGTCACTGCATGGAGTTTCCTAGAAACCACCTGTTCAGCTGGGATTGCAAGTGCCCAGGGTCTTCCTGCTAGGACGCGTTCCCCTGGCTGGAGTGATAGAAGTGAGTGTGTCTGGGTAGAGCAGGTCGGTGCCATTCTATCTTCCTCTAGTTTGTTTCGTGCTTCCAACGACAGGCAGGTAAATATTAAAACATCAGATTTTATTTATATAAACTTTAAAGTATATAACATGCCCCTGCAGATGTTTGGAAACTACAACTCCCAGCAACTAAAGCATGCTGGGAGTTGTAGTTTCCAAACATCTGCAGTGGCAAGAAATTGGGGGTATGGAATTACTGTACATTTAAAGGGCAACTACATCAAATCAATACAGAATCAGGAAGATGGTATCTATTGATAAAAAGATCGCCTTCTGATTCTGTATTGTATTGAGGCTTTAGTTTTTTTTACCATAAAGTATATATGGTAATGTGATTTATTTACCAAAAAAATTAAACATATACAGCCTTTACATAATTAAAAACTAATCTTTATTTCATGATGGAATTACCTTCGGATGTTAATATATTTTCCTCAAAAAGCATTTTATATTAAAAAAAATCGGATTTAAATAAAAAAAAAAAGATTTTTGTTGTTGATTTTTTTAAAAAACCATTGATTTTTATCCACCCTGGCAGCCAGAAAAACGTTAATCAGGGGTATCTTTATATAGTTAAACTTTACATCAAATGATCTGTAATCTATAAATGAACTCCACTGGATAGTCAACAATAGATTCTTTAATAAACATGTCTCTCTTTTTCTACTTTCTGACTAGGGCTAAGCCACACTAGTCCAGTTTTAAGTGGAATCCGATCACGCTTTTAAAAGCGGACACTAGTGTGGCCTATTAATGTGGTCACACTAGTGAGCTGGCTGCACGTGTGATCCGTTAATATGGGCTAATGTGATACAAATTTTTTGTGCAATCGCTTCAATTGCGCAATCGCAGCAGGCGCAATGCGTACCAGTTTCCGGTGCGCTGGTAAGCACTTCAGTGTGGCCTCAGGCTAATTCAAACAAAGACTACCTAGCCTTATTATAAATATAAAGCAATGCATTCATATTATCCTGGATGAAGATGTTTATAGTCTATTTCTCAGCATGAGTTGTCTGTAGTGTTTAAAATTGCACAGCACCACCTACTGTCAAGAAAAAGAAACGAAGAAGCTAAGCACTAACCCAAGGTTCTTTCTCTACACCTAAAACATTTCCATACAGTTTGTATTTTACAGAATGTCACAATTACTTTGCTCTAATAAGAGTGTTCAGAAATGTACTGAAAAGTACCACGCTTTTATATCTTTTTCTTTTTTATGAAAAAACTTTGAAGGGCAGGTCCACCCCCCAAAACTAAAATTTAACCCACTGCTGGCCCTACTGTATAGTGTTAAAAATTCTTACCTTTCTCCTCTGCTCCTTTTGGTTCTCCCGCAGTGTCTAGTCAAATCTCAGGAAACTGAAGAGTACGAGACTTTGTGTGTGCAAAAAGGTTTTTGCCCCTTCCCTGTCCTGGAGGATTCTGGCATGCATAGGGGAGCTCCCCCCCTAACGCCAGATCCCTCATCTGTGCAGTGTTTGTTTTAAAAATAAAACTCTTTACTGTAGTGTAGGGACCCACCTGCAAAAACTAATACAGAGGTTTAAATAGTAAAAAAGTGCCCAGAAACTCTTACCAGACTTCTTTCCTTCTCAATAGTGGGCAGTCACATTTCATAGATGCAGCTGCTGGTCCGGCCCCTAATGCTACTCCGCTCCCGAAAGTAGCATTAGAGGCAGAGGCTGAGGATACGAAGGCTGGTAAGTTTCTAGGCCCCCCACTTTTTTTAGGGTTTTAGGGTTTAGGGTTGGGAGATGGGTCCCTACATTACAACAAACCCTTTCAAATCCATCAACGCCTCAGTGCATAAGGAAGTACAATGGATAAAATGTTTTTTCCCTTGTTATCTACAAAGTCTATGATACCGTATATACCTGAGTATTAACCAACAAAAATACAGTATAAACCAAGGTACTTATTTTTAACTGATAAACCAGGAAAACTGGTACTTGATTCAAGTATAAACCTAGGGACGACTTTTTTTCCCCATAGATAGTTCCACACAGCCCCACAGAAAGTCCCATACACCGCCCCACAGAAAGTCCCATACACCGCCCCACAGAAAGTCCCATACACCGCCCCACAGAAAGTCCCATACACCGCCCCACAGAAAGTCCCATACACCGCCCCCATAAAAAGTCCAATACACTGCCCCCATAAAAAGTCCAATACACTGCCCCCATAAAAAGTCCAATACACTGCCCCATAGAAAGCCTTATACACAGCCCTATAGAAAGCCTCATACACAGCCCCATAGAAAGTCCAATACACAGCCCCAATACAAAGCCTCAAACAAAGCCTCATAGAAAGCCTGATACACAGCCTCATAGAAAGCCTTATACACAGCCCCAAAGAAAGCCTTATACACAGCTCCAAAGAAAGCCTTATACACAGCTCCAAAGAAAGCCTTATACACAGCTCCAAAGAAAGCCTTATACACAGCCCCATAGAAAGCCCCCCTAGCCCCCTCGATTTCATCAAAATCCAACGTGGGGATCAGGAGATAGCACCCACTAAAGCCGTAACCGTATAGCAATTGCAGGTCCCACAAAGAGGAAAGGAGACCGCTGGTAAGGGAGACCCCAGTGATGTCACATGACTTCCTCATTCACCGGGGGGACTTCCCTTTGTCTTCCTCCATGCTGCCCCTGGTGGTCTAGTTGAGGTACTGCAGCGTGATCTCCATTCAGATCGCAGTGCAGTACCTGATATAGCAAGCAGTCAGTGTGTGACTGTTTGCTATACTATTTGTGAATGGAGCTCAGAGTTCCATTTAAAATTAGGATTTTTACTGAGCAAAGACTCAAAAAAATGGGGGCACAGATCTGATCAAGCAATAAGGTTATAGAAGCACACACTATTTTCTCAGAATGTTCTGTTTATTAGAAACCACATACCATATATACTCGAGTATAAACCGACCCGAGTATAAACCGAGGTACCCAATTGTACCTGAAAAAACTAATAAAAGCAATTGACTCGAGTATAAACCGAGGGTAGAAATTGACAAATTCTAAATTCTCATACCTTGGGACTCCAGATGTTTGGAAACTACAACTCCCAGCATGCTTTATTAGCTGGGAGTTGTAGTTTCCAAACATCGAGTTTAAACATCACGTGATGTTCGGTGCTGCCACAGCTTTCCCCCCAATTAAATAGTTTAATATCATTAGAAAGGTGAGGTGGGGAGGAGGACAATTGGGAAAATGCAGCAGGTGTCATGAAAAGGAAAGTTTTAGGTGGTGCGATAGTAAAAGCCTTGAGAAGAGGGAAGGTCTGATTCCAGGGGCTCGTGTTGGCAACTCATTTTTTCTTGTCAGCAATATTGCTCCCCGCTGGAGGTTTCACATGGCATCATATTAAGAAGGTACCGAGACATGTCTCCAGATTGCTTCTAAAATGTTTCGTTTTGGAGGCTATGAACTATTTAATAAGAAAATTTTAACGTAAACAAAGAATTATTTATCACAGAGAATATTCCAGATATATTTACCAGATCTAAAAGGATCACGATAGTAAATCGATAAACTGGATCTTAATAGGCTGCAGATCAACAATTGTCCCAAAACCAATAACAGGAATTTCCAGGCTCTAGACCACAAATTTTCCAGGATGGCTAATCCACTTAAACCATAAAGTCTGCTGCCCCCGGCACATCAGCCTAATAAGGGTCACGGTTTCCGTCAAAGGGATTTGTCAAGAATCTGCTCCTTGACTTTCCCAACAACCAATTCGACCACTAATAAGAGCTGCTGGAGGAAATCCAGATGTCACAGTCAAACGGACTAAACGTTGGTTTTATAGAAGAGACAAAAATGTGTTGTCACTGATAATTTCCACATGAAAACTAAGCTTACAGCTCAAGAGCCACAGCAGACCTTCTCAATCAACATGTTCATCAATTGCCCATCATAGGAAAGAAAGCAAGAATTACATCTCTAAGAATACGGTGGTTTTCTGTTCCCACAAATATAACGGTAGGTGGTTTTGATTTGTCCAACACAATGTTTCCATTTAACAGGCAATACAAAGTTAAATCAGTGTAGATCAAGGCAACCCAACCTGCAAGCAGATTTCACAAATCTCCCACTGCCTTCTACGTTACCTCTCTGTATATTTTACAATTCAAGTCATTCCTTTAGAAACTTTATTGAAGAGCCAAATAGGAAGCACATTTTGGTCTTCAAAACATTGACATGTATCCTTCCATGCATTTTTGGCACACAAAATGTTTTTTAATAAGGCCTATAGGCTTTAAACCCAGAGCAAAAAATAACATGGTCGAAGATTTTCGGGCAAGTTTTCCACTGATTCATTGTTCATAATTTAAACAGTCACTTTGATGCCCACCATAGAAGTTGTTTGTCTAACCTTTACAGGTGCTGATTGTGAAAGTTCTCATTCATTCCAGTGTCATGGTTATATATGTTGTTCAGCGTTTAGAGTCTGTATTTGTCCTATATAAAAACGGTTCCCTTATACCCCCCCCCCCAAAGGCACTTGTGGACATACCCGTCCTAATACAAATATGTAGAATGCAAAATGAATGCCTTAAAATAGAAACTATATGTATATATCTATGATATATATATAATATATATATGTATATATATTGCCAAAGATCTTAATACTGACATCTAAAATGTTAAATAAAACATTATTTAGGGTTTTTGGGTGTCCTTTTTAGGACCTTTTTCAGCATTAGATCTCTATTGCGGGATCAGAACTGGAGGTAAAGGATGTGTGTCTTACCTCCATTTCTTCAATAAACGGGAACGAATGTATGTGTACTTACCCAATCGTCTCGTCCTCACCGCATCTCTCGACAGGTCGTCGATGGATTCTGTACTCAGTGCAGTTCCCCCCCCTTTTGCCAGGACCTGTCAGAGGACGCAGTGGAGGAGCGAGCGATTGGGTAAGTACAATACATTCGTAATTCGCCGTTTTTTTTATTGGAGAAACGGAGGTAGACACAGTGTCTCCTATTGCTTCAATAAAACTGATACAAATTAATTTTTTATCAGTGTAGATCCACTTTAATTACCAACTACAAATTCTTTTTTGTGGGATATTTACACATATTTGATACATTTGTTCCTGAAGTAAGTGCATTGCTGTCTATAATTGGCTTGATATTATATCGATGTGACCTTTAATTTCAAATCGAGGTAAGTCACCCCAATGTATGGGCTATTGACGCTTTATTCAGATAAGGTTCTGATAGGATTTTCATCCTTTCAGCAATCAAAATTCTCCCTACCTTGTGCATCCAATACGGGGACTGAATAAGCCAAAATATGGATGACCACTAATTGACTTTAGGATGTATCACATCGGAATTGGTCATGAAGTTTTGCGACCAGTTCATGTGCAGCTTTAGTCCTCACCCTCTGGAGAGTCTTTAACAGCTGGTATACTTGTCTCAAACTTCCCTCGATGGTCCAGTCAACATTTAACAAGCTGTTTGAGACTGTACCCAAGGGTTTTAGGTTCCTCACCTAAGGGGGGTGGTGTGTGAGTTGTGTTTCCTTTGTCTTTAAGGCTCCTGTCTGCCTGAGCTCTATCCTTATTAAAGTCCAAACACACAACACACCCCAACAAGAGAGCAACACACCAAACTCACACGCAAAATCCACATAATTCATCACACCACAGCCAAAAAACACACACACCGCACCCCACCCAACCACATCACCATACATAACAAAACCAATACACCAGACCACCCATGAGATGTCTTAACTGGGAAATGCATTTCTGGTCATCCCTCTTACTGCCCTGCTGGTAATTAGCTTTTAAATTGCAATCTGCACATTATTACTAATGATTCATTAGCGTGCAGAATCCATTAGGGAAGTTTTTTCACTTTTTACCTCAAATAATCCAAGGCAGACTAGGTGTGAGTTACTCTATCTACCCTTCATACCCTATAATATTGGCAAAAAACAAAATACCCTTATTAAATTCATCTCATATGTATTGTGACTCCAATAACCCAAACAAGTGTATTTTACTTACAGTATCTACCACTGAAACATATTTGGTCGTATCCCTGTCCAAGGAGCTTGCCCAATCTAAACATTTATCCACACAGTCATAACCAAATCAGTTGATAATTAATATATCTGTGTAATTATTATGGGTGGGCATTTAAATACGGTAATGGAAATTAGACGTAGATTTGCTTAACACTGTACCTGGTAAATTACGTATGTGTGTAGAAGAACTTGCTCTGATCCACTGTGAAAAAAATACTGTAATTCAAACATTGTAAATTTTTTGCATCTCATGCACAATTTATGGTACCGCCCGTACAGCTTGGCAGTTTTCCTTGGGCTATGGATCTGCCTGGAGGGCCATGTGGCAGGTTCTTACTATGTTTCTTTCCTGTCATGTGTTTTACCAGATTTCTATGCAAGCTATTGTCAATGTGTTTACCCAGTTAATTTCTGCCAATTACTCTGCATCTTAAGCTAAAACACAGAAAATGTGTCTCTCCTCTTCATTTCATAAGAATGAGCATGCGGCTTGGCTATTACTGAGCAGAATTTCTACATGGGATTCACCAGATATACAATCATTTGACCTGATATGTGTACATAGTTTAAATCTCATGGGCCAAAAAAAACCAAAGCAATGACCTTATTGCACTACAATGTAGGGATGTCTGTGCAAAGCTGTATTATCCACAAGGCCACCAAGCCTAGGGCCCAATTTACCTGTTGGATCACTAATACAGTCCTGTATGTTAACAGTACTGTCTCATAAATATACCCTCATTATCATATATATTAAACTATGCTAAGCAGAGTTCTCCTTGCTTACTAGACCCCCAGTCTAGTCTGACGTCATGCCTCCCACATCTAGCTAGAGCCCCATCGGCAAGTTGTGGAGAGGAGAGAATGTGTTAAAATGAATGGGAGCTTTAGGAAGCTGATAATAAGGTATTGACACATCACCACATGTATCTGGTCCTTATTTAAGGTGGACATACGCGGCATCGTATTCCGATCGATTCAATCAATTAAATCATTATCGAAGCCACTTTTGGGGTTTTTGATAAACCGATTGGCGATATCGTTTTGTCTATCGAAAATACCTGATCGGGCAAGATGGAAAAATTTCCATTAACCCCATCTGCCAGAGCCAGCCTACCATTGTTTTCAAGCTGAAATCTACGGAAGAATATTGGTCTGTGTATGCCCACCTTTACAGTAGGTGGGTTAAATCATTTACTACAGGTGGAGTGTCCATATGAAGCAATAGGCATTTAGCCCTTCTCTTTGCATCAGTAAATATCCAGGTAATAAAAGCTCTTTTTTGCACCCCAGATAAGCCAGACAACAGCCCATAATTATAAAAGCTTTGCTATGTAGGCATGTAAATGGACACAAGTCCCAATCATTGTTAATTACAAATTTTAGCAGGTTGATAGGCCAAATATCAGACCACAAATCTTCTCCTAAAAATGTGATACAAAAAATCTAAAGGTCCTCATACACAATGTGAGTTGTGGGTGGGCCGTGCGATCCCACTTATGTATGAAGCTTAGATCTCTAGAATCATAATAAATTAATGACGCAGGAGAGAATGGCGTAATAAAATGCTTTAGTCATATGTATTATTTTGTTTTAAATTTATCTCCTTTCTCCTTTATTTCCCAATTGTGCTAATGTAGGTTATATGTACAATATTTAATTGTTATATTACAAATACACATACAGGCAGATTCAAATAAAAGTTCTATCGTTAAAAATTGTGCCAATTTGCCCCAACCAATCAGCTCCCAATCAGCCTCTGTCTGGTCCACATCTTCTTCTTATTGGAATTTGCATTAAACCAGATAAGCTTTTCCTCACTCCTCCTGATTAATTTATTCAGTTCCAGGGTTTGGATCACTCTATCACCTTGATGAACCTTCTGAACCTGATGATCATCTTCTAATTTCTTTGGCCTCTGCCACTGTCTGTTACCTTCTCCAGTCTGAGCCCTAATTATCTATTCTTCTCATCATCTAATCCTTGTACACGCGTTCGATTATTGGAAAAATCATTTCCTAAAATGATAGGTTTTTCTTCACATGTGACAACAGAACATGCTTTATTCCATGTAATTAAATTCAAACATATCCGTTTTTCCCAATATCTGTGCCTCAGTATGGGTATCCAGAAGTCTCTTTGGTGTATATTTAAAATTATAAGATGTTGTATTGTCGTATGTTTGTTTACAGCAGCCCTATAAAATGGAACAGTAGTAAACAATTTATTCCCAAACCTTCGATGTAAAAGTGTCGTTTCTATTTTAGTTTGATTTTATTAAAAGGAATAGTTCAGTTCCTTAATGCGTTGATTGAAGACTGGGAGGTTAGAAGCTATCTTCGAGTTTTCAATTTTGGCTTTAATTTATTTCTGCATTCATTTAAATGGTATGAGAAAGGTTAGGGAATACGTTTGCATGCCAAACAAAATCTTGAACTCGGGTTAATGAGGATTCCAGCATATTTAAGCAAAGTGTCAAGCTCGTAATTAAATTCTCAGAACATAACATGTCAATGATTGTCTCAATATCAGGTCTCTTTTTTTATTTTGCCTTAGCCATCTCATGCATTTAGACGTTCACGTGTTAAAGGAAACATTAGTATACTCCCATCATACTACAGAAAATAAGTATAATCTGTATTTTACCGCAGACCCAGTCTTTTTTATACTGTGTTGTCAGATCACATCCTTGCCCAGAGAACAATATCTATTTACCCTTCTGTTTCTAATGAAATATTGGGTGGTAGAACCTAAAGCTGGTTACACAACCATACCAAAAAAGACTAAAAATAAAGACTGATCACATGGTCAATAGTAGAGATCTCCCATCCTTAACTAAAACTATTATTGGCCCCTAATTTGTATAGGTAACTGATAGCTGCTGCTGACCACCTAAGTGATCTCTCTTTACAAAGTATAGGAAGAGCGTTGGAACGTGCATAGCCTGATCTTAAGTCAATAGGACAGCTTTTAATGGAATATGTGTGTCATTGACTATAAAATTTATACCACTGGCCATCAACGATCTGCTTATACAAAGATGGGAGAATCGTCGGGATTGTGGTGTTCCAGATCTATAACCGATGATAGGCCGCTTCCAAGTGTGTTGGAATGGCAGGGGGGGAGAAGTGACTTTTCCTTCCTGTGAATTATAGAATTGGTCTTTTAATTTTAAATAAAAACGTTTTCCCCCTGAACCATCCCTCGAACATGTGCAAGGTCTGCATCCACTGGCGTATGACCAGCCACAAGCCCACCTGCCGCAATCAGCTGTTTTTAAACAGCTGATCGTGCGTATGAATGAAACATGCGCGATCAGCTGTTTAATAGACAGGACCCGAACTTCCGGAACCAACCAGAAGTGGATCGTTGAGGGGGTGATCAGGGGCCGGCCCGTGGGATGGAGGTTACGCCCCTGTCTGCATTTGAACACTTAACAGGCTGCGCTGAAATGCAACTGTATAAAATGGCTAATAGCAGTTTTAATATTACTTGTTAGTTGTCCCAGTTTGATCTGAACTGAAACCACTGAATACCATGGCCTGGATAAATGAGAACCTTCACAAGCAGTTGTAATATTTTATAATAGTTGTTTACCAAATGAATCCAGTGTGATTGTGGAGTGCTATTCAAGTGGTTTCTTCTTTTCAGCCTATATAATAGCACATAAAGAATTAGCTCCCCAGAACTAAATACGTTTCTTTGCTTTCTCTTTTCCTAACGGCCTTTACATGACTATCAAAAAATAGGATAAGGAGTCCAAACAGCACATTATCCCGGCCAGTGTGCAAGGCTGGAGTACAGAGTACACGTTCCCACACCACTTGCGGTTGAATTCCCCTGACATAACTATCTCATCTCATCCGTGACAAAACCATAATTACCTATAAATCGCATCCTTTGGACATTTTTATCATACTTTCTGATTTTATTAATTTTAGGATGACTGATAAAGTATTAATATTTCCCTGAATATCTGGAAAAAATGGCTTATTAGTGCACACACACACAAGTATTTGATAAAAACCTTTGGGCGACGTTGTGCGTGTTTGCTCTGCACACTTATTTGTTCAAAGATCAAGGTCTTGAAAGGTATGAAACAGACGTAACAGCAGATACATGGAAAATATTGGCTTGTTAAATGATAGCTAACACTTTTCTTATTTACCCGTCTACAGATAACCATTGTTGGGCCATTTATCTTTGCAATGCTGACTGCTGTGTGTAGCTCTTGGACAACCACCATCTGAGACACCTGGCCTTTCATCATTATCTGATCTCTCTGTAAGGCCACACTCTCTCTCTCCAGAGTCAGATTCAGAACACTGTTCCCAGCAAGCCAACACACTAATTCCTCTTTTTCTACTCCAGAGGATATATCTCTCTAACCCCGTGAGACCCTTCCCAGACATTTCCAGCTCAGGAGTCTAAGACAACAGCTAATTTCTAAATTTGTGCACTCGAATCTGAGATGTCACACCCATATGAACCTTGGATCCGACCACCAGTTGCAGGTGGATCTGAAGAAGAGGTGGTGGTTCCATCCTGTGTGGATCTTCATGCTGGCTCTAGTTGGATGGATCTGCATTCTGGAGCAGGGGCTTTTCTCTTCATCACCCCATCAACTTTCTCTTGTAGGAGGTTATGGTCCAGAACTGTGTGTGCAACTCCTCACACGGCTTTCCTTCTACCTCATCTATGGGAGGTTTGGAACCACTGTAGAGCCCTCTAACTCTGACCAAGCTTCAGATGGTTTCATCTCGTTCCAAAAGTGCCAGGAGAGCGATGCCAAGAAGTTCCCAATCCGCGTGCCGTTGCCCTAACTGCCAAGAGGCTGAACATGTAGGTGGTACGGAGATGGAGCCAAGCACAAAAATCTTCATAACTGCCACATTCCAGTGTGGAAAGGCTTATGCCAAAACCTCCATCTGAAGCTCACCTACGCTGGCACAGCGGTGACCGACCTTTTGTGTGCAACTGGCTGTTCGTGGTAGAGGTTTACTCGAAGTGACGAGCTACAGAGGCACCTTCAGACCCACACAGGAGCAAAAATACCCCTGTACCTCTTGCGTCGTGTCTTTATGCGCAGTGATCACTTAACTAAGCACCTAAACACACGAGAATGAGAGTCCAGGGACCACTAAGACTGAGCCAGAAGAAACTGGAGTAGCAAAACAAAATACTCTTGTGCATTTAGAAAGCTATATATACACCGGGTACCTACTTTCTCAGGTGTAGGAAAAATTTGTCTGTTATTTATTTCTAGATGGATCACCTTTTAGATAACTAACTTACTATCTGTGGTTTTGGTTATGGATGAAAAATAATAAAGGTTCCTCATTGATTGTGAGAATTTCCATCTCAAGAATTGCATTTAAATGAATGTCTCAATGATATCATATATATATATTTATTTACAGGGAACCATGGCGTACTAAGAATCACCTGACCCCCAGCAAAACTGTGATGGGGCCCCTATCCGTGCTTCATCACAGTGGTTTTCTGGAGGGAGGCTATCTATCATAGTAAAAATAGGAAATGGGCCCCCCCTGAGGTTGATCCTGTAGTTACGCCCCTGCAGGGAACAGGTAACACACTCACAGGAACTTTCATCATCCATCTCTTTTTATTGACAAAAAAGAAAAAAAAGAAAAGTTCCCATGGGTGTTACCTGTAAATGTATTGATTTGTACCTGGGCAGTTGTGAGTGGAAGCTGGAGTGCCTTCTATTGGCATTGTCTGTATATATATATTAAATATCATTTAAAAGAGAGTTAAAACTATAACTGGGTGCAAAGCTCAAGTTCTATGCACTAATCCAATGCAAAAAAGAGGCAACTTTACAATAATGTAACCAGGGTTGGAATTGGACCATCCATTTGGAGATGTCTTGATGAGGTTGAAGGCTTTTAATTTCATAACTTGTAACTTAAACCCATTTTTTTTTTACTATACGCTTTGCACAGATACTTATGGTACCGTATGCGGCCCTGGAATGTGCCACTTTTTCTTGTGAGTATTGACAAACTAGAGTAGTTTTAAACTGATTTATAAGCAGGTAAGTTCAGGGCTCATCATCCCTTCATGGTAAACAAGAGGGTACTACAAAGTCTGAGCATGCATACTGATTTGTTTGTTTTTGTAATTGGTAAGTAGATGTATCAGAAATGTTTTTTTATATAGCTGGCTTTGTTTGGTTGCGGCAGCAGTGGTACCCCCCTGAAATGAGTTTTTGCAAGGTGGGGTGTCAGTAATAAGTGGAGCATTTGGGATAACATAGGTTCAATCAATAAAATGTGAGAACTGAATGGAAATTATTCTCAGAAAAAGCCTCGTTTTGCAGACATTGTTTGATTTACAGGACGAGAGGTGCAGAAGTTTGTGTATCCTAAGCGAATGACAAGGAGAAGCTTTATCCATTGCCAGGTGCGTCACTGAAATTAGGTTAAATAAATGTAAACCTAGAGACTATGGACAATACAGGTAGAAGTCTGTACGTAAAGGATTTCATATGGTAACCTATAGGAAAAGTGGTATAATGGTGGTGAGCACAGAACACTGTTAATGAGATGGTGGGCATACGATAAGCCACAATGTGGATGGCGTATATTATGACCTGCACATTGTATGACCAGCAACGAACATTTGTAAAGAAAGGGAGCAACCAGAGACCTGGCGCTTGAGATCAATGAAAATAGGGATAATACGCTACCTACAGTGTAATATAAGGATATTACGCCACAAGGAGTTCCATGACCATATAGAACACGAGGCCGCAGGCCAAGGCTTTTATACAGGTCCTGGAACTTTGAGGTGAAGTAAATCCTTATATTACACTGGTAGTAGCGTATTATTTCTATAATACATAAGGCCAGCCAAAAAAAAACCTGCCCCTACCACTGTGTCTTCCCCTTCCTGTATTAGTCATTTATATAGGAATCCCTGATTAATGTATAAATAGTTAATTACGGTTCCTATTGAAAAGAGAAGAAGGACCGAATATTGTCTGTCAAGAATAAACAGGGATTCCTATATAATGACTAATACAGGGAGGGGAGACAGTGGGGAGGGGCAGTAGAATACAGGAAGTCACTTAGTGACATCACTGATGACTGTAATATAGATTTCTCGCCACTGCACCTCATGAAATGCTTAGCCTTATGTATTATATAACTTACACAACATCATTCAGAAATCTGGCAAAATGGTTCACTAAATGATGTCTGAGTGTGCCGGCACACATGGTAGATTGGTGGCACGAAACAGTCATTTGTTACCTGCTTCAATTGGCAATTATCTAGAGTGTAAAAGATTTTAAATACAGGTGACTGTCACTTTCTAGAACAAGCAGATTGCGGACGACAATGGCCTGTGTGTATGAATTAAGCTTTAGCAGACCTCATCTCTTTAGTGATCTTTTTACCATATATTGAAATAGGGAGTTTCACCTGGACCCGTTTAATTGAACATGCTGAGTTCAATACTACTTGATTTTCAATGACCAGTAGAGTGAAACCCTCCACATATCCACATGAAAACCATCTATGGTTTTCATTGTTTAGTTATAGTCTACTCCACATATCAACATGTGTCTACCGGACCAATGCAGCTACAACAATCAACAAAGTGAGAATGTTAGACGTGCAGAAATGTATTTAGAATGGAGATTCCATGTCTTAATGTATCCATAGCCTGGTTCTTTAAAGGGATTTTCTATAGTACACCATCATTATTTATCCAGCACTGTATTGTACACACACCTCTGGTTTACCATTGCTTTGCTATCTGTAAGAATTAAGAATGCGAAATGGATCTGAGCAGGATGACAAGTTTACCTCCCAACCCTCTGTTTTCCCTCATTATCAATGGGTGGGGGGGAGAGCTACCCCCCACCACATGAACACTCACTGTATTATGGGGGAAATGCACCTATAAAACAGGGCGGGGAGGATACAGGCACAGAAATGCTCCACACCCCAGCAAGGTACGGCTAGCGAAGCTGCACCCAGGGGACTGCGCTGGGGACTGTAGGAACTGATTAACCCTTTATCAATGAATAGGGAGATTCAATAAAAGTTCTTATCGTTTAAAATGGTGCTAATTTGGCCCCAACCAATCAGATCTTATTTAACATTTGAAAGCTAACATCTGATTGGTTTGGGCCAATGAGCACCATTTTAAACGATAAGAACTTTTATTAAATAACCCTGAGAGTTTCTATGTAATGTTACTAATTTACTCATTTCGCCTACATGCTGATGTGCAAAAAAGAAAGTCGAATGCCTGCAGCTCACAATTATCGCACCTGCCATGTCAATCTGCATGTGGTTCTTGCCAAGAAGATCAGTGCTGAGATATAGGTAAATTATTCCCCAAGCCTTAGCTGTTCTTATGTCTCGCTGTAAACTAAAAGAATAATACTGTTTTAATGTTTAAAGGGAAGTTCAGTGTAAATACAAATGCTTTTCAGAATAAGAGCAGTATTTTTTCATCCCAATGACCTTAATCTGCCCAATTCAGCATTGTGTCTGTGTATAATAAAATGCAACCAAAATACTGACTTCCTGTCCTCTAATAGAGACCGTTATGGTCTTGCCCTTGACCCGCGCCTGGGTTGATTCAGTTGCTCAGTAGAGATCTGAGCATCTTTGACCCATCCAACAGCCAATCAGTAGAATTACTTTGAGGAAACATTCCAAGGAAGTGGTGCATTCTGGGAAGAAGAATGTACCGTTAGAACCTGAATGTCAGCTCACTAATGTCAACAGCAGGGAACAGGAAAGGGTATGAAATCAACTGATTTTGGAAAATGGGAAGAATATGTAGAATAACTAAGAAGGCATTACACAAACTAACAATTTAACAAATATTGATAAATTCCATGAACTGTCCCTTTAATATAGTGTATAGTATCTGGCACATGTAGGCTGGTCAGGACCACAGCCTTAATCATGTTTTTTTACTATATAGCTGAAACGAAGACAAGAAGCTACATATTGTTGCCATATTTAAGGAAACAAAGGGCTTATTTAATAAGAGGTGCAATCTGTATTCATCTGCAGCAACCAACCAGATGTTGGCTTTTTACTGGTAACTGGCAGTTAGATAACATCTGATTGGTTGTGTGATGAATAAAAGTACTGGCAAAATGCTGTACCCTCTTAGAAAATAAGACATTTAAAACTGGCTAAATATTATTCCAAAATTTGGTTAGGATAAAGACAGTACTGTTCAATATATCATATTTTAGAAAATAAAGAGTCTGTTTTAAATGTTTGATGTCTTATTTATTCAAGAAACATCCAGCTTAAAGGGCAAGTCCAGCCCCAAAATGAAAACTTACATACAGGTAGATCACCCCCAAAACCTAAACGTAATAGTTTGAAATATGAAATATTTAAGTCTAACCTAAATCCTGCACAATGTCCTGTTTCCCTGTTTCTGCTTCCTGGTTCTTCCAGTTAGAAACTGTCAGTTATGGATTTGACAGTTGACATCACAGACAATGACTGAATGTTATCCCTGTCTGCCTCTTCTGAGCATGCCCAGGCCAGTACAGGCTCAGTACAGGTTTCTAAATTGCTCAGTTTCCATGAGGCATCCAGAAGCATAGCAGGCATACAGTAATGAATTCATAGGACAAACTATGATATATTAACATAATTTAAAAGGCCATTCTTTCTAAAAGATATTCTTATGAGGGTGGAGTTGCCCTTTAAGTTTCTTAAGCCTCCTTTACACCTACAATAGTGTGGATAGGCCTGACGCCCAAGAGCACGTGCTGAACATCCGTTTTGGCTGATAGTTCCTCCATGTGTATGCGTTCAGTCAACATCCTTCGTCAATATGCCCAGTGGATCAATGTAGAGCAGTGATGGCGAACCTGTTAGAGTGCCAAACTGCAACCCAAAACCCATTATATATTGCAAAGTTCCAACACGATAGTTTAACATGAAATACGGAGGTTTTACTTCTGGAAAAAACAACTGAAAACAGATAGACAGAGATGGAATGCGGTAGATAGAATTGATTATAGATAACATTGAATGTACTTGGCACAATACTTTTGATACACTGATGTAGTGTGCCCTCTCACTTTGATTTGATGTTAGATCAACCCCAGGGGTGTGTGGAGGATTGCACCTACTGATTTGCCAATTGTCAGCCTTGGTGTGCTAGAGTGAATCTATACTTGTTTTGTTATGTTACCATGAAAGCCACGTCTCTCTGCCTTTCTGGTAACAAAACTCTGGTGAATTCTGCTGTGCATGAGTGCCCACAGAAAGGGCTCTGATTGCCACCTCTGGCACACGTGCCATAGGTTCATCACCACTGATGTAGGTGTCTACACGATCCTACGTGTGTGTGAAGCCGTATTTGTGCAGAAACAGGAAAATTTCATTTTTTTGCCATTAGCCTTCCCCTCTTAATACATTTATAAAATTTCAGGGTAGGAGCAAAATGGCCTGGATTGCGATCAAGTTGCCAAATAGATCAGTAAACTGATTCTTTTAAAGGGACTGTCCACCACTCTCTAGAAGAATCGGTATATTGTAGATTACCCCCCAAAAGCAGAAGATCGTTTTATAGAAAATGTTTAAATCGGCTCATTATACTTACAAGCTTCCAGTTTTCCTCACTCAGTCTCTGTTCTGCTCTGTTCTTTTTACTGTTCTTGAGCAGCCGCAGTGGAGACTGCCCCTGAATAGCAGTCAGTGATTGGATGTGACATCACTGTCATGGCCGACACTGACTGCCTTACCTGGAAGTGCAGAGTTGTGGCGGAGGATCGAGGAGGAGCATGTAAGTATAATATCTCTGTCTGGGAGCCGATTTAAACATTTTCTATAAAACAGTTTTGGGGGGTAATCTACAATAGATAGATTTTTATAGAGAGTGGACATTCCCTTTAATCAAAATTGGTTCCTCTTTTTTTTGCATTTGCATCAAAAGTGATTGGTATTGCGCACATTTGTAAGATGAGTAAGAATCTGATTGGTTAATCACATTTGTAAATACCAGAAGACTGGTAAAGAAATATCACTTGTGTGGTTTTGTGTTCCATTCATGTTTGATCATATGTCGATTGTTTTCTCTAACAAGTCGATTAAATGCAAAAAAGGTCAATCTGTGTGTGGCTAGCATTAGAAATCTACCTATGGGCTGGGCCACATTGTGTGCATGTGCTCCATTATTTACCTTTAATGGAAAATGCACGCCTTAAAGGAGAACTATAGTGCGTTTAAACTTTTCCCAAAAACATTAAAATGAAAAGTACCTGGGACAGGGAGGTAAGATTTGTACTTTCTACCTCCAATATTATTTCTAAGACAAGCAGCAGCACAAAGAAAACTGCTTTCTGCCAGACTTCCTGAGTGCTTCGCATTATATTTAATACAGAAAGGCCCAGGGCCATAAACTGGCAGATGAAAACTGTATGTACTGTAGCTACTCAACGAAACTATATTGGAATGTGGGAATAATCAATCTTACCTCACTGTCCCAGGTACATTACATTTCTTAAAACTTAATTTTTACAGTATAGTTGTCCTTTAAGTGCGACCCCACGATCTTGCATTATTGGAGCACATGCAACTATTTGGCCAACAGTAGTGTTTGCTTTTTAACACGCGATCTGATCACGTGTTAAAATGGGGCAGTGTGGCCAATCCGCAGCAGCAGCCCTGACAGGTCCCAACCGCTTCCTGGTTTAGATTAACTATAGCGTGCATGCCGTCAATACGCGCTATAGTTAATCTATACCAGGAAGTGTTCGGGAATTTTCAGTGCAGCTGCGGAGGATCCTGGTAAGGTAAATATCTTCGTCTGTGGCTCCTGCTCAGTTGATTGAAGAGCGGAAGGTAATAACAGCTCCTTAACCTCCTGGTCTTCAATCAATACATTTAAGGAATAGTTCACTTTTCCTTTAAAATGATATCTGATTGCATCACAATAAAACTTGTTCACAGGTTATAGATAAATAGAGACAGGGTTCCTGGGGAAATCCCCATTAGGCATTATCTTCTTGTACTTTGCTGCACTGCGATCCTTGCTTTGCCAGGCAGCTGATCACAGACTCTGCACAGGATAGGACAGGAGGTAGGGGAGGGGCTGAATCTCTGGCATAGTATCCGGACATGTACAGCCTCATACCTCAGCTGCACAAACTCAGGTCAATCAAGGAGAAGATCCAGTTACCAGCATCTCACTGAGAGCTGTGTACAGACTGGTAAGGAGGTTAGCATTATTTATTTATTACTCCAGTCTGTGTGCGTAGCAGAGACATGGTCCGTGTGCATGAGTGTGCACATTACAATGCTTATCTTAACTATTTCTTTGCCTAAGCTACTTTAACTGCAGTGCATTACCTTTAACAGATTAAATTATAAGAGGGAGGCTGGAAATACTGGCAGTGGTTCTCCTACATTGCCAATATGCTAGTATGTGTTAGGCCACACTAGCGTGTTTCTCACCCGCTTGCGAGCTGCTAGCGTGTCAGAATTTGCAGAACAGTGCATGTTAATGTGGGTGGCCACATGTCATGGCGATCTGTTTTCGGAGCGTATTTTTTGCGGATCGCAACGTAAACGTCGTAACTGATAAAAAAACGCGCACTTTTTCATGGAACTTCATCTGTCACAGTGTGGCCTCACCCTAGTGTTCCTTCTGCTGCAAATTAGTTTTGGTATATGTAAAGAACAAAACATGAGAAAAGGCTGAAGTATATATTTATATATGTATTGGGATTGCAAGGCTGCATTTCAGATGATAATGAAGTGGTCTGTGCTGCATGATATTGCTATGGCAATGGAGGGTATTTACATTTCGTCATTCATTCTGACTCTGTCGTATGGTGCCCCAAGACGGATTAAGATCATATGGGGCCCAAGGCAGGGACATAATTAGGGCCCCCCTTTTTGCCATCTATTGCATAGACTATAAAATTCTACTGCTTCTGAAGCTGGGCCCCCAGAGTTTCCTGGGCCCTAGGCAGGTGCTCTGGGGTGCCCATACACTTACATCGGCACTGTGGGTCGGGGCCTGGGTGATTACATGTGTGGTACAAAACTTTATACTTAAAAGCAAAAAAAATACCCCTAACGCCACACATACACAGGTATGTAACATTTTGCCAACCTTTAGTCTAAGCTTCAGGCTTCAAGAAAGAACAAATGATTAACTCTTATTATTTATTAAACACGGGGGTTTCAAACAGCTCCTTTCCCTGGCACCACTAGTGTAAAATCTGTACTATAAAAGAAAGCAAGCACAACCCAATCTAGCGCTACACGTAAAGAAATCCATTCAACCCCCATCCCGTCCTCTCTCTACACACAGCTTAAAGATCTTTTTTTTAAAATTTATTTCAAGCAGTACGGGCACGGCCACATTGCGCCGGAAACGCAACGGTACACGGAATGGCATGCAATTCGTTGCGCATACCTTTTTTCGTTAGATATAGAAAACCACATGCAAATAAAAATGCAGAACGCAAATCACATGCGCAATCGCATCGCACCCGAAAATGTGCGTTTTCGGTGCGTTTGCGGTGATTTCAATGATCGCAATCGCAAAAAAAAAACACAATAGTATGGTCTAGCCCTAAAGGGTGGTACACACTGTAACAACCTGTCAAGATGGCAGACAGAATCAGCAAAATTCAGCACAATCTTCTCCCTATATAAAGTATATATAAAGTAATAGGGAGAACGTTCACGACTGCCATACTCCCTACGATCCCCCGATAAATCAGCTGTCAGTCATTGACCATGTCATCAGCCATCACTGCTGGGACTGAGAGCTGCTACCCAGAAAACTGGAAGTAGAAGGGATGAAGCTCTAAGGCTGCACCTTAAAGGACAAGTCCAATACAATATTTTTCCAAAACAATAGAAAATCCGTTCGGTAGAACCAATCGAATATCTCCACCTTGTTCTGGTAGATGAGGTCGATGGAAAAGGTGGTGGGGCTAGGGGCAGAGAGTGGACATTTTGGGGATGGGGCTGCCACCGGTGTTCCGAATTTTAGCCCTGATTGCGGAATCAGATTTTCTCAAAGAGCTAACATCTGATTGGTTGGGGCAAATTGGCACCATTTAAACGATAAGAACTTTTATAATAACCCCTAAATCTTTAGAATTAATAATTGCTCACAGTAAGTCAGAATCATTTAAATGATCCAAGTCAAACAGTCAGGAATGTGGGTATCACGAGTAGGTTGGATTAGATGGACATCCTCTAATACTATACAATACTAAACAGCATTAATTATCATTAAACTTTATTTCATCATTGTAAACAACAAACAATGATCCAGTTGAATGGAGTGTCGGTAATTGGAATTCTTTATAGTATGAGATAAGCAAAACTTGCCTCTTCCATTGATGGAACCATGTCCATCATGCCATGCTCCTTATGCACATGTATAGCACACACATAAGTATACATGTACAACACTTGTGTACACAATATTTGGGTGACAATGTAATATTATAAAGTTGTCATTATCCCCCGATGCACAGGGAACATCATCCTTAAAGGTGGTAAAGAGTCCAAGTTATTAGTGTTACTTTTGTATCCACACAGCACAATGTCCATGCCACCCAGCTCCTGTGACGCTTTGTGTCTCTTCCACCGCATCGATTTCTCCTTTTGTTATCTTTGGTAAGAACTCGGATCGGCCACGGGATGAGGTTCAGGAAGTTGTGTATTATCTGCTGCGTCACATCCACGAGGATCAAAGTCACGGTGAGATTTTAACCAAATAAATCTGACTCAAAAATCTGAATTTTTTACTGGAGACTTTTCTATTAACTTCCTGACATGCAGTCATGGTGCTGTCTCTATTTCCCATCAGTGCACATTCATTGAGGTGGAGCAAGTGACTGAGACACTGGCGGTATTGTTG
This sequence comes from Hymenochirus boettgeri, assembly GCA_019447015.1. Classification (NCBI taxonomy): domain Eukaryota; kingdom Metazoa; phylum Chordata; class Amphibia; order Anura; family Pipidae; genus Hymenochirus; species Hymenochirus boettgeri. Next base: position 74,480,828 of record CM033476.1, on the reverse strand, counting down.
AGTGTCCTTCCGGTTGTGGGGAGCAGAGATGGGCGCTAATGAGAAGGGTGTCTGTATTGGGAATGAGGCTGTGTGGACCAAGAGCCAGTATCAGATAGTGAGGCTCTGCTGGGTATGGACCTGGTCAGGTACATATGTTCTAATCCTTGTGACTGTATTCCCAAATTGTTCTCTTCTGGTTTATCTTCTAATGCTATTTTGATTTGTCCAGTCCCCTCGTTTTATCTATCTCTTTCCTGTGGTTTATTAACTATGGGTATTTATTTAGGGGTTTTCCTTGTCGTCCCAGGCTAGCTCTAGAGCGCTCCCCCTCTGCTCAGCAGGCTTGCAGGTTATCACTGAGCTTTTGGAACATTATGGACAGGGAGGAAGCTGCATGGAGGATGCAGAATCCTCTAAAATACCACAATACATTCATGTTGTGTGACCGTTCAGAAGCGTATGTGTTGGAGACTGCAGGGTGCTACTGGTAGAGCAGAGAGAATTGTAGGTAAGTGGTTGTTAAGGAAATGAAACCCCACATCACATTTTAACGATCAGTTATGTAATATTTATAGGGTGTTGTTTTTTAGGGGGTTTTTCAATAAAAGTTTTATCGTTTAAAATGGTGCTAATTTTGCCCCAACCAATCAGATGTTAGCTTTCAAATGTTAAATAAGATCTGATTGGTTGGGGGGAAATTAGCACCATTTTAAACAAAGAACTTTTATTGAATAGTATTTTCTTGTCTTATCCCAGAAGGTGCACGGAATTTCTAATCAACTTTCCATAGCTACACACGTCTGGCGTGAGCACCCACAGCTCCGATCACATGCCCTGGAACAGGGGTGGTGGGACGGCAGAGAAGAATTTATTTCTCTTTTGTGTATTCCTTGGAGAAGCAGCCTATACGAATGGAAGCAGCTAAAGCCAGATACAGAGCAGGAAAGGAACTGATCCACAAGCAGGAAGGTGGGAAACACTGGTATAGAGTGGTTGAACTGAATGCAGAGGGATGGAAGCTCAATAAGAATTAGACTATGTTAGGCAAGTAGAGAGGAATTGGCGTTTAATTAAGGGAATTTCCATGCTTCTTAGGAAAAATGGACGTACAATCTATGATGAATATTTTGCGTGATAAGAACAGTGGCATCTGCATGGACTCTGGTGGCTTCCGCACACATCTAGCATGGTGTCTGTGTTACCATGTTCCCACCATTTACCTTGCATTCATTTGTTGACTGTCACACCGGACCCATCCAGGTAATCTAAATTCTCATGTACCTTTCACCTCTGTATTTACTCCTGTCTGTGCTGTTCTAACTGGGTTTCTGATTACGTATTCTGTAGATCGATCTACAAGCCTTTTGTCTTCAGCCCTCATGTGGCCCAAGTTCCATGGGTTCTGTCTCCTACTTTTGGAGGGAGTGACCCAGTCAAGCAGACTCCTAGGTTTCAGACAAAGGTGGATCGCAGCATGAGCTTTACAAGCAACACCAAAAGGTTCTAGAGGAATCTGAACACAATAAGGTACAAAAGTGATTAAAAACTCAATAACGAAATCTGTAATAGAAGTCTCATAGTAGATTTTTTGGTGTATTTAAAAAGAATTGCTCATTCCGATACTGTGAGTTTTTTATGGAGGCTGTAAAGTACCAGCACAAATGTGGTCATAATTTCTCCAACAGTCGGATAAGAACATAAAGGCTCCCTATAGACTATATGACAGTTATTTTACAACTGGTGCAAAATACAGACGCCAGTAAAGGCTGGTATCACATTTTTGTGTAGTAAGGTGCTGAATCTTTTACTGTCGTCGTTTAGGACGTTAAAAAGGACCTAAATGATAAGCAACAAACACTAGAAGAGGAAAATCTGCATTTGGTCAGGAGGCTGCTGGATACAAGCAAGTCATTTGACTATGGGAAAGAGGACGACATCTTCATGAATTGTGTGGAAAAGGAGCTGTTGTTGTACGAGAGTGGTGGGTTAGTATTTTTTATAGGATAAGTGCACTATAAAAACAAGTATAGTTTAATTGTACAGATACAGGTTTTTAAAATCTTTCTCCCCTCCCTAGGTCCCTCCTGACCTACCCGTGTGTGTGTAAAGTTGCTGACATCTTGGATGATGAAGGCTGTAGACTCCTCCCTCTGAGAGTTGGCTCATTGCACTCTCGTTAGCCCCAAAATCAGTGCTTGTGGCATCCGTGCACACTCGTGACACTGTGTTGCGTGCGCCGTAACGTCACGCGCGCACGGACATCACAAGCACTGATTTTGGGCTCAAGAGAGTGCAATGAGCCAACTCTCAGAGGGAGGAGCTCTACAGCCTTACCTTACAGGACAGTGAATTTGTGTGCGGAATTTCTACCTTTTCATCTTTCAAATTTTACAAAGAGTCTTTAGTTCTCCTTTAAAACTTTTTAATGTCAATTATTATCAAAGTACAAACATCACTGAATTAACATTTATCCGTTTAATAACCATACCGGACTAAATAAAGATTTGCTTTATATTACACTGCAGTCACTTTGATCGAACTCCACGCTCAGTTGGTGTTTTGCTGAGTTGATTAGGGGCAGACTTCAATGGGCGCTGTGATTTAACTGTACTAGTTGCAGTCTGTGTCTTTCCAAAGGAGACATCGCTTGCTACCTGCCTTTTTAACAGTGGCTTGGGATGGGGCACTAACATTTCTTTTTACCTGGAAGAGGAACAGTGTGTAGTTTGGTAGAGTGCTAGAATGGGCAGTTTGGGAGTTGCAGGGTAACTTCTGTTGGCTAATGCAGGCTTTCTTTCTTTGGTCTTGGGGCTGTTCCTGTTCTACATGGAGTATGTAACGAAGCAGCAAGATCTTGGCTAGAAGATTATTATCCAGGACTTGTTTATTACTTTTACAAGTTCTGTGGTACTGGTGGGCAACTGGGTCTGTTTCAGCCAAAGAAGAAGGACCGTTGTGTGAAGATGCAGATTTCAGGATTTCTCACACAAAAGTTCAGGATGCTCGTTAGTCGAAATGATGAGTATTCAGTTCTGTATTGGATCTCATTTCTTTCAGGTAAAATAGAAAGCTGAGGGTTCTTCCCCCATAAGGCTTGCTTGTTCTTGCTTACTTCCTCCAAGCGATCATGATGCTCTCTCAGTGTTCTCTGCTTCCTACGTCACTTCGTTCCAGTATGTCCTGACTCGCAGCAGAAAGACTGCCTGAGGGGACAACACAGAAAATAACTGGACTCTTTCTGCATAACAATTTTTCAGGTGAACCGTGAACATTTTATAATATAGATTAAATTAATAAGATGGTCAATATAGGCACAAGAAATAGAACAAATGTCAAACAATTTATTTGCCTGTTATAATTTATAAACCATTAAAAATTGCAAATGGCTTGACATTGTAGTCATATGATAAGGGACAATGAACTCTTTATAGAGGTGATCCTTACAAACTCTCCTTCCTGTGTCCTATGCAGTATCCATAATAAGTAGTTTATAAAGGAAGTTAATAAGTAGTAGAATATAAGTATTTTTTTCACACTGAAAAGTCTAAAATGAACTGCCTACTAATAGCAATAACACTGCATATAAATATAATATACAAGTGTCACTTTTATAGAAGACAATGTGATTAGAGAGTCCAGTTTAGCTAACTGAATACAAAGATTTAGAGAGTATGTGATTAAACTGTTTTCATAAATTAATATTGGGTATTTCTTCACTAACAAAAAAAGTGTAAATCAAACCAATCATAACAGTTTCTTTTTAGAGGTATTTAAGCTCACCTTGGAATTCATTGCCCATTAAGTTACATAAAAGCTGTGTGAGCACATACAATTTGGCAGGATTTCCGGCATCTGCTCATGTGATTGGCTAAGGCACAATGTCTTAGCCAATCATAGGAGCGATGCTGTCGAGACCCTTCCGTGCCTTTTCCGTGCACAGAAGATAAGCAGAAGACAGACAAAGGCAGCAAGGGAACTAAGGCTAGTAAGTATATTTGGGGACACCTTTGAGTTATATAAACCTCCAAAGTCGAGGTTTTTGCCAATTTCCTGCAACATATAAAATTTTAGTTTGGGGGTGAACATACCTTTCTAAGGCTTGTAAAGTTACACTTCCTTGTCTGTCCTGACTGTCTGAGTCTGTGACAGTCACAAGATGTGCTGTGTAAGAAGCCCTACCCCCCAAAAATCAATCTTTTCTGAAGCTAGTTACTGACCTGCAACCATTCTCTGTCCTTTCCTCTACCTATGGGCTCCTTAGGAAGAGAAAAAAAATATTTTCAGGAATGTGGCTAGCTTTAAAAGTGTGTGGATGGGCTTATGATGCAGCTGATTAACTCTATCCCAGCAGTGGACATGGTCCAACCTGAGACTTTGGTCAGAGCAGTGGTGCTGGTCATGTCACAGCTCACAGTACTAGCAAGAAAAAACATGTTTTATTCTGCTGTAATTTTGGATAGACTGCAGCTAGAATCATGATCATGGTGTCATTTTAAAAGTAGGAGGGTGCTCTTTTTAATAAAGGCCACTTGTATAGAGACCACGGTTCCTTTTTAAAGGATCTGTCCATTTCATTTTTGAGTGGAGTTAATGTAATCAAATATTCTTTAAATATTATACCCTTTAATTCTGGAAATTGTGTAGCCTCCATTGCAGATAAAAGTGTTAGGAACAAAACATCAGGGATTCAAAGTGCTTTGTGTCTTATGATCTTAAATACCTGAGTTTGTATAGAAGCCGAGATCCTCAGTGTCAGAATCAGAGTTGTCCTCTTGCTCGGTTACTAAAGGGGAATCCTGGTTTTCTTTGACTGCCATGGTTTCTCCATCCAGCTCCTGCGATGACAAAGCTTCCAATACCCTTTGTCTGATATGACATGTAAACAAATAAAAAGTTATTTAAAAAATTGTAAGTCTCTATTTGCCTGTTCTATTGTCAACTTTAATCAGTACTTGTGGTGTTTTTAATATATTCCATGTACAATGTCCCCTCTTAAGTATGTACTATAATTTCTCACCCATAGCCTGAGTCTCTGTGCAGGCATTTCCTCTCAGATCCAAGATAATCAGATTTGGGGGCAGTTCTTCTGTATGAAAACAAAAGTTCAGATCTTTTTTTAACCCATCATAATGAGCACTTTAATAGTTAATAATACATTATATTAAACAGGGAATCATTTAGAAATTACTCAATTTGAAAAAAATATATCGTCAGAACCCACAAACATGTAATATTACACATTTATCGTTCATTTAGTTAAAAATGCTAATTTATTATATATTTACTAAAATCAGACTTCTCTTTACATGTCCTTAACCAGTGAAAAACTTAAAGATGGAATAATTGGGGCCTTGGGCAGTTTATCTACTAACCACATCTCACCAACCTATATTGTTAACACTTTGGCTGGATAATCATTTGGGCAATATCAGCCCATGTGTACCAAACTTTAGTAACCAGAATGAATAGAGACTCAAAAATCTTTTTAGATCTTTGTTCACAAATGTGTCTATTTTTAACAAAATGAAATGTCTAGGTGTGGATTTTACAATAAAATGGGTTCTAATGCATAATTTTAGAGGGATTTTGGCAAATACTTTGGGAAAGATGATGATTTAGGCCACCATATTTTTTACTTTACAATTATTATTACTTATCTAAAAATTGGTGTGATTTGGTTGCTAGTCCAGATCTTCAAAACTCCTCTCTATGATGGCAATATTTATTAGGTACTATGGCCATAGTAGGGTTATGAACATTAAAGAAGAACTATAGTGTATATAATGTTAAAAATGATAGTGTAAACAGTAGAAAATGAAAAGTTCCTGGAGCAGGGAGGTAGGATTGTTACTTTCTACCTCCCAATAAAATTTCTATAAGAAGTGGCAGCTTTAATACAGGCACTAACCTGGCACATAAAATTGTAAGGGCTGTAGCTTCAACATCGGGAGGTAGGAATAATCATCCTCCCTGTCCCAGGTACTTTTTTTTAATTTTACAGAACAGTTGTCCTTTAACGTTTAGTGTTTTTGCAGTTTTATATTGAAAATGTAGCAGCTTAGGACTCCATTTGGAATCAATGCCTATTTGAGGATCGGTTTTCTTGAAGTCATGAAGAGAATTCTGCTCTACAGTGCTAAGGGTCTGCATAAAATCTATGTTCATCAAGATGGATAGAGGATCAGGTGCCAAGTGGGTGAGAATTAATAACTAAAGCTGTTTTTAGCACATATTGGTAATTGTCCTTTAAATGTATCTGTGTAAAAGGAAGAATAAATGGGGATCATTTTTAATTTAATTTTTTCCACTAACCTTCGTTCAGCTTGTTCAATAGATTGTGTGATAGGTCCAGGAGCTGCAAATTCCACAGAGATCTCAAGTTTACCAATTTTTCAATCCTGTTTCCAGAAGATTCAGTACCTGATGGAAAACAATCACAAATTCCTAAATGGTTCCAGAGTTCTGCATACATTACAAGACATTTTGACATTCATTTGAAAATATCTTCCATGTCACCATTAGCTACAAACCCGTCTGCTCTATGGAAAAGATATAAGATATTTAGAACCAAGAAAATATGTCAATATGCCACAATGTACAATCAATGTTTCTTTATCCTAAGAGAAGTACACTGGGTTAGCCACCAGATGAGGTACACTGGGTTAGTCACCAAGAGAGTGTACTGGTTAGCCACCAGAGGAGGTACATGGGTTAGCCTGCAGATGAGGTGTACTGGGTTAGCCACCAATTAAGGTACACTGGTTAGCCACCAGATTACGGTACACTGGGTTAGCCACCAGATTAAGGTACATTGGGTTGCCACCATATGGTTGTAATGGGTTAGGCTGCAGATGAGGTACACTAGTTAGCCTTCCGATGAGGTACAATGGGTTAGCCACCATGAGGTACACTGGTTAGCCTGCAGATGAGGTACACACTGGGTTAGCCTTCAGAGGTACACTGGGTTAGCCACCAGATGAGGTACACTGGTTAGCCTAGCTGAGAGGTACACTAGGTTAGCCTTCAGATGAGGTGCACTGGGTTAGCCACCAGATTAGGTACACTGGGTTAGCTACCAGATGGGGTGTACTGGGTTAGCCACCACATTAAGGTACACTGGGTTAGCCACCAGATGAGTGTACTGGGTTAGCCACCAGATTAAGGTACACTGGTTTAGCCACCAAATGAGGTGTACTGGGTTAGCCACCAGATTAAGGTACACTGGGTTACCACCGATATGAGGTATACGGGTTAGCCACCAGATGAGGTGTACTGGGTTAGCCACCAGATTAAGGTACACTGGGTTAGCCACCAGATGTGGTGTTCTGGGTTAGCCCCCATATTAAGATACACTGGGTTAGCCACCAGATGAGGTGTACTGGGTTAGCCACCACATTAAGGTACACTGGTTAGCCACCAGGATAGGTGTACTGGGTTAGCCACCAGATTAAGGTACACTGAGTTGCCCACCGATAGGTGTACTGGGTTGAAAAAGAAAGGTCGATCAGGCCTGAATTGGTAGTTACTACTAAGTGTAGTGCAGGTGCAAGTCTGTAACAGAACTAAATATACATAAGAGAAAAAGACAGGCTGCAAATCTGACTTAAAGTGTATTCCACTCGTTTTTGGAATCCAGTTCTATGAAAACGGGAGGTAAAGGAGCTGTGCCTTACCTTCCGTTCTTCAATAGAACACACAGGAGCCAGGAGAGAAGGTAAGAACTTACCCGCTCGCTCGCTCCCCCGGCGCTTGGTCTGACAGGTCCCAACGGACCTTGTCTTCTATGCGCATAGATCGCGCATGCGCATAGAAGACAAGGTCCTTCTGGACCTGTCAGACCAAGCGCCGGGGGAGCGAGCGAGCGGTAAGTTCTTACCTTCTCTCCTGGCTCCTGTGTGTTCTATTGAAGAACGGAAGGTAAGGCACAGCTCCTTTACCTCCCGTTCTTCAATAGAACTGGATTCCAAAAACTTCAAAAAACGAGTGGAATACCCTTTAGGTATTATCTAAAAACGTCCTTTATTAGAAAGATCAAAGTGGGGACAAATATATTAAAAAACATCTAAAAACAAGCCAAACCCTGCCTCCCACACTATATTCAAATTAATTGTCACAAGAGTATAGTAAGAATGCATTAGAGTATAAAAATGAGTCAACTGTAGTCAAGAAAATACATGACATACTAATACCGATCTAGAAGAGGACAGGTAGTTAAAGCAAGGGGGGGCGTTCAGCCAACAAACGCGTTTCGTTCCTACGCCGTGTGCATGGAACTTCCTCATAAGGCTATTAGAATAATCCTATAAAACTGGGTAGGTGCTTACCTCAGATCTGTAAGTGCATCTAAGTTTTCAATCTTCTTAATTAAGTTTAAAATTAAAATAAACTTATTTAGGTAAGAACTGATTTGCAAGAATATAAAATATGAGCATAAATATGCATACTGGTATATAATGAGGGAACATGTTTTCAGAGGGATGGAATTTTATCTTGGCTTAAACACAGATACACACACGACCCACAGCATCCAAAGTTTTCTCCATACAGACAAGAATACCTGGGATGCTTTAGTTCAGTGCACAGAAAGATCTCCGCTGCATTTGAATGCAGTGATCATGCATGGAGAATCATGGGGTTTAACATTATGACCCTGTTATGATGCCTAAGACTTAAGGTAAAAAATTACCTGTTGTAGGTACAAACTATGTACGTTCTTTACATTTTTCAGGTTGTTAATGGCGGTGATGCCTTCTCGGTCTAGTCTGACTGTACGTAGCAGAAGCAGTGCCTGTGCCCTATGAGAATATTGGACAGGGACAATAGATTGCATCAAAGGATTGACCTAGGAGAGCACAGCCTATACATATGCCACATGGAGCACTATATATCTGCCTCTGGTCCCAAAATCTGAACTCTATACAGATCCTAGTTGCTCAGAGAGGGCAAAGAGTAACAAGTCTTCATACAAAGGAGTATTATATCCCGTATTCAGGCCACACTAGTTTGTTCATGCGGACTCCTACCTGGTCCAGGTGCCAGGGGCCTGGCTGGGAAATGTATGTCTTCATTAAAGTTCGTGTACAGAGATTGCATACAGTGGCTCAGTATTTCACACAAACATACACAATGACAAATCTCTGTAACAAGCAAACACTAGAGTGACTGCCATACAGCAACTTACAATCTCTCCCTTGTAGCATGGTGTAAGGAGGGCTCAAGGTTTTCTTTGTGCAATGATATGGGTGGTGATTTCTGTGTCACCTGTAAAATAACTATATAGTCAGTGGCAGATTATTAATGCTCTGAAGCGCTAATAAAAGTACAGTCATTCGATCTACTTAAAACTGAGCATGTCATGTGTTTTCCCTAAGCTGTGCATGTGTGCACAATTTAACAGGCTTGCGTACAAAGATTACAACAGAACGCGCACAAACATCTGGGTTCATATAGGGAATACAGAATGTAGCCCTTTAAATTGAATTTTTATGTTGGAACGATGTATATATCTGCCCAGAGCAAATATTAGAGGGGACATTGGTTCTGAACTGCATGTTTAAGGACAAGTTGCTACCTAGATCTACAGTATGTGTATACTGATCTAATGTTTTATCCAATTGTACCTGCAAAATATAAATGTTGGGGAGGTAGAATGAATATTCTCCTTTTTCTACTTGTAATCTGAGCGTGCAATAAAGCGTTTTTATCAATGTGTCCTTGTTCCGTTAGTTCCGGACGTTGCGCATGACGTTATTTACGGCACATCGTGGGCGGTGCGGTGTGACATCATTTACATCATGACATGGGCTGGGCGAGGTGGGGTTGTGGGCGTGATGTGGGCAGTCACATGTGCCCAAAAGGGGGCGTGATGGGAGGAGATTCAGGACTCCTCTCCATCACAGGAGATTGGAGTGGTTTCGCTGGAGCAAGGAACCACCCCAATTCGAGGGAGACTCCCGGGAAGATCCGGGAGGGGTGGGATACTTGATACTACAACAACACTCCTACATTCTCAGTCTTACAACAGCCGGGGAAGCAGTAGATGGAGCACATGTGATCAAAATGCTACAATAGATAATGTACTAAGGTCACATTATACCAGACCAACACGTATGAAAATTGTTTGTGCAAACTGGCGTGTTTCATGAGCATATTCCAAATCGGAGCGCAAAAACGGATTGCAACGCAGCACATGCAATGTGACCACCCACATGACATGAACTGTGCTGGGATTCTTACCAGTAACAGATTGCAAGTAGGGGGTCCATTATTTCTCATACAGGTTTTATTGAATAAAGCTGACACGCTCCAGTCCGCATTGCAAGTTGCGCAATTGGAGCGCATCTGATTGTGCAAAAAATGCAGATGACTGCGCTCTGATTAATGAGATCCCAACGCAGCACACCAAGGGGGCGATGCAATATATTCTTCCGATGCAGCTCACCTGCCAGTTCCCTGTACGAGATTTCGTACATCGCAGGATCTCTGACAGGTAAGTGCGCTGGCTAGCGCACTATCAATGCCGTAAAGTTTGGCACTCCCTAGTAGTGCAAAAATTTACAAAGGCAGTTTTGCATTGCCTGCGCCACATTATCGCCGAACATTCTCGGAAATGGAACAGGCAACGCAAACTCGATAATACATTGGATAACGTGCGTTTTACATGGACTTGGGCATTTGCGCCCCATATTAAATACCGCCCCCCCTAGCTTTCCACAACAATTGGGCCCCACCAGTGCGCTCTTTCTAACATGCGCTGGGATTGTGTGTTAAAACGATTGACATGGCCTGGCCCTAATGGATAGCTCCTTGTATAAGGATTTATGGAATATTTACAGCTCTGTTTGAATTGTAGGTAAATTGGTTCAGTCCATCCCTTTATTTTCCTATTTCCTCCTGTAATTAAAAGTTTATCACAATAAACTCACCTCCAGCCATCACATCAGCTGTAGCTACAGAGCCAGATAAGAAAAAGAACCGATGGGGGGGGGGTGGCTTGTGTTCTAGAGTGCTGAGGTTGCTAGGATACGACTGGCTCCCACAATTCAATTGTCACCGTCCCGTGTCATTTCCGGCAAGATGGCGGCCGCCTTAGTGAGAGATCTGTCAGGGAACTCGGTAAGGCTTTAGGGGTTAGATTTTCATATGAACGGGGTGTTTTATATAATCGTGTCGCGTCGTGTTGTACTATGGTGTTGTCCCTCTGAGAAATTGCCGGTTGTTGTCCTCCTATTGTGTTCTATTCAGTGTAGGTGTACAGCGGAGATGATGTAATAGTAAATAGCTACTAGGTTTGACATCACATTATATATAGCACAGTGATGTCAAACCTTGAAACTACAACTCCCAGAATGCCCTGTTAGCATTATGCAGCTAATGCATGCAGGGAGTTTTTGTTTCTAAACATCGGGAGTGCCATGGTTTGACATAGCTGTAATAACACATGGGTTCATTAACATGTTTTGGAACCATTTGCTGGCCATACATATGTAGACATTTGTTTAAACTGCAAATGGTTCCAAAGTCACACTAAACCTGGATGGTGCTGACACCTCACAGTCCCCCACCCTTCAGGAGCCAAGGCAATATATCATACAACACCGTGTAGGTTACTTGCACATACCTGAAGGGGCAGGGTGCCTGAAACTTTGGGATTTTTGATGTGTGTGGTTCACTATTATATCAACTTTGGAGTGCAACCCTCGTATCCGTGTGATTGCTTTGTAGACATTGGTAGATTGTTGATTCAACTAAATGTCCAAAGACTCACTATTACCAGCAAGAGAATTTGCCCTTTGATGTTCTTGTCTTGGCCCAAAATTTGATTGAAAGTCAAAAAAAAAAAAAAAAAGCAAAAGTGATACCAGACACCGCCCAGTTCTTCTATGTTACGAGAATGACGAAAAGTAAGTTCATAGATACAAATGGGGTATCCAATCCATACTTCCTGATAAATTGGTTCATCTCTGTGCTACACATTAATCAGGCATAAAATATCGATGCACCAACTTCCATCATCTATTTTAGTGAATTTCAGCTTAATGTGGCTACTAGAGATGGCAACAAAACCAACTCGGACTCAAGTTTGAGCTGAACTTTGAGTTCGGACAACCTCAAACTAATCGAACTAGTTTGTTTTTCCGTACTTGCGGCTGTATTATCAAAAATTCGTAATTATAGAATTTACGGGCCATTCGCTAACCCTCAAAAGTATTGTTCGATTTCAGTAACCCTCGAATTTATCGTTCTATTTTTGCTAACCCTCAAAGAATCATTTGGTAACCCTCAAATTGGTCATAACACTTGAATTGCTTGCCCAAACCCAACAATTGCCCGCTCGTGTGGGTTTTAACAAGTTTTGGTGATAGTGACATGTTCCCTAGACCATTTCACAGGTGCCACAGCCTTTTACAGTAAGTTAGCATTGTAGTTTATCTGTAAATCACCCAGGCTTTTCTAATTATAACTCCCTCATTGACTTTAATGGGTCTGAATTCGAACTTTCGAAATTTTACTGAAGTTTGATAGTTCGAAAACGGACCGAACTTTATGAAGTTCGCCATCTCCAGTGGCTAATGATGGGATCATTGGAACATTTTCCAAAAATCAGGTTTATTTGTAGGTGCATTGGCTACCTGGCTTCTGGCATTTGTCCATACTTCTTATAGGAACGTTTTGTTTTGTCCATGGAAGGTCCATTAACATGACTATTGCTTATATATTGCCGTGGTGTGCTAACCAAAAATGGTAAAAGTACACTCCAGTGTTATCGAGGTGTAAATTAATCCCTAGTTCCCTAGAAACCACATCCCATATAATGATAGGAAAGCATACTCGTAAAGAAACTTTAGCAATTTTTTTTATTAATTGTGTTGATTCAAAAAGACAATGTTTTTTGTATTGCCTTAATGAGTTACCCATAAAAAGCTTAAAATTATTCATGGTGTTTTGCCATATTAACAAAACAGTAAAAAAAACCGGATGAGTTTTAAATGAGAAATATAGGGCACATTCACTAACCCACAGTTTTGGAAGCCTCAGATACGCGGTGTTAGTCTAAAAGTTTGTACTTCTCGATTATTTGGCAGTACAGTACCATGAGGTTACAGAGTATCACAATGGACTTTTATAGGTGATTGTACTATTACTATCGCAACTGCAAGACTGCGACGTAAAAATGGTGGCTATTAAAGGTGCGGTATTGTGATATTGCGATACCGCACCTTAATAAATATGCCCCATAATCTCCTCTTCCCCAAAAACACTCCCCTAAAAGTAACCATTCTTTAAACTACATGTGTTGTTCTGGCTTGGCCCCACCTCCTCCCATGGCCCAGATTGTGAGTAGGGGAAGGAGCCAGACTGCGACTATGACTGTAAGGTGTGGGACTGGTATAAGGGATCTAGGACATAGCCAGGGATAACGACCTAGTACTTACCATGGGTACAATAATTCCTTTAACTTTTTTTTTTCTGCTATGCTATTCTTACACAAGAAAAATACTTGTTTTGCTTACTACTTTACTACTACTTAACTCTCCAAGGTTGTCGTGTTAAAGGGCCTCTCCAACCTCAATACCCATTTTCACATAGTGTAGTGGACCCCCCTCCAACCCTAGACATCTGGTTTCTATTTGTAAAGGTTTCCTCTGCCTCTATTGCTACTTCTGGGAATGGAGTAGCAATAGGTGCCTGAGAGTCAGCCATTCACAGACTCGGACGCCGTTACAGAAAAAAATCACTTTCCGGAAAGCATTTTCCAGGAAGTTATTTTGTTATTCATTGGCAAAAATCAATAATTAGGTTATCAGAACTGATCCATGCAAATTTGTTTGGGCATAGGCACTCCTGTGGCAGCTTGGCAGTATAGTAGTAGGTGCAGCCTCTATCAGTCCTCTACCTCCCGACTCCAAGCTATTGCACAAGCAATAAGGTTATAGAAGCGCACCTATTTTCTCAGAATTTTCTGTTTATTAGAAATCCCATACGAAACGTTGTTTTACCGTATATACTCGAGTATAAACCGAGTTTTTCAGGCTGTAAAATCAGCCTGAAAACTTAACTCGGTTTATACTCGATCAGTACATTTACCTGTGCATCCAGCTCTCCAGTGTCCGGGATTCCTGTCTGTAAGTGCAGCATACAAATTGATTCTGTCTGTTAGAGCCATCCTGCAAATTGAATCCTGTACATTACGGTACCGGTACTTAACCATTTCGGCAGCCGCGCGCTGAGTCCCTGTACTGTCCGCCGGCTGACGTCACTGCCCGCGCACGACAGTACAGGGACTCAGCCGCGCCTGCCGAAATGGTTAAGTACTGGTACCGTAATGTACAGGATTCAATTTGCAGGATGCCACTTACAGACAGATTCAATTTGTATGCTGCACTTACAGACAGGAATCCGGACACTGGAAGCTGGATGCACAATGGAGAGAAGGTACCCAGACAGAAGCCCGGATGCACACTGGATAGCTGATGCAAACTGGAGAGAAAGTACCCTTTGAATTAGGTGGGAGGGTGAGGGTGTAGTTGCTGAGAATCGGGCTAGTGGCAAAATAACTGATCTGCAGAAGAACAGAAAGAATAATAAAAATTAATTTACCATGTTTTCTTGCAATGAGAAATAGCTGAAATATAGATTACTAAGAATGGTTATAATTGGAACATTTTATGGTCTTATTAGCATCTGTGGTAGTCACATGATTTTATTTCATTCAGACACAATCTAAAATAAAGTCAAAATTTTAAAAAAAGGATCGTTTCTTACCGTATATACTCGAGTATAAACCGAGTTTTTCAGGCTGTAAAATCAGCCTGAAAACTTTAACTCGGTTTATACTCGAGTATATACGGTAAACCAACGTTTCGTATGGGATTTCTAATAAACAGAAAATTCTGAGAAAATAGTGTGCGCTTCTATAACCTTATTGCTTGTGCAATAGCTTGGAGTCAGGAGGTAGAGGACTGATAGAGGCTGCACCTACTACTATACTGCCAAGCTGCCACAGGAGTGCCTATGCCCAAACAAATTTGCATGGATCAGTTCTGATAACCTAATTATTGATTTTTGCCAATGAATAACAAAATAACTTCCTGGAAAATGCTTTCCGGAAAGTGATTTTTTTCTGTAATCGGCGTCCGAGTCTGTGAATGGCTGACTCTCAGGCACCTATTGCTACTCCATTCCCAGAAGTAGCAATAGAGGCAGAGGAAACCTTTTACAAATAGAAACCAGATGTCTAGGGTTGGAGGGGGGTCCACTACACTATGTGAAAATGTGTATTTGAGGTTGGAGAGGCCCTTTAACACGACACACCTTGGAGAGTTAAGTAGTAGTAAAGTAGTAAGCAAAACAAGTATTTTTCTTGTGTAAGAATAGCATAGCAGAAAAAAAAAAGTTAAAGGAATTATTGTACCCATGGTAAGTACTAGGTCGTTATCCCTGGCTATGTCCTAGATCCCTTATACCAGTCCTCCAACCTTACAGTCATAGTCGCAGTCTGGCTCCTTCCCCTACTCACAATCTGGTCCATGGGAGGAGGTGGGGCCAAGCCAGAACAACACATGTAGTTTAAAAGACTGGTTACTTTTAGGGGAGTGTTTTTGGGGAAGAGGAGATTATGGGGCATATTTATTAAGGTGCGGTATCGCAATATCACAATACCGCACCTTTAATAGCCACCATTTTTACAGTCGCAGTCTTGCAGTTGCGATAGTAATAGTACAATCACCTATACAAGTCCATTGTGATACTCTGTAACCTCATGGTACTGTACTGCCAAATAATCGAGAATGTACAAACTTTTAGACTAACACGCTGTATCTGAGGCTTCCAAAACTGTGGGTTAGTGAATGTGCCCCTATATTTCTCATTTAAAACTCACTCAGGTGATTTTTTTTACTGTTTTGTTAATATGGCAAAACACCATGAATAATTTTAAGCTTTATAGGGTAACTCATTAAGGCAATACAAAAAACATTGTCTTTTTTGAATCAACACAATTAATAAAAAAAATTGCTAAAGTTTCTTTACGAGTATGCTTTCCTCATCATTATATGGGATGTGGTTTCTAGGGAACTAGGGATTAATTTACACCTCGTATAACACTGGAGTGTACTTTTACTATTTTTGGTTAGCACACCACGGCAATATATAAGCAATAGTCATGTTAATGGACCTTCCATGTACAAAACAAAACGTTCCTATAAGAAGTATGGACAAATGCCAGAAGCCAGGTAGCCAATGCACCTACAAATAAAACCTGATTTTTGGAAAATGTTCCAATGATCCCATCATTAGCCACTGGAGATGGCCGAACTTCATAAAGTTCGGTCCGTTTTCGAACTATCAAACTTCAGTAAAATTTCGAAAGTTCGAATTCAGACCCATTAAAGTCAATGAGGGAGTTATAATTAGAAAAGCCTGGGTGATTTACAGATAAACTAACAATGCTAACTTACTGTAAAAGGCTGTGGCACCTGTGAAATGGTCTAGGGAACATGTCACTATCACCAAAACTTGTTAAAACCCACACGAGCGGGCAATTGTTGGGTTTGGCGCAAGCTACATTCAAGTGTTATGACCAATTTGAGGGTTACCAAATGATTCTTTTGAGGGTTAGCAAAAATAGAACGATAAATTCGAGGGTTACTGAAATCGAACAATACTTTTGAGGGTTAGCGAATGGCCCGTAAATTCTATAATTATCGAATTTTTGATAATACAGCCGCAAGTACGGAAAAACAAACTAGTTCGATTAGTTTGAGTTTGTCCGAACTCAAAGTTCAGCTCAAACTTGAGTCCGAGTTAGGTTTTGTTGCCATCTCTAGTAGCCACATTAAGCTGAAATTCACTTAAAATAGATGATGGAAGTTGGTGCATCGATATTTTATGCCTGATTAATCGTGTAGCACAGACTGAACCAATTTATCAGGAAGTATGGATTGGATACCCCATCTTGTATCTATGAACTTACTTTTCGTCATTCTCGTAACATCAGAAGAACTGGGCGGTGTCTGGTACTTCACTTTTGCTTTTTTTTTTTTTTTTTTTGACTTTCAATCAAATTTTTGGGCCAAGACAAGAACATCAAAGGGCAAATTCTCTTGCTGGTAATAGTGAGTCTTTGGACATTTAGTTGAATCAACAATCTACCAATTGTCTACATAGCAATCACACGGATACGAGGGTTGCACTCCAAAGTAATGATATAATAGTGAACCACACACATCAAAAATCCCAAAGTTTCAGGCACCCTGCCCCTTCCTCAGGTATGTGCAAGTAACCTACACGGTGTTGTATGCATATATTGCCTTGGCTCCTGAAGGGTGGGGGACTGTGAGGTGTCAGCACCCATCCAGGTTTAGTGTGACTTTGGAACCATTTGCACTGTTTAAACAAATGTCTACATAGTGTATGGCCAGCACATGGTTCCAAAACAATGTTAATGAACCCATGTGTTATTACAGCTATGTCAAACCATGGCACTCCCGATGTTTAGAAACAAAAACTCCCTGCATGCATTAGCTGCATAATGCTAACAGGGCATTCTGGGAGTTGTAGTTTCAAGGTTTGACATCACTGTGCTATATATAATGTGATGTCAAACCTAGTAGCTATTTACTATTACATCATCTCCGCTGTACACCTACACTGAATAGAACCACAATAGGAGGACAACATACCGGCACATTTCTCAGAGGGACAACACCATAGTACAACACGACGCGACACGATATAATAAACACCCCGTTCATATGAAAATCTAACCCCTAAAGCCTTACCGAGTTCCCTGACAGATCCTCTCACTAAGGCGGCCGCCATCTTGCCGGAAATGACACGGGACGGTGACAATTGAATTGTGGGAGCCAGTCGTATCCTAGCAACCTCAGCACGCTAGAACACAAGCCACCCCCCCCCCATCGGTTCTTTTTCTTATCTGGCTCTGTAGCTACAGCTGATGTGATGGCTGGAGGTGAGTTTATTGTGATAAACTTTTAATTACAGGAGGAAATAGGAAAATAAAGGGATGGACTGAACCAATTTACCTTACAATTCAAACAGAGCTGTAAATATTCCATAAATCCTTATACAAGGAGCTTATCCATTAGGGCCAGGCCATGTCAAATCGTTTTAACACACAATCCCAGCGCATGTTAGAAAGAGCGCACTGGTGTGGCCCAATTGTTGTGGAAACGCTAGGGGCGGGCGGTATTTAATATGGGGCGCAAAATGCCCAAGTCCATGTAAAACGCACGTTATCCAATGTATTATCGAGTTTGCGTTGCCTGTTCCATTTCCGAGAATGTTCGGCGATAATGTGGCGCAGGCAATGCAAAACTGCCTTTGTAAATTTTTGCACTACTAGGGAGTGCCAAACTTTACGGCATTGAATAGTGCGCTAGCCAGCGCACTTACCTGTCAGAGATCCTGCGATGTACGAAATCTCGTACAGGGAACTCGGGCAGGTGAGCTGCATCGGAAGAAATTATTGCATCGCCCCCTTGGTGTGCTGCGTTGGGATCTCATTAATCAGAGCGCATGTCATCTGCATTTTTTGCACAATCAGATGCGCTCCAATTGCGCAACTTTGCAATGCGGACTGGAGCGTGTCAGCTTTTATTCACTAAAACCTGTATGAGAAATAATGGACCCCCTACTTGCAATCTGTTACTGTGTAAGAATCCCAGCACAGTTCATGTCAATGTGGGTGGTCACATTGCATGTGCTGCGTTGCAATCCGTTTTTGCGCTCCGATTCTGGAATATGCTCATGAAACACGCCAGTTTGCACAAACAATTTTCATACGTGTTGGTCTGGTATAATGTGACCTTAGTACATTATCTATTGTAGCATTTTGATCACATGTGCCTCATCTACTGCTTCCCCGGCTGTTGTAAGACTGAGAATGTAGGATGTTGTTGTAGTATCAAGTATCCCACCCCTCCCGGATCTTCCCGGGAGTCTCCCTCGAATTGGGGTGGTCTCCTTGCTCCAGCGAAACCACTCCAATCTCCTGTGATGGAGAGGAGTCCTGAATCTCCTCCCCATCACGCCCCCTTTTTGGGCACCATGTGACTGCCCACATCACGCCCACAACCCCACCTCGCCCAGCCCATGTCATGACGTAAATGATGTCACACCGCACCGCCCACGATGTGCCGTAAATAACGTCATGCTGCAACGTCCGGAACTAACGGAACCACAGGACACATTGAAATAAAAACGCTTTATTGCACGCTCAGATTACAAAGTAGAAAAAGAGAAATACTCATTCTACCTCCCCAACATTTATATTTTGCAGGTACAATTGGATAAAACATCATGAATCAGTATACACATACTGTAGATCTAGTTAGCAACTTGTTCCTTAAACATGCAGTTCAGAACCAATGTCCCCTCTAATATTTGCTCCGTGTGCAGATATATATCATCTGTTCCAACATAAAATTCAATTTAAAGGGCTACATTCTGTATTCCCTATATGAACCCAGATGTTTGTGCGCGTTCTGTTGTAATCTTTGTACGCAAGCCTGTTAAATTGTGCACACATGCACAGCTTAGGGAAAACACATGACATGCTCAGTTTTAAGTAGATCGAATGACTGTACTTTTATTAGCGCTTCAGAGCATTAATAATCTGCCACTGACTATATAGTTATTTTACAGGTGACACAGAAATCACCACCCATATCATTGCACAAAGAAACCTTGAGCCCTCCTTACACCATGCTACAAGGGAGAGATTGTAAGTTGCTGAATATGGCAGTCACTCTAGTGTTTGCTTGTTACAGAGATTTGTCATTGTGTATGTTTGTGTGAAATACTGAGCCACTGTATGCAATCTCTTTGTACACAAACTTTAATGAAGACATACATTTCCCAGCCAGGCCCCTGGCTACCTGGACCAGGTAGGAGTCCGCATGAACAAACTAGTGTGGCCTGAATACGGAGTATAATACTCCTTTGTATGAAGACTTGTTACTCTTTGCCCTCTCTGAGCAACTAGGATCCTGTATATAGAGTTCAGATTTTGGGACCAGAGGCAGTATATATAGTGCTCCATGTGGCATATGTATAGGCTGTGCTCTCCTAGGTCAATCCTTTGATGCAATCTTATTGTCCCTGTCAAATATTCTCATAGGGCACAGGCACTGCTTCTGCTACGTACAGTCAGACTAGACCGAGAAGGCATCACCGCCATTAACAACCTGAAAAATGTAAAGAACGTACATAGTTTGTACCTACAACAGGTAATTTTTTACCTTAAGTCTTAAGGCATCATAACAGGGTCATAATGTTAAACCCCCATGATTCTCCATGCATGATCACTGCATTCAAATGCAGCGGAGATCTTTCTGTGCACTGAACTAAAGCATCCCAGGTATTCTTGTCTGTACTGGAGAAAACTTTGGATGCTGTGGTCGTGTGTGTATCTTGTTTAAGCCAAGATAAAATTCCATCCCTCTGAAAACATGTTCCCTCATTATATACCAGTATGCATATTTATGCTCATATTTTATTATTCTTGCAAATCAGTTCTTACCTAATATAAAGTTTATTTTAATTTTAGAACTTAATTAAGAAGATTGAAAACTTAGATGCACTTACAGATCTGAGGTAAGCACTACCCAGTTTTATAGGATTATTCTAATAGCCTTATGAGGAAGTTCCATGCACACGGCGTAGGAACGAAACGCGTTCGTTGGCTGAACGCCCCCCCCTTGCTTTAACTACCTGTCCTCTTCTAGACCGGTATTAGTATGCTCATGTATTTTCTTGACTACAGTTGACTCATTTTTATACTCTAATGCATTCTTACTATACTCTTGTGACAATTATATTTGAATCTATGTGTGGGAGGCAGGGTTTGGCTTGTTTTTAGATGTTTTTAATATATTTGTCCCCACTTTGATCTTTCTAATAAAGGACGTTTTTAGATACTACTTTAAAGGGTATCTCCACTCGTTTTTTGAAGTTTTTGGAATCCAGTTCTATTGAAGAACGGGAGGTAAAGGAGCTGTGCCTTACCTTCCGTTCTTCAATAGAACACACAGGAGCCAGGAGAGAAGGTAAGAACTTAACACGCTCGCTCGCTCCCCCGGCGCTTGTCTGACAGGTCCAGAAGCGACCTGTCTCTATGCGCATGCGCGATCTATGCGCATAGAAGACAAGGTCCGTTGGGACCTGTCAGACCAAGCGCCGGGGGAGCGAGCGAGCGGGTAAGTTCTTACCTTCTCTCCTGGCTCCTGTGTGTTCTATTGAAGAACGGAAGGTAAGGCACAGCTCCTTTACCTCCCGTTCTTCAATAGAACTGGATTCCAAAAACGAGTGGAGATACACTTTAAGTCAGATTTGCAGCCTGTCTTTTTCTCTCTATGCTATATTTAGTTCTGTTACAGACTTGCACCTGCACTACACTTAGTAGTAACTACCAATTCAGTGCCCTGATCGACCTTTCTTTTTCAACCCAGTACACCTCATCTGGTGGCTAACTCAGTGTACCTTAATCTGGTGGCTAACCCAGTACACCTCATCTGGTGGCTAACCCAGTGTACCTTAATGTGGTGGCTAACCCAGTACACCTCATCTGGTGGCTAACCCAGTGTACCTTAATATGGTGGCTAACCCAGAACACCTCATCTGGTGGCTAACCCAGTGTACCTTAATCTGGTGGCTAACCCAGTACACCTCATCTGGTGGCTAACCCAGTGTACCTTAATCTGGTGGCTAACCCAGTATACCTCATCTGGTGGCTAACCCAGTGTACCTTAATGTGGTGGCTAACCCAGTACACCCCATCTGGTAGCTAACCCAGTGTACCTTAATCTGGTGGCTAACCCAGTGCACCTCATCTGAAGGCTAACCTAGTGTACCTCATCTGCAGGCTAACCCAGTGTACCTCATCTGGTGGCTAACCCAGTGTACCTCATCTGAAGGCTAACCTAGTGTAACTCATCTGCAGGCTAACCCAGTGTACCTCATCTGGTGGCTAACCCATTGTACCTCATCGGAAGGCTAACCTAGTGTACCTCATCTGCAGCCTAACCCATTACACCTCATCTGGTGGCTAACCCAATGTACCTTAATCTGGTGGCTAACCCAGTGTACCGTAATCTGGTGGCTAACCCAGTGTACCTTAATCTGGTGGCTAACCCAGTACACCTCATCTGCAGGCTAACCCAGTGTACCTCATCTGGTGGCTAACCCAGTACACCTCCTCTGGTGACTAACCCAGTGTACCTCATCTGGTGGCTAATCCAGTGTACTTCTCTTAGGATAAAGAAACATTGATTGTACATTGTGGCATATTGACATATTTTCTTTGGTTCTAAAATATCTTATATCTTTTCCATAGAGCAAGACGGGTTTGTAGCTAATGGTGACATGGAAGATATTTTCAAATGAATGTTCAAAATGTCTTGTAATGTATTGCAGAACTACTGGAACCATTTAGGAATTTGTGATTGTTTCCATCAGGTACCTGAATCTTTCTGGAAACAGGATTGAAAAATTGGTAAACTTGAGATCTCTGTGGAATTTGCAGCTCCTGGACCTATCACACAATCTATTGAACAAGCTGAACGAAGGTTAGTGGAAAAAATTAAATTTAAAAATGATCACCATTTATTCTTCCTTTTACACAGATACATTTAAAGGACAATTACCAATATGTGCTAAAAACAGCTTTAGTTTAGTTAATTCATCACCCACTTGGCACCTGATCCTCTATCCATCTTGATGAACATAGATTTTATGCAGACCCTTAGCACTGTAGAGCAGAATTCTCTTCATGACTTCAAGAAAACCGATCCTCAAATAGGCATTGATTCCAAATGGAGTCCTAAGCTGCTACATTTTCAATATAAAACTGCAAAAACACTAAACGTTAAAGGACAACTGTTCTGTAAAATTTTTAAAAATTAAAAAAGTACCTGGGACAGGGAGGATTGATTATTCCTACCTCCCGATGTTGGGAAGCTACAGCCCTTACAATTTTCATGTGCCAGGTTAGTGCCTGTATTAAAGCTGCCACTTCTTATAGAAATTTTATTGGGAGGTAGAAAGTAACAATCCTACCTCCCTGCTCCAGGAACTTTTCATTTTCTACTGTTTACACTATCATTTTTAACATTATATACACTATAGTTCTTCTTTAATGTTCATAACCCTATCTATGGCCATAGTACCTAATAAATATCTGCCATCATAGAGAGGAGTTTTGAAGATCTGGACTAGCAACCACAATCACACCAATTTTTAGATAAGTAATAATAATTGTAAAGTAAAAAATATGGTGGCATAAATCATCATCTTTCCCCAAAGTATTGCCAAAATCCCCTCTAAAATTATGCATTAGAACCCATTTTATTGTAAAATCCACACCTAGACATTTCATTTTGTTAAAAATAGACACATTTGTGAACAAAGATCTAAAAAGATTTTTGAGTCTCTATTCATTCTGGTTACTAAAGTTTGGTACACATGGGCTGATATTTTGTCCCAAATGATTATCCAGCCAAATTGTTTAACAATATAGTTGGTGAGATGTGGTTAGTAGATAAACTGCCCAAGGCCCCAATTATTCCATCTTTAATGTTTTTCACTGGTTAAGGACATGTAAAGAGAAGTCTGATTTTAGTGATATATATAATAAATTAGCATTTTTAACTAAATGAACGATAAATGTGTAATATTACATGTTTGTGGTTTCTGACGATATATTTTTTTCAAATTGAGTAATTTTCTAAATGATTCCCTGTTTAATAATAATGTATTATTAACTATTAAAGTGCTCATTATGATGGGTTAAAAAATAGATCTGAACTTTTTGTTTTCATACAGAAGAACTGCCCCCAAATCTGATTATCTTGGATCTGAGAGGAAATGCCTGCACAGAGACTCAAGGCTATGGGTGAGAAATATATAGTACATACTTAAGAGGGGACATTGTACATGGAATATATTAAAAACACACACAAGTACTGATTAAAGTTGACAATAGCAACAGGCAAAATAGAGACTTACAATTTTTTAAATAACTTTTTATTTGTTTATCATGTCATATCAGACAAAGGGTATTGGAAGCTTTGCCTCATCTGCAGGAGCTGGATGGAGAAACCATGGCAGTCAAAGAAAACCAGGATTCCCCTTTAGTAACCGAGCAAGAGGACAACTCTGATTCTGACACTGAGGATCTCGGCTTCTATACAAACTCAGGTATTTAAGATCATAAGACACAAAGCACTTTGAATCCCTGATGTTTTGTTCCTAACACTTTTATCTGCAATGGAGGCTACAAATTTCCAGAATTAAAGGGTATAATATTTAAAGAATATTTGATTACATTAACTCCCACTCAAAAATGAAATGGACAGATCCTTTAAAAAGGAACCGTGGTCTCTATACAAGTGGCCTTTATTAAAAAGAGCACCCTCCTACTTTTAAAATGACACCATGATCATGATTCTAGCTGCAGTCTATCCAAAATTACAGCAGAATAAAACATGTTTTTTCTTGCTAGTACTGTGAGCTGTGACATGACCAGCACCACTGCTCTGACCCAAAGTCTCAGGTTGGACCATGTCCACTGCTGGGATAGAGTATAATCAGCTGCATCATAAGCCCCATCCACACACTTTTAAAGCTAGCCACATTCCTGAAAATATTTTTTTTCTCTTCCTAAGGAGCCCATAGGTAGAGGAAAGGACAGAGAATGGTTGCAGGTCAGTAACTAGCTTCAGAAAAGATTGATTTTTGGGGGGTAGGGCTTCTTACACAGCACATCTTGTGACTGTCACAGACTCAGACAGTCAGGACAGACAAGGAAGTGTAACTTTACAAGCCTTAGAAAGGTATGTTCACCCCCAAACTAAAATTTTATATGTTGCAGGAAATTGGCAAAAACCTCGACTTTGCGAGGTTTATATAACTCAAAGGTGTCCCCAAATATACTTACTAGCCTTAGTTCCCTTGCTGCCTTCTGTCTGTCTTCTGCTTATCTTCTGTGCACGGAAAAGGCACGGAAGGGTCTCGACCAGCATCGCTCCTATGATTGGCTAAGACATTGTGCCTTAGCCAATCACATGAGCAGATGCCGGAAATCCTGCCAAATTGTATGTGCTCACACAGCTTTTATGTAACTTAATGGTCAATGAATTCCAAGGTGAGCTTAAATACCTCTAAAAAGAAACTGTTATGATTGGTTTGATTTACACTTTTTTTTGTTAGTGAAGAAATACCCAATATTAATTTATGAAAACAGTATAATCACATACTCTCTAAATCTTTGGTATTCAGTTAGCTAAACTGGACTACTCTAATCACATTGTCTTCTATAAAAGTGCACACTTGTATATTATATTTATAATGCAGTGTTATTGCTATTAGCTAGGCAGTTCATTTTAGACTTTTCAGTGTGAAAAAATACATTATATTCTACTACTTATTTAACTTCCTTTATAAACTACTTATTATGGATACTGCATAGGACACAGGAAGGAGAGTTTGTAAGGATCACCTCTATAAAGAGTTCATTGTCCCTTATCATTATGACTACAATGTCAAGCCATTTGCAATTTTAATGGTTTATAAATTATAACAGGCAAATAAATTGTTTGACATTTGTTCTATTTCTTGTGCCTATATTGACCATCTTATTTAATTTAATCTATATTATAAAATGTTCACGGTTCACCTGAAAAATTGTTATGCAGAAAGAGTCCAGTTATTTTCTGTGTTGTCCCCCTCAGGCAGTCTTTCTGCTGCGAGTCAGGACATACTGGAACGAAGTGAACGTAGGAAGCAGAGAACACTGAGAGAGCATCATGATCGCTTGGAGGAAGTAAGCAAGAACAAGCAAGCCTTATGGGGGAAGAACCCTCAGCTTTCTATTTTACCTGAAAGAAATGGATCCAATACAGAACTGAATACCTCATCATTTCTGACTAACGAGCATCCTGAACTTTTGTGTGAGAAATCCCTGAAATCTGCATCTTCACACAACGGTCCTTCTTCTTTGGCTGAAACAGACCCAGTTGCCCACCAGTACCACAGAACTTGTAAAAGTAATAAACAAGTCCTGGATAATAAATCTTCTAGCAAAGATCTTGCTGCTTCGTTACATACTCCATGTAGAACAGGAACAGCCCCAAGACCAAAAGAAAGAAAGCCTGCATTAGCCAACAGAAGTTACCCTGCAACTCCCAAACTGCCCATCTCTAGCACCTCTACCAAACTACACACTGTTTCCTCTTCCCCAGGTAAACAGAGAAATGTTAGTGCCCCATCCCAAGCCACTGTTAATAAAAGGCAGGTAGCAAGCGATGTCTCCTTTGGAAAGACACAGACTGCAACTAGTACAGTTAAATCACAGCGCCCATTGAAGTCTGCCCCTAATCAACTCAGCAAAACACCAACTGAGCGTGGAGTTCGATCAAAGTGACTGCAGTGTAATATAAAGCAAATCTTTATTTTAGTCCGGTATGGTTATTAAACGGATAAATGTTAATTCAGTGATGTTTGTACTTTGATAATAATTGACATTAAAAAGTTTTAAAGGAGAACTAAAGACTCTTTGTAAAATTTGAAAGATGAAAAGGTAGAAATTCCGCACACAAATTCACTGTCCTGTAAGGTAAGGCTGTAGAGCTCCTCCCTCTGAGAGTTGGCTCATTGCACTCTCTTGAGCCCCAAAATCAGTGCTTGTGATGTCCGTGCGCGCGTGACGTTACGGCGCACGCAACACAGTGTCACGAGTGTGCACGGATGCCACAAGCACTGATTTTGGGGCTAACGAGAGTGCAATGAGCCAACTCTCAGAGGGAGGAGCTCTACAGCCTTCATCATCCAAGATGTCAGCAACTTTACACACACACGGGTAGGCTCAGGAGGGACCTAGGGAGGGGGAAAGATTTTTAAAACCTGTATCTGTACAATTAAACTATACTTGTTTTTATAGTGCACTTATCCTATAAAAAATACTAACCCACCACTCTCTGTACAACAACAGCTCCTTTTCCACACAATTCATGAAGATGTCGTCCTCTTTCCCATAGTCAAATGACTTGCTTGTATCCAGCAGCCTCCTGACCAAATGCAGATTTTCCTCTTCTAGTGTTTGTTGCTTATCATTTAGGTCCTTTTTAACGTCCTACACGACGACAGTAAAAGATTCAGCACCTTACTACACAAAAATGTGATACCACGCCTTTACTGGCGTCTGTATTTTGCACCACAGTTGTAAAATACTGTCATATAGTCTATAGGGAGCCTTTATGTTCTTATCCGACTGTTGGAGAAATTATGACCACATTTGATGCTGGTACTTTACAGCCATCCAATAAAAACTCACAGTATCGGGAATGAGCAATTCTTTTTAAATACATCCAAAAAATCTACTATGAAGACTTCTATTACAGATTTCGTTATTGACGTTTTTAATCACTTTTGTACCTTATTGTGTTCAGATTCCTCTAGAACCTTTTGGTGTTGCTTGTAAAGCTCATGCCTGCGATCCACCTTTGTCTGAAACCTAGGAGTCTGCTTGACTGGGTCACTCCCTCCAAAAGTAGGAGACAGAACCCATGGAACTTGGGCCACATGAGGGCTGAAGACAAAAGGCTTGTAGATCGATCTACAGAATACGTAATCAGAAACCCAGTTAGAACAGCACAGACAGGAGTAAATACAGAGGTGAAAGGTACATGAGAATTTAGATTACCTGGATGGGTCCGGTGTGACAGTCAACAAATGAATGCAAGGTAAATGGTGGGAACATGGTAACACAGACACCATGCTAGATGTGCTGCGGAAGCCACCAGAGTCCATGCAGATGCCACTGTTCTTATCACGCAAAATATTCATCATAGATTGTACGTCCATTTTTCCTAAGAAGCGATGGAAATTCCCTTAATTAAACGCCAAGTTCCTCTCTACTTGCCTAACATAGTCTAATTCTTATTGAGCTTCCATTCCCTCTGCATTCAGTTCAAGCCACTCTATACCAGTGTTTCCCACCTTCCTGCTTGTGGATCAGTTCCTTTCCTGCTCTGTATCTGGCTTTAGCTGCTTCCATTCGTATAGGCTGCTTCTCCAAGGAATACACAACAGAGAAATTAAATTCTTCTCTGCCGTCCCACCACCCCTGTTCCAGGGCATGTGATCGGAGCTGTGGGTGCTCACGCCAGACGTGTGTAGCTATGGAAAGTTGATTAGACAAATTCCGTGCACCTTCTGGGATAAGACAAGAAAATACTTATTCAATAAAAGTTCTTATTGTTTAAAATGGTGCTAATTTCCCCCCAACCAATCAGATCTTATTTAACATTTGAAAGCTAACATCTGATTGGTTGGGGCAAAATTAGCACCATTTTAAACGATAAGAACTTTTATTGAAAAACCCCCTAAAAAACAACACCCTATAAATATTACATAACATGCGTTTAACATGTGATGTGGGGGTTTCATTTCCTTACACAACACTTACCTACAATTCTCTCTGCTACCCAGTAGCACCCTGCAGTCTCCAACACATACGCTTCTGAACGGTCACACAACATGAATGTATTGTGGTATTTTAGAGATTCTGCATCCTCCATGCAGCTTCCTCCCTGTCCATAATGTTCCAAAAGCTCAGTGATAACCTGCACAGCCTGCTGAGCAGAGGGGGAGCGCTCTAGAGCTAGCCTGGGACGACAAGGAAAACCCCTAAATAAATACCCATAGTTAATAAACCACAGAGAAAGAGATAGATAAAACGAGGGACTGGACAAATACAAAATAGCATTAGAAGATAAACCAGAAGAGAACAATTTGGGAATACAGTCACAAGGATTAGAACATATTGTACCTGACCAGGTCCATACCCAGCAGAGCCTCACTATCTGATACTGGCTCTTTGGTCCACACAGCCTCATTCCCAATACAGACACCCTTCTCATTAGCGCCCATCTCTGCTCCCCACAACCAGGAAGGACAACTCAACAATACCGCCAGTGTCTCAGTCACTTGCTCCACCTCAATGAATGTGCACTGATGGGAAATAGAGACAGCACCATGACTGCATGTCAGGAAGTTAATAGAAAAGTCTCCAGTAAAAAATGTCAGATTTTTGAGTCAGATTTATTTGGTTAAAATCTCACCGTGACCTTTGATCCTCGTGGATGTGACGCAGCAGGATAATACACAACTTCCTGAACCTCATCCCGTGGCCGATCCGAGTTCTTACCAAAGATAACAAAAGGAGAAATCGATGCCGGTGGAAGAGACACAAAGCAGTCACAGGAGCTGGGTGGCATGGACATTGTGCTGTGTGGAATACAAAAGTAACACTAATAACTTGGACTCTTTTACCACCTTTAAGGATGATGTTCCCTGTGCATCGGGGGATAATGACAACTTTATAATATTACATTGTCACCCAAATATTGTGTACACAAGTGTTGTACATGTATACTTATGTGTGTGCTATACATGTGCATAAGGATGCATGGCATGATGGACATGGTTCCATCAATGGAAGACGGCAAGTTTTGCTTTATGCTATACTATAAAGAATTCCAAATTACCGACACTCCATTCACTGGATCATTGTTTGTTTGTTTACAATGATGAAATAAAGTTTAATGATAATTAATGCTGTTTAGTATTGTATAGTATTAGAGGATGTCCATCTAATCCAACCTACTCGGTGATACCCACATTTCCTGACTGTTTGACTTGGATCATTTAAATGATTCTGACTTACTGTGAGCAATTATTAATTCTAAAGATTTACGGGGTTATTTAATAAAAGTTCTTATCGTTTAAAATGGTGCCAATTTTGCCCCAACCAATCAGATGTTAGCTCTTTGAGAAAATCCTGATTCCCGCAATCAGGGCTAAAATTCGGAACACCGGTGGCAGCCCCATCCCCAAAATGTCCACTCTCTGCCCCTAGCCCCACCTACCTTTTCCATCGACCTCATCTACCAGAACAAGGTGGAGATATTCGATTGGTTCTACCGAACGGATTTTCTATTGTTTTGGAAAAATATTGTATTGGACTTGTCCTTTAAGGTGCAGCCTTAGAGCTTCATCCCTCTACTTTCCAGTCTTTCTGGGTAGCAGCTCTCAGTCCCAGCAGTGATGGCTGATGACATGGTCAATGACTGACAGCTGATTTATCGGGGGATCGTAGGGAGTATGGCAGTCGTGAACGTTCTCCCTATTACTTTATATATACTTTATATAGGGAGAAAGATTGTGCTGAATTTTGCTGATTCTGTCTGCCATCTTTGACAGGTTGTTACAGTGTGTACCCACCTTTAGGGCTAGACCATACTATTGTGTTTTTTTTTTGCGATTGCGATCATTGAAATCACCGCAACGCACCGAAAACGCACATTTTCGGGTGCGATGCGATTGCGCATGTGATTTGCGTTCTGCATTTTTATTCGCATGTGGTTTTCTATATCTAACGAAAAAAGGTATGCGCAACGAAATTGCATGCCATTCCGTGTACAGTTGCGTTTCCGGCGCAATGTGGCCGTGCCCGTACTGCTTGAAATAAATTTTTAAAAAAAAAGATCTTTAAGCTGTGTGTAGAGAGAGAGACGGGATGGGGGTTGGAATGGATTTCTTTACGTGTAGCGCTAGATTGGGGTTGTGCTTTGCTTTTCATAGTACAGATTTTACACTAGTGGTGCCAGGGAAAGGAGCTGTTTGAAACCCCCGTGTTTAATAAATAATAAGAGTTAATCATTTGTTCTTTCTTGAAGCCTGAAGCTTAGACTAAAGGTTGGCAAAATGTTACATACCTGTGTATGTGTGGCGTTAGGGGGTATTTTTTTTTGCTTTTAAGTATAAAGTTTTGTACACACATGTAATCACCAGGCCCCGACCCACAGTGCACGATGTAAGTGTATGGGCACCCCAGAGCACCTGCCTAGGGCCCAGGAAACTTCTGGGGGCCCAGCTTCAGAAGCAGAAGAATTTTATAGTCTATGCAATATATGTAGCAAAAAGGGGGGCCCTAAATTATGTCCCTGCCTTGGGCCCCATATGATCTTAATCCGTCTCTGGGGCACCCATACGACAGAGTCAGAATGAATGACGAAATGTAAATACCCTCCATTGCCATAGCAATATCATGCAGCACAGACCCACATTTATACATCTGAAATGCAGCCTTGCAATCCCAATACATATATAAATATATACTTCAGCCTTTTCTCATGTTTTGTTCTTTACATAATACCCAATGAAACTAATTTGCAGCAGAAGGAACACTAAGGCTGAGGCCACACTGTGACAGATGAAGTTCCATGAAAAAGTGCGCGTTTTTTTATCAGTTACCGCACGTTTACGTTGCGATCCGCAAAAAATACGCTCCGAAAACAGATCGCCATGACATGTGGCCACCCACATTAACATGCACTGTTCTGCAAATTCTGACACGCTAGCAGCTCGCAAGCGGGTGAGAAACACGCTAGTGTGGCCTAACACATACTAGCATATTGGCAATGTAGGAGAACCACTGCAGTATTTCCAGCCTCCTCTCTTATAATTTAATCTGTTAAAGGTTAATGCACTGCAGTTAAAGTAGCTTAGGCAAAGAAATAGTTAAGATAAGCATTGTAATGTGCACACTCATGCACACGGACCATGTCTCTGCTACGCACACAGACTGGAGTAATAAATAAATAATGCTAACCTCCTTACCAGTCTGTACACAGCTCTCAGTGCAGTGCTGGTAACTGGATCTTTCTCCTTGATTGACCTGAGTTTGTGCAGCTGAGGTATGAGGCTGTACATGTCCAGGATACTATGCCAGAGATTCAGCCCCTCCCCTACCTCCTGTCCTATCCATGTGCAGAGTCTGTGATCAGCTGCCTGGCAAAGCAAGGATCAGCAGTGCAGCAAAGTACAAGAAAGATAATGCCTAATGGGGATTTCCCCAGGAACCCTGTCTCTATTTATCTATAACCTGTGAACAAGTTTTATTGTGATACAATCAGATATCATTTTAAAGGAAAAGTGAACTATTCCTTAAATGTATTGATTGAAGACCAGGAGGTTAAGGAGCTGTTACTTACCTTCCGCTCTTCAATCAACTGAGCAGGAGCCACAGACGAAGATATTTACCTTACACAGGATCCTCCGCAGCTGCACTGAAAATTCCCGAACACTTCCTGGTATAGATTAACTATAGCGCGTATTGACGTGCATGCACGCTATAGTTAATCTAAACCAGGAAGCGGTTGGGACCTGTCAGGGCTGCTGCTGCGGATTGGCCACACTGCCCCATTTTAACACGTGATCAGATCGCGTGTTAAAAAGCAAACACTACTGTTGGCCAAATAGTTGCATGTGCTCCAATAATGCAAGATCGTGGGGTCGCATCTTAAAGGACAACTATACTGTAAAAATTAAGTTTTAAGAAATGTAATGTACCTGGGACAGTGAGGTAAGATTGATTATTCCCACATTCCAATATAGTTTCGTTGAGTAGCTACAGTACATACAGTTTTCATCTGCCAGTTTATGGCCCTGGGCCTTTCTGTATTAAATATAATGCTGAAGCACTCAGGAAGTCTGGCAGAAGCAGTTTTCTTTGTGCTGCTGCTTGTCTTAGAAATAATATTGGGAGGTAGAAAGTACAAATCTTACCTCCCTGTCCCAGGTACTTTTCATTTTAACTGTTTTTGGGAAAAGTTTAAACGCACTATAGTTCTCCTTTAAGCGCGTGCATTTTTCCATTAAAGGTAAATAATTGGAGCACATGCACACAATGTGGCCCAGCCCATAGGTAGATTTTCTAATGCTAGCCACACACAGATTGACCTTGTTTTGCATTTTAATCGACTTGTTAGAGAAAACAATCGACATATGATCAAACATGAATGGAACACAAAACCACACAAGTGATATTTCTTTACCAGTCTTCTGGTATTTACAAATGTGATTAACCAATCAGATTCTTTACTCATCTTACAAATGTGCGCAATACCAATCACTTTTGATGCAAATGCAAAAAAAAGAGGAACCAATTTTGATTAAAGGGAATGTCCACCCCTCTCTATAAAAATCTATCTATTGTAGATTACCCCCCAAAACTGTTTTATAGAAAATGTTTAAATCGGCTCCCAGACAGAGATATTATACTTACATGCTCCTCCTCGATCCTCCGCCACAACTCTGCACTTCCAGGTAAGGCAGTCAGTGTCGGCCATGACAGTGATGTCACATCCAATCACTGACTGCTATTCCAGGGGCAGTCTCCACTGCGGCTGCTCAAGAACAGTAAAAAGAACAGAGCAGAACAGAGACTGAGTGAGGAAACTGGAAGCTTGTAAGTATAATGAGCCGATTTAAACATTTTCTATAAAACGATCTTCTGCTTTTGGGGGGTAATCTACAATATACAGATTCTTCTAGAGAGTGGTGGACAGTCCCTTTAAAAGAATCACGTTTACTGATCTATTTGGCAACTTGATCGCAATCCAGGGCCATTTTGCTCCTACCCTGAAATTTTATAAATGTATTAAGAGGGGAAAGGCTAATGGCAAAAAAATGAAATTTTCCTGTTTCTGCACAAATACGGCTTCACACACACGTAGGATCGTGTAGACACCCTACATCAGTGGTGATGAACCTATGGCACGTGTGCCAGAGGTGGCAATCAGAGCCCTTTCTGTGGGCACTCATGCACAGCAGAATTCACCAGAGTTTTGTTACCAGAAAGGCAGAGAGACGTGGCTTTCATGGTAACATAACAAAACAAGTATAGATTCACTCTAGCACACCAAGGCTGACAATTGGCAAAAATCAGTAGGTGCAATCCTCCACACACCCCTGGGGTTGATCTAACATCAAATCAAAGTGAGAGGAGCACACTACATCAGTGTATCAAAATGTATTGTGCCAAGTACATTCAATGTTAATCTATAATCAATTCTATCTACCGCATCCATCTCTGTCTATCTGTTTTCAGTTGTTTTTTTCCAGAAGTAAAACCTCCGTATTCATGTTAAACTATCGTGTTGGAACTTTGCAATATATAAATGGGTTTTGGGTTGCAGTTTGGGCACTCTAACAGGTTCGCCATCACTGCTCTACATTGATCCACTGGGCATATTGACGAAGGATGTTGACTGAACGCATACACATGGAGGACTATCAGCCAAAACGGATGTTCAGCACGTGCTCTTGGGCGTCAGGCCTTATCCACACTATTGTAGGTGTAAAGGAGGCTTAAGAAACTTAAAGGGCAACTCCACCCTCATAAGAATATCTTTTAGAAAGAATGGCCTCTTTAAATTATGTTAATATATCATAGTTTGTCCTATGAATTCATTACTGTATGCCTGCTATGCTTCTGGATGCCTCATGGAAACTGAGCAATTTAGAAACCTGTACTGAGCCTGTACTGGGCCTGGGCATGCTCAGAAGAGGCAGACAGGGGATGAACATTCAGTCATTGTCTGTGATGTCAACTGTCAAATCCATAACTGACAGTTTCTAACTGGAAGAACCAGGAAGCAGAAACAGGGGAAACAGGACATTGTGCAGGATTTCAGGTTAGACTTAAATATTTCATATTTCAAACTATTACCGTTTAGGGTTTTGGGGGGTGATCTACCTGTATGTAAGTTTTCATTTTGGGGCTGGACTTGCCCTTTAAGCTGAGGATGTTTCTTTGAATAAATAAGACATCAAACATTTAAAACAGACTCTTTATTTTCTAAAATATGATATATTGAACAGTACTGTCTTTATCCTAACCAAATTTTGGAATAATATTTAGCCAGTTTTAAATGTCTTATTTTCTAAGAGGTACAGCATTTTGCCAGTACTTTTATTCATCAACAACCAATCAGATGTTATCTAACTGCAGTATACCAGTAAAAAGCCAACATCTGGTTGGTTGCTGCAGATGAATACAGATTGCACCTCTTATTAAATAAGCCCTTTGTTTCCTTAAATATGGCAACAATATGTAGCTTCTTGTCTTCGTTTCAGCTATATAGTAAAAAAACATGATTAATGGCTGTGGTCCTGACCAGCCTACATGTGCCAGATACTATACACCTATATTAAAGGGACAGTTCAATGGAATTTATCAATATTTGTTAAATTGTTAGTTTGTGTAATGCCTTCTTAGTTATTCTACATATTCTCTCCCATTTTCCAAAATCAGTTGATTTCATACCCTTTCCTGTTCCCTGCTGTTGACATTAGTGAGCTGACATTTCAGGTTCTAACGGTCATTCTTCTTCCCAGAATGCACCACTTCCTTGGAATGTTCCTAACAGTAATTCCTACTGATTGGCTGTTGGATGGGTCAAAGATGCTCAGATCTCTACTGAGCAACTGAATCAACCCAGGCGCTGGGTCAAGGGCAAGACCATAACGGTCTCTATTAGAGACAGGAAGTCAGTATTTTGGTTGCATTTATTTATACACAGACACAATGCTGAATTGGCAGATTAAGGTCATTGGGATGAAAAAATACTGCTCTTTATTCTGAAAAGCATTTGTATTTACACTGAACTTCCCCTTTAAACATTAAAACAGTATTATTCTTTTAGTTTACAGCGAGACATTAAGAACAGCTAAGGCTTGGGGAATAATTTACCTATATCTCAGCACTGATTCCTTCTTGGCAAGAACACATGCAGATTGACATGGCAGGTGCGATAATTGTGAGCTGCAGGCATTCTGACTTTCTTTTTTGCACATCAGCATGTAGGCGAAATGAGTAAATTAGTAACATTACATAGAAACTCTCAGGGTTATTTAATAAAAGTTCTTATCGTTTAAAATGGTGCTCATTTGGCCCAAACCAATCAGATGTTAGCTTTCAAATGTTAAATAAGATCTGATTGGTTGGGGCCAAATTAGCACCATTTTAAACGATAAGAACTTTTATTGAATCTCCCTATTCATTGATAAAGGGTTAAATCAGTTTCCTACAGGTCCCCTGGGTGCAGCTTCTGCATGCCGGTACCTTGCTGGGGTGTGGAGCATTTCTGTGCCTGTATCCCTCCCCGCCCTGTTTTATAGGTGCATTTCCCCCATAATACAGTGAGTGTTCATGTGCGTGGGAGGGGTAGCTCTCCCCCCCACCCATTGATTAATGAGGGAAAACAGAGGGTTGGGAGGTAAACTTGTCATCCTGCTCAGATCCATTTCGCATTCTTAATTCTTACAGATAGCAAAGCAATGTAAACCAGAGGTTGTGTGTACAATACAGTGCTGGATAAATAATGATGGTGTACTATAGAAACATCCCTTTAAAGAACCAGGCTATGGATACATTAAGACATGGAATCTCCATTCTAAAATACATTTCTGCACGTCTAACATTCTCCACTTTGTTGATTGTCTGTAGCTGCATTGGTCCGGTAGACACATGTTGATATGTGGAGTAGACTATAACTAAACAATGAAAACCATAGATGGTTTTCATGTGGATATGTGGAGGGTTTCACTCATACTGGTCATTGAAAATCAAGTAGTATTGAACTCAGCATGTTCAATTAAACGGGTCCAGGTGAACTCCCCTATTTCAATAATATGGTAAAAAGATCACTAAAGAGATGAGGTCTGCTAAAGCTTAATTCATACACACAGGCAATTGTCGTCCGCAATCTGCTTGTTCATAGAAAGTGACAGTCACCTGTATTTATAAATCTTTTTACACTCTAGATAATTGCCAATTGAAGCAGGTAACAAATGACTGTTTCGTGCCACCAATCTACCATGTGTGCCGGCACACTCAGACATCATTTAGTGAACCATTTTGCCAGATTTCTGAATGATGTTGTGTAAGTTATATAATACATAAGGCTAAGCATTTTCAATGGTAAGGTGCAGTGGCGAGAATCTATATTACAGTCACTCAGTGATGTCACTAAGTGACTTCCTGTATTCTACTGCCCCTCCCACTGTCTCCCCCTCCCTGTATTAGTCATTTATATAGGAATCCCTGTTTATTCTTGACAGACAATATTCGGTCCTTCTTTCTCTTTTCAATAGGAACCGTAATTAACTATTTATACATTAATCAGGGATTCCTATATAAATGACTAATACAGGAAGGGGAAGACACAGTGGTAGTGGGCAGGTTATTTTTTTTGGCTGGCCTTATGTATTATAAGAAATAATACGCTACCTACAGTGTAATATAAGGATTTACTTCACCTCAGAGTTCCATGACCTGTATAAAAGCCCTTGGCCTGCGGCCTCGTGGTTCTATATGGTCATGGAACTCCTTGGTGGCGTAATATCCTTATATTACACTGTAGGTAGCGTATTATCCCTTATTTCATTGATCTCAAGCGCCAGGTCTCTGGGTTGCTCCCTTTCTTTACAAATGTTCGTTGCTGGTCATACAATGTGCAGGTCATATAATACGCCATCCACATTGTGGCTTATCGTATGCCCACATCTCATTAACAGTGTTCTGTGCTCACCACCATTATACCACTTTTCCTATAGGTTACCATATGAAATCCTTTACGTACAGACTTCTACCTGTATTGTCCATAGTCTCTAGGTTTACATTTATTTAACCTAATTTCAGTGACGCACCTGGCAATGGAATAAAGCTTCTCCTTAGTCATTTCCTTAGGTTACACAAACTTCTGCACCTCTCGTCCTGTAAATCAAACAATGTCTGCAAACGTAGGGCCTTTTTCTGAGAATAATTTCCATTCAGTTCTCACATTTTATTGATTGAACCTATGTTATCCCAAATGCTCCACTTATACTGACACCCCACCTTGCAAAAACTCATTTCAGGGAGGTACCACTGCTGCCCAACCAAACAAAGCCAGCTATATAAAAAACATTTCTGATACATCTACTTACCAATTACAAAAACAAATCAGTATGCATGCTCAGACTTTGTAGTACCCTCTTGTTACCATGAAAGGGATGATGAGCCCTGAACTTACCTGCTTATAAATCAGTTCTAAACTACTCTAGTTTGTCAAATACTCACAAAGAAAAGTGGCACATTCCAGGGCCGCATACGGTACCATAAGTATCTGTGCAAAGTTATAGTAAAAAAAAAATGGGTTTAAGTTACAAGTTTATGAAATTAAAAAGCCTTCCAACCTCATCAAGACATCTCCAATATGGATGGTCCAATTCCAACCCATGGTTACATTTATTGTAAAGTTGCCTCTTTTTTGCATTGGATTAGTGCATGAAACTTGAGCTTTGCACCCAGTTATAGTTTTAACTCTCTTTATAATGATATATATTTAATATATATATACAGACAATGTCCAATAGAAGGCACTCCAGCTTTCCACTCACAACTGCCCAGGTACAAATCAAATACAATTTACAGGTAACACCCATGGGAACTTTTCTTTTTTTTCTTTTTGTCAATAAAAAGAGATGGATGAAAAGTTCCTGTGAGTGTGTTACCTGTTCCCTGCAGGGGCGTAACTACAGGATCAACCTCAGCGGGGCCCCATCTTCCTATTTTTACTATGATAGATATAGCCTCCCTCCAGAAAACCACTGTGGATGAAGCACGGATAGGGGCCCCATCACAGTTTTGCTGGGGGGTCCAGTGATTCTTAGTTACGCCACTGGTTCCCTGTAAAATAAATATATATATATGATATCATTAGAGACATTCATTTAAATGCATTTTCTGAGATGGAAATTCTCACAATCAGATGAGGAACCTTTATTATTTTCATCCATAACCAAAACCACAGATAGTAAGTTAGTTATCTAAACAGGTGATCCATCTAGAAATAAATAACAGACAAATCTTTTTCCTACACCTGAGAAAGTAGGTACCCGGTATATAGCTTTCTAAATGCACAAGAGTCATTTTGTTTTGCTACTTCCAGTTTCTTCTGGCTCAGTCTTAGTGGTCCCTGGACTCTCATTCTCGTGTGTTTTCAGGTGCTTAGTTAAGTGATCACTGCGCATAAAGACACGACTGCAAGAGGTACAGGGGTATTTTTTTGCTCCTGTGTGGGTCTGAAGGTGCCTCTGTAGCTCGTCACTTCGAGTAAACCTCTTACCACAGAACAGCCAGTTGCACACAAAAGGTCGGTCACCGCTGTGCCAGCGTAGGTGAGCTTTCAGATGGGAGGTTTTGGCATAAGCCTTTCCACACCCTGGAATGTGGCAGTTATGAAGATTTTTGTGCTTGGCTCCATCTCCGTTACCACCTACATGTTCAGCCTCTTGGCAGTTAGGGCAACGGCACGCGGATTGGGAACTTCTTGGCATCGCTCTCCTGGCACTTTTGGAACGAGATGAACCATCTGAAGCTTGGTCAGAGTTAGAGGGCTCTACAGTTGGTTCCAAACCTCCCATGAGATGGGTAGAAGGAAGCACGTGTGAGGATGGCACACACAGTTCTGGACCATAACCTCCTACAAGAGAAAGTTGATGGGGTGATGAAGTAGAAAAGCCTCCTGCTCCAGAATGCAGATCCATCCAACTAGAGCCAGCATGAAGATCCCACCAGGATGGAACCCCACCCTCTTCTTCAGATCCACCTGCAACTGGTGGTCGGATCCAAGGTTCATATGGGTGTGACATCTCAAGATTCGAGTGCACAAATTTAGAAATTAGGCTGTTGTCTTTAGACTCCTGAGCTGGAAATGTCTGGGAAGAGTGTCTCACGGGGGTTAGAGAGATATATCTCTCTGGAGTAGAAAAAGAGGAATTATGTGTGTTGGCTTGCTGGGAACAGTGTTCTGAATCTGACTCTGGAGAGAGAGAGTGTGGCCTTACAGAGAGATCAGATAATGATGAAGAGCCAGGTGTCTCAGATGGTTGGTTGTCCAAAGAGCTACACACAGCAGTCAGCATTGCAAAGATAAATGGCCCAACAATGGTTATCTGTAGACGGGTAAATAAGAAAAGTGTTAGCTATCATTTAACAAGCCAATATTTTTCCATGTATCTGCTGTTACGTCTGTTTCATACCTTTCAAGACCTTGATCTTTTGAACAAATAAGTGTGCAGAGCAAACACAGCACAACGTTCCAGCCCAAAGGTTTTTATCAAATACTTGTGCTGTGTGTGCACTAATAAGCCATTTTTTCCAGATATTCAGAGGAAATATTAATACTTTATCAGTCATCCTAAAAATTTAATAAAATCAGAAAGTATGATAAAAAGTCCAAAGGATGCGATTTATAGTAATTATGGTTTTGTCACGGATGAGATGAGATAGTTATGTCAGGGGAATTCAACCAGCAAGTGGTGTGGAACGTGTACTCTGTACTCCAGCCTTGCACACTGGCCGGGATAATGTGCTGTTTGGACCTCCTTATCCTATTTTTTGATAGTCATGTAAAGGCCGTTAGGAAAAGAGAAAGCAAAGAAACGTATTTAGTTCTGGGGAGCTAATTCTTTTATGTGCTATTATATAGGCTGAAAAGAAGAAACACACTTGGACATAGCACTCCACAATCCACACTGGATTCATTTGGTAAACAACTATTATAAAATATTACAACTGCTTGTGAAGGTTCTCATTTATCCAGGCCATGGTATATCAGTGGTTTCAGTTCAGATCAACTGGACAACTAACAAGTAATATTACAACTGCTATTAGCCATTTTATACAGTTGCATTTCAGCTGCAGCCTGTTAAGTGTTTCAAATGCAGACAGGGGCGTAACCTCCAATCCCACGGGCCAGGCCCCTGACTCACCCCCTCAACGATCCACTTCTGGTTTGGTTCCGGAAGTTCGGGTCCTGTCTATTAAACAGCTGATCGCGCATGTTTCATTCATACGCACGATCAGCTGTTTAAAAACAGCTGATTGCGGCAGAGTGGGCTTGTGGCTGGTCATACGCCAGTGGATGCAGACCTTGCACATGTTCGAGGGATGGTTCAGGGGAAAACGTTTTTTTATTTAAAATTTAAAAGACCAATTCTATAATTCACAGGAAGGAAAAAGTCACTTCTCCCCCCTGCCATTCCAACACCCTTGGAAGCGGCCTATCATCGGTTATAGATCTGGAAACACACAATCCCGACGTTCTCCCTATCCTTTGTATAAGCAGATCGTTTGGATGGCCAGTGGTATAAATTTATAGTCAATGACACACATATTCCATTAAAAGCTGTCTATTGTCACTTATAGATCAGGCTATGCACGTTCCCAACGCTCTTCCTATACTTTGTAAAGAGAGATCACTTAGGTGGTCAGCAGCAGCTATCAGTTACCTATACTAAATTATAGGGGCCAATAGATAGTTTTAGTTAAGGATGGGAGATCTCTACTATTGACCATGTGATCAGTCTTTATTTTTAGTCTTTGTTTGGTACGGTGTGTAACCAGCTTTAGGTTCTAGCCACACCAATATTTCATTATGAAACAGAAGGGGTAAATAGATATTGTCTCTGGGCAAGGATGTGATCTGACAACACAGTATAAAAAAGACTGGGTCTGCGGTAAATACAGATTATACTTTATTTTCTGTAGTATGATGGGAGTATACTAATGTTTCCTTTAACACGTGAACGTCTAAATGCACTGAGATGGCTAAGGCAAAATAAAAAAAAGAGACCTGATATTGAGACAATCATTGACATGTTAATGTTCTGAGAATTTAATTACGAGCTTGACACTTTGCTTAAATATGCTGGAATCCTCATTAACCCGAGTCAAGATTTTGTTTGGCATGCAAACGTATTCCCTAACCTTTCTCATACCATTTAAATGAATGCAAGAAATAAATTAAAGCCAAAATTGAAAACTCAGAAGAATAGCTTCTTAACCTCCCAGTCTTCAATCAACGCATTAAAGGAACTGAACTATTCCTTTAATAAAATCAAACTAAAATAGAAACGACACTTTTACATCGAAGGTTTGGGAATAAATTGTTTACTACTGTTCCATTTTTATAGGGCTGCTGTAAACAAACATATTTACAATACAACATCCTTATAAATTTTTTAAATATCAACCAAGAGACTTCTGGACTACCCATACTGAGGCACAGATATTGGGAGAAAACGGATTATGTTTGATTTAATTACATGGAATAAAGCATGTTCTGTTGTCACATGTGAAGAAAAACCTATCATTTTAGGAAATGATTTTTCCAATAATCGAACGCGTGTACAAGGATTAAGATGATGAGAATAGATAATTAGGGGCTCAGACTGGAGAAGGTAACAGACAGTGGCAAGAGGCCAAAGAAATTAGAAGATGATCATCAGGTTCAGAAGGTTCATCAAGGTGATAGAGTGATCCAACCCTGGAACTGAATAAATTAATCAGGTGAGGAAAAGCTTATCTGGTTTAATGCAAATTCCAATAAGAAGAAGATGTGGACC
This sequence comes from Hymenochirus boettgeri, assembly GCA_019447015.1. Classification (NCBI taxonomy): domain Eukaryota; kingdom Metazoa; phylum Chordata; class Amphibia; order Anura; family Pipidae; genus Hymenochirus; species Hymenochirus boettgeri. Next base: position 74,438,528 of record CM033476.1, on the reverse strand, counting down.
AGACAGAGGGCTGATTGGGAGCTGATTGGTTGGGGCAAAATTGGCACAATTTTTAACGATAAGAACTTTTATTGAATCTGCCTGTATGTGTATTTGTATATATACAATATTATATATTGTACATATAACCTACATTAGCACAATTGGGAAAATAAAAGGAGAAAAGGAGATAAATTTAAAACAAAATAATTACATATGACTAAAGCATTTTATTACGCCATTCTCTCCTGCGTCATTAATTTATTATGTATTCTAGAGATCTAAAGCTTCATACATAAGTGGGATCGCACGGCCCACCCACAACTCACAATTGTGTATGTACGGACCTTTAGATTTTTTGTATCACATTTTTAGGAAGATTTGTGGTCTGATATTTGGCCTATCACCTGCTAAAATTTGTAATTACACAATGATTGGGACTTGCTGTCCATTTACCTGCCTACAGAGCAAAGCTTTATAATTATGGGCTGTTGTCTGGCTTTATCTGGGGTGCAAAAAAAGAGCTTTTTATTTACCTGGATATTTACTGATGCTAAAGAGAAGGGCTAAATGCCTATTGCTTCATATGGACACTCCACTGTAGTAAATGATGTTAACCCACCTACTGTAAAGGTGGGCATACACAGACCAATATTCTTCCGTAGATTTCAGCTTGAAAACAATGGTAGGCCTGGCTCTGGCAGATGGGGTTAATGGAAATTTTTCCATCTTGCCCGATCAGGTTATTTTCGATAGACAAAACGATATCGCCAATCGGTTTATCAAAAACCCCAAAAAGTGGCTTCGATAATGATTTAATTTGATTGAATCGATCGGAATATCGATGCCGCGTATGTCCACCTTAAGATAAGGACCAGATACATGTGTGAAATGTGTCAATACCCTTATTATCAGCTTCCTAAAGCTCCCATTCATTTTAACACATTCTCTCCTCTCCACAACTTGCCGATGGGGCTCTAGCTAGATGTGGGAGGCATGAGCGTCAGACTAGGACTGGGGGTCTAGTCAAGGAGAACTCTGCTTAGCCATAGTTTAATAATATATGATAATGAGGTATATTTATGAGACAGTACTAGGTTAACATACATGGACTGTATTAGTGATCCAACAGGTATAATTGGGCCCTAGGCTTAGGTGGCCTTGTGGATAATACAGCTTTGCACAGACATCCCTACATTGTAGTGCAATAAGAGCATGCTTTGGTTTTTTTGCCCATTAGATTTAAACTATGTACACATATCAGGTCAAATGATTGTATATCTGGTGAATCCCATGTAGACATTCTGCTCAGTAATAGCCAAGCAGCATGCTCTATTCTATGAAATGAAGAGGAGAGACACATTTCTGTGTTTTAGCTTAAGATGCAGAGTAATTGGCAGAAATTAACTGGGTAAACACATTGACAATAGCTTGGCATAGAAATCTGGTAAACACATGTACAGGAAAGAAAATAGTAAGAACCTGCACATGGCCCTCCAGGAGATCCATAGCCCAAGGAACTGCCAAGCCTGTACCGGGTACCATAAATTTGGTGCATGAGATGCAAAATTTACAATGTTTGATCTATGCAGTATTTCCAGTGGATCAGAGCAAGTCTTCTACACACAATACGGTAATTTACAGGTACAGGTGTTAAGCATCATCACGTCTAAATTTCCATTACCGTATTTAAATGCCCCCCATAATAATTACACAAATTATATATCAACTGATTGGTTATGACTGTGTGTGATATGGTTTTAGATTGCAAGCTCCTCTGGACAGGGATAGACAAATATGTTCAGTGGTATATACTGTAAATAAAATACACATTTGTTTGGGGTATTGGGTCACATACATATGAGATGGAAGTATTAATAAGGGTATTTGTTTTTTGCCACATATTATAGGGTTATGAAGGGTAGATAGAGTTAACTCACACCTAGTCTGCCTTGGATTATTTGGAAAAAGTGAAAAACATTCCTAATGGATTCTGCACGCTAATGAATCATTAGTAATAATGTGCAGATTGCAATTTTAAAAGCTAATTACCAGCAGGCAGTAAGAGGGATGCACAGAAATGCATTCTCCAGTTAAGACCACATCTGCAGGTGGATCTCTTTACATAAGGATAGAGCTCAGGCGAAGGAGCCTTAAAGGACAAGTAAACCAACTCACACCACCCCCCTTAGGTGAGGACCTAAACCCTTGGGTACAGTCTCAAACAGCTGTAAATGTTGACTGGACCATCGAGGGAAAGTTTGAGAAAGTATACCAGCTGTTAAAGACCTCCAGAGGTGAGGACTAAAGCTGCACATGAAACCTTGGTCGCAAACTCATGATCCAATTCCGATGGTATCACATCTAAAGTCAATATAGCATCCATATTTTGGCCCCCTCTTCCAGTCCCCTATTGGATGGCACAAGGTAGGAAATTTTGATTGGCTGAAAGGATTGAAAATCCTATCAGAATCCTTATCTGAATAAAGCTTCAATAGCCATACATTGGGTGACTTACCTCGATTTGAAAATTAAAGGTCACATCGATATAATATCAAGCCAATTTATAGACAGCAATGCACTTAACTTCAGGAAAATGTATCAAATGTGTAAATATTCCCAACAAAAAAGAATTTGTAAGTGGTAATTAAAGGGGATCTCCACTGATAAAAAATTAAATTTGGTATTCAGTTTTATTGAAGAATAGGAGGACCTGTGTCTTACCTCCGTTTCTTCAATAAAACTGGGAACGAATGTATTGTACTTACCCAATCGCTCGCTCCTCCACTGCGTCCTCTGACAGGTCCTGGCAGACTGCACTGAGTACAGAATCCATCGCGACCTGTCAGAGGATGCGGCGGAGGAGCGAGCGATTGGGTAAGTACAATACATTCGTTCCCGGTTTTATTGAAGAAATGGAGGTAAGACACACATCCTTTACCTCCCGTTCTGATCCAGCAATCAGAGATCTAATGCTGAAAAAGGTCCTTAAAAGGAACCCAAAACCCAAATAATGTTTTTATTTACATTTTAGATGTCAGTTATTAAGATCTTTGCAATATATATATACATATATATATATATATATATATATATATACATATAGTTTCTATTTTATAGCATTCATTTTGCATTCTCATATTTGTATTAGGACGGGTATGTGTCCTTTGGGGGTATAAGGGAACGTTTTTATATAGGACAGAATAAAGATCTAACTGAATACAACATATATACCATGACCTGGATGAATGAGAACTTTCACAATCAGACACCTGTAAAGGTTAGACAAACAAACTTCTATGGCTGCATCAAGTGACTGTTTAAATTATGAATCAGTGAAAACTTGCCCGAAAATCTTCGGACCATGTTAATTTTTTTGCTCTGGGTTAAAGCCCTATAAGGCCTTATTAAAAACATTTTTGTGTGCAAAATGCATGGAAGGATCATGTCAATGTTTTGAAGACCCAAAATGGCTTCCTATCTTGGCTCTCAAATAAAGTTCTAAAGGCTGAATTGTAAAATAATACAGAGAGGTAACAAGTGAGAAGGCAGTGGGAGATTTGTGAAATACTGCTTGCAGGTTGGGTTGCCTTGATCTACACTGATTTACTTTGTGTATTCGCCTTGTTAAATGTAAACATTGTGTTGGAAAATCAAAACCACCTACCTTTTATATTGTGGGAACAGAAAACCACCGTAGATTCTTAGAGATGTAAATTCTTGCTTTCTTTCCTATGATGGGCAATTGATGAACATTGTTGAGAAGTGTCTGTGTGCCTCTTTGGAGCGGTAAGCTAGTTTTCAATGTGGAAAATTATCAGTGACAACACATTTTTGTCTCTTCTTTATAACCAACGTTTAGTCCGTTTGACTGTAGACATCTGGATTCCTCCAGCAGCTCTTATTAGTAGGTCGAATGTTGTTGGGGAACAGTCAAGGAGCAGATTCTGCAAATTCCCTTTGACCGGAAACCTTGACCCTTATTAGCTGATGTGCCTGGGGGCAGCACTTTATGGTTTTAGAGTGATTAGCATCCTGGAAAATTTGTGGTCTAGAGCCTGGAAATTCCTGTTATTGGTGTTGGGACATTTGTTGATCTGCAGCCTATTAAGATCCAGTTATGATTACTACTGATCCTTTTAGATCTTGTAAATATATCTGGAATATTCTCTGGTGATTAAAATAATCTTCTGTTTACCGTTTAAAATTTCTTATTAATAGTTCAGGCCTCCAAAAACGAACAGTTTAGAAGCACTGGAGACATGTCTGGATACCTTCTTAGATTAGCCATGTGAAACCTCCAGCGAGGAGCATATTGCTGACCAGAAAACTGAGTTGCCAACACGAGCCCCTTGGAATTCAGACCTTCCTCTTCTCAGGCTTCTTATATCGCACCTAAACTTTCCTTCTTACACCTCTGCCTTTTCCCAATTTGGCTCCTCCTCCCCACCTCACCTTTCTAATGATATTAACTATTTAATGCGGGGAAAGCTGTGGCAGCCACCAGAAAATCACCGTGATGTTTAACTCATTAAAAGGAAGGGTGTGTCAGACAGCAGACAGATGAAACACACAAGAAAGGAAAGAGGGATTTTAGGATTACCTGTTAGGTAACATTATTGAAGGAAGTATTTAGCTAAATGGTATTTTACAGACAGCAGGGTACCAGCTCAGAAAGCCAGAAGGCACCTAAGACATAGCAGCACCAATAACACCAAGTCTGTGCATGCACGCTGATAGACACTGTGGGATCTCAAACAAACCTCATGTATACCACGTAATAAAATGCTGCTGTGCATCGGAGATAAACGTGTGTGTGATGATAGTGATAATCTCTACCAATTCATTCTACCAACCTAATTAGTGGCCAGAATTGCAGCTCGTTAGAGAAAATACCCTTAGATACCATAAGTCTGTAAAAAATGTGGAATATTAAATACTGTATAATGTCTCGGGTTTATGAAAAATTCACATCTCATTCCTAATGTGTCCAGGCCTGCTGCAATTTATCCATCATTTATATATGTATTAACCTATGTATGAAATTGTATTTCCTTTTTATCTATCTGTATAATGGCACTTATCCCCTTGTTTGTATACTCTGTATTTTATAATGTAAGTCCTCTCAGTGGCGTAAGTACCGCCCTGCCACCCCTGCGACAGCGTGGGGGGGCCCAGACGGTGGTAGGGCCTGCCACAAGGCCATGGTCCCTGTTTTAAACAGCTGATGTGGGAAATAAATTAACATAAGATGCTTTGATTGCAATATAAACATGATAAAGTGTATATCAAAGAATGTCAACGCTAACGGGCTGTAAATTGCCTCTAGTCACACTGCTTGCCCTGTCCAGGCAACAACATAACTTAAGAGAAGAAGGATGCAGATGCTATGATACAGATGCTAGGATACAGATGCTTAATGGAAGGACTTAGACCGCAACACCATAGGTAATTACAAGTGGCTGATAACACACAACATGTTTCGGACACAATTGTCCTTTTTCAAGTGCGAGACACTAAGTCCTTCCATAAAGCATCTGCATCCTTCTTCTCTGCATGTATGCTTAGCACTGGCCCGCATAGGTGCCGGTGCGTCTGACCTGGGAGATGGCATCCGTCCCTGGACGCATTTGGCTGGGAGAACATCCGGGTCTTAGGGCGTCGCGCTCTGTGACGTCATTGCGCGGCGGGATAAGGCACTGAGGTTGCGGCTCTTGCGTGAGCCGCTCTCTTGGCTGCGCGAAGTCATCACGTATGACGCCCACGCAGCTTTAAAAGCCTAACCCACCCAGTCACCGGCGCCATTTTGTGCTTTGTCGGTGACTGGATAAGCAAGGTTCAAATTGCTCCAGTGTTACCCCGGGCAAAAAACAATTGTGGTGCAAGGTAGCTATCATGGCTGACAGCTTCATGGAGCAGGTAAGGGAGAGGATTGGCTGCAAGCGGTCTGGGTGGCTGGAGGAGCTCATTAGGCCGGGGGATTAGCTCAACAGGGCGATCCCTCTGGATTACGGCCTACGGTGCGAGCTAGAGGCCGCACTACTCAGTCAGCCCACCGTTCCAGAGCCCCTTCAAAGCTAAGTCCCAGTCCCCCACGCTCTGCTCCTAAAAGAAAGGGCCCTCAGAGGGGGCGCACAACACTAGGCTTTCAGCAGGGGTCACAGGGCGAGGGCATCGCAGGAACCCTCGCTGCCCTTCACGGCTATACACAGCCTGGACCTGCAGTATCCACGCACCCTCAGAGACAGGACAAACAAACCCCCTCAGTTTCAGGGATAAGGGGTCAAGTTGGAAGAGGGCGGGGTATCAACAGGGGAGCAGGCCCCAGGCAACAGCTAGTGGGGAGACCAGCAGGATCAGCTGCTTCACCGAATGTGGCAGCTCGTGAGGCAACAGTGGTAGCCCTCAGGGAAGAATCTGAGGAAAGAGACTGCGTCTTCATGGATGCAAGATCCACTTTTCGAGTCGATACCCCAGCATAAGCGATCCCAACAACAAGGGAAAGGGGCATAGAGCTAGTCAGGGCCAACTATGCTAGTATTCAACATAGGGGCCGGGCGAGGAGCAGATATAGATCCTGGCGCAGGCATAGGAGACGCTGGAGTTCTTCTTTGGACACCAGCAGCAGCGGGTCATGCAGACACAGGAGATGTAGGGTTCGTAGAAGCAGATCCGGAAGCAGGTCTCACCAAAGGGAACGAGGGAATAGGCATAGGTAAATCTCCCAATCTAAGGGTCACAGGAGAAGCCTCTCCAGATCAGCCTCAGGCAAGTCACACAGCCACAGATCCCGCTCAGTCTCTGCAAGGCACGGGAGTAGGGGCTGCAACAGGAGCACGAGGGAGGGCAGAAGGACATCACCGGCACACCAGCCCAGCATTAACCGTCAGCAGCATCAACACAAGAACACGGTGAGTTATCTTGTGCGGGGGCATGGGGTGGCGTTAGGGCCAGTGAAAAAGGTGAATTAGTAACAGTTCTGAGAGCCCTATTGGGCAAGATGGTGAAAGGGGCAGAAAAAGGCTCTGCAAGGAGTCCTTCTCCAGTGGGGGCCTCCACACCCCAGCCTGTGTCGGCCGATCCCATGGTAGAGGTGATTAAAGAGTCATATTTTTGTGGAGTTAGCCCACTAGGTGTACACTTGACAGAGGAGGTCAAGGAAAAAATATGGAGAAACGAATACGTCGACATTTGGACCTTGCTATCGACTGATATGGTCACAGTCGACAAGGAACTAGTAAGGTCAGCTAAAGGTGAGGAGAAGAAAACAAAGGTGGCTAAAACCTTCGGTAACTGGATCCAGGCATTCAGTGTCTTAGCATCAGTGGTAGGACAAAAGCCCCCCAGAAGTGTTCAGAACTGTTTGGGTACCTAGATATGATTTACGGGGCCTACAAAACACACGGGGGTCGGCATGGGCGCAGTATGACTAGGAGTTCAGGCGTAGGTTGTCTCTTCGTTCTGAGATTGTCTGGAATGCCAAGGCCACCGACTCGTGGCTGTGTATCATGCTAGCCCAAAGGGCTCCCGCTCCAACATTCTCAGCGACAAGCAACCAGGGTTTGGTTAGTAGCAGGGGAGCAGGCGTGGTGAGGAAGATGGGCCCCTGCTGGCTCTTCAATGAGGGCCATTGCAAATTCGGGGTGTCGTTTTCGCCACTATTGCTCCTTTTGTGGTGGAGGTGGGCACTCAGCAGCCAATTATTTTAAAAAGGGTAAACCAACAGGCAGACGCCCAACAGCAACCAGGCCCGATGACCCCAGTGATCGCGGACGCGATGGGGCCATGGCTAGACAGGTACCCCCGTAAGGAAGACGCCAGACTCATTTATTCAGGTTTTGTCAACGGGTTTTACAACCCTTTCAGTTTTCTGCAATTCCAGTGTCCGCATCCAACTTAAAATCAATCAGGGAGGCATCAGAGGTAGCGCGAGCCAAGATTCAGGAGGAAGTCAGGTTAGGGCGCATGGCCGGCCCCTTTAGCAAGCTACCATTTGATAAGGATCTCACCATTGGGGCTGGTTCCAAAGAAAGAAGTTGGCAAATTTAGGCTCATCCACCACTTATCACACCCAAAAGGTAGCTCGGTGAATGATGGAATTAGCAAAGAATCGTCCTCAGTTTCTTATGTTTCGATTGATAGAGCTGTGGACTTGATAAGAAAGGCAGGTAGGGGTGCGTTGTTTGCAAAATCTTACCAACTCCTCGGGTGCGAGTTAGATGGCAGTTAATATTATGACATGTGTTTGCCCATGGGCTGTTCCATCTCCTGTTCTTTATTTGAGTGTTCAGCTCCTTTTTAGAATGGGTAGTTCGAGTTGAAACAGGGGTAAGTAAGTTCGATCATACATTATCTTGATGATTTTCTGTTTATAGCCCCTGCAGGTTCAAACCAATGTATTTTTCTGTTGCAAACATTTCGTTTTCTTATGGCCAAGTTAGGAGTGCCACAATCAGAAGATAAGACAGTCGGCCCAGTGACAGTGTTTTCTTTCCTAGGGATTGAGCTTGACACAGTTGAAATGGTTTTTAGGCTCCCCCTAGTCAAACTAGAAGAAATTTGCGGCGCGGTAAGTACATTCTTACAAGCCAGGAAGGTAACATTAAGGCAACTTCAATCTCTGCTGGGCTCCCTGAACTTTGCTTGCCGCATAATGCCCATGGGTAGGGTTTTCTGTAGGCGCCTGTCCCTAGCCACAAAAGGAGCTCTATCCCCCCATCACCACATCAGAGTGAGCAAGGAGTTGAAACAGGATTTAAAGGTATGGCACGAGTATTTACATACATACAATGGCAGGACATGCTTGCAAGAGGCAGAAGCCTCCAACACTGAAATGCATCTATACACAGATGCAGCAGGTTCGCTAGGTTTCGGGGCCATCCTAGGTAGTTTATGGTGCGCAGGGTCCTGGCCAGAATCCTGGGCAGTAAAGAGATTGTGCAAAAACTTGTCCCTACTTGAATTATTCCCCATAGTATTGGCTGTAGAACTATGGGGTGAAAGGCTGGCAAACAAGCGAATCTGCTTCTGGTCCTACAATCTAGGTGTCGTATTTGCCATTTATAAATTGTCCTGTTCTTCTCGACCGGTTCTTGCATTGCTCCGGCACCTGGTACTCCGGTGCTTGGAATTGAACATCTGGTTTTGAGCTAGGCACGTACCGGGAGTCGAGAACTGTGTAGCTGATGCTTTGTCTCGCTTTCAATGGCAGATCTTCAGGCGTCTGGCTCCAGAGTCGAGCCGGGATGGGGAGGAGTGTCCGAAACACCTATGGGAGATCATGGACAACAGCTCCTGTGCCTGGTACAAGCTTCAGTCACGCCCGCAACTTGGTCAGCACACGGTAAGGCTTGGGTGGAATGGGTAAAGCTAGTCAAGGGAAGGCAGGTGTCTTCTTCTTATCAAGACAGGTTAGAAGTGACATTGGAATACTTACAGAACATCAGGACCACAGGGTCTTCGGGTTTGGTGGCTCAGTACCATATAGCAGGGGTGTCCTTCTTCTTCCGCTTATTGGGGGCGGCAAGACATCATAAAAGAGTTCCTGGTGCTGTCCATTCTCAGAGGCTGGAGGAAGGAACACAAACCGCAAGAATCAAGGAGGCCTCTATCTTTCCAACTTCTAACTCATTTATGTTCCGTACTCCCAGAGGTTTGTTCATTCCCATATGAGTCTACCCTATTTAAGGCTTTGGGGCGATGATGGTGGGGGAATTGGTAGCACCTAGCAAATCAAGAATGGGTGGGCTGGCCACCGAGGATGTTTTTGTTTCCCCTTTAGGAATTAGAATTAAGATTGGCAGATCCAAAACAGATATTTTCGCAGAGAGTGACTTCTTATCCATTAGACCTACAAACGGCCCCTTCTGCCCAGTTGAAGTAGTCAAAGAGTTCCAACAGATAAGGGCCCTAAGTCCCGTTTTCCTAGCGCATGCCGACAAGTCATTTTTAACACATTTTCAGTTTGAGGCAACTTTGAAAGCGGCACTTAGTAGGCTAGGTTTGAGGGCTAAGGAATTGGGTACGCATTCGAATTGGCGCCGCCACAAAAGCACATAGTTTGGGTTTTTCAGAGGAAGAAGTCAAATGCTTGGGGATGTGGAAATCGAAATGTTATATTCGACCAGAGCTAGTGGCTAATTGAATTTCTTTTTCAGGTGGCGTATTTCCCAACGTATGGCTGGTGGGGCACTCATACCTCTTCTGGGCAGCGCAAAGGGTGGAATGCCGGCTGGGCGGTCATAACCTGGGTTTCCAAGCTGCATCCTTGTTCTGGAGTAGCATCAGAGGCTTACACTGGCGTCAAGTTCTCACGGAAGCAGTTTGCATCAGTCGATCCAACCCAGCCCCGATACCGTCAGATCCGACCGTAACGAGGCTTTTACCCAGCTTTAGACATTAGATAGATATCTCAAATCTATCTTGTGTCTGCATAGCATATGGCCAGCTTTAGGTAGGGTTAAAGAGTAGGGTGTAAAGGTTGGACTAGATGGACGTATGTCTTTATTCAACCTCAATTATTATGTTTGGATTAGAAAGTAATTTGGGAGACATTGTTAAATTTTAGAACTTCATTTTTAGAACTTCCCGAAGTACAAACATTCGTTTTTCCGAACTCGCTGACATATTTTCGCTGATTATCGAAAATCTGATAATTCTTGAAATGATAACCCTCGATTTCGGCCATAACCCTCAAATGTAGCATTTCGGCAATAACCCTAGAATGCGGGCATAACTCTCAAACGTATCGTTCGGTAACTCTCAAATTCAGCGTCAACCCTCGAATGTAAGTTTCGGCGATAACCCTCCAATGTATCGTTCGGTGACCCTCGAATGTAGCAAAAACTCAATGCGGAAACCCAACTAAACCCACCAAAAAGTTAGTGTTTAAACAAGTTTTGGTGATATGTTTGTGTTTCCCAGGTCATATACTTAATGGGTAACTATAGTCAAAAAACAAATTATGATCTCTCATCAATAAATGTTTATGGTCAAACAACTTCAGGCCATTTCCCAGGTGCCAGAGACATTTACAGTAAGTTACCATTGCTATATTGTATTTAATTAGAACTTTTCAAACTATTTGACTCTCACTGACTTTAATGAGTTTGTTTTCGAACTATAGAACTTTAGAACTTTTACTGAAGTTCTATAGCTCGGAAACTAACCGAACTTTAGGAAGTTCGCCCATCTCTAGTAGCTATAGGTGAGTTGTTGAATTAAAGTTGTGACAGCCTATTTTATTTCCTCTGGAACAGCACATATGTGGAGGTTGATTCACCTGATTATGGTGATTTTGGACCTCTGGTGGTTATGCCTGTCCAGTTTCTCATAACCGATTCAGTCTGGTTCCGCTGTAGCTTGCTTGGACTGTGTGATGTGTTGGGTTGCTGGTGAGGTCCCCCTTTGTCTCTATGGGTTTTTTTTAGTTGGAACAATCTGTATGAGTTTGGAATTTGTGGCTGGGTAATAAATTCCCCATTATATACCTGTTGGCCCTACTGAATGTAGGAGGAGTGTCCCACACACTGCACTTTTATGGTTTTCTAGTGTCCCTGTCACAGGTATCCCACCCATCCTGGATCGTCCAGGAGTCTCCCTCATTCTGGGGTGGTCTCCTGCACTCCCGCGAGACCACCCAGACTCCCGGACTTGAGAGGAGACTTAAGTCTCCTCCCAAGTCATGCCCACTTTGCAAAACCAATTGACTCGAGTATAAGCCGAGGGTAGCAATTATGACCACTACTGCCTTCTGATTCTGAATTGTTCTGAGGCTTTAGTTGCCCTTTAAATGGACAGCAGAATTCCCATGTCCATTTAAAGGGAAACTAAAACCTCAAAACAACACAGAATCAGAAGGCAATCTTTTTAACAATAGATACCATCCTCCTGATTCTGTATTGCTTTGAGGCATAAGTTGCCCTTTAAATGGACAGTAATCCCATACAGTAAACCCCAGTTCCTTGGCAGATGCTTTAATTGCTGAGAGTTGTAGTTTACAAACATCTGCAGTGGCAAGGAATTGGGGGTTATTGTATTGGATTACTGCCCTCCCCCCGAGAGCCCCTCACAGTTCAGTGTTAACTTGCCTTTAATCCATCTTACTTCAGTGTGCAATCTGGCTGCTTGCTCCACATCTGCCCACCTGTCTTCACTATTTGGCGCTGAGTAGTGATGTCAGCCGGCAGATGCAGAGCTAGTTTCGGTTCAATATCATCATATATTATGTTATGTTAACTCCACTCCCTCTTTTTTTAAGTTGTATTTTACTTTATACCCACTTTCCTAATGATTAGTAACAAGGTTAAACAAAAACTAGTTATTTTGAAAAGTCAAGTGATTTTATCAAAATGTTCAAATTTCATGCATATAATATTACAAGGTATAGTAACATTAATCATATAAAAAGCATATTTATATAAAACTGCAGACGCTAAACAAAAGATATATCTGTTGCATTCAATTAGATCAACTGGACTTGAAGTTGAGTTCTTGAAGACATTTCACTAGTCATCCGATTGGCTTTCTCAATTCAGAATGACTTGTACAAGAATCTGTGGCAATTATGTACCCTGGATAATCCCAATTAGCATATCACAGCCAGGTGTTAAGGGCGTGATTGGATAGTGGCTAAGAGGTGCCAATACAGCCCAGAGTAAGGTGTCAACACAGCATTGCACATGGCAGACAGTTGGTGTCGAAACCCCCCACCTCTATTTAGGCTTGGTTTCTTTATTTAACACCTCTCTTGAACCAGTCACGTTCCTTTGCCAATATGTTAACATTACAATCTTCAAGGTGAAACGTCTTCAAGAACTAAACTTCAAGTCCAGTTGATCTAATTGAATAGAACAGATATACCATGACCTGGATGAAAGAGAACCTTCACAAGCATAAACAAAAGATATTTATGATATTCTAGCAATAGTATAGTATATCATTTTGTATAGAAAAATAACAACCTATAATATAACGTTGACTGTATAATTGGAGTTCACTACATTTATTACCGCAATAAAACTTAAATAAAAAATTAAAAGAAAATTTTAAAAAGTTCTAGTACAAGGGCTAAATTACGATTTATATGTTTTGTTACATTAACATGTTTTAGAACCTTGCACTACCCAAGTTTTTCTTTTAATTACGTGAAACAGGCAAATAAATATTACATTTTACGCAACAGAGGTTTTGTTCACAAACACACAAAATGGAGATCTGTGTCTCTTAGTCAAAAAAAAAATCTTTACACAACATGGCAGCACTGTTTTCTCTAAAATTTCTCCTCATCAAAGAAAGTAATGATGCCAACCTCCTAAAGAAAACCCAAGGCATGGGCCTGGCACTAAAATCCCATAAGAATGGCCCGCACCTTATATTAAACATTAGACCACAGGTGGCAAGACCACAAGGAAGTCTGTAATTATTATCTGCTCCGAGGTAGGGACAGAGCATAGAGCTGGTACTGGTATTTTATGAAACTGCATCCAGTCAGGAGTAGGCAGTCTCCTACCTGCCAACAGCTTTTACCACACCTTTGATCTGTTAAAAATCACACTAGTTACACCCTGCTGCCGACCTGCCTGTATTTGTAAAACTGCCCATTTTGGGGAGCAGGATTGGGGGCCTTTTTTCCTAAATAGGATAGGTTTTAAATCCTGTACTTGTTGAGTTGGGTACGTTGCCAACAAAATACAAAGGGAAAAATGAATTGGTTGGAATATTGTGCTCAATGAAGTTCAGAGTAAGATGTCATTATTTTTTAAATTATCTTTTTATATAACCTCTACCTAGTTATTCTACAGTCTTTATTTTTGAAAATTTCATACCCTTTGCTATGGTCAGTAGTGAGCTGCCCTTTCAGGTTCTTCAATGATTATTCATCCTTCCGAGATGCAAACTTCCTTGGAATGTTCCTAGCAGTAATTTCTCCTGATTGGCTGTTGGATGGGTCAACCATGCTCAAATCTCTACTGAGCAACTGAAAAGTTCTTACCAACAATTTTTATAGTTCTATAGCCCCTCTCCTGATTGGCTGTTGGATGGGTCAACCATGCTCAAATCTCTACTGAGCAACTGAAAAGTTCTTACCAACAATTTCTATAGTTCTACAGCCCTTAGCACTTCTATTCAGCCTTTTATCATTTGAATGTTGGGATTATAGTTTTGAAAGAACATTTTAAAGATTTTTCACAGTTCTACAGTACAGTTTATTTGCACCATTAATTATACACACTGGTTTTGATTTGTTGTGTTTAATCTACCTTCATCTATCAATCTGAAAGCATCCGCACTAAGAAAATTAATGAATTATAGGATACCACCGAAAATAGCATTTATCTATAGATTTACTTGAAATTGCTGCAATATTTTTTGCTTTCCAGTACACATTGAGCACTTCAAATAGCCTTTTGTGCGCGTACAGTCACATACTCCCTTGAGAAGATTCCAAACAGTCTTTTCCTGTACTGGTCTGTAACATGATTGGCTACAAATATCTAGTGGGCAGTGCTGTAACAAGCACCTGCAGTAGCTCAGGACTAGGTATCTGTGATAAACATTACAGTCAGTGACTAAATCAGTGGGCTGGACTGTAAGACTCTAAGGGCCTCATTTACCCACGATGGCTCCGTGTAAATGTCCCCATGCGAATATATTGCATAAGCTATTGCGAGTAAACCCCAAAAGGGATTTACTCAAAGTGTGATTTTAACGGCAATTATTTGCTGGTGCTACATGTAGAGCAGAATTGATATTAAATTGTGAGCGCCAGCTGCACAGGTATGTTTTGCAAGATATTAAATTGGTTAGCGCAACTTACGTATGAAGTATCTGTGTGTATGTGCAGTGTCAGATCACACCTCCTGACCTCAGTCACATGCTTCCTTGCTTTATCTGTCCTGTAAAAGGATTGGCTAGATATTATTAATGGGTGTGACCAATTGTAACAAGTTTCTGCCATAGCTAAGGACTGAGCGTGTGCAGAACATAATGGTCGTTGACCAAACTGTGTGATACTAGAATGCTGAGAAGTAAAGCACAAACCATATGTTATTTAGGTAAATTTCCCAGCGCCCGTATCAAAATGAGAGGTAAGACACAGATTACTGGCTTTATATCAAGGTGTTCTGCCTTCTGGTTCAGTTTAGTTCTGTGGCTTTAGTTGCCCTTTAAAAAAAGGGGGGGGGAAACGACAGCTGATACTTACAATTGTGACAAAGATTGTCTTTCATTTCTGAGTCAAGTTGTTTTTGTAACCCTGGTTAATAGGTACATACATTTCCTATGCCTCGGGTACCAAGCTTCATTTGTAAACCCTGTGGTTCTTCAGAATCAAACTATTATTAAGATTAATAATATGTCTAAAATGTTTCATTTTCTGCACAATTCTAGTCGTAAATCTGAACAACACCATTTATTTAAGACGGGGCTAAATCATCTTATTTAAATAAGAAATCAAAGGAAATTATTTTAATAGTAATAAACTTGTGTTTGTCAGGAACTCATCTGAGCTGAAAACATCCACAAAGGTTATGTACCCACTGGAAACCTCCTTAATTGTAACAGTATAAATTAATTAGATTGTGTGTGCTGACGTGTTGAAAGTAATGTTTTATTGCTTGTTTGGCTCTGTATGCTGTTTAAAAAAAACAAAAAAACAGCTCCAGACGTCTCCCAGCTGCTTCCCCTCCTTTCTCTTCAAAACAAAACAGGTTGCATGGGTAATGCCAATGAGTCTGTAGATAAAGATTGTTGGACTGATCGTAACGATCTAACGTACGTAGCCTAAGCTGTCCATGCACTTGGAATGTGTTAAAGCTGATGCAATGTTTGATCTGAGGAATCGGCATTAACATGTTATTACCCGGCAGTTCTTGCCTTAGTTGTTCCATGGCCAGTCAATGTTAACAATCAATGTTACAGCTGTAAGGTCAGTCTTATGTAGATTGAAAGATCAGGTTCAGAAAACATTGCGGGTAAGTAACCAGTGTATGGGCACCTTAATGCTACACAAGTTAGATTCTGTTGGCAGCTCGCACTGGGAATGAAAGACAAAACATTAGTAAACTAATATCTAATCACCTGTATATTTAATCAAAACACTTTGCCATTTGGGGTTAGAAATCCCTTTACTTGTGACAAGTCTAGGGCAAACCTGGGCAAAGTAAGGCATGGGGCTATATGCAACCCTTTGTCTGCCCCTGACTGGCTCCTCAAATACTAGCACCTGTACCCCAAAAAATCTTAATATTAAAAGGCCTGATCAGTTGGTTAATTGAATTTAATGCAATGGATCTAAAATATTACACACCTTGTATTAAAAATTGCAACTAAAATAATTAAATACCCCAAACATTTTAAACCTATTGGTCTGGCCCTTCACGACAATCCAAGTTTCTCATGCGCTTCCCTGTGAAATCTAACTGCCCAGCCCTGGTCTAGGGATAAACAAATGCAGACCAACTATTACCTGTACAGTCTATTAATTGATCAATGTAAAGGGCATGTCCACCCCCAGAATGAAATTATACTTCCAGTTGCCAGTTTTCTTCCAAAATACAGTCAGTCTCAGCTGTGACATTTACTTGTAGGCTAATGACTGACTGCATTCAGCTGTGCAGAAGCGTGACAGGGAAAGGTAAAGGGGGAGATGGGCAACTAAAACGTCTAGTGGATTTGGGGGTGGGGAAGGTAAGTGTGTATTTTTATTCTGGGAGTGCGCATGCCCTTTAAAGTGTTAAGTGGGCTTGGTAAGCTCATTAGTTCTTTTGGATTGTAATACCACCTGTATGCCGCTAATACCCATATTTACATCTCTGCCCCTGCCCCTGACCTCGTTATTCTGACATCCCGGGTCCCTGACTGCCTAAATGTCATCTCTGCTTTTATGTCTTCCCCTTTCTCAAACTCGACATGGCTAAGACTGAACTTGTCATTTTTCCACCTTCTCAATCTTCCCCCCTACCTAACACCACATCAATACTCTAATTCCTGTTGGTTACAGCTCAAAAACATCTCAAGCATTCATCTCTTCCTTTCACAGAACGCTACCAAAATTCTCAAAACTCACCTCTTCAGGCTGGAGATGGACTAGAACTCGTACCCAAGTTCAAGCCAAACTTTCTGACGAACTCGAACTATTCAAACTAGTTCAGGTTCGAACTAGTTCATTTTTCGGAGTCGCCACTGTATTTTCAATAATTATCGTAAATTCGATAATTATTGAATTTATGGACCTTTTGCTAACCCTAGAATATATCATGCGCTAACCCTCAAATGTATCGTTAGTTTCTGGTAACCCTCGAATGTAAGGATCGTCGTTTCTGCTAACCCTAGAATGTATCGTTCGCTAACCCTTGAATGTAGCCTTCAGTTTTCGGTGCTTCTCCAGTTATACTCCCTCCTGTACAGCTGGTACTTCTCCAGTCATACTCCCTCCAGTACAGTTGGTACTTCTCCAGTAATACACCCTTCAGTTCAGCTGGTACTTATCCAGTAATACACCCTCCAGTACAGCTGGTGCTTCTCCAGTTATACTCCCTCCAGTACAGCTGGTACTTATCCAGTAATACACCCTTCAGTTCAGCTGGTACTTATCCAGTAATACACCCTCCAGTACAGCTGGTACTTCTCCAGTAATACACCCTCCAGTACAGCTGGTGCTTCTCCAGTAATACACCCTCCAGTACAGCTGGTACTTCTCCAGTTATACTCCCTCCAGTACAGCTGGTACTTCTCCAGTAATACATCCTTCAGTTCAGCTGGTACTTATCCAGTAATACACCCTCCAGTACAGCTGGTGCTTCTCCAGTTATACTCCCTCCTGTACAGCTGGTACTTCTCCAGTCATACTCCCTCCGGTACAGCTGGTACTTCTCCAGTAATACATCCTTCAGTTCAGCTGGTGCTTCTCCAGTTATACTCCCTCCTGTACAGCTGGTACTTCTCCAGTCATACTCCCTCCAGTACAGCTGGTACTTCTCCAGTAATACACCCTTCAGTTCAGCTGGTACTTATCCAGTAATACACCCTCCAGTACAGCTGGTACTGGTAATACACCCTTCAGTTCAGCTGGTACTTATCCAGTAATACACCCTCCAGTACAGCTGGTACTTCTCCAGTAATACACCCTTCAGTACAGCTGGTACTTCTCCAGTAATACACCCTTCAGTACAGCTGGTACTTCTCCAGTAATACACCCTTCAGTACAGCTGGTACTTCTCCAGTAATACACCCTTCAGTTCAGCTGGCACTTATCCAGTAATACACCCTCCAGTACAGCTGGTGCTTCTCCAGTTATACTCCCTCCTGTACAGCTGGTACTTCTCCAGTCATACTCCCTCCAGTACAGCTGGTACTTCTCTAGTAATACACCCTTCAGTTCAGCTGGTACTTATCCAGTAATACACCCTCCAGTACAGCTGGTACTTCTCCAGTAATACACCCTCCAGTACAGCTGGTGCTTCTCCAGTTATACTCCCTCCTGTACAGCTGGTACTTCTCCAGTCATACTCCCTCCAGTACAGCTGGTACTTCTCCAGTAATACACCCTTCAGTTCAGCTGGTACTTATCCAGTAATACACCCTCCAGTACGCTGGTGCTTCTCCAGTTATACCCCTCCAGTACAGCTGGTACTTATCCAGTAATACACCCTCCAGTACCAGCTGGTACTTCTCCAGTAATACACCCTTCAGCCAGCTGGTACTTCTCCAGTAATACACCCTCCATCACAGCTGGTACTTTTTTCAGTATACACCCTCCAGTACAGCTGGTATGTCTCCAGTAATACACCCTCCAGTACAGCTGGTACTTCTCCAGTAATATCAACCCTCTAGTACAGCGGGTACTTTTCCAGTAATACACCCTTCAGTTCATTGGTACTTTTTCAGTAATACACCCTTCAGTACAGCTGGTACTTCTCCAGTAATCACCCTTCATTTCACTGGTACTTTTTCAGTAATAACCTTCAGTACAGCTGGTACTTCTCCAGTAATACCACCTTCAGTCGCTGGTACTTATCCAGTAATACACCCTCCAGTACAGCTGGTGCTTCTCCAGTTATACTCCTCCAGTACAGCTGGTACTTATCCAGTAATACACCCTCCAGTACCTGGTACTTCTCCCAGTAATACACCCTTCAGCACAGCTGGTACTTCTCCATTAATACAACCCTCCCACAGCTGGTACTTTTTCAGTAATCCACCTCGTACAGCGGTACGTCTCCAGTAATACACCCTCCGTACAGCTGGTACTTCTCCAGTAATACACCTCTAGTACAGCAGGTACTTTTCAGTAATACACCCTCCAGTACAGCTGGTACTTTTTCACGTAATACACCCTCCAGTACAGCTGGTACGTCTCCAGTAATACACCACCTCCAGCACAGCTGTACTTCTCCAGTAATACACCCTCTAGTACAGCTGGTACGTCTCCAGTAATACACCCTCCAGCACACTGGTACTTCTCTCAGTAATGCACCCTCTAGTACAGCAGTACTTTCCAGTATACACCCTCCAGTACAGCTGGTACTTTTTCATTAATACACCTCCAGTACAGCTGTACTCTTTCAGTAATACACCCTCCAGCACAGCTGGTACTTCTCCAGTAATACACCCTCAGTACAGCTGATACTTCTTCTCATTACTACTCCCTCCGTACAGCTGGTACTTCCAGTAATACACCCTCCAGTTCAGCTGGTACTTCTCCAGTCACTCTCTCCAGTACAGCTGATTCTTCTCCGTATACTCCCTCCAGTATAGCTGGTACTTCTCCAGTAATACACCCTCCAGTTCAGCTGGTACTTCTCCAGTTACACTCTCTCCAGTACAAGCTGTGCTTCTCCAGTTATACTACCCTCCAGTACAGCTGGTACTTCTCCAGTTAATCCCTCCAGTACAGCTGGTACTTCTCCAGTAAACACCCTCCAGCCAGCTCGTACTTCTCCTGTAATACACCCTCTAGTACAGCTGGTACTTTTCCAGTATACACCCTCCAGTACATCTGGTACTTTTCATAACACCCATCCAGTACAGCTGGTACTTTTTCAGTAATACACCCTCCAGCACAGCTGGCACTTCTCCAGTAATACACCCTCTAATACAGCTGGTACTTTTTCAGTAATACACCCTCCAGACACAGCTGGTACTTTTAGTAATACACCCTCCAGCACAGCTGGTACTCTCCAGTAATACACCCTCTAGTACAGCTGGTACTCTCCAGTAATACACCCTCCAGCACAGCTGGTACTTCTCCAGTATACACCCTGCAGTACAGCTGGTACTTCTCGGTAATACACCCTCCAGCACAGCTGGTACTTCTCCAATAATACACACCTCTAGTACAGCTGTCCTTCTCCAGTAATACACCCTCCAGCACAGCTGGTACTTCTCCAGTAATACACCCTCCAGCACAGCTGGTACTTCTCCAGTAATACACCCTTCAGTTCAGCTGGTACTTCTCCAGTAATACACCCTCCAGCACAGCTGGTACTTCTCCAGTAATACACCCTCTAGTACAGCTGGTACTTCTCCGGTAATACACCCTCCAGCACAGCTGGTACTTCTCCAGTAATACACCCTCTAGTACAGCTGGTACTTCTCCAGTAATACACCCTCTAGTACAGCTGGTACTTCTCCAGTAATACACCCTCTAGTACAGCTGGTACTTCTCCGTAATACCCCTCAGTACAGCTGGTACTTCTCAGTATACACCCTCCAGTACAGCTGCTGGCGCATCCGCTTTGTGTTTATTTGGATGAAATAATGTTAGGGGCATATTTATAAAGGATTGTCTTTTTCGCCAAATAATTAGCGCAGCATCGCAGCGAAAATAGCGCCATTTGGGGCTTCGTTTCGCCTTATTTATAAAAAAGCGAAAAAACACACTTCGTGGCTGAAAAGGCGAACGGGCGCGATAAGTCGAAAAGTATCGCAGCGAAAACTTAACGCATCTAAGACTGCATTGCAAAAACCATTCGAACCAGAAAAGCCAACTAGAAAATGATGTCAAGTTCAAAATGGCCACCTCACATTTACCAAGAAGTCAGCCATGTCTTATTTAGTCAATCTTCTTAGAATTTCTCAATTGGAATTCAATTTTCTTTTGCACGCACATTCGCTTTCTAATGGTGTTCGCTTTTCCAAGGCATATTCCATTATAATGTGCGTTCGCCTTTCTAATGTGCGTTTCGCCTTTCTAATGCGTTCGCCTTCTAATGCGCTTTCGCTTTTCAAGGCATATTACGTTCTAATGTGCGTTCGCCTTTCTAATGTGCGTTCGCCTTTCTAATGCGCGTTCGCTTTTCCAGGCATATTACATTCTAATGTGCGATTGCCTTTCTAATGTCGCTTTTCCAAGGCAATTACATTCTAATGCACGATCGCCCTTCTATGCGCGTTCGTTTTTTCAAGGCTACCATTAGAATGCCTTTTCGCTCAAACAATGACTTTTCATCACCTTCAGGGCCGCGCTAATCTTTCGCTCTTTTTAACGCAAAAACCACCTTTCGCTCTTTTATAAATCGCGTTATGCCTTTTCGCTAAAAAAGGGGAGCGAAAGTAAGGCGAAAAGGGTTTAAGCGAAAAGGGTTTAGCGATACTCGCGGAAACGGTTTCGCCATTCGTTAACGCTACCTTTATAAATAGCGTTAACTGTCTTTTTGGCGAAAACCCATGCAAAAGCGAATGCGAAAACATTTCGCTACTTTCGCCTTTTTATAATAATGCCCCTTAGAACCAGGTGAGGGCAGATGATTTTTGTATTTGTGGCTGATAGCCCTAGCATTGAAACAGGGAACACTTTCTTTTTCTCACTTTTTCTTTTCTTAATCTGCCAACTCTTTACTAGTTATTCATTTTGTTCCCTCCCTCGTCCTAGTGGGAATTTCTGGATATGTGATCAGTAAGACCTGCCAGCAGAAATAGGGCCAAATCCAAAACTAAAGGTGTTTTGCAAAGACAAGAATCCAGCTACTCCCTAGTTCAGATTGCCTTATGTGACATCCAGTAGCTGTGACGCAGTCATTTTAAAATAATGGACGAGATCGAATAATAGTTATGAGATGACCTGCTTAGAAAACTGACCTTGCCTTGGAAAGCAGATCTTTGAATTCCACCTCACATTGGTTTTCCTTGACTCAAATCAGAACAATCCCATTGTTGCCAATTCATATGTATTCGTTGGCAGCAACAGAAAATATCAGGTTGTGAAGAAACAGAGGTTTATGAGGATAGGTGTTTTATACTGTGCTGAATTCAATCAACAAAGGGGCAACAGAAAGAGTCTAATTCCAGCAATGGGAACGAGGCAGCACTCGTTCTAATCCACCACTAATCTAGTATGGGCTATTTAGGGATAGTTAGCCCCCTTAAAGGGTGACAACCTAACATGCATCACTCTCACCTTTGGGACAATGGTTTTTACAATGTGCAGCTATGGTGCCGTCCCTGACTTAATTGGCCATCAGAGACAATGGCGCTTCTTGCAGAGAGGACTGCCTACCTAAAGAGGGGTTGTCCACAAAGACAGGTTGGAGGAGCACACTATGGTAATAATTAAGTTTTTTATTGCTCAGACAACATGCAACGTTTCGGGACACCCTGTCCTTCCTCAGGGATCTAGCCCATTTATTAAAGGACAATTATACTTACCATTTCCCTATCCACTCCTGCAAAGTACCTAGGGTGAGGACCTAAAACGCTAAGTTCTCACCTCTGGGTACTCCCCACTGGCACTGTCATGGACAGTCCGGGAGGCAGCCAATGGGAAGACACGCCTCCTGCAGAGCACGCCTTCCCATTGGCTGCTTCGCGACCTGTCACTCAAAGAGCCAAGGGGAGGTCGGACCGGAGCACCGAGGGAGATTACAAGTAAGTAGTGCAGGACTTTTGTAAAGTACCCGATGTGAGACTAGTCCTCACCTAGGTACTTGCGGAGTGGGGGAAGGAACAAGGGGATGAGTATATTTGTCCTTAAAATTACTGTTTGTCACAGCTAATGGATGTCACATAAGGCAATCTGTCCCAAAACGTTGCATGTTGTCTGAGCAATAAAAACTTAAATTATTACCATAGTGTGCTCCTCCATACCTGTCTTTTTGGAGTTTCGCAGCCCTGGATAGAGGCAGGGGATTGACCTACCTATTGTCTGGCTACAGCCAACACGGTGTGCTGGAGTGCTACTGAACTCTAAGAGGGGGTGACACTGAACTGCACCAAAAAGCACTTTGCAAAAAAAGATATCTGCAGTTAGGCAGTTTTCTTCCAGAGTTAAGAGTGATGTACTTAGTGGCACCCTGGGTACAGCTGATTAGAGATAGATCTTAAAATGAAAATATTTTTAAAAATTAATGGCGACAAATCTAACAGGCAAAAAAGAAGAGAATAAATAGGCAATATCAGCGAACATGTGTCTACATAGTGGCTCATAACTTATTATAGCTTTAGGAAGCGCGGGTACGGACCCCCAGAAAAAATCCATTTGCCACCCATCAAAAGTTAGAAGTTATATATAATCCGTTTTTTATTCAGCACAACAAGGGCCAATTGAAGTATTCGGTCCCGTCACAATTTTCTGTGTAATGTATAATAATACCCATTTTGTACAACAGTCTCCCCTTCCCACACATCCAACAAGTAAAGCGCTCATGTCAACTAGGCTGGTCTGCATTTAAATATTACTTAAGAGCACCCCCTAAAGCTGTGTAATTCTTACTCTAAGACCCCCCCTACTGAACTACATCTCCCAACACTTCAATGACAGTAAAATCCACTGCAGAAGGAGCGTGAAATACGTGTTTTTATATTATGATTGATGGTATTTAAATGCAAATCATTAGCAATAAAAGGTTAGGTCCTTAACACAAGGCATTTCTCATAAGCAGTAATTAGTAATGTAACTTCACAGACTATGAAAAGATAATATTGTTTTTAGCATTCTTGCCAGATGATAAGGAACCAATGGTAGTATACTAGGCCAACTGAAGGGTATTTACTGCATAATGCGTTTATGTCAATAGGGATTTCTACTAAATTGTCGATTGTTGCTAGTGAACTAGTGTCAATGGAATATATCCTTATTTTTAAAGGGGAACAAACTGAAAAAGTGAAAGCTTTTCTCAATAGAGAAAAAAATCCTACGATTCTTCTATAGTAAGTTGCAATTACATACATGAGAAATAGATTCTATAACTAAGCACAGCCCAAGCTTCAAAAGCCTTGTGATTATTTTCTATACAGATATCTCCTCACTTATACAGAATATCTGATAAGACTTTGAAGCTGCGTGTTACCCAGCAGTTTTTTCCCATCCAGTGTGAATTGTATACAGCTTTCGTCAGGCAATACAAAATATTCAGCTGATTTTACTGGCATTTTTTTTTTTGCTTCTATAAAGCAAAAGATAAAGTTTTTAAATATACCTTAGTTATTGTGGGTTTCTGAAGGCCTGTTAGGATAACATTATTGAAGGAAGTATTTAGCTAAATGGTATTTACAGACAGAGGGTACCAGCTCAGAAAGCCAGAAGGCACCTAAGACATAGCAGCACAATAACACCAGTCTGTGCATGACGCTGATAGACACTGTGGGATCTCAAACAAACCTCATGTAACCACGTAATAAAAAGCTGCTGTGCATCGGAGATAAACGGTGTGTGATGATAGTGATAATCTCTACCAATTCATTCTACCAACCTAATTAGTGGCCAGAATGCAGCTCGTTAGAGAAAATCCCTTAGATACCAATAAGTCTGTAAAAATGTGGAATATTAAATACTGTATAATGTCTCGGGTTTATGAAAAATTCACATCTCATTCCTAATGTGTCCAGGCCTGCTGCATTTATCCATCATTTATATATGTATTAACCTATGTATGAAATTGTATTTCCTTTTTATCTATTGTATATGGCACTTATCCCCTTGTTTGTATACTCTGTATTTATAATGTAAGTCCTCTCAGTGGGTAAGTACCGCCCGACCCCTGCGACAGCGTGGGGGGGCCCAGACGGTGGTAGGGCCTGCCCACAAGGCCATGGTCCCTGTTTTAAACAGCTGATGTGGGAAATAATTAACATAAGATGCTTTGATTGCAATATAAACATGATAAAGGTATATCAAAGAATGTCAACGCTAAGGGGTAATTGCCTCTAGTCACACTGCTTGCCTGTCCAGGCAACAACATAACTTAAGAGAAGAAGGATGCAGATGCTAGATAACAGATGCTAGGATACAGATGCTTAATGGAAGGACTTAGACCGCAACCACCATAGGTAATTACAAGGGTGATAACACACAACATGTTCGGACAATTGTCCTTTTCAAGTGCGAGCACTAAGTCCTTCCATAAAGCATCTGCATCCTTCTTCTGCCATGTATGCTTAGCACTGGCCCGCATAGGTGCCGGTGGGTCTGCCTGGGAGATGGCATCCCTCCTGGACGCATGGAGGGAGAACATCCGGGTCTAGGGCGTCGCGCTCTGTGACGTCTCTGCGCGGGGGGATAAGGCACTGAGGTGCGGCTCTTGCGTGAGCCGCTCTCTTGGCTGCGCGAAGTCATCACGTATGAGCCCACGCAGCTTTAAAAGCCTAACCCACCCAGTCACCGGCGCCATTTTGTGCTTTGTCGGTGACTGGATAAGCAAGGTTCAAATTGCTCCAGTGTTACCCGGGCCAAAAAACAATTGTGGTGCAAGGTAGCTATCATGGTGACAGCTTCATGGAGCAGGTAAGGGAGAGGATGGCTGGAGCGGTCTGGGTGGCTGGAGGAGCTCATTAGGCCGGGGGATTAGCTCAACAGGGCGATCCCTCTGGATTACGGCCTACGGTGCGAGCTAGAGGCCGCACTACTCAGTCAGCCCCCGTCCAGAGCCCCTTCAAAGCTAAGTCCCAGTCCCCACGTCTCTGCTCCTAAAAGAAGGGCCCTCAGAGGGGGCGCACAACACTAGGCTTTCAGCGGGGTCACCGGGCGAGGGCATGCAGGAACCCTGCTGCCCTTCACGGCTATACACAGCCTGGACCTGCAGTATTCACGCACCTCAGAGACAGGACAAACAAACCCCCTCAGTTTTCGGGATAAGGGGTCAAGTTGGAAGAGGGCGGGGTAAACAGGGGAGCAGGCCCAGGAAACAGCTAGTGGGGAGACCAGCAGGATCAGTGCTTCACCGAATGTGGCAGCTCGTGAGGAACAGTGGTAGCCCTCAGGGAAGAATCTGAGGAAGAGACTGCTCTTCATGGATGCAAGATCCACTTTTCGAGTCGAACCCAGCCATAAGCAATCCCAACAACAAGGGAAAGGGGCATAGAGCTAGTCCGGGCCAACTATGCTAGTATTCAACATAGGGGCCGGGCGAGGCAGATAAAGATCCTGGCGCAGGCATAGGAGACGCTGGAGTTCTTCTTTGGACACCAGCACAGCGGGTCATGCAGACACGGAGAGTAGGGTTCGTAGAAGCAGATCCGGAAGCAGGTCTCACCAAAGGGAACGAGGGAATAGGCATAGGAAATCTCCAATCTAAGGGTCACAGGAGAAGCCTTCCAGATCAGCCTCAGGCAAGTCACACAGCCACAGATCCCGCTCAGTCTCGCAAGGCACGGGAGTAGGGGCTGCAACAGGAGCACGAGGGAGGGCAGAAGGCATCACCGGCACACCAGCCCGCATTAACCGTCAGCAGCATAACCAAGAACACGGTGAGTTATCTTGTGCGGGGGCATGGGGTGGCGTTAGGGCCAGTGAAAAAGTGAATTAGTAACAGTCTGAGAGCCCTATTGGGCAAGATGGTGAAAGGGGCAGAAAAAGGCTCTGCAAGGAGTCCTTCTCCAGTGGGGGCCTCCACACCCCAGCTGTGGGGCCGATCCATGGTAGAGGTGATTAAAGAGTCATATTTTTGTGAGTTAGCCCATAGGTGTACAAGACAGAGGAGGTCAAGGAAAAAATATGGAGAAACGAATACGTCGACATTTGGAATTGCTATGACTGATATGGTCACAGTCGACAAGGAAATAGTAAGGTCAGCTAAGAGTGAGGAGAGAAAAACAAAGGTGGCTAAAACCTTCGGTAACTGGATCCAGGCATTCAGTGTCTTAGCATCAGTGGTAGGACAAAAGCCCCCAGAAGTGTTCAGAACTGTTTGGGTACCTAGATATGATTTACGGGCCTACAAAACACCGGGGGTCGGCATGGGCGCAGTATGACTGGAGTCAGGCGTAGGTTGTCTCTTGTCTGAGATGTTCTGGAATGCCAAGGCCACCGACTCGTGGCTGTGTATAATGCTAGCCCAAAGGCTCCCGCTCCAACATTCTCAGCGACAAGCAACCAGGGTTTGGTAGTAGCAGGGGAGCAGGCGTGGTGAGGAAGATGGGCCCCTGCTGGCTCTTCAATGAGGGCCATGCAAATTCGGGGTGTCGTTTTCGCCACTATTGCTCCTTTTGTGGTGGAGGTGGGCACTCAGCAGCCAATTATTTTAAAAAGGGTAAACCAACAGGCAGACGCCCAACAGCAACCAGGCCCGATGACCCCAGTGATCGCGGACCGATGGGGCCATGGCTAGACAGGTACCCCCGTAAGGAAGACGCCAGACTCATTTATTCAGGTTTGTCAACGGTTTTACAACCCTTTCAGTTTTCGCAATTCCAGTGTCCGCATCCAACTTAAAATCAATCAGGGAGGCATCAGAGGTAGCGCGAGCCAAGATTCAGGAGGAAGTCAGGTTAGGGCGCATGGCGGCCCCTTTAGCAAGCTACATTTGATAAGGATCTCACCATTGGGTGGTTCCAAAGAAAGAAGTTGGCAAATTTAGGCTCATCCACCACTTATCACACCCAAAAGGTAGCTCAGTGAATGATGGAATTAGCAAAGAATCGTCCTCAGTTTCTTATGTTTTGATTGATAGAGCTGTGGACTTGATAAGAAAGGCAGGTAGGGGTGGTTGTTGCAAAATCTTACCCACTCTGGGTGCGAGTTAGATGGCAGTTAATATATGACATGTGTTTGCCCATGGGCTGTTCCATCTCCTGTTCTTTATTTGAGTGTTCAGCTCCTTTTAGAATGGGTAGTTCGAGTTGAAACAGGGGTAAGTAAGTTCGATCATACATTATCTTGATGATTTTCTGTTTATAGCCCCTGCAGGTTCAAACCAATGTATTTTTCTGTTCAAACATTCGTTTTCTTATGGCCAAGTTAGGAGTGCACAATCAGAAGATAAGACAGTCGCCCAGTGACAGTGTTTTCTTTCCTAGGGAGTTGAGCTTGACCAGTTGAAATGGTTTTTAGGCTCCCCCTAGTCAAACTAGAGAAATTTGCGGCGCGGTAAGTACATTCTACAAGCCAGGAAGGAACATTAGGCAACTTCATCTCTGCTGGGCTCCCTGAACTTTGCTTGCCGCATAATGCCCATGGGTAGGGTTTTCTGTAGGCGCCTGTCCTAGCCACAAAAGGAGCCTATCCCCCATCACCACATCAGAGTGAGCAAGGAGTTGAACAGGATTTAAAGGTATGGCACGAGTATTTACATACATACAATGGCAGGACATGCTTGAAAGAGGCAGAAGCCTCCAACACTGAATGCATCTATACACAGATGCAGCAGGTTCGCTAGGTTTCGGGGCCATCCTAGGTAGTTTATGGTGCGCAAGGTCCTGGCCAGAATCCGGGCAGTAAAGAGATTGTGCAAAAACTTGTCCCTACTTGAATTATTCCCCCTAGTATTGGCTGTAGAACTATGGGTGAAAGGCTGGCAAACAAGCGAATCTGCTTCTGGTCCTACAATCTAGGTGTGTATTTGCCATTTATAAATTGTCCTGTTCTTCTCGACCGGTTCTTGCATTGCTCCGGCACCTGGTACTCCGGTGCTTGGAATTGAACATCTGGTTTGAGCTAGGCACGTACCGGGAGTCGAGAACTGTGTAGCTGATGCTTTGTCTCGCTTTCAATGGCAGATCTTCAGGCGTCTGGCTCCAGAGTCAGCCGGGAGGGGAGGAGTGTCCGAAAACCTATGGGAGATCATGGACAACAGCTCCTGTGCCTGGTACAAGCTTCAGTCACGCCCGCAACTTGGTCAGCACACGGTAAGGCTTGGGTGGAATGGGTAAAGCTAGTCAAGGGAAGGCAGGTGTCTTCTTCTTATCAAGACAGGTTAGAAGTGACATGGAATACTTACAGAACATCGGACCACAGGGTCTTCGGGTTTGGTGGCTCAGTACCATATAGCAGGGGTGTCCTTCTTCTTCCGCTTATTGGGGGCGGCAAGACATCATAAAAGAGTTCCTGTGCTGTCCATTCTCAGAGGCTGGAGGAAGGAACACAAACCGCAAGAATCAAGGAGGCCTCTATCTTTCCAACTTCTAACTCATTATGTCCGTACTCCCAGAGGTTGTTCATTCCCATATGAGTCTCCCTATTTAAGGCTTTGGGGCGATGATGGTGGGGGAATTGGTAGCACCTAGCAAATCAAGATGGGTGGGCTGGCCACCGAGGATGTTTTGTTCCCCTTTAGGAATTAGAATTAAGATTGGCAGATCCAAAACAGATATTTCGCAGAGAGTGACTTCTTATCCATTAGACCTACAAACGGCCCCTTCTGCCCAGTTGAAGTAGTCAAAGAGTTCCAACAGATAAGGGCCCTAAGTCCCGTTTTCCTAGCGATGCCGACAAGTCATTTTTAACACATTTTCAGTTTGAGGCAACTTTGAAAGCGGCACTTAGTAGGCTAGGTTTGAGGGCTAAGGAATTGGGTACGCATTCGAATTGGCGCCGCCACAAAAGCACATAGTTTGGGTTTTTCAGAGGAAGAAGTCAAATGCTTGGGGATGTGGAAATCGAAATGTTATATTCGACAGAGCTAGTGGCTAATTGAATTTCTTTTTCAGGTGGCGTATTTTCCCAACGTATGGTGGTGGGGCACTCATACCTCTCTGGGCAGCGCAAAGGGTGGAATGCCGGCTGGGCGGTCATAACCTGGGGTTTCCAAGCTGCATCCTTGTTCTGGAGTAGCATCAGAGGCTTACACTGGCGTCAAGTTCTCACGGAAGCAGTTTGCATCAGTCGATCCACCCAGCCCCGATACCGTCAGATCCGACCGTAACGAGGCTTTTACCCCAGCTTTAGACATTAGATAGATACTCAAATCTATCTTGTGTCTGCATAGCAATGGCCAGCTTTAGGTAGGGTTAAAGAGTAGGGTGTAAAGGTTGGACTAGATGGACGTATGTCTTTATTCAACCTCAATTATTATGTTTGGATTAGAAAGTAATTGGGAGACATTGTAAATTTAGAACTTCATTTTTAGAACTTCCGAAGTACAACATTCGTTTTTCCGAACTCGTGACATATTTTCGCTGATTATCGAAAATCTGATAATTCTTGAAATGATAACCCTCGATTTCGGCCATACCCTCAAATGTAGCATTTCGGCAATAACCCTAGAATCGGCATAACTCTCAAACGACGTTCGGTAACTCTCAAATTCAGCGTCAACCCTCGAATGTAAGTTTCGGCGATAACCCTCCAATGTATCATTCGGTGACCCTCGAATGTAGCAAAACTCAATGCGGAAACCCAACTAAACCCACCCAAAGTTAGTGTTTAACAAGTTTGGTGATATGTTTGTGTTTCCCAGGTCATATACTTAATGGGTAACTATAGTCAAAAAACAAATTATGTCTCTCATCAATAAATGTTTATGGTCAAACAACTTCAGGCCATTTCCCAGGTGCCGAGACATTTACAGTAAGTTACCATTGCTATATTGTATTTAATTAGAACTTTTCAAATATTTGACTCTCACTGACTTAATGAGTTTGTTTTCGAACTATAGAACTTTAGAACTTTTACTGAAGTTCTATAGCTCGGAAACTAACTTTAGGAAGTTCGCCCATCTCTAGTAGCTATAGGTGAGTTGTTGAATAAAGTTGTGACAGCCTATTTTATTTCCTCTGGAACAGCACATATGTGAGGTTGATTCACCTGATTATGGTGATTTTGGACCTCTGGTGGTTATGCCTGTCCGTTTCTCATAACGATTCAGTCTGGTTCCGCTGTAGCTTGCTTGGACGTGTGATGTGTTGGGTTGCTGGTGAGGTCCCCCCTTGTCTCTATGGGTTTTTTTTAGTTGGAACAATCTGTATGAGTTTGGAATTTGTGGCTGGTAATAAATTCCCCATTATATACCTGTTGGCCCTACTGAATGTAGGAGAGTGTCCCACACAACTGCCATTTTATGGTTTTCTAGTGTCCCTGTCACAGGTATCCCACCCATCCTGGATCGTCCAGGAGTCTCCCTCATTCTGGGGTGGTCTCCTGCACTCCCGCGAGACCACCCAGACTCCCGGACTGAGAGGAGACTTAAGTCTCCTCCAAGTCATGCCCACTTGCAAAACCAATTGACTCGAGTATAAGCCGAGGGTAGCAATTATGACCACTATGCCTTCTGATTCTGATTGTTCTGAGGCTTTAGTTGCCCTTTAAATGGACAGCAGAATTCCCATGTCCATTTAAAGGAAACTAAAACCTCAAAACAACACAGAATCAGAAGGCAATCTTTTTAACAATAGATACCATCCTCCTGATTCTGTATTGCTTTGAGGCATAAGTTGCCCTTTAAATGGACGTAATCCCATACAGTAAACCCCAGTTCCTTGGCAGATGCTTTAATTGTGGAGTTGTAGTTTACAAACATCTGCAGTGGCAAGGAATTGGGGGTTATTGTATTGGATTACTGCCCCCCCGAGAGCCCCTACAGTTCAGTGTTAACTTGCCTTTAATCCATCTTACTTCAGTGTGCAATCTGGCTGCTTGCTCCATCTGCCCACCTCTTCACTATTTGGCGCTGAGTAGTGATGTCAGCCGGCAGATGCAGAGCTAGTTTCGGTTTCAATATCATCATATATTATGTTATGTTATGTTAACTCCACTCCCTTTTTTTAAGTGTATTTTACTTATACCCACTTTCCTAATGATTAGTAACAAGGTTAAACAAAAACTAGTTATTTTGAAAGTCAAGTGATTTTATCAAAATGTTCAAATTTCATGCATATAATATTACAAGGTATAGTAACATTAATCAATAAAAAGCAATTTATAAAACTGCAGACGCTAAACAAAAGATATATCTGTTGATTCAATTAGATCAACTGGACTTGAAGTTGAGGTTCTTGAAGACATTTCACTAGTCATCCGATTGGCTTTCTCAATTCAGAATGACTTGTACAGAATCTGTGGCAATTATGTACCCTGGATAATCCCAATTAGCATATCCCAGCCAGGTGTTAAGGGCGTGATTGGATAGTGGCTAAGAGGTGCCAATACAGCCCAGAGTAAGGTGTCAACACAGCATTGCACATGGCAGACAGTTGGTGTCGAAACCCCCCACCTCTATTTAGGTGGTTTCTTTATTTAACACCTCTCTTGAACCGTCACGTTCCTTTGCCAATATGTTAACATTACAATCTTCAAGGTGAAACGTCTTCAAGAACTAAACTTCAAGTCCAGTTGATCAATTGAATAGAACAGATATACCATGACTGGATGAAAGAGAACCTTCACAAGCATAACAAAAGATATTTATGATATTCTAGCAATAGTATAGTATATCATTTTGTATAGAAAAATAACAACCTATAATATAACGTTGACTGTATAATTGGAGTTCACTACATTATTACCGCAATAAACTTAAATAAAAATTAAAAGAAAATTTTAAAAAGTTCTAGTACAAGGGCTAAATTACGATTTATATGTTTTGTTACATTAACATGTTTTAGAACCTTGCATACCCAAGTTTTTCTTTTAATTACGAATGAAACAGGCAAATAAATATTACATTTTACGCAACAGAGGTTTTGTTCAAAAACACAAAATGGAGATCTGTGTCTCTTAGTCAAAAAAAAATCTTTACACAAACAGCAGCACTGTTTTCTCTAAAATTTCTCTCATCAAGAAAGTAATGATGCCAACCTCCTAAAGAAAAACCCAAGGCATGGGCCTGGCACTAAAATATAAGAATGGCCCGCACCTTATATTAAACATTAGACCAAGGTGGCAAGACACAAGGAGAGTCTGTAATTATTATCTGCTCCGAGGTAGGGACAGAGCATAGAGCTGGTACTGGTATTTATGAAACTGCATCCATCAGGAGTAGGCAGTCTCCTACCTGCCAACAGCTTTTACCACACCTTTGATCTGTAAAAATCACAACTAGTTACAACCCTGCTGCCGACCTGCCTGTATTTGTAAAACGCCCATTGGGGAGCAGGATTGGGGCCTTTTTTCCTAAATAGGATAGGTTTTAAATCCTGTACTTGTTGAGTTGGTACGTTGCCAACAAAATACAAAGGGAAAAATGAATTGGTTGGAATATTGTGCTCAATGAAGTTCAGAGTAAGATGTCATTATTTTTTAAATTATCTTTTTATAAACCTCTACCTAGTTATTCTACAGTCTTTATTTTTGAAAATTTCATACCCTTTGCTATGGTCAGTAGTGAGCTGCCCTTTCAGGTTCTTCAATGATTATTCATCCTTCCGAGATGCAAACTTCCTTGGAATGTTCCTGCAGTAATTTCTCCTGATTGGCTGTTGGATGGGTAACCATGCTCAAATCTCTACTGAGCAACTGAAAAGTTCTTACCAACAATTTTTATAGTTCTATAGCCCTTCTCCTGATGGCTGTTGGAGGGTCAACCATGCTCAAATCTCTACTGAGCAACAGAAAAGTTCTTACCAACAATTTCTATAGTTCTACAGCCCTCTCCTGATGGCTGTTGGATGGGTCAACCATGCTCAAATCTCTACTGAGCAACTGAAAAGTTCTTACCAACAATTTCTATGTTCTACAGCCCTTAGCACTTATATCAGCCTTTTATCATTTGAATGTTGGGATTATAGTTTTGAAAGAACATTTTAAAGATTTTTCAACAGTTCTACAGTACAGTTTATTTGCACCATTAATTATACACACTGGTTTTGATTTGTTGGTTTTAATCTACTTCATCTATCAATCTGAAAGCATCCGCACTAAGAAAATTAATGAATTATAGGATACCACCGAAAATAGCATTTATCTATAGATTTACTTGAAATTGCTGCAATATTTTTTGCTTTCCAGTACACATTGAGCACTTCAAATAGCCTTTTGTGCGCGTACAGTCACAACTCCCTTGAGAAGACAACAGTCTTTTCCTGTACTGGTCTGTAACATGATTGGCTACAAATATCTAGTGGGCAGTGCTGTAAACAAGCACCTGCAGTAGCTCAGGACTAGGTATCTGTGATAAACATTACAGTCAGTGACTAAATCAGTGGGCTGGACTGTAAGACTCTAAGGGCCTCATTACCCACGATGGCTCCGTGTAAATGTCCCCATGCGAATATATTGCATAAGCTATTGCGAGTAAACCCCAAAAGGGATTTACTCAAAGTGTGATTTTAAAGGCAATTATTTGCTGGTGCTACATGTGAGCAGAATTGATATTAAATTGTGAGCGCCAGCTGCACAGGTATGTTTTGCAAGATATAAATTGGTTAGCGCAAACTACGTATGAAGTATCTGTGTGTATGTGCAGTGTCAGATCACACCTCCTGACCTCAGTCACATGCTTCCTTGCTTTATCTGTTCTGTAAAAGGATTGGCTAGATATTATTAATGGGTGTGACCAATTGTAACAAGTTTCTGCCATAGCTAAGGACTGAGCGTGTGCAGAACATAATGGTCGTTGACCAAACGTGTGATACTAGATGCTGAGAAGTAAAGCACAAACCATATGTTATTTAGGTAAATTTCCCAGCGCCCGTATCAAAATGAGAGGTAAGACACAGATTACTGGCTTTATATAAGGTGTTCTGCCTTCTGGTTCAGTTTAGTTCTGTGGCTTTAGTTGCCCTTTAAAAAAAGGGGGGGGGAAACGACAGCTGATACTACAATTGTGACAAAGATGTTTTTCATTTCTGAGTCAAGTTGTTTTGTAACCCTGGTTAATAGGTACATACATTTCCTATGCCTCGGGTACCAAGCTTCATTTGTAAACCCTGTGGTTCTTCAGAATCAAACTATTATTAAGATTAATATATGTCTAAAAAGTTTCATTTTCTGCACAATTCTAGTCGTAAATCTGAACAACACCATTTATTTAAGACGGGGCTAAATCATCTTATTTAAATAAGAAATCAAAGGAAATTATTTTAATAGTAATAAACTTGTTTTGTCAGGAACTCATCTGAGCTGAAAACATCCACAAAGGTTATGTACCCACTGGAAACCTCCTTAATTGTAACAGTAAAATTAATTAGTGGTGTGCTGACGTGTTGAAAGTAATGTTTTATTGCTTTTTGGCTCTGTATGCTGTTTAAAAAAAACAAAAAACAGCTCCAGAGTCTCCCAGCTGCTTCCCCTCCTTTCTCTTCAAAACAAAACAGGTTGCATGGGTAATGCCAATGAGTCTGTAGATAAAGATGTTGGACTGATCGTAACGATCTAACGTACGTAGCCTAAGCTGTCCATGCACTTGGAATGTGTTAAAGCTGATGCAATGTTTGATCTGAGGAATCGGCATTAACATGTTATTACCCGGCAGTTCTTGCCTTAGTTGTTCCATGGCCAGTCTGTTAACAATCAATGTTACAGCTGTAAGGTCAGTCTTATGTAGATTGAAAGATCAGGTTCAGAAAACATTGCGGGTAAGTAACCAGTGTATGGGCACCTTAATGCTACACAAGTTAGATTCTGTTGGCAGCTCGCACTGGGAATGAAAGACAAAACATTAGAACTAATATCTAATCACCTGTATATTAATCAAAACACTTTGCCATTTGGGGTTAGAAACCCTTTACTTGTGACAAGTCTAGGGCAAACCTGGGCAAAGTAAGGCATGGGGCTATATGCAACCCTTTGTCGCCCCTGACTGGCTCCTCAAATACTAGCACCTGTACCCCAAAAAATCTTAATATAAAAGGCCTGATCAGTTGGTAATTGAATTTAATGAAAGGATCTAAATATTACACACCTTGTATTAAAATTGCAACTAAAATAATTAAATACCCCAAACATTTTAAACCTATTGGTCTGGCCCTTCACGACAATCCAAGTTTCTCATGCGCTTCCCTGTGAAATCTAACTGCCCAGCCCTGGTCTAGGGATAAACAAATGCAGACCAACTATTACCTGTACAGTCTATTAATTGATCAAGTAAAGGGCATGTCCACCCCCAGAATGAAATTATACTTCCAGTTGCCAGTTTTCTTCCAAAATACAGTCAGTCCAGCTGTGACTTACTTGTAGGCTAATGACTGACTGCATTCAGCTGTGCAGAAGCGTGACAGGGAAAGGTAAAGGCGGGAGATGGGCAACTAAAACGTCTAGTGGATTTGGGGGGGGAAGGTAAGTGTGTATTTTTATTCTGGGAGTGCGCATGCCCTTTAAAGTGTTAAGTGGGCTTGGTAAGCTCTTAGTTCTTTTGGATTGTAATACCACCTGTGCCGTAATACCCATATTTACATCTCTGCCCCTGCCCCTGACCTCGTTATTCTGACAATCCCGGGTCCGACTGCCTAAATGTCATCTCTGCTTTTATGTCTTCCCCTTTCTCAAACTCGACATGGCTAAGACTGAACTTGTCATTTTTCCACCTTCTCAATCTTCCCCCCTACCTAACACCACATCAATACTCTAATTCTGTTGGTTCAGCTCAAAAACATCTCAAGCATTCATCTCTTCCTTTCACAGAACGCTACCAAAATTCTCAAAACTCACCTCTTCAGGGCTGGAGATGGACTAGAACTCGTACCCAAGTTCAAGCCAAACTTTCTGACGAACTCGAACTATTCAAACTAGTTCAGGTTCGAACTAGTTCATTTTTCGGAGTCGCCACTGTATTTTCAATAATTATCGTAAATTGATAATTATTGAATTTAGGACCTTTTGCTAACCCTAGAATATATCATGCGCTAACCCTCAAATGTATGTTAGTTTCTGGTAACCCTCGAATGTAAGGATCGTCGTTTCTGCTAACCCTAGAATGTATCGTTCGCTAACCCTTGAATGTAGCCTTCGTTTTCGGGGCTTCTCCAGTTATACTCCCTCCTGTACAGCTGGTACTTCTCCAGTCATACTCCCTCCAGTACAGTTGGTACTCTCCAGTAATACACCCTTCAGTTCAGCTGGTACTTATCAGTAATACACCCTCCAGTACAGCTGGTGCTTCTCCAGTTATACTCCCTCCAGTACAGCTGGTACTTATCCGTAATACACCCTTCAGTTCAGTGGTACTTATCCAGTAATACACCCTCCAGTACAGCTGGTACTTCTCCAGTATACCCTCAGTACAGCTGGTGCTTCTCCAGTAATACACCCTCCAGTACAGCTGGTACTTCTCCAGTTATACTCCCTCCAGTACAGCTGGTACTTCCAGTAATACACCTTCAGTTCAGCTGGTACTTATCCAGTAATACACCCTCCAGTACAGCTGGTGCTTCTCCAGTTATACTCCCTCCTGTAAGCTGGTACTTCTCAGTCATACTCCTCCGGTACAGCTGGTACTTCTCCAGTAATACATCCTTCAGTTCAGCTGGTGCTTCTCCAGTTATACTCCCCTCCTGTACAGCTGGTACTTCTCCAGTCATACTCCCTCCAGTACAGCTGGTACTTCTCCAGTAATACACCCTTCAGTTCAGCTGGTACTTATCCAGTAATACACCCTCCAGTACAGCTGGTACTGGTAATACACCCTTCAGTTCAGCTGGTACTTATCCAGTAATACACCCCCAGTACAGCTGGTACTTCTCCAGTAATACACCCTTCAGTACAGCTGGTACTTCTCCAGTAATACAACCCTTCAGTACAGCTGGTACTTCTCCAGTAATACACCCTTCAGTACAGCTGGTATTCTCAGTAATACACCCTTCAGTTCAGCTGGCACTTATCCAGTAATACAACCTCCAGTACAGCTGGTGCTTCTCAGTTATACTCCCTCCTGTACAGCTGGTACTTTCCAGTCATACTCCCTCAGTACAGCTGGTACTTCTCTAGTAATACACCTTCAGTTCAGCTGGTACTTATCCAGTAATACACCCTCCAGTACAGCTGGTACTTCTCCAGTAATACACCCTCCAGTACAGCTGGTGCTCTCCAGTTATACTTCTCCTGTACAGCTGGTACTTCTCCAGTCATACTCCCTCCAGTACAGCTGGTACTTCTCCAGTAATACACCCTTC
The DNA here is from genome assembly GCA_019447015.1 of Hymenochirus boettgeri. Lineage (NCBI taxonomy): Eukaryota > Metazoa > Chordata > Amphibia > Anura > Pipidae > Hymenochirus > Hymenochirus boettgeri. The sequence continues at coordinate 74,400,356 of CM033476.1, read as the reverse complement.
AGTTCAGCTGGTACTTATCCAGTAATACACCCTCCAGTACGCTGGTGCTTCTCCAGTTATACTCCCTCCAGTACAGCTGGTACTTATCCAGTAATACACCCTCCAGTACAGCTGGTACTTCTCCAGTAATACACCTTCAGCACAGCTGGTACTTCTCCAGTAATACACCCTCCAGCACAGCTGGTACTTTTCAGTAATACACCCTCCAGTACAGCTGGTATGTCTCCAGTAATACACCCTCCAGTACAGCTGGTACTTCTCCAGTAATACACCCTCTAGTACAGCAGGTACTTTTCCAGTATACACCCTTCAGTTAGCTGGTACTTTTTCAGTAATACAACCCTTCAGTACAGCTGGTACTTCTCCAGTAATACACCCTTCAGTTCAGCTGGTACTTTTCAGTAATACACCCTTCAGTACAGCTGGTACTTCTCCAGTAATACACTTCAGTTCAGCTGGTACTTATCCAGTAATACACCCTCCAGTACAGCTGGTGCTTCTCCAGTTAACTCCCTCCAGTACAGCTGGTATATCCAGTAAACACCCTCCAGTACAGCTGGTACTTCTCCAGTAATACACCTTAGCACAGCTGGTACTTCTCCAGTAATACACCCTCCAGCCCAGCTGGTACTTTTCAGTAATACACCCTCCAGTACAGCTGGTACGTCTCCAGTAATACACCCTCCAGTACAGCTGGTACTTCTCCAGTAATACACCCTCTAGTACAGCAGGTACTTTCAGTAATACACCCTCCAGTACAGCTGGTACTTTTTCAGTAATACACCCTCCAGTACAGCTGGTACGTCTCCAGTAATACACCTCCAGCACAGCTGGTACTTCTCCAGTAATACACCCTCTAGTACAGCGGTACGTCTCCAGTAATACACCCTCCAGCACAGCTGGTACTTCTCCAGTAATGCACCCTCTAGTACAGCAGGTACTTTTCCAGTAATACACCCTCCAGTACCGCTGGTACTTTTTCAGTAATACACCCTCCAGTACAGCTGGTACTTTTTCAGTAATACACCCTCCAGCACAGCTGGTAATTCTCCAGTAATACACCCTCTAGTACAGCGATACTTCCCAGTATACTCCCTCCAGTACAGCTGGTATCTCCAGTAATACACCCTCCAGTTCAGCTGGTACTTCTCCAGTTACACTCTCTCCAGTACAGCTGATTCTTCTCCAGTTATACTCCCTCCAGTATAGCTGGTATTCTCCAGTAATACACCCTCCAGTTCAGCGGTAATTCTTTCCAGTTACACTCTCTCCAGTACAGCTGGTGCTTCTCCAGTTATACTCCTCCAGTACAGCTGGTACTTCTCCAGTTATACTCCCCTCCAGTACAGCTGGTACTTCTCAGTAATACACCCTCCAGCACAGCTCGTACTTCTCCTGTAATACACCCTCTAGTAAGCTGGTACTTTTCCAAATACACCCTCCGTACAGCGGTACTTTTCAGTAACACACCTCCAGTACAGCTGGTACTTTTTCAGTAATACACCCTCCAGCACAGCTGGCACTTCTCCAGTAATACACCCTCTAATACAGCTGGTACTTTTCAGTAATACCCCCTCCAGTACAGCTGGTACTTTTTCAGTAATACACCCTCCAGCACAGCTGGTACTCTCCAGTAATACACCCTCTAGTACAGCTGGTACTTCTCCAGTAATAACACCTCCAGCACAGCTGGTACTTCTCCAGTAATACACCTGCCAGTACAGCTGGTATTCTCGAGTAATGAAGTACCAGCTGAACTGGAGGGTGTATTACTGGAGAAGTACCAGCTATACTGGAGGGAGTATAACTGGAGAAGAATCAGCTGTACTGGAGAGAGTGTAACTGGAGAAGTACCAGCTGAACTGGGTAATACACCCTCCAGCACAGCTGGTACTTCTCCAGTAATACACCCTCCAGCACAGCTGGTACTTTGGTGCGTTGTTTGCAAAATCTTTACCCTCCTCGGGTGCGAGTTAGATGGCAGTTAATATATACATGTGTTTGCCCATGGGCTGTTCCATCTCCTGTTCTTTATTTGAGTGTTCAGCTCCTTTTAGAATGGGTAGTTCGAGTTGAAACAGGGGTAAGTAAGTTCGATCATACTATTATCTTGATGATTTTCTGTTTATAGCCCCTGCAGGTTCAACCAATGTATTTTTCTGTTGCAAACATTTCGTTTTCTTATGGCCAAGTTAGGAGTGCCACAATCAGAGATAAGACAGTCGGCCCAGTGACAGTGTTTTCTTTCCTAGGGATTGAGCTTGACACAGTTGAAATGGTTTTTAGGCTCCCCCTAGTCAAACTAGAAGAAATTTGCGGCGCGGTAAGTACATTCTTACAAGCCAGGAAGGTACATTAAGGCAACTTCATCTCTGCGGGGCTCCTGAACTTTTGCTTGCCGCATAATGCCCATGGGTAGGTTTTCTGTAGGCGCCTGTCCCTAGCCACAAAAGGAGCTCTATCCCCCCTCACCACATCAGAGTGAGCAAGGAGTTGAAACAGGATTTAAGTATGGCAACGTATTTTACATATACACTGGCAGGACATGCTTGCAAGAGGCAAAGCCTCCAACACTGATGCATCTATACACAGATGCAGCAGTTCGCTAGGTTTCGGGGCCATCCTAGGTAGTTTATGGTGCGCAGGGTCCTGGCCAGAATCCTGGGCAGTAAAGAGATTGTGCAAAAAACTTGTCCCTACTTGAATTATTCCCCATATAGTGGCTGTAGAACTATGGGGTGAAAGGCTGGCAACAAAGCGAATCTGCTTCTGGTCCTACAATCTAGGTGTCGTATTTGCCATTATAATTGTCCTGTTCTTCTCGACCGGTTCTTGCATTGCCCGGCACCTGGTACTCCGGTGCTTGGAATTGAACATCTGGTTTGAGCTAGGCACGTACCGGGAGTCGAGAACTGTGTACTGATGCTTTGTCTCGCTTTCAATGGCAGATCTTCAGGCGCTGGCTCCAGAGTCGAGCCGGGGGGAGGAGTGTCCGAAACACCTATGGGAATCATGGACAACAGCTCCTGTGCCTGGTACAAGCTTCAGTCACCCCGCAACTTGGTCAGCACACGGTAGGCTTGGGTGGAATGGGTAAAAGCTAGTCAAGGGAAGGGAGGCAGTGTCTTCTTCTTATCAAGACAGTTAGAAGTGACATTGGAATACTTACAGAACATCAGGACCACAGGGTCTTCGGGTTTGGTGGCTCAGACCATATAGCAGGGGTGTCCTTCTTCTTCCGCTTATTGGGGGCGGCAAGACATCATAAAAGATTTCCTGGTGCTCCATTCTCAGAGCTGGAGGAAGGAACACAAACCGCAAGAATCGGGGCCTTATCTTTCCAACTTCTAACTAATTTATGTTCCGTACTCCCAGAGGTTTGTTCATTCCCATATGAGTCTACCCTATTTAAGGCTTTGGGGCGATGATGGTGGGGGAATTGGTAGCACCTAGCAATCAAGATGGGTGGGCTGGCCACCGAGGATGTTTTTGTTTCCCCTTTAGGAATTAGAATTAAGATTGGCAGATCCAAAACAGATATTTTCGCAGAGAGTGACTTCTTATCCATTAGACCTACAAACGGCCCCTTCTGCCCATTTGAAGTAGTCAAAGAGTTCCAACAGATAGGGCCCTAAGTCCCGTTTTCCTAGCGCATGCCGACAAGTCATTTTTAACACATTTTCAGTTTGAGGCAACTTTGAAAGCGGCACTTAGTAGGCTAGGTTTGAGGGCTAAGGAATTGGGTACGCATTCGAATTGGCGCCGCCACAAAGCACATAGTTTTGGGTTTTTCAGAGGAAGAAGTCAAATGCTTGGGGATGTGGAAATCGAAATGTTATATTCGACCAGAGCTAGTGGCTAATTGAATTTCTTTTTCAGGTGGCGTATTTCCCAACGTATGGCTGGTGGGGCACTCATACCTCTTCTGGCAGCGCAAAGGGTGAATGCCGGCTGGGCGGTCATAACCTGGGTTTCCAAGCTGCATCCTTGTTCTGGATTAGCATCAGAGGCTTACACTGGCGTCAAGTTCTCACGGAAGCAGTTTGCATCAGTCGATCCACCCAGCCCCGATACCGTCAGATCCGACCGTAACGAGGCTTTTACCCCAGCTTTAGACATTAGATAGATATCCAATCTATCTTGTGTCTGCATAGCATATGGCCGCTTTAGTAGGGTTAAAGAGTGGGTGTAGGTTGGACTAGATGGACGTATGTCTTTATTCAACCTCTATTATGTTTGGATTAGAAAGTAATTTGGGAGACATTGTTAATTTTAGAACTTCATTTTTAGAACTTCCCGAAGTACAAACATCTTTTTTTCCGAACTCGCTGACATATTTTCGCTGATTATCGAAAATCTGATAATTCTTGAAATGATAACCCTCGATTTCGCCATAACCCTCAAATGTAGCATTTCGGCAATAACCCTAGAATGCGGCATAACTCTCAACGTACTCGTTCGGTAACTCTCAAATTCAGCGTCAACCCTCGAATGTAGTTTCGGCGATAACCCTCCAATGTATCATTCGGTGACCCTCGAATGTAGCAAAACTCAATGCGGAAACCCAACTAAACCCCACCAAATTTAGTGTTAAACAAGTTTTGGTGATATGTTTGTGTTCCCAGGTCTATACTTAATGGGTAACTATAGTCAAAAAACAAATTATGATCTCTCATCATAAATGTTTATGGTCAACAACTTCAGGCCATTTCCCAGGTGCCAGAGACATTTACAGTAAGTTACCATGGCTATATTGTATTTAATTAGAACTTTTCAAATTATTTGACTCTCACTGACTTTAATGAGTTTGTTTTCGAACTATAAACTTTAGAACTTTTACTGAAGTTCTATAGCTCGGAAACTAACTTTAGGAAGTTCGCCCATCTCTAGTAGCTATGGTGAGTTGTTGAATTAAGTTGTGACAGCCTATTTTATTTCCTCTGGAACGAACTATGTGGGAGGTTGATTCACCTGATTATGGTGATTTTGGACCTCTGGTGGTTATGCCTGTCCAGTTTCTCATAACCGATTCATCTGGTTCCGCTGTAGCTTGCTTGACTGTGTGATGTGTTGGGTTGCTGGTGAGGTCCCCCTTTGTCTCTATGGGTTTTTTTTAGTTGGAACAATCTGTATGAGTTTGGAATTTGTGCTGGTAATAATTCCCCATTATATACCTGTTGGCCCTACTGAATGTAGGAGGAGTGTCCCACACACTGCACTTTTATGGTTTTCTAGTGTCCCTGTCACAGGTATCCCACCCATCCTGGATCGTCCAGGATCTCCCTCATTCTGGGGTGGTCTCCGCACTCCCGCGAGACCCACACCGACTCCCGGACTTGAGAGGAGACTTAAGTCTCCTCCCAGTCATGCCCACTTTGCAAAACCAATTGACTCGAGTATAAGCCGAGGGTAGCAATTATGACCACTACTGCCTTCTGATTCTGATTGTTCTGAGGCTTTAGTTGCCCTTTAAATGGACACAGAATTCCCATTTCCATTTAAAGGGAAACTAAAACCTCAAAACAACACGAATCAGAAGGCAATCTTTTTAACAATAGATACCATCCCTCCTGATTCTGTATTGCTTTGAGGCATAAGTTGCCCTTTAAATGGACAGTAATCCCATACAGTAAACCCCAGTTCCTTGGCAGATGCTTTAATTGCTGAGAGTTGTAGTTTTACAAACATCTGCAGTGGCAAGGAATTGGGGGTTATTGTATTGGATTACTGCCCTCCCCCCGAGAGCCCCTCACAGTTCAGTGTTAACTTGCCTTTAATCCATCTTACTTCAGTGTGCAATCTGGCTGCTTGCTCCACATCTGCCCACCTCCTTCACTATTTGGCGCTGATAGTGATGTCAGCCGGCAAGATGCAGAGCTAGTTTCGGTTCAATATCATCATATATTATTTTATGTTATGTTAACTCCACTCCCTCTTTTTTTAAGTTGTATTTTACTTTATCCCACTTTCCTAATGATTAGTAACAAGGTTAAACAAAAACTAGTTATTTGAAAAGTCAAGTGATTTTATCAAAATGTTCAATTTCATGCATATAATATTACAGATAGTAACATTAATCATATAAAAACATATTTATAAAACTGCAGACGCTAAACAAAAGATATACTGTTGCATTCAATTAGATCAACTGGACTTGAGTTGATTTCTTGAAGACATTTCACTAGTCACCGATTGGCTTTCTCAATTCAGAATACTTGTACAAGAATCTGTGGCAATTATGTACCCTGGATTCCCAATTAGCATATCACAGCCAGGTTTAAGGGCGTGATTGGATAGTGGCTAAGAGGTGCCAATACGCCCAGAGTAAGGTGTCAACACAGCATTGCACATGCAGACAGTTGGTGTCGAAACCCCCCACCTCTATTTAGGCTTGGTTTCTTTATTTACACCCCTCTCTTGAACCAGTCACGTTCCTTTGCCAATATGTTAACATTACAATCTTCAAGGTGAAACGTCTTCAAGAACTAAACTTCAAGTCCAGTTGATCTAATTGAATAGAACAGATATACCATGACCTGGATGAAAGAGAACCTTCACAAGCATAAACAAAAGATATTTATATATTCTAGCAATAGTATAGTATTCATTTTGTATAGAAAATAAAAACCTATATATAACGTTGACTGTATAATTGGAGTTCACTACATTTATTACCGCAATAAACTTAAATAAAAAATTAAAAGAAATTTTAAAAAGTTCTAGTACAAGGGCTAAATTACGATTTATATGTTTTGTTACATTAACATTTTTAGAACCTTGCACTACCCCAGTTTTTCTTTTAATACGTATGAAACAGCAAATAAATATTCATTTTACGCAACAAGGTTTTGTTCACAAACACACAAATGGAGATCTGTGTCTCTTAGTCAAAAAAAATCTTTACCACATGGCAGCACTGTTTTTCTCTAAAATTTCTCCTCATCAAAGAAAGTAATGATGCCAACCTCCTAAAGAAAAACCCAAGGCATGGGCCTGGCACTAAATCCCATAAGAATGGCCCGCACCTTATATTAAAACATTAGACCACAGGTGGCAAGACCACAAGAAGTCTGTAATTATTATCTTGCTCCGAGGTAGGGACAGAGCATAGAGCGGGTACTGGTATTTTATGAAACTGCATCCATCAGGAGTAGGACGTCTCCTACCTGCCAACAGCTTTTACCACACCTTTGATCTGTTAAAATCACACTAGTTACACCCTGCTGCCGACCTGCCTGTATTTGTAAACTGCCCATTTTGGGGAGCAGGATTGGGGGCCTTTTTTCCTAAATAGGATAGGTTTTAAATCCTGTACTTGTTGAGTTGGTACGTTGCCAACAAAATACAAAGGGAAAAATGAATTGGTTGGAATATTGTGCTCAATGAAGTTCAGAGTAATGTCATTATTTTTTAAATTATCTTTTTATATAACCTCTACCTAGTTATTCTACAGTCTTTATTTTTGAATTTCATTCAACCCTTTGCTATGGTCAGTAGTGAGCTGCCCTTTCAGTTCTTCAATGATTATTCATCCTTCCGAGATGCAAACTTCCTTGGAATTTCCTAGCAGTAATTTCTCCTGATTGGCTGTTGGATGGGTAACCATGCTCAAATCTCTACTAGGCAACTGAAAAGTTCTTACCAACAATTTTTATAGTTCTATACCCTTCTCCTGATTGGCTGTTGGATGGGTCAACCATGCTCAAATCTCTACTGAGCAACAAAAAGTTCTTACCAACAATTTCTATAGTTCTACAGCCCTCTCCTGATGGGCTGTTGGATGGGTCAACCATGCTCAAATCTCTACTGAGCAACTGAAAAGTTCTTACCAACATTTTCTATAGTTCTACAGCCCTTAGAGCACTTCTATTCAGCCTTTTATCATTTGAATGTTGGATTATAGTTTTGAAAGAACATTTTAAAGATTTTCACAGTTCTACAGTACAGTTTATTTGCACCATTAATTATACACACGGGTTTTGATTTGTTGTGTTTAATCTACCTCATCTATCAACTCGGAAAGCACCGCACTAAAAAATTAATGAATTATAGGATACCACCGAAATAGCATTTATCTATAGATTTACTTGAAATTGCTGCAATTTTTTTGCTTTCCAGTACACATTGAGCACTTCAAATAGCCTTTTGTGCGCGTACAGTCACAACTCCCTTGAGAAGATCAAACAGTCTTTTCCTGTACTGGTCTGTAACATGATGGGCTACAAATATCTAGTGGGCAGTGCTGTAACAGCACCTGCAGTAGCTCAGGACTAGTATCTGTGATAAACTTACAGTCAGTGACTAAATCAGTGTGGCTGGACTGTAAGACTCTAAGGGCCTCATTTACCCACGATGGCTCGTGTAAATGTCCCCATGCGAATATATTGCATAAGCTATTGCGAGTAAAACCCCAAAAGGGATTTACTCAAAGTGTGATTTTAACGGCAATTATTTGCTGGTGCTACATGTAAGCAGAATTGATATTAAATTGTGAGCGCCAGCTGCACGGTATGTTTTGCAAGATATTAAATTGGTTAGCGCAACTTACGTATGAAGTATCTGTGTGTATGTGCAGTGTCAGATCACACCTCCTGACCTCAGTCACATGCTTCCTTGCTTTATCTGTCCTGTAAAGGATTGGCTAGATATTATTAATGGGTGTGACCAATTGTAACAAGTTTCTGCATAGCTAAGGACTGAGCGTGTGCAGAACATAATGGTCGTTGACCAAACTGTTGATACTAGAATGCTGGAAGTAAAGCACAACCATATGTTATTTAGGTAAATTTCCCAGCGCCCGTATCAAAATGAGAGGTAAGACACAGATTACTGGCTTTATATACAAGGTGTTCTGCCTTCTGGTTCAGTTTAGTTCTGTGGCTTTAGTTGCCCTTTAAAAAAAGGGGGGGGGAAACGACAGCTGATACTTACAATTGTGACAAAGATTGTCTTTCATTTCTGAGTCAAGTTGTTTTTGTAACCCTGGTTAATGGTACATACATTTCCTATGCCTCGGGTACCAAGCTTCATTTGTAACCCCTGTGGTTCTTCAGAATCAAACTATTATTAAGATTAATAATATGTCTAAAATGTTTCATTTTCTGCACAATTCTAGTCGTAAATCTGAACAACACCATTTATTTAAGACGGGGCTAAATCATCTTATTTAAATAAGAATCAAAGGAAATTATTTTATAGTAAAAACTTGTGTTTGTCAGGAACTCATCTAGCTGAAAACATCCACAAAGGTTATGTACCCACTGGAAACCTCCTAATTGTAACAGTATAAATTAATTAGATGTGTGTGGCTGACGTGTTGAAGTAATGTTTTATTGCTTGTTTGGCTCTGTATGCTGTTTAAAAAAAAAACAAAAAAACGCTCCAGACGTCTCCCAGCTGCTTCCCCTCCTTTCTCTCAAAACAAAACAGGTTGCTGGGTAATGCCAGATTCTGTAGATAAAGATTGTTGGACTGATCGTAACGATCTAACGTACGTAGCCTAAGCTGTCCATGCACTTGGAATGTGTTAAAGCTGATGCAATGTTTGATCTGAGGAATCGGCATTAACATGTTATTACCCGGCAGTTTCTTGCCTTAGTTGTTCCATGGCCAGTCAGTGTTAACAATCAATGTTACAGCTGTAAGGTCAGTCTTATGTAGATTGAAAGATCAGGTTCAGAAAACATTGCGGGTTAACCAGTGTATGGGCACCTTAATGCTCCACAAGTTAGATTCTGTTGGCAGCTCGCACTGGGAATGAAAGACAAACATTAGTAAACTAATATCTAATCACCTGTATATTTAATCAAAACACTTTGCCATTTGGGGTTAGAAATCCCTTTACTTGTGACAAGTCTAGGGCAAACCTGGGCAAATTAAGGCATGGGGCTATATGCAACCCTTTGTCTGCCCCTGACTGGGCTCCTCAAATACTAGCACCTGTACCCCAAAAAATTAATATTAAAAGGCCTGATCAGTTGGTTATTGAATTTAATGCAATGGATCTAAAATATTACACACCTTGTATTAAAAATTGCAACTAAAATAATTAATACCCCAAACATTTAAACCTATTGGTCTGGCCCTTCACGACAATCCAAGTTTCTCATGCGCTTCCCTGTGAAATCTAACGGCCCCCCGGTCTAGGGATAAACAAATGCAGACCAACTATTACCTGTACAGTCTATTAATTGATCAATGTAAAGGGCATGTCCACCCCCAGAATGAATTATACTTCCAGTTGCCAGTTTTCTTCCAAAATACGTCAGTCCAGCTGTGACATTACTTGTAGGCTAATGACTGACTGCATTCAGCTGTGCGAAGCGTGACAGGGAAAGGTAAAGGGGGAGATGGGCAACTAAAACGTCTAGTGGATTTGGGGGTGGGAAGGTAAGTGTGTATTTTTATTCTGGGAGTGCGCATGCCCTTTAAAGTGTTAAGTGGGCTTGGTAAGCTCATAGTTTCTTTTGGATTGTAATACCACCTGTATGCCGCTAATACCCATATTTACATCTCTGCCCCTGCCCCTGACCTCGTTATCTGACTCCGACATCCCGGTCCCTGACTGCCTAAATGTCATCTCTGCTTTTATGTCTTCCCCTTTCTCAAACTCGACATGGCTAAGACTGAACTTGTCATTTTTCCACCTTCTCAATCTTCCCCCCTACCTAACACCACATCAATACTCTAATTCCTGTTGGTTACAGCTCAAAAACATCTCAAGCATTCATCTCTTCCTTTCACAGAACGCTACCAAAATTCTCAAAACTCACCTCTTCAGGCTGGAGATGGACTAGAACTCGTACCCAAGTTCAAGCCAAACTTTCTGACGAACTCGAACTATTCAAACTAGTTCAGGTTCGAACTGTTCATTTTTCGGAGTCGCCACTGTATTTTCAATAATTATCGTAAATTCGATAATTATTGAATTATGGACCTTTTGCTAACCCTAGAATAATCATCGCTAACCTCAAATGTATCGTTAGTTTCTGGTAACCCTCGAATGTAAGGATCGTCGTTTCTGCTAACCCTAGAATGTATCGTTCGCTAACCCTGAATGTAGCCTTCAGTTTTCGGTGCTTCTCCAGTTATCTCCCTCCTGTACAGCTGGTACTTCTCCAGTCATCCCTCCAGTACAGTTGGTACTTCTCCAGTAATACACCCTTCAGTTCAGCTGGTACTTATCCGTAATACACCCTCCAGTACAGCTGGTGCTTCTCCAGTTATACTCCCTCCAGTACAGCTGGTACTTATCCAGTAATACACCCTTCAGTTCAGCTGGTACTTATCCAGTAATACACCTCCCAGTACAGCTGGTACTTCTCCAGTAATACACCCTCCGTACAGCTGGTGCTTCTCCAGTAATACACCCTCCAGTACACTGGTACTTCTCCAGTTATACTCCCTCCAGTACAGCTGGTACTTCTCCAGTAATCCTTCAGTTCAGCTGGTACTTATCCAGTAATACACCCTCCAGTACAGCTGGTGCTTCTCCATTATACTCCCTCCTGTACAGCTGGTACTTCTCCAGTCATACTCCTCCGGTACAGCTGGTACTTCTCCAGTATACACATCCTTCAGTTCAGCTGGTGCTTCTCCAGTTATACTCCCTCCTGTACAGCTGGTACTTCTCCAGTCATACTCCCTCCAGTACAGCTGGTACTTCTCCAGTAATACACCCTTCAGTTCAGCTGGTACTTATCCAGTAATACACCCTCCAGTACAGCTGGTACTGGTATACACCCTTCATTTCAGCTGGTACTTATCCAGTAATACACCTCCAGTACAGCTGGTACTTCTCCAGTAATACACCCCTTCAGTACAGCTGGTACTTCTCCAGTAATACACCCTTCAGTACAGCTGGTACTTCTCCAGTAATACACCCTTCAGTCCAGCTGGTATTCTCCAGTAATACCCCTCGTTCAGCTGCATTATCCAGTAATACACCCTCCAGTACACGGGTGCTTCTCCAGTTATACTCCCTCCTGTACGCTGGTACTTCTCCAGTCATACTCCCTCCAGTACAGCTGGTACTTTCTCTAGTAATACACCCTTCAGTTCAGCTGGTACTTTCCATAATACACCCTCCAGTACAGCTGGTACTTCTCCAGTAATACACCCTCCATACAGCTGTTGCTTCTCCATTTATACTCCCTCCTGTACAGCTGGTACTTCTCCAGTCATACTCCCTCCAGTACAGCTGGTACTTCTCCAGTAATAAACCCTTCAGTTCAGCTGGTACTTATCCAGTAATACACCCTCCAGTACAGCTGTGCTTCTCCTATTATACTCCCTCCAGTACAGCTGGTACTTATCCAGTAATACACCCTCCAGTACAGCTGGTACTCCTCCAGTAATACACCCTTCAGCACAGCTGGTACTTCTCCAGTAATACAACCCTCCAGCACAGCTGGTACTTTTTCAGTAATACACCCTCCAGTACAGCTGGTATGTCTCCAGTAATACACCCTCCAGTACAGCTGGTACTTCTCCAGTAATACACCCTCTAGTACAGCAGGTACTTTTCCAGTAATACACCCTTCAGTTCAGCTGGTACTTTTTCAGTAATACACCCTTCAGTACAGCTGGTACTTCTCCAGTAATACACCCTTCAGTTCAGCTGGTACTTTTTCAGTAATACACCCTTCAGTACAGCTGGTACTTCTCCAGTAATACCCCTTCAGTTCAGCTGTACTTATCCAGTAATACACCCTCCAGTACAGCTGGTGCTTCTCCATTTATACTCCCTCCAGTACAGCTGGTACTATCCGTAATACCCCTCCAGTCCAGCTGGTACTTCTCCAGTAATACACCCTTCAGCACAGCTGGTACTTCTCCAGTATACACCCTCCAGCACAGCTGGTACTTTTTCAGTAATACACCCTCCAGTACAGCTGGTACGTCTCCAGTACTCACCCTCCAGTACAGCTGGTACTTCTCCAGTAATACACCCCTCTAGTACAGCAGGTACTTTTCCAGTAATACACCCTCCAGTACAGCTGGTACTTTTTCAGTAATACACCCTCCGTACAGCTGGTACGTCTCCAGTACCACCCTCCAGCACAGCTGGTACTTCCCAGTAATACACCTCTAGTACAGCTGGTACGTCCCCAGTAATACACCCTCCAGCACAGCTGGTACTTCTCCGTAATGCACCCTCTAGTCAGCAGGTACTTTTCCAGTAATCACCCTCCATACAGCTGGTACTTTTTCAGTAATACACCCCTCCATTACAGCTGGTACTTTTTCAGTAATACACCCTCCAGCACAGCTGGTACTTCTCCAGTAATACACCCTCTAGTACAGCTGATACTTCTCCATTATACTCCCTCCAGTACAGCTGGTACTTCTCCAGTAATACACCTCTCCAGTTCAGCTGGTACTTTCTCCGTTACACTCCTCCAGTACAGCTGATTCTTCTCCAGTTATACTCCCTCCAGATAGCTGGTACTTCTCCAGTAATACACCCCCTCCATTCAGCTGGTACTTCTCCAGTTACACCTCTCTCCAGTACAGCTGTGCTTCTCCAGTTATACTCCCTCCAGTACAGCTGGTACTTCTCCAGTTATACTCCCTCCAGTACAGCTGGTACTTCTCCAGTAATACACCCTCCAGCACAGCTCGTACTTCTCCTGTAATCACCCCTAGTACAGCTGGTACTTTTCCAGTAATACACCCTCCAGTACACGCTGGTACTTTTTCAGTAACACACCATCCAGTACAGCTGGTACTTTTTCAGTAATACACCCCCAGCACAGCTGGCACTTCTCTCCAGTAATACACCCTCTATACAGCTGGTACTTTTTCAGTAATACACCCTCCAGTCAGCTGGTACTTTTTCAGTAATACACCTCCAGCACAGCTGGTACTTCTCCAGTAATACACCCTCTAGTACAGCTGGTACTTCTCCAGTAATACACCCTCCAGCACAGCTGGTACTTCTCCAGTAATACACCCTGCAGTACAGCTGGTACTTCTCGAGTAATACACCCTCCAGCACAGCTGGTACTTCTCCAATAATACACCCTCTAGTACAGCTGGTACTTCTCCAGTAATACACCCTCCAGCACAGCTGGTACTTCTCCAGTAATACACCCTCCAGCACAGCTGGTACTTCTCCAGTAATACACCCTTCAGTCAGCTGGTACTTCTCCAGTAATACACCTCCAGCACAGCTGGTACTTCTCCAGTAATACACCCCTAGTACAGCTGGTACTTCTCCGGTAATACCACCCTCCAGACAGCTGGTACTTCTCCAGTAATACACCCTCTAGTACAGCTGGTACTGTTCTCCAGTAATACACCCTCTAGTACAGCTGGCACTTCTCCAGTAATACACCCTCTAGTACAGCTGGTACTTCTCCAGTAATACACCCTCCAGTACAGCTGGTACTTCTCCAGTAATACACCCTCCAGTACAGCTGCTGGCGCAATCCGCTTTGTGTTTTATTTGGATTGAAATAATGTTAGGGGCATATTTATAAAGGATTGTCTTTTTCGCCAAATAATTAGCGCAGCACATCGCAGCGAAAATAGCGCCATTTGGGGCTTCGTTTCGCCTTATTTATAAAAAAGCGAAAAAACACACTTCGTGGCTGAAAAAGGCGAATGGGCGCGATAAAGAGCGAAAAGTATCGCAGCGAAAACTTAACGCATCTAAGACTGCATTGCGAAAACCATTCGAAACCAGAAAAGCCAACTAGAAAATGATGTCAAGTTCAAAATGGCCACCTCACATTTACCAAGAAGTCAGCCATGTCTTATTTAGTCAATCTTCTTAGAATTTCTCAATTGGAATTCAATTTTCTTTTGCACTGCACATTCGCTTTCTAATGCGTGTTCGCTTTTCCAAGGCATATTCCATTATAATGTGCGTTCGCCTTTCTAATGTGCGTTCGCCTTTCTAATGCGTTCGCCTTTCTAATGCGCTTTCGCTTTTCCAAGGCATATTACGTTCTAATGTGCGTTCGCCTTTCTAATGTGCGTTCGCCTTTCTAATGCGCGTTCGCTTTTCCAAGGCATATTACATTCTAATGTGCGATTGCCTTTCTAATGTCGCTTTTCCAAGGCATATTACATTCTAATGCACGATCGCCCTTCTAATGCGCGTTCGTTTTTTTCAAGGCATATTACCATTAGAATGCCTTTTCGCTCAAACAATGACTTTTCATCACCTTCAGGGCCGCGCTAATCTTTCGCTCTTTTTAACGCAAAAACCACCTTTCGCTCTTTTATAAATCGCGTTATGCCTTTTCGCTAAAAAAGGGGGAGCGAAAGTAAGGCGAAAAGGGTTAAGCGAAAAGGGTTTAGCGATAGCTCGCGGAAACGGTTTCGCCATTCGTTAACGCTACCTTTATAAATAGCGTTAACTGTCTTTTTGGCGAAAACCCATGCGAAAAGCGAATGCGAAAACATTTCGCTACTTTTCGCTCTTTTATAAATATGCCCCTTAGAACCAGGTGAGGAGCAGATGATTTTTGTATTGTGTGCTGATAGCCCTAGCATTGAAACAGGGAACACTTTCTTTTTCTCACTTTTTCTTTTCTTAATCTGCCAACTCTTTTACTAGTTTATTCATTTTGTTCCCTCCCTCGTCCTAGTGGGAATTTCTGGATATGTGATCAGTAAGACCTGCCAGCAGAAATAGGGCCAAATCCAAAACTAAAGGTGTTTGCAAAGACAAGAATCCAGCTACTCCCCTAGGGTTCAGATTGCCTTATGTGACATCCAGTAGCTGTGACGCAGTCATTTTAATAAATGGACGAGATCGAATAATAGTTATGAGATGACCTGCTTATGAAAACTGACCTTGCCTTGGAAAGCAGATCTTTGAATTCCACCTCACATTGGTTTCCTTTGACTCAAATCAGAACAATCCCATTGATTTGCCAATTCATATGTATTCGTTGGCAGCAACAGAAAATATCAGGTTGTGAAGAAACAGAGGTTTATGAGGATAGAGTGTGTTATACTGTGCTGAATTCAATCAACAAAGGGGCAACAGAAAGAGTCTAATTCCAGCAATGGGAACGAGGCAGCACTCGTTCTAATCCACCACTAATCTAGTATGGGCTATTTTAGGGATAGGTTAGCCCCCTTTAAAGGGTGACAACCTAACATGCATCACTCTCACCTTTGGGACAATGGTTTTTACAATGTGCAGCTATGGTGCCGTCCCCTGACTTAATTGGCCATCAGAGACAATGGCGCTTCTTGCAGAGAGGACTGCCTACCTAAAGAGGGGTTGTCCAACAAAGACAGGTATGGAGGAGCACACTATGGTAATAATTGAAAGTTTTTTATTGCTCAGACAACATGCAACGTTTCGGGACACCCTGTCCCTTCCTCAGGGATCTAGCCCATTTATTAAAGGACAATTATACTTACCATTTCCCTTATCCACTCCTGCAAAGTACCTAGGGTGAGGACCTAAAACGCTAAGTTCTCACCTCTGGGTACTCCCCACTGGCACTGTCAGTGACAGTCCGGGAGGCAGCCAATGGGAAGACACGCCTCCTTGCAGAGCACGCCTTCCCATTGGCTGCTTCGCGACCTGTCACTCAAAGAGCCAGAGGGGAGGATCGGACCGGAGCACCGAGGGAGATTACAAGTAAGTAGTGCAGGACTTTTGTAAAGTACCCAGAGGTGAGGACTTAGGTCCTCACCCTAGGTACTTTGCAGGAGTGGGGGGAAAGGAACAAGGGGGAGTTGAGTATATTTGTCCTTTAAAATTACTGTGTGTCACAGCTAATGGATGTCACATAAGGCAATCTGTCCCAAAACGTTGCATGTTGTCTGAGCAATAAAAAACTTTAAATTATTACCATAGTGTGCTCCTCCATACCTGTCTTTGTTGGAGTTTCGCAGCCCTTGGAGTAGAGGGCAGGGGGATTGCACCTACCTACTTGTCTGGCATACAGCCAACAGCGGTGTGCTGGAGTGCTACTGAACTCTAAAGAGGGGGGTGACACTGAACTGCACCAAAGAAGCACTTTGCAAAAAAAGATATCTGCAGTTAGGCAGTTCTTCCAGAGGTTAAGAGTGATGTACTTAAGGTTGGCACCCTGGGTACAGCTGATTAGAGATAGATCTTAAAATGAAAAATATTTTTAAAAATATAAATGGCTGACAAATCTAACAGGCAAAAAAGAAGAGAATAAATAGGCATATATCAGCGAACATGTGTCTAGCACTAGTGGCTCATAACTTATTATAGCTTATAGGAAGCGCTGGGTACGGACCCCCAGAAAAAATCCATTTGCCACCCATCAAAAGTTAGAAGTTAAATATATAATCCGTTATTATTTATTTCAGCACAACAAGGGCCAATTGAAGTATTCGGTCCCGTCACAATTTTCTGTGTAATGTATAATAATAACCATTTTGTACAACAGTCTCCCCTTCCCACACATCCAACAAGTAAAGCAGCTCATGTCAACTAGGCTGGTCTGCATTTAAATATAGTACTTAAGAGCACCCCCTAAAGCTGTGTAATTCTTACTCTAAGACCCCCCCTTACTGAACTACATCTCCCAACACTTTCAATGACAGTAAAATCCACTGCAGAAGGAGCGTGAAATACGTGTTTTATATTATAGATTGATGGTATTTAAATGCAAATCATTAGCAATAAAAGGTTAGGTCCTTAACATCAAGGCATTTCTCATAAGCAGTAATTAGTAATGTAATACTTTCACAGACTATGAAAAGATAATAATTGTTTTTTAGCATTCTTGCCAGATGATAGGAAACCAATGGTAGTATACTAGGCCAACTGGAAGGGTATTTACTGCATAATGCGTTTAATGTCAATAGGGATTTCTACTAAATTGTCGATGTTGTTGCTAGTGAACTAGTGTCAATGGAATATATCCTTATTTTTAAAGGGGAACTAAACTGAAAAAGTGAAAGCTTTTCTCAATAGAGAAAAAAAATCCTACGATTCTTCTATAGTAAGTTGCAATTACATACATGAGAAATAGATTCTATAACTAAGCACAGCCCAAGCTTTCAAAAGCCTTGTGAGTATTTTCTATACAGATATCTCCTCACTTATACAGAAATATCTGATAAGACTTTGAAAGCTGCGTGTTACCCAGCAGTTTATTTCCCATCCAGTGTGAATTGTATACAGCTTTCGTCAGGCAATACAAAATATTCAGCTGATTTTACTGGCATTTTTTTTTTTGCTTCTATAAAGCAAAAGATAAAGTTTTTAAATATACCTGTAGTTATTGTGGGTGTTCTGAAGGCTCAACATATAAAAAAAAAAAAGGTTTTCAAAAACACACAGTCCATGAGGTCACAGGTTTAAACCCCTTGGCTTACTTATGAAACTATACAAAATAGTCAACTGACTGAGTTTACTGCTCCATTTGTTTCCATTACATTTCCAGTTAAATGTATGTTGAATTCATGACTTTACAAGTGGTTGTGCCCTTTTTTGAGGGGACTGTTTTCTTTTTTGATCTCTTCTGTCTCAGTTTTTTAATAGGGTTGACAATGTAATAAACACAATTACACTTTGTGAAGGACAAACATTCTGGTCACCAGATTTTTTCAATAGACGGGTGGCACACTCTGTGGAAAGCCATGATTGTGGCACACCTTTTCTTCTTTTTTCATTTAAAGCAAACAAGTACTAAACACATACTTCACCAAAATGTGCCATTATCATCATGGTCAGTGCAGAACGTGGCTTGTGCAATAAAAAGTGCACAAGTTCTGTGCTATTGTCAGTAATTACCTGATTCTGTGTTGGAGACCAGTAGTTACCCACAGGTACTGGGGCGCAGGGTCTAAGTGTGACCAGGTTTTCTCCAGAGCCCCTGATGGTGGGCATGTTTCGCTGCTGAGACACACCAGGTTGCAGCCCCCAGCAACTGTAAGCAACAAACTGTGGCACAGGAATTGATGCACGGGACAGAGACACAAGAACGAAGCATGGGAACAGGGCACCAGAACGAGGCAAGGAACATGGGCACAGGAACAGGACATGGGTCACAGGAACAGGGCGAGGGACAAATCACAGGAACAGACTCAGGAACAGGACTAGGGACAGGAAAGACTAGGAAGCCGGTGTAGGAACTAACATCCAGCACTGGTCTTCTCTAGTTCCTGCTTTTTAAAATTTGGTGTCATGTGCACGCCCGCGCATCCTTACAGGAATTCCGATCACCGCGGGACCCAGGACAGGTAAGGAGAGATCGTGACAGCTATTAACTAGCAGCAACCAATCAGATGCTAGCTTTTTAAAGAGATACTGCAGTAAGATAACATCCGATTAATTGTTACATATAAATAGCACAATGAACATGTAAACCTTTTATTTTAAAGCCTCTTTGATTCTTTTATTAATTCTTTCCACTGCCTGTGGGGGTTGGCTGTGGTTGAGCATGGGTTTTATTGGCTTACTAGCGATGGTCTGGCTATGTGGGCTGAATCGTAGTCTAAAATTCAATGGCTAAGCAACAAGCCAAAAATTTAACCCTAAATTCCAAGATATACAGTCAAGCAAAACAGAAAAGGGGTTTGGAAAAGCAACAATCTACAATTCACAAGAGAGAATATAAAAAGTATTTTTTGCATAGGGATATACATTTAAAAAACATTAAAACCCCATTCTGCTATGGTGAATAGTCTAACATTTATATCATATAAGTATACTTAGGCATGTGCATAAAAAGTAAACGGCAGTCAGTCCCTATGTATAGCTACCAGTCCAATGTCATGAAGTGAGGGCACTTTGCTGTAGTATGATTAACTCTTTACTGGCTAATTATTAGCAAACAGAGGTTTCCTACCCATAAGTACACAACTGCTATAATTACAGCGGGATACGAATGGGCAAACTTGTTAATCGTCATGAATTTCCTTTATAAATCGTTGGTTGTTACGATAAAAAATGTCAGTTAAATATATCATATAGGAGACACACACAGGAATATTTATTGGATTTACAGAAAGTGCAATCATTGTTTAAACAAAATTATGCAGGTGTGTAAATTTGGACACTGTTGTCATTTTATTGATTCCAAAACCTTTAGAACTAATTATTGAAACTTTAATTGGCTTGGTAAGCTCAGTGGCCCCTGACCTACCTACACAGGGGAATCCAATTATGAGAGAGTATTTAAGGGGGTCAGTTGTAAGTTTTCCTACTCTTTTAATTTTCTCTGAAGAGTAGCAACATGGGGGTCTCAAAACAACTCTCCAATGACCTGAAGACAAAGATTGTTCACCATTATGGTTTATGGGAAGGATACAGAAAGCTGTCTCAGAGACTTCACCTGTCTGTCACAGTTAGGAACATAGTGAGGAAATGGAAGACCACAGGCTCAGTTAAGTTAAGGCTCGAAGTGGCAAACCAAGAAAAATCTAGGATAGACAGAAGGGATGAATGGTGAGAACAGTCAGAGACAACCCACAAACCAGCACCAAAGACCTACAACATTATCTTTCTGCAGATGGAGTCACTGTGCATCATTCAAGCATTCGGCGCACTTTACACAAGGAGATGCTGTATGTGAGAGTGATGCAGAGGAAGCCTTTTCTCCGAAAAAGAACACAGCATTCCAAGAAAAAACTTATATTTTGGAATTTTATGACTTTTAGTTTGAAATATTGTTTGTTATTTGTGTATTGTACATGCTCTCATTTAATATTGTGATGGTGCCTCTAGATAAACGCCTAACCCATGCAAAACCTGAACATCAGCCATGTAGCTAGTGTATACAATGTTTTGCAAAAAAAGGGATGAATAAAAGTAAAGAAGAAATTGAAAGACTATTTGTCTTTTTCAAGCCAAATTAATTATGAGAATTGAAAGCTAATTCCTACGATTAAAAACATAGAGGGTTATTCAATAAAAGTTAATCAGGGAGATTCAATAAAAGTTCTTATCGTTTAAAATGGTGCTAATTTTGCCCCAGCCAATCAGATGTTAGCTTTCAAATGTTAAATAAGATCTGATTGGTTGTGGCAAAATTAGCACCATTTTAAACGATTAGAACTTTTATTAAATAACCCTGCTTATCGTTTAAAATGGTGCTAATTTTGCCCCAACCAATCAGATCTTATATAACATTTGAAAGCTAACATCTGATTGGTTGGGGCAAAATTAGCACCATTTTTAATGATAAGAACTTTTATTGCATCTTCCTGCTAATTGCACAGAAAAAAACACAAAAGTCAAGCAAACACATTTGCATTGCATGTAGTTAAGTCTATTTCATTTAACACCAATTGCTATTGGATATCAGAAAACACAGCTCGTACTATAGAGATGGCATATAAAATAATACTCAAGAGTCAAAATTGGTGATATGCACTTAATCTAAACATCTCTGCCAATAAAGATAAAAGATAGTGTATTGCTAAGGCAGCTAATAGAGAGCAGCATGTCCATATTAGTCCCAAATCAAAGGGATCCGCACAGTCCCTTAAAGGACAACTAAAGCCACAGAACAACACTGAACCAGAAGGCAGAACACCTCAATATAAAGCCAGTAATCTGTGTCTTACCTCTCATTTTGATACGGGAGCTGGGAAATGTACCTTAATAACATATGGTTTGTGCTTTACTTCCCAGTATTCTAGTATCACACAGTTTGGTCAACGGCCATTATGTTCTGCACATGCTCAGTCCTTAACTATGGCAGAAACTTGTTACAGTTGGTCACACCCATTAATAATATCTAGCCAATCCTTTTACAGGACAGATAAAGCAAGGAAGCATGTGACTGAGGTCAGGAGGTGTGGTCTGACTTTGCACATACACACAGATACTTCATCCAGTTCTTACCAGGCTTACATTTACTTTAATACAATTTACTGGAGTGGTATTTTATAGCTTATTGGTGTTTTTAGGGGGGTTGTTTTCAGATTCTAGAGTATAAAAATTGGGTTTACTTCTCCTTTAAATGTATAATCCGTCCGTACAGATCCTATCCAAAGAAGGTAATATCTAAAAGTTTCAACTGGTGTGAGTACACCTGCATATTTCTAGGGAGCAAGAAAAACATAGAAAGTGCACCATACGTCACCAGTCCCTATGGTAAAGAAAAGTCCTGACACAGCTATTGAAGTTTATCCGGTCCCTCGGTCATTAGACAATCATCCGACTGTGGCTTGCAGCTTTTGGGATCCTCCTGGAGGGGTGTAAGCATCAGAGACAAGCGAGATTACGAGATAGCACTCGTGTAGCTGTAATCCCGCGACAGGACTTATATGGACTTTGTTTTTTCAGTTTAATTGAAGAACGGGAGGTAAAGGAGCCTTCCTTATTGGCCTTTTACACTGGAGGTGTGATTGCCCCCTCACACCATCAGACTGTACTGAGATAGAAACAAAGGGGCAGTGACCATTGGCAGTCCCACTGAGCAGCCCAACATACCCAATGATACACCCCCCAGCCTAGGGTTGGTAAACCCTAGGCCAGAGTCAAGCTGGAGAGTAAAGTATAAATCTGGCCTGGTATGGCAGCAGAACTACTTCCAATGCAGTGCGATGTTCCCTGCATTATTGCATAACGGTGTCCACGGATTTCTGCATTTCGCACCAGTTTCTGTAAATGAGCCCTAAGGGCTCAGGATATAAATAGTATATTAAAGATATAGACATTTTATGGAACAAGTCATTTTGCAAATAGACCACTGATGTCAACAAAAAAATGACAAGGCCGGCTGCAGGTTATTTTTAACTGAACTAATGATCAGAAAGATAAATGTACACTCATAGACACTTAGCCGTTGTTATAGCAGAATTAAAACCAAATTTTATTTACCATTATCATTTTTTTAAATGACTCCCCCTAAGAATAATAATAGAGTGTAAGATAACACGCAGTCAATAGCATTCCTTTAGATGTTATACCCTGAATAATACGATTAGACAGCTGTCCGAGCCACCCAGGGTTGCAAGATCTTGGTTGTCACAGTGATGTCGCAGTGGGCGGACCAGGTGTGGCAAAGGCAAGGGTTGGGGGGGTTGAAAGCGTAATTGGACGGGGCTACCAAAGCTGGTCTCTGGATGGGATTTCAGTGTCCTGTCCAAATAGGGAAGCCTGGCAACACTGGAGCCACCATGTAGTTTACTTTCCAATACATCTTAAGCCGTTAAAACAGCCGTGTGTGCGTATGCACCCACTGGTCTCTCTTATTAACTTAATCACATGGCCCCTTCCAACGATTTCAAATTGGACTGGACTGCAACAGGATTGGCTACACATTTCTAATGGGTGGTGACCTGCTGTAACAAACTGCCAAACATAACAGGGCATTAATAAACAGTTGGTCTGTTCATAGGAGAAGAATGCTGGGATATTTCTCATTTACACACCATGTCAATAAGGAAAACAATTTCCAACAGTTAAAGCAGGAGACAGGAGAATGTACTAGTATTTATGTCCTTGTGATTCCTATTGATTAGCTTTCGAGCAGATGACCTGATGAATGAAGGACACCATTAATAATGGAATTAACAGGGTTGCAGACTGATTGGTTATAAACTGCATTACTGTATTGCTGTACGTCCACTGACTTTTATTGTTTTACTGATATAAAAACCCTACGGAAACATTTAGTAAGCATGTATTTGAATTTAGGGCTATTTAAGACTGTATCATTTCCATGATTATAGTACAATATTAGGGAAAATATAGCCAACCACAACCATAGCAAAAAAGGTTCAGAAATGAAAATCCTGTGTGATCACTCAACTGTTGCTATGGAGACGGATGACATCATTTATATAAAGCCAGAGAAATTTAGTGGCATTTGATCTTTTTTGTCTCTTGCAGAAGGTCAAATCTTACTGCTGAGAGACATTTTATTTTCTCAACGGAAGAAAAACCCTTTTTAAAAGCCAATAATGGAAGCAACAGCAAAACTAGCTGCTTCTTGTTGCAACATGATGGCAGAGCTTCTTGTTAAATTTTTAAAGTTTCTTTTTGAGCTATTTAAATTCATTTTAAAGAGCCTATGGAAGGGAATAGTGGGGGCATGCGGATTTTGCTGCAGTATGTGTCCCTGTCAAACTGGCTGGGATTGGCTAGGATGTTTTTGTCGATGCCTCGATACAAAGGGAGCAGATGAAGTTTCAGCATTGGACCACATTGATGAAAGTCTGGAGAAGAAGAAGAAAGTCGAACCGAAGTTAATTGAAGACTCTCCTTCGAAATCAATGTTCAGAAACTTTTTACATTTTTCAATTGGCCTTTTCCTAACAAGCCTATATGCAGCTATGGCTCTATATGTGTTTGGTTATAATCTATTTTTTTGCATTGTAACCTCCCCAATTTTAGGCTTTTTTCTATCATTGGGAATGGCTTATTCTTGTTCCGTTCGGATAAATATCATGCTAATATTACCGCAGATCTTCTCAGGTAAGAAATTTATACAACCAAGAAATGTCTATATATAAATGTACCCGTGGGCACAAGCCTAGAAATGTCTATATATAAATGTACCCGTGGGCACAAGCCTAGAAATGTCTATATATAAATGTACCCGTTTGTCCGTTGGCTCAGACGCGTTGGTAAATCCGATCGTGCGGTTGCCTATGGGAACATGTATGTTTTATTTTATTTTTTGCAGTTCAAGGAAGAAACTTTATGGTTGTGGCAATATTTGGATTGACGATGAGCGGCCCCTTTGGAAATATCTTAGAAAATTATAGAAGAACCACCGAAACCCTTTACTGCGGTATAGAGCTGGCTAAAAACACCACCGAATCGCTTATAATGGCAGTGAAAAGGCCTTTGCTGAGTAAGTAACCCAAGAGAGATTGGTTTCCATTTCCACAATCGATATGTATGTTCATAAATATCAATTTACTGGGGGTTGTGATTTCTGACAGTAGAAAACCACACAAAATTAGGCAACATATTCAGGGGAAAGAAGGGTGGAGTTTAATTCAAAAGAATGATGAGATGCAGCAAAAGCCCCACCAGGCAGGGACATAGCCACAAAGAGTGTAGGGGGTGCGATTATACTCAGATACAAAGCACCACCCCAGCTGCTGCTACTACAAATGACACAGAAAAATGACCTCATTCTCTCTAGTTACATCACTGATGATGAGTGCGCTGATTTATACTTTAAACCCTATATGATTATTTTTGTACTTTGGATCACAGGGCTAGGGAGGTTGTCCGATGTGGAGAGGGGGTCGTTCAGTTGGGGTCCCTTGAGTCTGTATCCTGACAATCAGGGGATTTGGCCCAAATTCCACATCAGGGCAATGAGGTTTGTAGCTACTGACATCAAGGCACTATAAAGGGAATACCCCACACCTACCTTTCTTATCTGCACCCAGCCAATGGAGTTCTTAGAACAATATCCACTTTTCTACCCCTGATCCATTCACAAACTATACTAAGCAGTCAGTATATGATATAACATGGGCTGCAAAGCACAGGACACAAATTCACTACAGTATGTCCCTAAGTGGGTAATTGGTGCAAACAGAGTTATCTAGACAGAACAAAAAGAAAAAAGGGAATGCTGCACACAAAATAGGTAGTGAAATATATATATATATACACATGCTCTTTATTTAAATACAAACATGATAGATAGGGGCAAAAAGTCAGGACAACACAATTAAAGACAATTAAAAGCATATATACAGAATACAAGCAGTACCCCTAGCTCTAAAGTGTATGGCTAGTGCAGGGAGCCCACAATCTAGGTCAAGAATGTATAAGTCAGACAAACGCAGTGTCAATAGGTATACAGGTATAGTGTAAGTATACAATACCAGACCAGTCCGTGTCACAATGTTAGGGCACAGGGGGGGTCCATGTGGGCAACACCAATCTCTGACCCGGGGTGACAGTAGGATTCACACTGGACTTGTTTTGCCCGCCAAGGGGCTTTCTCAACAGCGTGTGCCAGCGTGTGTACAGTCAGTAAATGACAGCTTATGATAGCCAGTACTGGGCCACCAGGGAAGGCTTCAGGGACATTCCCCAACATCAGAGAAACCTCTCATACATCACAGGGATTGATGTATCTGTCTGGTATTATATCACAGGGATTGATGTATCTGCCTGGTATTATATAACGGATTGATGTATCTGCCTGGTATTAATCACAGGATTGGTGTATCTGCCTGGTATTATCTCACAGGGATTGAGTGTTCTGCCTGGTATTATATCACGGATTGATGTATCTGCCTGGTAGATATCACAGGGATTGATGTATCTGCCTGGTATTACATCACAGGGATGGTGTATCTGCCTGGTATTATATCACGGGATGGATGTATCTGCCTGGTATTACATCACAGGGTTGGTATCTGTCTGGTATTATATCACAGGGATTGATGTATCTGCCTGGTATATATTCACAGGGAGATGTATCTGCTGGTTATATCACAGGGATTGATGGATCTGCCTTGTATAATCACAGGATTGATGTATCTGCCTGGTATATTATCACAGGGATTGATGTATCTGCCTGGTATTATATCACAGGATTGATGTTTCTGCCTGGATTATATCATAGGATTGATGTATCTGCCTGGTATTATATCACAGGGATTGATGTATCTGCCTGGTATTATAATACGGGATTGATGTATCTGCCTGGTATTATATCACAGGGATTGAGTATCTGGCTGGTATTATATCAGGGATTGATGTATCTGCCTGTATATATCAAGGGATTGATGTATCTGCTGTATTAATCACAGGGATTGAGATCTTGTCTGGTATTATATCACAGGGATTGATGTATCTGCTGGTATTATTCACAGGGATTGATGTATTGCCTGGTATTATATCAGGATGATGTATCTGCCTGGTATTATATCACAGGGATTGATGTATCTGCCTGGTATTATATCAAGGGATTGATGATCTGCTGTGATTATATCAGGGATTGATGTATCTGCCTGTGTATATATCACAGGGATTGATGTATCTGCCTGGTATTTATCAAGGGATTGATGTATCTGCTGGATTATATCACAGGGATTTATGTATGCCTGGTAATATCACAGGGATTGATGTATCTGCCTGGTATTATAATCACAGGGATTGATGTATCTGCTGGTATTATATCACAGGGATGATGTATTGCCTGGTATTAATCACAGGTGATTGATGTATCTGCCTGGTATTATATCACAGGGATTGATGTATCTGTCTGGTATTATATCACAGGGATTGATGTATCTGCCTGGTATATATCACAGGGATTGAGTATTTGTCTGGTATTATATCACAGGGATTGATGTATCTGCCTGGTATTATATCACAGGGATTGATGTATCTGCCTGGTATTAATATACGTTAGGGATGAGTATCTGCCTGGTATTATATCACAGGGATTGATGTATCTGCCTGGTATTATATCATAGGGATTGATGTATCTGCCTGGTATTATATCACAGGGATTGATGTATCTGCCTGGTATTATATCACAGGGATTGATGTATCTGCCTGGTATTATATCACAGGGATTGATGTATCTGCCTGGTATTATATCACAGGGATGTGATGTTATCTATCCTGGTACTTATAATCACAGGGATTGATGTATCTGCTGGTATTATATCCACAGGGATTGATGTATCTCGCCTGGTTATATATCATAGGGATTGATGTATCTGCCTGGTATTATATCACAGGGATTGATGTATCTGCCTGGTATATATCATAGGGATTGATGTATCTGCCTGGTATTATATCACAGGGATTTATGTATCTGCCTGGCATTATATCACAGGGATTGATGTATCTGCCTGGTATAATATCACAGGGATTGATGTATCTGCCTGGTATTATATCGTAGGGATTGATGTATCTGCCTGGTATTATATCACAGGGATTGATGTATCTGCCTGGTATTATATCGCAGGGATTGATGTATCTGTCTGGTATTATATCACAGGATTGATGTATCTGCCTGGTATTATATCACAGGGATTGATGTATCTGCCTGGTATTATATCACAGGGATTGATGTATCTGCCTGGTATTATATCACAGGGATTGATGTATCTGTCTGGTATTATATCGTAGGGATTGATGTATCTGCCTGGTATTATATCACAGGGATTGATGTATCTGCCTGGTATTATATCACAGGGATGGATGTATCTGCCTGGTATTATATCACAGGGATTGATGTATCTGCCTGGTATTATATCACAGGGATTGATGTATCTGCCTGGTATTATATCACAGGGATAGATGTACAGGGATTGATGTATCTGCCTAGTATTATATCACAGGGATTGATGTATCTGCCTGGTATTATATCACAGGGATTGATGTATCTGCCTGGTATTATATCACAGGATTGATGGGGGTATTCTTTACTGCCTGGTTTATACCGTGATAGATTCAGGGATTGATGTATCTGTCTGGTATTATATCACAGGGATTGATGTATCTGCCTGGTATTATATCACAGGGATTGATGTATCTGCCTGGTATTATATCACAGGGATTGATGTATCTGCCTGGTTATTATTCACAGGATTGATGTATCTGCCTGTATTATATCACAGGGATTGAGTGTATCTGTCTGGTATTATAATCCCAGGGATTGATGTATCTGCCTGTATTATATCACAGGGATTGATGTATCTGCCTGTGTATATCACAGGGATTGATGTATCTGCCTGGTATTATATCACCGGGATTCTGTTTCTTTTGCTGCTTTGCATTAACAGAAGGTACAGACAGGAGCTGGCTCTACTATATGGTCATGGCAAGGGAATTCAGAGAATGTGAATGTGCCCTCCAATTCCCACTGTCAGACACTCATTTGTAAAATAAAAATGGACCAATCTACACGCACACTGCCCAATATTAGATTCAACCCATAAAACATTGAATCTAATCAATATCTGGTAAATGTATGGACAGTATTACAAAAACATGTGTGCTGATTCATAATGTCAAATGAACTAAATTTCTCTGTATCAAAATGTCTTTGCTTCTAGGAGCTGTGGATTCAATCAAGAAGATGTCTAAAGGCCTTGGAGATCTCTCGAAGAAAGCCAGTAAATTCTTTGAGTCGTTGACTTATGAAGTGAAAAACCTGGGTATGTTTAGAAACCTGTTATTTGGTTGTTTGTCTACAAGTGGGACGGAGGAATAACAGTACAGTTGTCCTTTAAGGGTGGTGCATATCTCTTTAAACGTTGCTTTGCCTTTATAATATATTAATAAGGTTGTTTTAAGAACAAACGATAGGTTTATTGAATACATATAACACATGGAGTTAATTTACCACTAACCAAATTATCTTCACACGCAGGATCATCGTTACGTAGACTGTGGCACAACATATACAATATTAAGGAAATCTGCGAGGAATACACAGGATCACCGCACGTAAAATGCAATAACTTCTTTCTTAAAGGGAAGGAGAAATGCATGAACACGGTGAAAGTTAAATTTTTGTGCAACATTATGGAGATTCGCAAAGCCGTCTGTTTGCCGCTTCACCGTGAGTATCAGTCCATACGCTGCACAACACAGCTTACTCATAGGTTTACAATTCTTCATTATTTCCCATTGTATTTATTGTACAGACTTCCATTGCTCATTTGCTGTAGTTACACTTTGCAGAATGGCTATCTATCCAATAATATTCAAACCAACAGCTCTGGTATCCTTGTTACTGCTATAGTGTCCCAAAATACCCTGCAATGGGCTGTAGGTCCTTAAATTACTTAACCGCAATCATCCTTACTATGGTTTATTCCTTTGTCTTTTTACTCTTTCAGTGCCATGTGCTGTGCCGGCTGTCATACAGAAATTTGCCAGGATCCACAAGACAAAACGTGGGTATTATTCTGCATTGTTCTATGGTTCATTGGTGCAATGACTGGTGTATCAGAATAACATGAATATTTAGTATTACATCTAAAAGGGCAATCAAAGGGAATCAAATCCTTATAAATGACCCCCCTCACATTAAATTACCCAGATTTCCCTGCTCCTGTCATAGTCCTGGACTGTCCAGTGGGAATACACTCCCTTACAGAGCGCGCCTTCCAATCGAGCAAATGGGGGTCTGTGATGGTGGCGGGACTAGAACGAGCAACGCTTTACCAATCTGACCTAGTGGCTTAGGTCTTCACCCTGAGTACTTTCACTTCACTGGGAGAGGGAGGGTTAAGGGCACGGCCACACTGCAACGTAAACGCACACGGAATCGCATTGCGATTTAATGTGCGATTCTGTTGTGTTTGCGCGTGCATTTTTTTCATTAAGTATTGGAAAAGGCATGTGATTTAAAATGCGGAACGCAAATCGCAATCGCAACGCACCCGAAAATGCGCGTTGCCGCGTTTTCAATCATCTGAAGAAACCACATGCGCAAACGCACAAAAAACGCAGTAGTGTGGCCTAGCCCTAATTGCCCCTTCAGTCTAAAGAATTATTCTAAATGTATCAGGGGTGCGATTACACCAGGGTCCATGGCCAGGGGACCCATACTTTGTACCCTCCCACAAATACAAAGCCTCATTCCAGCAGCCGCTGTAAATGACACACAAACACGGCCTCATTCTTTTTAGTAACTCCCCTGATGAGTGTGTTGATTTGTCCTTTAAACCCCATATGATATGTGAATGATATGGAAACTATAACTATATTAAGTAACTTACTTATCTCTTATCTCTTCTACAGCGGTACAATTGCTGATACAGGCCGTTAAAAAACAGTTTAATATCAAAGTGACGGTGAACAAACATTTCGACATCACATTCAACTCCAGTAACAGTATGTTTAAAGCAGCAAAGGATATCATCAATGAGGTGGACGAGAAGCTAAGTCCCTACATCGAAGCCTTCCAAATGCTTACCTACTCCTTGCTAGTAATGATCATCTATTTTTATATCATGTGAGTATAACGTTACTACAAGGGTGAGTGTAATACTACAACAATGCAGTCCAGGGTTCCTGTCTTCTATGCCCTGGAAGTGAGATTCTAGACTAGGGCTTTGTAATGTATATGGAACAATAACGGGTTTCTAATCTGATCTTTCTTTATCCCCCATAGTGCAATGCGGTATCATCAGAAATATTTATTTGAAGATGATTTTGATAACGTCTACATAACAAGGAACTTTGAGCAGTTGGATGTAATGTGTTTACGGAGAGGAGATAGAACACTGCTACCTCTTGATTTAAAAGAAAGTGAAAGATACATCCGACCAAGTAAGTACTAATGTTACTACTACACTACACATCACATCATTATCTGCCAATCGATCCTCTAAACATCATGGTATCACTGGGATATCCTACATTTTAGAGGCTTGTCCCAGACCACCACCGTTAGTCCTGCAGTAGATGGGGTTTAGGTGGTCATGGGCATGGTGTGGGCAGTCTGGGGTATGGCCATGGCATCCCAGGGGTGAAAGTGGGTATTCCAGGGTAGACAGCTGCACCAGTAGAGAAGTATGCACATTTATATAACTGTTTTTTATACAGGGTCACTATTCAAATACAAAATACTGTATACTATCTATATAGGATATAGCCAGTCATTAATTGGATAAAGTGTCTATTTAAATGTTTATACTCCTACATTTACTTTCAGCCTCAGTAAAACTAACCAAGAGGGAACTGAAAGGATACGCATTCGCCATCAGTATGGTGCTGAGGTGCCTGATAGTCTGTTCTATCATCATCTGCATGGATTACTCCTTCTACTGGTTCCTGGCTATGATGAGTTACATTCAAGGAGCAAGTTTGAAAGTGATAGGTGAGAATTATAGGAAATGTTGTGTTGTGTGGGGTTTTTTTTTTGGTCTTCCTATGGATCAAGTGTTGAGTAGGCTATAAAGGTTGGTCTGGGTAGACGTATGTCTTTATTCAACCTCCAACTTTGCAACCTAGTATGGATGGAAAAGTCATTCTTATTCCAGACATAATATAATAATTGCTATAATGTTAAATTATCCAGAGGTCCATCTTTGCATTATTACAGGAATCAAAAGACTGAGGGTCGCACTTCAAATAATAATTTAATTTATTGTGAACCACACATCACACGTAACACAACGTTTCGGGGAGATACCCCCTTCTTCAGGTGAAGTTCTTCCAATCTAAACACTTTCAAGTATTGATACAAGATTTTCTCGTTCTCTTAGCACCTCAAATTGCTTCTATATCTGTGAAGGGCGATGGAATTCTCAGTGACATGTTTAGGTCTCTAGTGTCGGCCTTTAATAATTTGCTGCCTGAGAATGTGAATTCGGTTTCCAAAAACTGCATCATCGTCCCATCTGAGCCAAACTACAGAATGTACATCCTTATTGGTACGTAAATCTTCAACCTTACGCCATGGGGCAAATAGGGAATAGAATTTTTTTCTTTGATATGCAGTTTAGAAAGGGAAGAAGGTAAATAACAGATAACTCATGTTAATCCTTCACTTAACAGGCGTATTACATGCACTGGCCATGTTCATCTCTATAATCGGAGTGTTTGTGAGGAGGCTACGTCGTTCTGTATGCGCATATTACTACCCAGTCCGTGAGCAGGTGAGGTTAGGGGGAGGTAACACTATGGTGGTTATTCAATAAAAGTTCTTATCCTTTAAAATGGTGCTAATTTTGCCCCAACCAATCAGATGTTAACTTTCAAATGTTACATGAGTTCTGATTGGTTGGGGCAAAATTAGCACCATTTTAAACGATAAGAACTTTTATTGAATCTCCCTGTATATCTGTTGGCAACTAGAGACATCAATGTATAACAGAACTCACTGTATTCTCTCTTATTTCTAGCAACGAATCTGCCACCTACGTCAAAAATTAATCACCAGACGCACTGGCTGGGGCGACTGTATCATGAACTGTATATTGAAAACCTCATCGGATAAGGGACACACCGATTTCTTCCATATGTTGGCTGCCAAGTACGTGTAAATATACATCTACCCTGCACAAAGATAGACATTACATAGAAATATCCTTTATATACAGGGCCGTGGAGCAATGCTATAATCAGTGTTAGAGGCAGGACTGTTTTTAACTTTGTATGTAATGTAGGGGTTTGAGGGGCTATAGAGACAGTGTAGAATGGGAAAGGTCAGAGACTGGTCGAGAAGAGCAATGAAATATACAAAATGGAGTGGTTTGTGCTCCTGTGTTTTGCTCACATTAGCAGTGATAATAATAATAAGATTTAACGTCTGTGTTTATCTCACAAATTGACTTTCTTCTTGCAGAATCCCTTTCCTCTCTAATTTTACCAGTCGACTAGCCAAGAGCCAGCAATACTGTATAGCCTGTTCCAAAATCTGCCACGAGAAGAACAGCTATGAATTCCGCCCCTGTCTGACAAATGGATGCCAAGGTATGGATGTCAATACAAATTCAAACATAACTGTTGGGGGATGCTGCCTGGACATAATTCACAGCTGTTGGAAAGCCCTTAATTGCTGTAGAGATGCAGTGATTAGCAAGCCCCATCCATCCCTGACTTCCTCCAGCAGCAGTCATTGGCTGCCTGGTATCTGTGAACCCTTCCAAATTCCAATACTAAAGCTGGTCATTCACTGCCCGAAATTCCAGTTGATCAATTTGAAACTGATATTGTTGCCATAATGGCAATCTCCAACCATGATCCGTCTGGAAAACATTGCAGGAACATAAGCAGGTAAAACTGCAGTTGCTCCTGATGTTAAGGTCACCCACACAAGGTTGGGTCAATGTATGGCCACCTTTAGTCAGACATCCTTATAAAAGCTCCTTTACTGCCATAGACATCTTTTATTCAATATTGTGTTACTCAACAGCTCTCTACTGTGGTGACTGCTTTGACATCCTGGACAATGCCTGCATGATCTGTATGATGCCGATCGCCTTTGAGGAAACTGTACAGGAGGAGATGTAAGTCATTCGTTTAGTCTGAATATTTATATTATACCTTAATTTGAGATATCGTATTAGAAATATCTTATTAACTGTATTATGGTTTATTGTATTAGCCAATAACAATGCCACCAGTCTGATTTATTAACATCAATCTTTTCTGTGACTCTTTTAGAGACTCCAGTGATGATGAGATGGTTCTATTGTGGATAGAAGCACGGAAAACTCTAGACGAGAATGAGAGAGTGAAGAAGAAGAAAATGAAGAAGTGTCTTAAGGGCTGCTTCAAAGATGCAGAGAAGCGTGGGAAGAAAGGCGATGCCCACAGTCAGAAAAGAGCCCAGATGCTTAAAAAGGAGTTGGATCAAGAAGAAGACAGTTCAGAAGCCACTGATGAGAGCAGTGATGAATCAGAGTAAGCTCTATCTCCAATATTACTTCAAGGTCTGCAGGGGTAAAGGTTGGCCCAAGAAAGAATGGCTTTCCTTGTTTTGGAGAAAGAAAAGAAGTTTAATTTACACGCGGTGTCTCTTACCATTGCTACTAACATAGCAATATACTAATATGACACTGAAACGCCTAAAGCTTGATTGCCCAACATGTGACCAGTTGTCAGTAACAGTGGGTGGAAGCTTGTGGGGGAGCTTTGCAAATAAAGAGAGGTTGCTGGAAATGAAAGTTGATTTGGGGAGGTTGGGGATTTAATCTGTGGTCATGTGCCACCCATACGGACCTTATAACGCCATAGCTTGTGGGATATTCTCTGTGCTCATGTCTGGTTTTTATGTAATTGCAGGGATACAGATTATGAATATCAAGAAAGATCGGAAAGAAGTGACTCAGAAGAAGACTGAAGACTAAAAAGAAGCTTTTGTAATGCCACCTCTAATAAGATGTTTCTGGAATTTATATTATTAGAATATTATTTTAACTGTTATTGTTGATCCAGGGATTTTTTCCGATTGCCATTTGGAGTCAGGAAGGAATTTTCACCCCTTCCAAGGTGGGTTTTTTGCCTTCCTCTGGATCAACACTAAGGGTAAGGCCCCGTTTTTAGAGCCGCATTTTTTAAATACTTTTTGTATCGGCATAACTGGCCCCTTCATTGTAAAAATTATTTCTATTTATTTACATTTGCATGTATGTACAGTTATATAAATTTAAATTGAAATACCATTGAATTGTGTCTATCTTTATTTTTAAAGGGTATGTCCACACCCAAAACTAAAATTTTCTCCACTGTGTAGTGTTAAAAATCCTTACCTTACTCCTCTGCTCCTTATGGTTCTCCTGTAGTGCCTGTAGAGAGTAGGAGCTCTCAGTGAGTCATCCGGTCCCTACTGCTTCCTTGTCCTCTGACATTTTTCTGGCAAGTGGAGCCCTTTTCCCCTCCCTCTGGGTCCCTTCTGTCTGCTGCATCCCCTAGCTTTGTGTAGGGTATCTCATCCCACCCCCAACCTCTGGTTTACTTTTCTAAAAAAATCCCCAGAAAAATACTTACATGCTGACGTTCCCCCGAAGCTCTGCATACCCAACAGCCGCATCTGTGATTGGCTGCCAGCTAGCCAATCACACAATCACAGACACGGGTGCCACTCCTCTCTGCTGTTTCCAGCTAGCAGAGAGCCAGGAACAGAGCGCCGGGAGATAGAAGGTCTGTAAGTATCTTTCTTTGGATTTTTTTTAGAAAAGTAAATCGGCAGTTGGGGGTGGGATGGGGTGGGCTACAGTTTATGCTAAAAGTTTATTAAAGCATTAAAAACATATTGTACAATATTATATTTGCAAGTAAGAACATTGTATGTAATCATAATTATAGTTCTATTTCAAAGAAGGGCATAACAGTATAGTGTTGAGTTTATACTGCCTGAGTCTCAATTTTAATTATATATAAAAAAAAAATCAAGGTAGAGTAATAATAGTCATATTGGATGTTCAGAGTTTCTTATAGAATGAAGAGTCTAGTATTGGGGTTCTGTCTTGACTCAATCTCAAGGGAATAACTCAAACAAAAATCATTAAATAACATCCTGATCATATGCACTGCAATTAAATGAATAGGTGTTCTATGCATGTAAATCAGTTATTCAGTGTAAATATCCAAAACATCTCACCAAGACACTTTTCAGATTAATTTAAATTATTCTATTAAGATACAAGTTCAGGTTCATTGGTGTATGTATTGATCTACGGACAGTTTTAGGTTTGTAGTGAGGACTCCCATCTGCCCCAAACCTTGTCATATTTAGTAAAACATCCTCTATTGTTGGTAAATTTATTTTTATAAGGCAACAAGGCATTCACCATTGCTTGTGGTAGTTCAGGAACCAGGGCTTGTATATTGAAGAACGGGTGGTAAAGGAGCTGTGTCTTACCTCCCGTTCTTCAATAAATTGATCAGGAGCTAGGAGAGAGGGTAAGAAACGCATAGAAGACATAGAAGCATAGAAGACAATCAGGGTTATTCAATAAAAGTTCTTATCATTAAAAAGGGTGCTAAATTTGCCCCAAACAATCAGATGTTAGCTTTCAAATGTTAAATAAGATCTGATTGGTTGGGGCAAAATAAGCACAATTTTTAATGATATTGAATCAATTTTAACTTTTATTGAATCTCCCTGAGAGTCTGTTCCTCTTGCGCTTCTACCTATGGAGAGTTGGGGCCTCCTAATCTTGTAAATGGATCCTTGTGTCCGCTTTAGTTGTGGCATTTGTGGTTGGTTAGTTGGCCAGGTTGTGCAGGTAGGCTGTAAAACTAGTTTGTAGCCTAATTTCATAAAGTATACCTGTTGTACAGGATTCAATTAGGATTTGGGGTGCGGAGTTATGCTACCACGCGTCCTATTCGAGAATCTACATGTATGTGGTACACTTCTGAATGTGTGCACAGCAGATCAAAACAAGAAAAATTGTGTCGTAATCGGAAATTGCATTAAAAAATAAGAAAAATTACAAATCATTTTGGTTGAAAAATTATTTTTGGAACTTCAATATGTTCCACGGAATCACTGTCGGGACAAATTCACCAATTGAGTTAATCTCTAAAGGTAATCTGTGTGTCTGTGTGCTGCAGGTTTGAAAACCCAATAATATTGCTGTGGCAATGAAAGAGAGCATTTCAATTTCATAACACATTCTAACCAAATACATGTATTTTATATGGTTGTAGAATCACGTAGAATGGCGTAGAATCAGGTAGATTGGCGTAGAATCACGTAGAATGGCGTAGAATCACGTAGAATGGCGTAGAAGGGCGTAGAATCACGTAGAATGGCGTAGAATCACGTAGAATGGTGTAGAATGGCGTAGAATGGTGTAGAATGACATAGAATGGTGTAGAATCAGGTAGATTGGCGTAGAATCATGTAGAATGGCATAGAATCACGGAGAATGGCGTAGAAGGGCGTAGAATCACGTAGAATGGCGTAGAAGGGCGTAGAATCACGTAGAATGGCGTAGAAGGGCGTAGAATCACGTAGAATGGCGTAGAATCGTGTAGAATGGCGTAGAATGACGTAGAATGGCGTAGAATCGTGTAGAATGGCGTAGAATGACGTAGAATGGCGTAGAATGGTGTAGAATGACGTAGAATGGCGTAGAATGGTGTAGAATGACGTAGAATGATGTAGAATGGCGTAGAATGACGTAGAATGGCGTAGAATGACGTAGAATGGCGTTGAATGGCATAGAATGACGTAAAATGGCATAGAATGGCGTAGAATGGCGTAGAATGACGTAGAATGACGTAGAATGGCGTAGAATGGCGTAGAATGGCATAGAATGATGTAAAATGGCGTAGAATGGCGTAGAATGGCGTAGAATGACGTAGAATGGCGTAGAATGGCGTAGAATTGTGTAAAATGGCGTAGAATGGTGTAGAATGGCGTAGAATGGCGTAGAATGACGTAGAATGGCGTAGAATGGCGTAGAATGACGTAGAATGGTGTAGAATGACGTAGAATGACGTAGAATGGCGTAGAACGGCGTAGAACGGCGTAGAACGACGTAGAATGGCGTAGAATGGCGTAGAATGGCGTAGAATGGCGTAAAATGGCGTATAATGACGTAGAATGGCGTAGAATGGCGTAGGGGTGCATCTACTTCAGAGAGACAAGCACACTAATCTAATGTTGCTCTGGAAAATCTCTTTTCCGAGATTTAATATACCTTTTGCGGCTCTGGGTAAATCCTGAACGGGATTAACCCCTGTGCCTCTAAATACATTTGTCACACAGTGTTAGAGCTCCTTCAGAACCTGGTGACACTTGAGCTATCTGTTGTTTAATAAAATAATTTTGGATTCACCACAGTAGTGTGCTCCCCCATATCTTTCTTGTGCTAGAGAATCGTCTGGCCCCTGGAGAGGAGGGCTGGGGGGACTGCACCTACCTACCTGTCTGGCATACAGCTGGAGTGTCTCTTGGACTGTATTGTGACACTTGAGCTTGCACATTTCCTGTTTGAAGGTTCTTCTAACCATTAAAGGGAATGGTAAAAAACAAACAAACTTGTAAACGGTTTGATAGATTCTTTAGCTAGGTCACGGCTACTCTTCTCTTCTGCTCTGCGCCCGGTTACCGAGTTTTAAGTCTCTAGCTCCAAAACTGTGGCAGGATACACATTCCAAAAAAATGGGTGGAATATATGAGAAGAAGAGCAAATTATCGTAAGTGACAATAGCTGTGAGAGGAGCCAGAAAGTAATTTACTGCAAGTATATTTCTCCTTTAATAATGACTGAGAGGATTATAAAATAAAGATATCTTTTTTGATTGTTTTGTTCCTTACAAAATATTTATGGATATTTCCCAAACCCCAATTGCGCAGGAAGGCAGAAAGAGAAAAAGTCAGAGGAGTGTACATGGATTGTAATGGTTTAGATGGAATGTGCTGGCCTTCAAAAATAAGTTGTTGAGCCCTTGTAAAATTGTTAAATGACTGCATTATTAAAAATTATATTACTGACCTGCCTAACAATGGCAGTAAACAGATAAACATGGTGGCTGGCACAGACCTATTATATAACTCGCTGTCATTTTATTTAAAGGGTATCTCCTGCATTCAGTTTTATTGAAGAACAGGAGGTAAGCTGAGCTGTGTCTTACCTCCCTTTCTTTAATAAAATAGTTTGCTGAATTCGTTCCTCGCTCCAGCTCCTCCTGTTCTTCAATAAAACTGAATACAAAAAATATATTTTGCCAGTGGAGATTCCCTTTAAAATCGTGTTTAAGCCATGTATCATTTGCAGTACAATATTGCTACCTCTTCTTTTCATCCTTCACCTGCAAATGTATTTAGAAACCTAGCAACAGAAATATAATAGCTTTATGTATAGATACTGCATTGCAATAGAGTGGTGTACGCCAGCAGCAACACAAAGCTTATTGCATACAATTTTATTTAGGGGGTATGGGTAACGCCCAGCTAATTACCAATATCTATGACAGATTTATTAGTGAGTAATTACTGTCCCCATCTCCGCCCTCTCTTCACACCTTCAGGCAAGGGAAGGGAACTTTGTGTATTCAACATGCTAAGTTTATATGTATATGAGAAAAAATGGTCAAATGACATTTGTGTTTGAGGACAAGAACTGGATAAAAATAGAACCAGGGTAAAAAATTAGTGTTCCCTCTAATTTTTTAATTGCTGTGTGCAGATATATATATTTGGCATGGAGTCTAATTTGTGCACTACCTACCTAAAACTTACCTATATTCACCCAGATTATCTGTTACTGGAAAATTTATATTGCTATACGGTGGTGTCACTAGGCCTTAACATTTAGGGTAGCGCCCAAATCCTTTGGCACAATGTCCTTAATGTCAAATCAGATGTGAAATTTAAAGAATTATTTACGGCCCTGGACCTCAGAGGATTGATGTATTCTGTACTGCCATGGTACATGCTCACACACTGTACGCGCCTAATCCATCTGTGTGCCGCACTTCTCTTTAGCTGGAACAGAGGAGAGAAGAGGAGCTGTCAGCCATCGTTGTCATGGTTAGGACAGGATCTTGGTTTGTGGCACTGCACCATATAGTAGGTGGGTATGTGTTTTCAGTCTTAGGGGAAGGAGGGGGTGGTACTATTATGCATACAAATTTCCTTTAGTTACTCTACTCAGACAAGAACCATTGGAGAAAAGCTGCAGCTGCACCTTTAATACTTCAAAACAAAACTATACTATAAAAGTATAACAAAATTATACTTTTTTGCAATTCTTCTCCCTTTAGTATAAATTTTCAACACATATCGCACATACACTTTTCTTTTTGTTTAAAGGACGACTAAAGCCTGAGAATGAAACTGAATCGGAAGGCAGAACACCTTGATGTAAAAACAGTAAATCTTTGTCTCAAATCTCATTTTGATGTAGGTCCTCTGAAATTTACATTTCTAGCATGAGGTTTTATTTCCCAGCAGTCCAGTATCACACAGTGTGGTCACTGACCTTTGTGTTCTTTGCACATGCCCAGTTCTAAATTACTGCAGGTCATGCCCACTAGTAGTTTCTAGCTAATCCTGTTATAGTCTAAATTAGGCAGAGGGTCATATGATTAAATCTACAGGTGTAGCTAGACAGTGCATCAGCACACGGTTATCTTATCCAGTTCTTCGGGGGCAACATTAACTTTAATGCCATTTACTCAAGTAGCATTTTACAGTTTACTGGTATTCTTGGAGGGGGTGATTTAGTTCTCCTTTAAAAAATCATCAAAACACCATTTAGCAAACAAAATTTTAAAAAATCCAAATTTTGTGTTATATTATTTTTACAAGATTATTAACACTAGATTCTTGATGATGTTTACAACGAATTTCACCATTCTTGGTTAATTGTGATTATGCTGGTTTAAGAAACAGGCTCTCATCTAGTAGCTTCTTCACCTGGGGTCTCTGGAACTTAGGCTCCAAATACTCCCAAAACTGAAGCTTAAAAACTTCTGGATTAGAAATATACTGTTGTAGATATACTGTTGTAGATATACTGTTCAAGATATACTGTTCAAGATATACTGTTCTAGATATACTGTTGTAGATATACTGTTCTAGATATACTGTTGTAGATATACTGTTGTAGATATACTGTTGTAGATATACTGTTGTAGATATACTGTTCTAGATATACTGTTGTAGATATACTGTTCAAGATATACTGTTCTAGATATACTGTTCAAGATATACTGTTGTAGATATACTGTTCTAGAGTAGATATAACTGTGCAAGATATTCTGGGTGTCTAGATATACTGTTTTCAATATATACTTGACTGTTTGTAGATATAACCTGTTTGTAGATATACTGTTGTAGATATACTGGTAGATATCACTGTTGTCATATACTGTTTGGTAGATATACTGTTTCTAGATATACCTGTTGTAGATATAACTGTCTAGATATCTTTTCAAGATATCCTGTTCTAGATATACTGGTTCAAGATATACTGGTTGTAGATATACTGTTCAAGATATAAAAAACCCTGTTGTAGATATACTGTTCTAGATAACTGGTTCTAGATATATCTGTTTTGTAATATACTGTTTTTTGTAAGATTATACTGTTGTAAGACAAATACTGTTGTTAGATATACTGTTCTAGACTATACTGTTGTAAGATATACTGTTGTAGATTACTGTTGTGTAGACATACTGTGTAGATATACTGTGTCTATATTACTGTTCTAGATATACTGTTCAAAGATATACTGTTGTACGATATACTGTTGTAGATATACTTTTTTGTATATAGACTGTTCAAGATATAACTGTTCTAGATATCTGTCAGATAATACTGTGTAGATATACTGTTCAGGATATACTGTTTGTTATATACTGTTTCAAGATATCTGTTGTAGATAGACGTTTCAGATCTAACTGTTTCTAGAATACTGTTCTAGATATACTTTCGAAGATATACTGTTCTAGAGAAAAAAAAATATAAAACAAATAGTTTAAAAATAAAAATATAACTAAAAAAAAAAAAAGAATAAAAACAAGAAAAAAAAATAAGAGAATAAGAAAACACTAGAAAAGAAAATTAAGAAAAAAAGTAAAAAAAAAAAATAATAAAAAAAAAACAAAGAATAAATTAAAAAAAAATCCTCCCCCCCCCCCCCCCCTGCTCTCCCTCCCCTCCCTCCCCCTCGTCCCTCCTCCCCCCCTCCCTCCCCCCCCCCCCTCCCCCCTCTCCCACAACCCTCCGCCCCCCTCCCTCCCTCCCCCCACCTCCCCCCCCTCCTCTCCCCCCTCCTTCGCTCCCGCTGCCCCACCCCTCCCCCCCACCCTCATCTCTCCCCCTCCCCCCCTCCCCTTCTCTCTCCCCCCTTCCTATCCTCCCCCTTCCTCCCCTACCCTCTCTCATCCTTCACCCCTCCTCCCCTCCCACTACCCCGCTCCCTTTGTCCCCCTCCTTCTCTCCCCCCTCCCCAACTCCCCTCCCCCCATTCACCTGTTTCACCTCTCCCCCCCCCTCCTCCCCACTCCCACTCCTCTCCACCCCCTCCCTCCTCCCTCCTCTCCCACCCCCCCCCCCACACCCCCCTCTACCCCCTTCCTCCCTTCTTCTCCTCCCCCAACCCCTCATCCCCCCTACCTTTCTTACACAACCCCCCCCCTCCTCCCTCCCCTCCGCTTTTTCCCCCCCCCCTCCTCCCCCCCCCTCTTCTCCCCCCCTCCCCCCCACTCCATCCTACTAAATCCCTGTCCCTCCTCTTCCCCTCCTTCCCCCCCCCCCACCAGCCCCCCTTCCCCCCCCGCCTCCCCTCCTACACCCCCCCTTCTCCCTCCCCCCCCCCCACTCTCACCCCCTCGTCCCCCTCCCCCCCCTCTCCCCCCCTCCCCCTCTCCCTCCCTCCCTCCTCCCCCCCTTTCCCCTTCCTCTCCCTCTCCCCCCTCCGTCCCCCCTACAACCTCCACCCTCCCCCTCCCTCCCCCTCCCCCCGCCCACCACGCCCCCCCCCCCCCCCCTCTACCCCTCCCCACCCCTCATCCCACCCACCCCACCTCTCCCACCCCTCCCTCCCTCACCCTGTTGTTCGCTCTACTGTTGTCGCCCTCCTCTGTTGTAGATCTCCTGTTTGAGCCCCATACTGTTGTCGCCCTACTGTTCTCGCTTCCCTG
Source organism: Hymenochirus boettgeri (assembly GCA_019447015.1). Taxonomy (NCBI): domain Eukaryota; kingdom Metazoa; phylum Chordata; class Amphibia; order Anura; family Pipidae; genus Hymenochirus; species Hymenochirus boettgeri. Next base: position 74,357,386 of record CM033476.1, on the reverse strand, counting down.
TGGTCCGCTCTCCTGTTGAGCTCCCTGTTGTAGCCATCCTGTTCTCGCTCTCTTTTAGTCGATCTACTGGTTCTCGCTCTCCCGTTCCCGCTTCTACGGTTTTTCTTCGCTCTCCTGTGCTCGCCTCTTCTGTTTCCCGCTATACTGTTTCGCTCGCCTGTTGTAGCTCATCCTGTTCTCCCTTCTCCTGTTTCAGTCTCCTGGTCACGCTCTCCTGTTGTCGCATATCCCTGTTGTCGCTCTCCCTGTTCTCGCTCTCCTGTTCTCCTCTCCTGTTCCTCGCTCTCCTGTTTGTGCTATCCTGTTTGTAGCCCTCCCTGTTCTCGATATCCTTGTCTCCGCTTCTCCTGTTCTCGCCTACTCCTGGCTCGACTCTCCTGGTCTCTCTCTACTGTTGTCTCTCTGTTGCGCTCTACTGTTCTAGCTATCCTGTTCTCCCTCCTCCTCCTGTTCCTCGCTCCTCCCTGTTTGTCGATCTCCTGTTTTCGCCCTCCTGTTCTCGATATCCTCTTCTAGATATCCGTTTCTCGCCTCTCCTGGTCTCGCTCATCCTGGTCTCCTCTCCTGTTTGCTCGCTTATCCTGTTGTCGGACACTTAGTCTGAGATTATACTGTTTGTGATATACTGTGTAGTTGTTCTAGATATACTGTTTAGATATACTGGTCAGATATACTGTGTCTAGATATACTGTTGTAGATATACTGTGTTCTAGTACCATACTGGTTCTACTGATATACTGTTCTAGATATACTGTTCTAGATATACTGTTCTAGATTATCTGGTCTACGATATACGGTTGTAGATATACTGTTGTAGATACTGTTGAGATTACTGTTCAGATATACTGTTCTGATATCCTGGTCTAGATATACTGTCTAGATATACTGTTGTAGATATACTGTTGTAGACATACTGTTCTAGTAATATACTGTTTCTAGATATACTGGTTAGAATCTGTTCTAGATATACTGGTCTAGATATACTGTTCTAGATATGCCGTTCTGATGTTCACCAACTAGTTAGGTTCATGCCAAACTTTACAGTGTTTGCTGTTTGCCCAAACTGACCGTGGGGTGTTAACAATGGTGATGCTCATTCTAAGAAGATTATTTTTTTAAAAAAAATCACTTATGTCCTCCTGACACCCCTCAGTCCAAGAAGGTATTCCTTATTAAGAAGAAGATGAAACTGAGTGAGAGCAGCCCTTTAGGGACACTAAACTGACAATTTGTAAGAGCTGCCAGGTGATTTAATTCACCCCTGGATTTAGGTTCTAAATCCATCACTTAGGGTATCTCCTCCACTCAAAATGTACTTACCTTTTTTCCAGTTTAATGGAAGGATCCATGTCTTACCTCCTGTTCTTCAATTAAACAGGCAGGAGTGAACAGAGAGAAGTTACCCGCAATCGCGCTCCTTCTCTGTTTCTCTGACAGGTCCTGATGCGCCCTTCCAAGGTACCTGCATGGATAAGTGAAAGGGAGCGTTGGGACCTGTAGAGGAACAGTGGAGGAGCGGGATTGCAGTTCTCTCTGTTCGTTCCTGTCTTCTGGCTGTTTATTGAAGAATAGGAGGTAAGACATGGCTCCTTTGTCTTTCTTCAAAAAACAGAAAAAGGATAGTATACATTTTGAGCTAATACCTTTTAAAGTTACGTTTGATGTCACCGAGAGTTTTCTTCTTCTGTGCATGTGTGTTTACAGGGAAGACAGGAGGACAATCGCTGTTCAGAAGCAAGAGCAGAGCACAAGCAGGTACGTTAAACCCTGGTGAGTTTTATACGAAAAGGATTGAAAATAAGTTTCTCTAGCTCTCTGTAAATTATTGATCCACCTGGCAACCAATACAAATTGTCACTATAGTGCCTTAAAGCATCTCATTAGGGGGTTCAGGGGGTTCCTGCCTCTTCAGGCTATTAGATTAGTGATTCAGTTATACCACATGGTCACACAGATACCTCTGAACCACCAATCAAATTTCTCAAAGGGGTTAGACCTTTTAAAACGCGCCATTTGAGCAATTTAATAGGTTTTAGTTAGGGGTAACCACATACCTCATGATCATGTAAACTATCAAAACCACCAATCATATGACTTTAAAGTGTTCTAAAGCATCTCCCATGCAGGGGTATCCCTTTAACTCCTTCACTGGGGCATAAGAAGATAAGGATAAAGGAACATCAGGGAAAATCCAATACCAGGAAAAGAATGCCAGGTTGGGATGTAAAATGTCATATTCACATGATTAATACATTACATATACTTGTCCACTATTAATATCATTCATTTGAATTAATGACTCTGAATAGTAACATGATGATATGTTCTAAATGAGAACCGTTATTTCGAATGGGCTTCACTACCCCAACAACATAATATAACGTCATTTATTTTTACAATTACATTTGGTGACTTCATTAAACAATGGTATGCCAATTAGGTTTTTATATTATGTCAAGTCTTTAATAAAGCATTTAATTTAAACGATTCCAAACATTATTCATTCTGTGTGGTCGTACATAGCTCACCCTAAACAATATCCTCTGTATGAAAAGAATCTAATCCAGTCCCACACTGCATATTTCATGGTTGGTGAACAAACAGTGCGTTAGAGATAGAAAATGCTCATGTTCCTTTATTTTAAGACCAGGGCTGAATTACATTATGCCCTTGGCAGAGTTGTAATATACCTGTCCTACCATAGCCAGTCCCAATTTTTAACTGCACCTTTCATGTTAGCAATAAATATAATCCAACAACACATTAACAAATTGTCCTGTTTAAACTTATCTTGGGCTTTCTGTGCCAAAATAATTCTAGTCTTTTCACTTCTAGACCTCTAGATACATCATTTAAATTATCTGTTTCTGTTTCATAAGGTAGAATTATTTTGACTGAAGATCTCTGTTTTGCAAGGACTTACTGTTTTATAAATGTATTCTTTTAGCTTTCATCCCTATTGATATCCCTTACATCCTTTAAGGCAATATAGCCCAGCCCCCAGGGAGGTAGGAAGTCCTACTCCCACCTCCTGCATGAAGAAAAGGTGAATCATTTACATTCGTAAGCACAGTTTTTTTGGCAAATCAATATTAAAAAACATTTTGCAAACCCACACACACACACATCTATCCCTTATATTTATATAATAAATGTATAAATTCATGGGGAATACATTGGGTTTTTCGGAGGTACTATGTTGGGTGGGTGTGGGTAAAAGTAATCTACATAGGACAGTGTTTATGTGTTTGTTTAAGTACTAAATGTTTATCAATATTAACAATTGTAGTAATGACATTAAAGTATATAGAAATGTAAATAAGGCAAAATCTATAAATAAATAAAAGTACTTGCATATTCCCCACTCCTGTTTTGTAAAGGATATCTTCAAAATGGAGTGTTAAGCCACACCCCAGGATGTTTTACAGGAGGGCATGGAAGCTTACAAAGAACATATTTCTCACTTCCCTTTTAGTGTTTGTATCCAATTGGTGCTTAATATGGATTGACAGCAGTGTTAGCCAATCAAAACATTTTCTGAGTGTTAGTAGGAAGTTGCAAGACTTAAATGTCACTTCCTTTTGTAAAAAAAAAAAAAAAAAAAACATCCCTCCCTCTCAATAAAAAGGAGAGCTGCTGTTTGCTGGACAGGAAGGGATATAGGGGACTGAAAGGAAACATCTCCATGCCCATTCCTCTGAGACAATGAAGTGAGGTTGTTAATGGTTTATTACATTATTTAAGCAATAGACCCCATAGAAGCCATAACCTGTGTCCTGAACTGATAAATGTTAATAACAAAATAAAAACATGACAGGATAGTCTGGTTCTTTATAGGACCCACAATTTACCAATATTGATCCCTCTCTAACAGATCCCTGTGACAGCTTTGAGTTAATGGGAGGGTGAGTATATGAAAGACAGATTGCTAACTTTAATTATAGAATGATCCATGGATCTCCTATTGATCTATAATTGGTTGAAATTTAACGGAAGATTGATTCAACGCTCTGCAACACAGTTTGTATTTCACTGTGACTTAACACTATACAATTATACAATAAATAGATCAAGAATAGAGATGGACCCGGATCGCGGATCTGAACCCAGTTCTGCAATGGATTTCCGTGTTTTACGGATTTTGCTGGAATTCCGCTTTGCAGATTTTTTTGAGGTGCATTCGAAAATTCTAAGATAAATTTCAAGAATTTTTTAAAAATTTTGTAAAAATTATACAGTAACTTACTGTAATAGTTTTGGGCCCCGAAAATGGTCTAGATTCTTTCTGAAAGAATCTGATTGAACCAATTCTGATTAGAAGAATCATGGTTACTATACCAATACAGATTATTTCTAAAGTCTGATTATAACTAATTTTATTGGTTCAATTAGATTCTTCCAGAAAGCATACCATCAAATTCTTTCTGAAAGAATCTGACTAACAATTCTAATTGTTACAATCAGCTTTTTTTTTTTTTTTTTTTTTTTTTAGAAAGAACTTATTGGTATACCAATCAGATTATTTTCCATCAGAATTGGTTACAATGAGATTCTTTCAGAACAATCCGATTGGTTAGTATACTGATCAGATTTTTTCCCAATCACAATTGTTAAATTAGATTCTTCCAGAAGCATAACATAGATTATTTCTAAAGGGGCCCATACACGGTGCAATGATTGGTCGATGAACTACAGACCAGATTTAAATTGGAAACGATCGTCATACATCGGACATAAATGAACACAAAAAAATTGTTGCTATTTGCTGTGCACAATCTGGCATTAATAGGCAGATATGATTGTGCATATGTAAATTGTTGCAGATAGATTGTGCCGCTAGAAAGCAACCAATTCACATATATGGGCGAGTTTAAATCGTTGCTGATAGTGTAACTCATCACTCGTGGTACATATATTATGTATTACCTGTGTATGTAATAGTATGACTTGAAGTATGATATGTATAGCCTGTATGTAATTAGACTATGTGTTGTAACACCACGGAAGATGTTGACGTCTATATAAATCCATAATAATAATACCGTAAATACTTGAATTAGGATACTCTCATCTGATATATGTTAAATATTGAAAATGGCTTTAAAACATCCAATTAGGCATGTTCCTTTTCACATTTCTCATAGTCTTTTTCTGTTAATGAATAAGCTTATTATTCTGCGGGGCTGGTTCCAAATAAAGATTTGTTGCTACCAGAAAGCAAGAAGTTCTTCTGTATCACAGCTTCACACTATCTACACATAAATTCACTCGAGTTCTTCTGTTTATCAAGCTTATATATACAGAGGTCTTTTAATTCCCTACCCTATTAAAAACAAATATTTTTCATCTACTATTGTAGCTACACCTTAAATTAAGAATTTAGAATAAGTTGATAAACAAAGATAAGTAAGGTAATTAAGTTTAATTCAATAACAGAGGAGAAATAGTGTAGAAAATGGCTATAATTCACTAACTTTTAACTTTAGCCTTATGTGTGTGTGCGATTCTTTCAGACTATGGTCAGCAGTGTACGCAGGAGTTTCTGTGTGTGCAAAGAAATATTCTGAGAAGTTTCTAAATACAGTTGTCCCCCCCCTCCAATGAAAGGCCATTGTGATGGATGAAGAGTCTAGAGTTTGTTTACAAACAATGTTTACAGGTAACCCTTTGAAATAAAAAAAATCACATGCGTGTTATCCTTCAGCGTGTTATCCCTTCATTGGCTAACTATAAGATAATCATAGCAAGCTTTCAGAAACTTCTATTTCCTTTTTCAAGCTGATTACAATAAAGCTGTGTTGCTTTCTGATATTTATACAACATTCAGCTCATAGATCAAATAACCAGAAATAAGGAATATCAGGGTGGAGACGGTGTTAACAAAGTCATAAAGGCCTGCAAGGGACAAATAGATAAGTGTCAAGATACTGTGGATCAAACTGATGTTCAATCTTGGGGAGAGAAAAATCGACTGCTTAAAAAGTGATCGAGGAGGAGCGGTACGGGGATTCAAATTGCATTTCATTTCGCTTAAAGGAACAATCCACCCTCATAAGAACATCTTAGAAAGAATGGCCTCTTTAAAATATGTGTGATATATCATAGTTTGTCCATTAATTCATACTGTATGCCTGCTATGCTTCTGGGTGCCTCATGGAAACTGAGCAATTTAGAAACCGTACTGGAGCCTGTACTGAGCCTGGGCATGCTCAGAAGAGGCAGACAGGGGTTAACTCAGTCATGGCGCTGTGATGTCAACTGTCAAATCCATAACTGACAGTTACTAACTGAAGAACCGGGAAGCGAAACAGGGGAAACAGGACACTTGTGAAGGATTTCAGGTTAGACTTATATATTTCACATTTCAAACTTTACCGTTTTAGGGTTTGGGGGGGATTTACCTGTATGTAGTTTTCATTTTGGGGCTGGACTTACCCTTTAAGTTCTTCTCTATCACTGGTCCAAAATATCTACGCACTTACTTACTCCGCGTGTTTCTCTTTCAGGCCGCTATTGCAACTACGAAGTAATATGATACCCCTACCCTTAAAAATGTCATAAATATTTTCATCTACCATTGTAGCTACACCCCTAAATTAAGAAAATGATGATAAAACACTAAACGTAAAAGTAATTAAGTTAACTGCTAACAAAAAAAGTGTAGCAATGGCAATAATTGTAACATTACACTTTGTATCTGTATATGATTGTGTCTGTCTTTTTAAACTACCAAATGCAGAGTACAAAGGAGCAGGGTCAAAAATGTAAGTATTTGGAACATTGATTTAAGCTAATCAGGACGCGTATGGCCAGAGCCGCATAAGAATCATACTGTGTACATACTGTGACTATGTACTCTTAACTAATTGGTATCTTGATAAAAGGGTAGAGTTGATGGCATATTCTTTATTACTGGCAATTATAGTTCCCTAATCCTCCCAATAGTATCCAGGGTGGACCTAAACCCAATATAACCAATATGACAGCATTAATGATCACAATGTTAAGCATAAACATAAACAGTCAATCCAATACAGGATATAAAAATGCATTTTACAAAGTAAAATTAAACTCATAATATATCCAATAAGTCTGATTTTTGAGATCATCAAATACCAAAACACCTTTGTCAAGTACAGTACTCCTAGATGGAAAATTATCCTAAGCCACTATTGCCTGGGAAATCTCCCGTACCCAATTCATATCGCGTTTGCGGCCATGGGTAACATAAACCGTCCTAGGAAAGGTGTGGCAGCCCCGCCCTAGAACACCCCTAACTGCACCTCTCCACCCTGCCTACTTTCTGCTTGCCTCCTCCTACCAAGCACCACCAAATCTATCAACATGGACTGGATAGACATGTGTCTTTATTTAACCTACACATACTATACTACACTGTACTACCTGGATAAGAATCTTTAGTACTTATGGTATTGACATGATTTTTCCAGGGAAGATCATTGCTGATGTGCTGTAGGATAAAATCACATCACTCAATGACCATTAGTATTGTATGAGGTCTCTATAGTGGATGGCCTTGTAGTAGACAATATGCTATTGTATAAGGATTTGGTGGCAAGTTATTATTGCATTAGCGACACTAATAGATTAAAGACCTTGTTGATCCACAATGTGTCAATGACAGTCCAGATAATTACGTTCAGGTCCCTGCAGGCACTGCCTGCATCCGTGGGATCGGAGTCAAAACAAAAGGGAGTTATGATGAAGACTGTGATGAACCAGTCAGCAAGCACACAATACTGTTCCTTGACATTCTTCAGTCAAAACACCACAGATGTTAGAACCCGTCCAGATGCTCGAATCATGCAAACGTAGGTTGGCATCCTGAGAAACCAGTGGTCTGGACGGAGATTGGGTTCGGATACATCACAGAGCCCATAAAGTACCAAACTCGAATCTACACACGAGTAGGAAATGCTGGATCAAGAATACTTAACTGAGTGTCTACAGAGTGTGTAACCATCCTGAGACTATGCATTCTGCAACCTGCTGTGTGATTAGCGGACGGTGATGGTGGGACGTGCTAAACAGAAGCATGACCAATTTAGTGCTGCAGAAACGCTGAATAATAATCATCAGGAAAATTCTTCAATAAACATTATGCTTTTTGCAGAGAAGGGCTCGGTCTCCTGTTGATTTAATCCATTAATATTTTTCCCAAGCATTAAAGTTTATTTCTTGTAATGCTTTTGCTTGTGTTTACTACAATCAACTTTCCTAGTGATTTTGATGGAGAACTTATTGTGCTTTTTTATGTGTATTTTTCTACCTATGGACTGAGATCAGTTAAAGGGCTGTTTACACCACCACTGAAAAATGATATATAGGTAAATCACTACAATACCCCAACCACAAATAGTTAGAAAGCAGACATTAAAACGATATGTGCTTCAAGCTTGCAATGCATAGAGAGGGCAGTTAGGGAAGTAAATTCAGTCATGGCGCCAACTTTACATCCCGAATGACATCTGCTAACTTTACAAACCAGCAGCATTTCAGGTTAGTCGACATCTCTCATTTTCATACTTTCTGAGGTTGGGAGTAATTACCAAAGTGCAATTTTTCATTGGGGGTTGGACATTTCAAATCAGTAAAATGTTAAAAAGAAAAAAAGCCACAGGAAAAATCTAGACATCACTGTCCTTTGACCTGACTGTCATTGGACCTTAAATCTGCGAAAGAGTGGAGACTGAAGATGGATCGGCGAACTTTTCGCCTGGCCTGGATCTTCATTCTTCTGAGAAAACTGGTAATTGTTTATGATATTTGAGCATCTGATCAAATATATATGAAAGCATGCTCAAAAATACCTACAGTTAACAAGCTGTGGCTACACAAAGTGTTTCTTCTATATAAAGGACTCACTGTTCGCTTATGGCTGCCATACACCTAATGATCACAACCGACTCCATATTCTTTAGTACAGGAAGTGGACCGTGACGAGGAGAAGTTTTCCATTCGTAAAAAGTTTTCTGATGCTGACGCTGAATGTTTGTTGGCATGAAAACGGTCATGACTGAGAATAATCAAATTAAAGATAAAGGGCCAATACCACAGTACTATCAGGGTGTGCCCTTTATACTTTGGGGTTGCTTTAAACCTTTATAATATATCATAATAGGAAGGTTTATCATGTGATTTGTCAAACTGTACCGCACATACATTGAGTATAGTATTAGTGTATAAGTATAGTATTTGAGGTTGAATAAAGACATATGTCCATCCAGTCCAACCCATCTAGCAATATCCTCATTTCTGCCTAACGTGTTCCAGAGGAAGCAAAAAAACCCCACCAAAAATAGTGGGAAAAAATTCCTTCCTTGACTCCAAGTGCAAATAGAAATTTCCCTGGATCAACTCTACTTTATGTATCAATAACAGTAACTTGTACATTCCTTGTTTGCAGAAGCTCATCCAGCTTTTTTTTTAAACTGTCCAATGAACTTGCCATAAACATGTCCACTGGAAGACAGTTCATAGCTTTACCGTTCTCACAGTGAAAAAACCCTTTCCGAACTTGAAGCCTAAACCTTTTTCTTCAAGTCTTAAGGAAGTCCACGTGTCCTCGACCTGTTCTATTGTGAAGCCAGCCAGACAGTTTATTGTATGGCCGGTTAATGTATTTATACACAGTAATCATCCCCACGCAAGCGCCTTTTGTCCAGCGTACTAACGTAACTTTTCCAGTCTCTCTTCATATTCAAGATCCCCCAATCCCTATAATTTAGTTGCCCTTCTCTGAACCCTTTCCATTTCAAAGATGTCCTTTTTGTACACAGGATTCCAAAATTGCATGCATATTCCAAATGAGGCCTTACCAATGCTTGGTAAACCAGTCCTATACACAGTCCTATGCCTTCGAGCAATACTGCTTATTGCTTGCAGTCCTGAAAAAGAGATCGACATACAGATTTTAAATCTGTTTCATGTAAAATTCTGCAATTAAATATTTTACATCCAGACAATCTACTTATCACCATGTGACTTTTACTAATATACTTTAATCTTCTGGTTCTTTCCGAAAGCCTTTTAAATGTATGCATAAAATAGCAAAAGCTGTGTAATATAAAACGTGCTTTTTCTTTAAGAACTTTCCCTAAAATCAGACAACATGAACAATCAATAACAGTGACATCTAATTCTAGAAAACTAGTGTGTGGTTCGCTGTGTTCCCTTATTGTTTGTTTCCTCATTGTCACCAGTAGAGTAAAGCTGCAGTTTAATGAAGTTTAGGAAGAGTGGCTCACACTTGACAGTCCCCCCGGGGGTCGTATAATTCACAAGCTCGGTTTGTGGTGGTGGGATGCGCATCAGCTGTGGTACTGAACACACCTTGATATTGTGGTGACAACACAGCTAACATCAAGTATCTGGGAGGAGCTGGCACAGACACTGATTTCTGCTCGTCTCCGTTGAGCATTTAAGTCTGCATTGTTTAAATGAAAGACAAGAGAATAACACAACATTTCAGTAAAACTTAGCACTGTAACTTGTCTCTCATATAGACAGAACAAACCATACAGAAGGTAAAGCAGTAATATCCAATTTCCTGGAGTTCTGCCTTATCTTTGATGTTTACATTTTTTGAGATATTAAGGAATGAAATCCTCCCTTCTGATTGGTCTAGGGGCCAGAAATGATTCAAGGTGGTAAATTGGCTGCATACCTATATGCCTACCCGGATAAAGCTGGGTAAAACACAGTAATGATAAAGCCCGTACCTGTCAGTGTGTGTAGCATCTTTCCCGAACGAGCGTGCGGACACCGAATGTTTGCCAGTTGGTCTCGCAGTTGTTGCGGGGAAAGCCCAAAAATTTCCATCGGCTGCGGTAATCTACCTATAGGGAAGTCAGCCGCGGTCGTGGTAAAACACACATCCCCAGCTCTTCCCCATGCTGTATATCCTGATCTTGAAAAAGACAGACGGATCGTGCAGATCTTTGAACCTGGATCCGTGTTGTAAACACGCGCGATTTAAGGTTTACAGTTTTTACAAGGCCATCGAGGCGTGATCAATAGACATTCATTTTATAGAGAATATGTGTAGTAGTGATCGTAGCCAAAACCAAATAGCATGACACGCGCCTTGCTTTACCTCCATCCTGCAATTACAGTATCTTGCAAAACGATTAACTGCCACTAAATGGGAAACATGGCTTAATTGGTCTGATTAGGGAATGTAAATAGAATTTGAACCTATATGGTCTAAAAGTCACCTAAAAGATCACTGAATGATGTATTGTAGAACGAGTTAGGCCACGTATACAGGGGGGATATTTTGGCCTAATGATGACCTAGGCAAGCAAGATCCTATTTATTTCCACAGAACAGATGATTTTAAAAACATTTTAGGTCGGGTACACACAGTAGCTATCTTTCAGAACCAATAAACTGCACAGTCATCCGAATTTACCTACGTCCTATGTCCTGATGAACGCAGGCTAAGGTGCCTTATGGCTCCATGGGTTTGGCACTGCTACTACATTTCCTAGAATTCTAGTTAAACACCAGTACTGTATATTGAAAGGAAATTAAAACCTTCACCTCTTAATAGTACATAATGGAAACCATAGCGTATGATATTTCCATTTCTATGAAATAAATATAATTACAAGTGAAGACAGATAAATCTGCTCTATAGCTTGTTATATCACGTAGGACAGGAATATTATAAAGCGTTGTATAAGGAGTACTAAGAGGAAGAGCCATATATTGCAATAGGCAGGATACACAAGGTGGAAGATCTGTTGTATTCATTAGATCAACTGGACTTGAATGTAGTTCTTGAAGACGTTCGCTAGTCATCCGACTGCTTCAATCAGAATGACTCGTTCTATCACAGAGCTGTTGACCTAATTTATAATGGTGCCATATGGAAAAGAGTACACATCCTTATTGTATTGGTATGCTGCTAGTCCCCGCTTTGTAATGATGCTGTGAGCTTTAGGTACTTACCAGTGGGAGGGCACCTGATGGATAAAAACGACGTTCTGGATTTGATTTCAAAACCTCAAAACATCAAAGTCAAGCCGACCAAAAACGGTTTGTGGCAATTTAGTAGTGACAAGAAACTTCTCCTGGCGGGAAGGGGAGGGAAAAAGGGGACAAAATGGCAAAAAGTTTTAAGAAAGGTTGGGAACGCCGGCGTTATGTTCACGGACGATAGAAATGGGACAAATAACAGTTAAAGAGTAAAAATGGACCATATAATTAATCCTTGGAAACTTATTTAAAAATAAATCTTTAAGAAAAGCTAGTTCAGATCTGGCAGTCTAGGACAAAGGTACTTCTCCAGTAATACACCCTCTAGTATAAGCAGGTACTTTCCAGTAATAACACCTCCAGTACAGCTGGTACTTTTTCAGTAATACACCTCCAGTACGCTGGTACGTCTCAGTAATACACCCTCAGCACAGTGGTACTTCTCCGTAATACACCCTCTAGTACAGCTGGTACGTCTCCAGTAATACACCCTCCAGCACAGCTGGTACTTCTCCAGGAATGCACCCTCTAGTACAGCAGGTACTTTCCAGTAATACACCCCAGTACAGCTGGTACTTTTCAGAATACACCCTCCAGTACAGCTGGTACTTTTCAGTAATACACCCTCCAGCACAGCTGGTACTTCTCCAGTAATACACCCTCTAGTACAGCTGATCTTCTCAGTTATATCCCCAGTACAGTGGTCTTTCAGTAATACACCCTCCAGTTAGCTGGTACTTCTCCAGTTACATCTCTCCAGTACAGCTGATTCTTCTCCAGTTATACTCCCTCAGTATACAGCTGGTATTCTCCCAGTAATACACCTCCCAGTTCAGCTGGTACTTCTCCAGTTACACTCTCTCAGTACAGCTGGTGCTTCTCCCGTTATACTCCCTCCAGTACAGCTGGTACTTCTCCAGTTTACTCCCTCAGTACAGCTGGTACTTCTCCAGTAATACACCCTCCAGCACAGCTCGTACTTCTCCTGTAATAACCCTCTAGTACAGCTGGTATTTTCCAGTAATACACCCTCCAGTACAGTGGCTATTTTCAGTACACACCATCCAGACAGCTGGTACTTTTTCAGTAATACACCTCCCAGCACAGCTGGCACTTCTCCAGTAATACACCCTCTATACAGCTGGTACTTTTTCAGTAATACACCCTCAGTACAGCTGGTACTTTCAGTAATACACCCTCCAGCACAGCTGGTACTTCTCCAGTAATACACCCCCTAGTACAGCTGGTACTTCTCCAGTAATACACCTCCAGCACAGCTGTACTTCTCAGTAATACACCCTGCAGTACAGCTGGTACTTCTCAGGAATACACCCTCCACACAGCTGGTACTTCTAATAACACCTCCAGTACAGCTGGACTTCCAGTAATACACCTCAAGCACGCTGTACTTCTCCAGTAATACACCCTCCAGCACAGCTGGTACTCTCCAGTAATACACCCTCAGTTCAGCTGGTACTTCTCCAGTAATACACCCTCCAGCACAGCTGGTACTTCTCCAGTAATACACCTCTAGTAAGGGTACTTCTCCGGTAATACACCTCCAGCACAGTGGTATTCTCCAGTAATACACCCCTAGTACAGCTGGTACTTCTCCAGTAATACACCCTCTAGTACAGCTGGTACTTCTCCAGTAATACACCCTCTAGTACAGCTGGTACTCTCCAGTAAACACCCTCCAGTACAGCTGGTACTTCTCCAGTAATACAACCCCAGTACAGCTGCTGGCGCAATCCGCTTTGTGTTATTTGGATTGAAATAATGTTAGGGGCATATTTATAAAGGATTGTCTTTTTCGCCAAATAATAGCGCAGCAATCGCAGCGAAAATAGCGCCATTTGGGGCTTCGTTTCGCCTTATTTATAAAAAAGCGAAAAAAACACACTTCGTGGCTGAAAAAGGCGAACGGGCGCGATAAAGATCGAAAAGTATCGCAGCGAAAACTTAACGATCTAAGACTGCATTGCAAAAACCATTCGAAACCAGAAAAGCCAACTAGAAAATGATGTCAAGTTCAAAATGGCCACCTCACATTTACCAAGAAGTCAGCCATGTCTATTAGTCAATCTTCTTAGAATTTCTCAATTGGAATTCAATTTCTTTTGCACTGCACATTCGCTTCTAATGGTGTTCGCTTTTCCAAGGCATATTCCATTATAATGTGCGGTCGCCTTTCTAATGTGCGTTCGCCTTTCTAATGATGTTCGCTTTCTCATGCGCTTCGCTTTTCCAAGGCATATTACGTTCTAATGTGCGTTCGCCTTTCTATGTGCGTTCGCCTTTCTAATGCGCGTTCGCTTTCCAAGGCATATTACATTCTAATGTGCGATTGCCTTTTAATGTCGCTTTTCCAAGGCATATTACTTCTAATGCACGATCGCCCTTCTAATGGCGTTCGTTTTTTCAAGGCATATTACCATTAGAATGCCTTTTCGCTCCAAAATGACTTTTCATCACCTTCAGGGCCGCGCTAATCTTCGCTCTTTTTAACGCAAAAACCACCTTTCGCTCTTTTATAAATCGCGTTTGCCTTTTCGTAAAAAGGGGAGCGAAAGTAAGGCGAAAAGGGTTAAGCGAAAAGGGTTTAGCGATAGCTGCGGAAACGGTTTCGCACATTCGTAACGCTACCTTTATAAATAGCGTTAACTGTCTTTTTGCGAAAACCCATGCGAAAAGCGAATCGCGAAAACATTTCGTACTTTCGCTCTTTTATTAAATATGCCCTTAGAACCAGGTGAGGAGCAGATGATTTTTGTATTGGGGCTGATAGCCCTAGCATTGAAACAGGGAACACTTTTTTTCTCACTTTTTCTTTCTTAACTGCCAACTCTTTATTTACTAGTTATCATTTTGTTCCCTCCCTCGTCCTAGTGGGAATTTCTGGATATGTGATCAGTAAGACCTGCCAGCAGAAATAGGGCAAATCCAAAACTAAAGGTGTTTGCAAAGACAAGAATCCAGCTACTCCCTAGGGTTCAGATTGCCTTATGTGACATCCAGTAGCTGTGTGACGCAGTCATTTAATAAATGGACGAGATCGAATAATAGTTATGAGATGACCTGCTTATGAAAACTGACCTTGCCTTGGAAAGCAGATCTTGAATTCCACCTCACATTGGTTTCCTTTGACTCAAATCAGAACAATCCCATTGATTTGCCAATTCATAGTATTCGTTGGCAGCAACAGAAAATATCAGGTTGTGAAGAAACAGAGGTTTATGAGGATAGATGTGTTATACTGTGCTGAATTAATCAACAAAGGGGCAACAGAAAGAGTTAATTCCAGCAATGGGAACGAGGCAGCACTCGTTCTAATCCACCACTAATCTAGTATGGGCTTTTAGGGATAGGTTAGCCCCCTTAAAGGGTGACAACCTAACATGCATCACTCTCACCTTTGGGACAATGGTTTTTACAATGTGCAGCTATGGTGCCGTCCCCTGACTAATTGGCCATCAGAGCAATGGCGCTTCTTGCAGAGAGGACTGCCTACCTAAAGAGGGGTTGTCCACAAAGACAGGTATGGAGGAGACACTATGGTAATAATTGAAAGTTTTTATTGCTCAGACAACATGCAACGTTTCGGGACACCGTCCTTCTCAGGGATCTAGCCCATTTGTTAAGGACAATTATACTTACCATTTCCCTTATCCACTCCTGCAAAGTACCTAGGGTGAGGACCTAAAACGCTAAGTTCTCACCTCTGGGTACTCCCCACTGCACTGTCAGTGACAGTCCGGGAGGCAGCAATGGAAACACGCCTCCTGCAGAGACCTTCCCATTGGTGCTTCGCGACGTCACTCAAAGAGCCAGAGGGGAGGATCGGACCGGAGCACCGAGGGAGATTACAAGTAAGTAGTCAGGACTTTGTAAAGTAACCAGGGGAGGACTAGGTCCTCACCCTAGGTACTTTGCAGGAGTGGGGGGAAAGGAACAAGGGGGATTGAGTATATTGTCCTTAAAATTACGTGTGTCACAGCTAATGGATGTCACATAAGGCAATCTGTCCCAAAACGTTGCATGTTGTCTGAGCAATAAAAAACTTTAAATTATTACCATAGTGTGCTCCCCAACCTGTCTTTGTTGGAGTTTCGCAGCCCTTGGAGTAGAGGGCAGGGGGATTGCACCTACCTACTTGTCTGGCTACAGCAACAGCGGTGTGCTGGAGTGCTACTGAACTCTAAAGAGGGGGTGACACTGAACTGCACCAAAGAAGCACTTTGCAAAAAAAGATATCTGCAGTTGGCAGTTCTTCCAGAGGTTAAGAGTGATGTACTTAGGTGGCACCCTGGGTACCGCTGATTAGAGATAGATCTAAAATGAAAAATATTTTTAAAAATATAAATGGCGACAAATCTAACAGGCAAAAAAGAAGAGAAAAAATAGGCATATATCAGCGAAAATGTGTCTAGCATAGTGGCTCATAACTTATTATAGCTTATAGGAAGCGCTGGGTACGGACCCCCAGAAAAAATCCATTTGCCACCCATCAAAAGTTAGAAGTTAAATATATAATCCGTTATTATATTTCAGCACAACAAGGGCCAATTGAAGTATTCGGTCCCGTCACAATTTTCTGTGTAATGTAAATAATAACCATTTTGTACAACAGTCTCCCCTTCCCACACATCAACAAGTAAAGCAGCTCATGTCAACTAGGCTGGTCTGCATTTAAATATAACTTAAGAGCACCCCCTAAAGCTGTGTAATTCTTACTCTAAGACCCCCCTTACTGAACTACATCTCCCAACACTTCAATGACAGTAAAATCCACTGCAGAAGGAGCGTGAAATACGTGTTTATATTATAGATTGTGGTATTTAATGCAAATCATTAGCAATAAAAGGTTAGGTCCTTAACATCAAGGCATTTCTCATAAGCAGTAATTAGTATGTAATGTACTTTCACAGACTATGAAAAGATAATAATTGTTTTTTTAGCATTCTTGCCAGATGATAGGAAACCAATGGTAGTATACTAGGCCACTGGAAGGGTATTTACTGCATAATGCGTTTAATGTCAATAGGGATTTCTACTAAATTGTCGATGTTGTTGCTAGTGAACTAGTGTCAATGGAATATATCCTTATTTTTAAAGGGGAACTAACTGAAAAAGTGAAAGCTTTTCTCAATAGAGAAAAAAAATCCTACGATTCTTCTATAGTAAGTTGCAATTACATACATGAGAAATAGATTCTATAACTAAGCACAGCCCAAGCTTCAAAAGCCTTGTGAGTATTTTCTATACAGATATCTCCTCACTTATACCGAAATATCTGATAAGACTTTGAAAGCTGCGTGGTACCCAGCAGTTTATTTCCCATCAGTGTGAATTGTATACAGCTTTCGTCAGGCAATACAAAATATTCAGCTGATTTTACTGGCATTTTTTTTTTTGCTTCTATAAAGCAAAAGATAAAGTTTTTAAATATACCTGTAGTTATTGTGGTGTTCTGAAGGACAGCTGGTACTTTTTCAGTAATACACCCTCCAGTACAGCTGGTACGTCTCCAGTAATACACCCTCCAGCACAGCTGGTACTTCTCCAGTAATACACCCTCTAGTACAGCTGGTACGTCTCCAGTAATACACCCTCCAGCACAGCTGGTACTTCTCCAGTAATGCACCCTCTAGTACAGCAGGTACTTTTCCAGTAATACACCCTCCAGTACAGCTGGTACTTTTTCAGTAATACACCCTCCAGTACAGCTGGTACTTTTTCAGTAATACACCCTCCAGCACAGCTGGTACTTCTCCAGTAATACACCCTCTAGTACAGCTGATACTTCTCCAGTTATACTCCCTCCAGTACAGCTGGTGCTTCTCCAGTTATACTCCCTCCAGTACAGCTGGTGCTTCTCCAGTAATACACCCTTCAGTTCAGCTGGTACTTTTTCAGTAATACACCCTTCAGTACAGCTGGTACTTCTCCAGTAATACACCCTTCAGTTCAGCTGGTACTTCCAGTTCAGCTGGTACTTCTCCAGTTACACTCTCTCCAGTACAGCTGGTGCTTCTCCAGTTATACTCCCTCCAGTACAGCTGGTACTTCTCCAGTTATACTCCCTCCAGTACAGCTGGTACTTCTCCAGTAATACACCCTCCAGCACAGCTCGTACTTCTCCTGTAATACACCCTCTAGTACAGCTGGTACTTTTCCAGTAATACACCCTCCAGTACAGCTGGTACTTTTTCAGTAACACACCATCCAGTACAGCTGGTACTTTTTCAGTAATACACCCTCCAGCACAGCTGGCACTTCTCCAGTAATACACCCTCTAATACAGCTGGTACTTTTTCAGTAATACACCCTCCAGTACAGCTGGTACTTTTTCAGTAATACACCCTCCAGCACAGCTGGTACTTCTCCAGTAATACACCCTCTAGTACAGCTGGTACTTCTCCAGTAATACACCCTCATTATAAATCTTCCATTGTTCTCACCTACAGGGGGCGTTGTAGAGTGACACACTGTTTAATATTGCGTTAGAAATTATAAATCTTCTTTGTTCTCACCTACAGGGGGTGTTGTAGAGTTGCACACTGTTTAATATTGCGTTAGAAATGATAAATCTTCCATTGTTCTCACCTACAGGGGGCGTTGTAGAGTTGCAAAGAGTGGGCCACACTGTTTAATATTGCGTTAGAGAATTATAAATCTTCCATTGTTCTCACCTACAGGGGGCGTTGTAGAGTGCACACTTTAATATTGCGTTAGAAATTATAATCTCCATTGTTCTCACTACAGGGGGCGTTGTAGAGTGGCACACTATTTAATATTGCATTAGAAATTATAAATCTTCCATTGTTCTACACTACAGGGGGTGTTGTAGATTGCACACTGTTTAATATTGCGTTAGAAATGATAAATCTCCATTGTTCTCACCTATAGGGAGCGTTGTAGAGTGGCACACTGTTTAATATTGCGTTAGAAATTATAAACTTCTATTGTTCTCACCTACAGGGGCTTTGTAGAGTGGCACACTATTTAATATTGCATTAGAAATGATAAATCTTCCATGTTCTACCTACAGAGGTTGTAGAGTGGCACCTATTTATATTTCATTAGAAATGTATAAATCTTCCATTGTTCTACCTACAGGGGGCGTTGTAGAGTGGCACACTGTTTAATATTGCGTTCGAAATTATAAATCTTCCATTGTTCTCACCTACAGGGGGCGTTGTAGAGTGGACACACTGTTTAATATTGCGTTAGAAATGATAAATCTTCCATTGTTCTCACCATA
This sequence comes from Hymenochirus boettgeri, assembly GCA_019447015.1. Classification (NCBI taxonomy): domain Eukaryota; kingdom Metazoa; phylum Chordata; class Amphibia; order Anura; family Pipidae; genus Hymenochirus; species Hymenochirus boettgeri. The sequence goes on along the minus strand of CM033476.1, from coordinate 74,338,119 downwards.
GGGAGCGTTGTTGAGTGGCACACTGTTTAATATTGCGTTAAAACTAAACTGGTGTTGGACCTGGTGAACTGTGGTTTAAATAACCCACATGGATCAGTTGAAGTGGTGTTTAGACAGTGGTAAACCTATCATGATAGCAAAAATGAATGAACTTATCTGTCTCATCTGGATATTAGATCAGTGAAAAAATCCCCTGAGCCAGACTGACTGTGGAACAGCTGAATGTCACCCAAACCAGCAACATTTAGTGTATTGCTCCATGTTTGCTTGGGGTTTAGAGCCAGACTGATTACAGGATGAGACATCTAACAATTTTATTAACAAAAAAATAAAGATTGCTTTGTAGATACGTTCAGTATAGTTGTAGCACAACATTAAGCAGGACTGTAAAACCTTTGCTCATCTGCCATGAAATCAGCTCCCATCATGCTCAGCTGAAGGCAGTGAATATAAAGCCCTATGCTGGCATTGTAGGCGAAGAATAACTAGTGCAAAAACAGTCCGGGGCTTCTTCCAGTCTCACACTGTGCTTGGTCTTTGACGCTTGTGCTCTGGTCTCCACTGCCTGTGATGTGTCAAACAGCACAAAGCCAAAAGCGGTTCTGAGATGGTCTGTAAAATACGGATTGCGTCATTACCCAGTGGTGTAAGAGAGGGACTAAAATCATTTCATGTTATAAAGTGTTGGAGGATTGTACACCCAGTGGAACACCCGCGGTTTATATATATGGGAAATCTGCTAAAGGAAATGAGAGAAATATGAACGTATCGAATAAACCAGGTGTGTCCAACCTGCGGGCCACGGAACACATGAGTGGGCAGGGCCTGAGCCGTTTTAGGGCAGGGCTTGGTGAGCGACCCGCTCTGTGCGTGGGGTACCACTAATGTGGCCCCAAGCCTGGGAATAAATAATATGGCAGGAATCCAAGGAGAAAACCTTTTCTAAAAAGGGGCATAACTACCAGGGGAGCATGGGGAGAACCGCAGGGGGGGGTCCATCTTTTTTTTTCCTATGACAGGTACAGCCTACTCCCAGAAAACCACTGTGGATAATCCCAGATAGGGGCCCCATCATAGTTTTTGCTGGGGCCCAGTCATTCCTATTTCGCCACTGGGTAACACAATCAGGGAGATCCAATAAAAGTTCTTATAGTTAAAAATGGTGCTAATTTTGCACCAACCAATCAGATTTTATTTAACATTTGAAAGCTAACATCTGATTGGTTGGGGCAAAATTAGCACCATTTGTAACGATAAGAACTTTTAATGAATAACCTTGAATGTCCCCAACCACTGCCGTGGTAAATCTCTTTCTATCTCTCTTCTTTCTTCTCATAAAACATAATTCATACAAATACAACAGATCACTAAATATATTTGTATTTTAAAACACAATTAAATTCATCACTAGGGTGGATTCTTATAATTCCTGTCACTATCCAGAGGAGCTGGATAAATATCCATTGGGCTCAGGGCAGGGCTGACATTTGGGGGCCCTTTGTTCTTGTATTTGTATGTGATATAGTACTGAAACGGGGCCCTGGTGTTTACCAGGCACAAGGCAGCTGCCTAGGTTGCCTTAATGGATAATCCTGCTTTGCAAGTGCACCCTGCCCTGTAGATTACCTGGAAACATGTCTTCTTATTAAGCACCAATAAAACACGTCCCTGTGTCTACTATGAAACAATATCACCTGCAGATTAACGTTGGAATCTCAAATCCAGGGCCCTCCAGCTATTAAGAGTAACCAATCACCTTCTGGGCAGAGAGATACTAGAGAAGAAAGTGCTTGTATGGCACCTACTGTGCCCACACACTATTCTAGTTCCTTTCCAGCATTCATGTCCTATTCTAACTGGGCAAATCACTGTACGATCAGTCACAGGTATATCTGCATTCCATGTCAAATCGACAAATTATCAGGTAATAGGCTGGGTACACACGAGGGGACTATTTGTCCCGACCGAGCGTTCGCTACGAGTGAGCACTTGGCCGAGACAAATGTCTGTCGAATGTATATTGTTCCTGGTCTCACAAGGAAAGGCGGGTCCAAAGTCTCCTAGTGCTTCTGTCCAAGAACACTTGAGTACTGGAAACAAATAAATGAGGTAGAGCCTTGAAAAATCGCACGGTTCCCATAGGGAACCGCACGATTGCTGTGATTTACCGACACGTCTAGATTGGACAAATGGGCAACAGACATTGGTCGCAGCTGCGAATAAAGCAGCACAATACACGGTCAATTGGGCCGAAAATTTGTGTACCCAACCTAAAAGAAACTATTACAGGGCGATGCACCAACGGACGGATGTTATATCGGTTAGCGTGACTAAACTCCTTCTTGCGGGGGCTGTTACCCGTGCAGCCATTGCAAGCGATGTTATATGCCGAAAGCTGGCTTTAAAAGTGCCGTATAAAAAAATTCCATTTAGTGATGCTATCGGCTATAACATTGCCAGTTGTTTGCACCGGGTTGCCAAGTGGCTCTTGGTGCATTTCCCTGCTAGTTTCTCTTGCTATTTGTCTAGTGCAGTTTTTCTATTTACCCATGCAGAAAACCCTTACTTAAACACTAACACTATTTTTTATATTTTATTATCTTTTATATTTTCAATTATAAATGTGTCATCAGTATACGAATCCATACAAAGACAATATAAATAAACAAATATTTTACAAAGACCAATAAACCTGTAAACAAAAGAACGTGCACAGATACATTTATGGACCCTGACTGCTCCTAACACTTGCTCCTGGAACCCTCTAAAGGACCCACATTGACTAGTCCAGTAGATATAACTACTACACTGTCTTGCAGCAAAGCCTTCTTGAAAGCCTCCTTTACATGTTATTATCCAAAATAGCATTGCACAACAAGGAAACGAGAAATTAAACCTCTTGCAGAATTGCACTGCTAAGCAAATTTGCATTTATGTATAGTGGGAGTTATATATTTTCTTATCTTGGCAAAGGCCAAGTTAAAATGATCTATACACATTGACAGTTGACACATTGCCAGCACAGCACTATGGCTGCATGGCCTCTGCCCGAGAAGTAATACAACTTGTGGATTCCCCCCCCAACTTTATGCAAATCCTGAGATGAATCCCCTACTAGATAATGTTAAAGCAAAGGCATGATGGGAGTGTTGCTTATCACTTTCTCACCTTGAAGCTGAGTCTCTGCACAACTGACTGATGATCACTCTCCAGAATCACACTGAAAAACAAAAGGCCAGTTACTGATTACCTGTGTAACTTTGCAAACGTTGGGCGTATTTAGAAATTTGTGATCGCATGGTGATAATATAACTACAAACGTACAAAATACAAATACCGTGTGGCCTTGGAATACGTTGGCAAGACTATAAAATAGCAGTATGGATAGAAAGTACCGTAATGGGATGTACTTTACAACCATGTTTTTAGCAGTAGTTATAAACCCACTGTATCGGTTCTAACCTATGGCCTTGTAGCTAATATTGTGCTACAACTCTAAGGGAGACATTTCAAAGGTGCAGTAACACACAAAGTTACCAATGATACCACACAGCATCTATATTTTACAACTGCATTGGCGGTTTGCATAAAGTACGGAATTCGGCACAAATATCATCTGCTCTGTATTTTGTGACAGAGTGGTATGTATAGATGCACCATTGCAATCTGTAATGACCGAGAGCTGTATTTTATGGAGTAGTCAATAAGTAATGACATTGCCATAAACTACCAATATCGGTGCCCATACGAACCCACAGTTTTGGTAATGATTGATACAGCGGGTTTGTAAATTGACTCCACCTGCTTGAAGGCCAAGTGGTAAACTCCCCTATTATAGATACAGATTGTCCAGTCGGTATGTATGCTATAAACACTGCAAACTGCTCATCTCACCCCTGGTCTATTATCTCATCCACAATCAGAAAGGCAGTGTCCATGTTCTCCATCAGTGAGCTCCGGTCCACATGTTTCCTAAAAAGAACATTTCTGTGGTGTTGGTACATTGGGATAATATCTACTTTACTTTTGGTTCATATGTTTCAAAATTTTCTATGGCTAAAAATCATAGACACACAGATAACACCCCAGTAAATGTGAACCCTGCTCAATATTACTTAGACTCCACCTGTGGTCCTTTATTATGTCATTGACCGTGTTTCAGTAACCATGACAAACACAGTCACTCCTTTTATGTATATCCCCACCTGAAGTAATTGAAAATTCAATTAAATATTTCCAGCTATTAGGTAAACTACTGGTTTAGTTCCTCACCCTGACCACCCTTAAAGGGCAAGTCCAGCCCTAAAATGAAAACTTACCTACAGGTAAATCACCCCCCAAAACCCTAAACGGTAATTGTTTGAAACCTGAAAGGTGTAAGTCTAACCTGAAATCCTGCACATGTCCTGTTTCCCCCGTTTCTGCTTCCTGGTTCTTCCAGTTAGTAACTGTCAGTTATGGATTTGACAGTTGACATCACAGCCAATGACTGAATGTTAATCCCCTGTCTGTCTCTTCTGAGCATGCCCAGGCTCAGTACAGGCTCAGTACAGGTTTCAAATGGCTCAGTTTCCATGAGGTATCCAGAAGCATAGCGGCATACAGTATGAATTCAATAGGACAAACTATGATATATCAACATATTTTAAAGAGGCCATTCTTTCTAAAAGATGTTATTATGAGGGTGGAGTTGTCCTTTAATGGGAGTGGGGGGCTATAGTTTTCCTTTAAAGTTCCACTAACCCATTGTAAATGGGTGAGCATGACTTTTATATGGCAAGTTTGCAATTGTGGCTCTTGGTAATTTCCCCCAACGTATGTATGTATAATTTTATTTATAAAGCGCCACTTGGGTATGCCGTGCTGTACATTAAAATACAGAGTATACAAACAAGGGTGATACGTGCAAGCCATTATACAGATAGATAAAATGAAATTAAATACATTTCATACATTGGCATAAACACTCTTTAGTGACTGCCCCTTTAATATTTCATGTGATGGCTACAACCTTTACAAAGTTTGGGCTACTTTTTTGCAGAGCTTGTATTCAATCTTGTAATTAATATCTGTGTTTGTGTAGAGCATTGCAACCTCTGTGATTTATTGTTTGAAATCAGATCTAGACATTTGGGTTTTAAAAAATCTATAGGCTGATAAAAGGTGTGAAATAAAGGTGTGAAAGTTTGCTTATGCCTTTATTCTGAAACAGTAGGAGGGCCCGTCACAAGCCCACAACCTCCTGGTTAAAAACAGCTGATCCCGCATAACCAGAATTTTGGGTCCGGTCTTTTAAACAGATGATTGCCCGTATGTTTTATTCATACGCGTGATTGGCTGTTTTTAAACAGGAGATTGTAGCCTCGTGGAGAGGGGTGGGTCAGGGGCCAGGCCTACAATCTCACAGGGGGGCCCCTGCTAGCATCTGATTGGGTGGTGCAAATTTATACATGGGCAAAATGTCTTACTTACTACTTTCAACAATATGTTATTGTTTATTTAACTGTCATGAGACAGTGAGCAGTGGGATGTATTGTTTTCAGATAGGAATTCTATCCTCCATATAAGAGGATAGATAGTTCTGACACAACAATCTATAAGAAACCTCTGACTGGGAAAGGTAGGACTTTCCCCTGTCTGAACTGTAAGGTTGCTCTTCAGTTATTAAGGGAGACACTGTCTGTCACCCTAGTAAGGGACATAAAATAAAGCTGCATGATTTTGCAACATGTGATAAAACTCACGTGGTCATGTTGAAATGCCCTTGTGGCAAGTTGTTGTGGGTGAGACTACCCGTAAGATTAAATCAAAGAGCATAAAGGCTATATACGTAATTTCAAAGCTGACACTTATTCGGATACATCTGTATCATGCCATTTTGCCAGCATGGGCCACACACATAACCAGCTTAAATGGCTTGTGTTACAAGTAGTCAGACCACATCCTAAGGAGGGGTATCTATAAAGCACCAAAGATTCTCTTTGGATTAAAAATTAAACACCTTAAACCCATGGTGTCTGAATGAATCTATTAATATCACCTGTTTCAAATAGACTTCTATTATAGGACTTAATATTTTCCCTTTCATTTAGAATATAAGAGTATGGGTAAGCCCTGTGTTTTTGTAATTATATCTTGCAGAGTCGTACATCTGTCGGTCCAATGTATATCATATCCTCTTTCTGTATTTAATATATATGAACTCTTGTCTATACTTAGAATTACAGATTTATCTATATGTGAGGACAACCCTTTGAGTTATTTATATTTAGTAATGTATATCTAGCTTTATGCCAATTTGCACAGTTGTTACTTTGTTATTCTATAATATCTATTCATTGGTATTTATTCTTACCTATTTATATAGCAACTTTGCACACAATGTATTTTCCACTAAGTATAATGATCTATTTGTACATAGCACTTTATTGCAATTGATATTCTGTGTTTTTTGCTGTTTTAATTTAATGTTGTTCCTTATCTTCCCATGTTTCTACTATGGCCCTTATATTGGGCAGTTTGATAGCTTGTCATGATGTTTTTATTTTTCTGTTAGCCTCTACAGACTCTGGAGGAGTTTCAGTTCCTTGGACTTTTTTAGAGGATTTATTGGGAGGTGTTTCTTTGACTTTGTTGGAGGAGTGGACTCTTACCTATGGACTCTACCCTGATTGGTTTACAGGGGGTGGGGTTTGGAGTACTACCTCCTGTGTGTACATATAAATTGTGTGGTCACTAGTGGGTGTGTTACACTTGACAATGGGTACATGTTTTTTAAGCTGGAATAAAGCCTCACTTGCATCTACTCCTGAGGACTTCCATTTTTAATATTATTTTGTGTATCCACTTGGGTGCTAAGGACAGTAGCACTTTTGTCTGGAATTTCATGTTATTTAAGATTATGCTTGTGAAGGTTCTCATTCATCCAGGTCATGGTTTATCTGTTGTATTCAATTAGATCAACTGGACTTGAAGTTTAGTTCTTGAAGACGTTTCGCTAGTCATCCAACTGGATCTCTCAATTCAGAATGACTTGTACAAGAATCTGTGGAAATGATGTACCCTGGAATGCTAATTGGGATTTTCCAGGGTACATAATTGCCACAGATCTTGTACAAGTCATTCTGAATTGAGAAAGCCAGTCGGATGACTAGCGAAACGTCTTCAAGAACTAAACTTCAAGTCCAGTTGATCTACGGTAATTGAATACAACAGATATTTAAGATAGTTTTATTTTTGTTCTCTTTTAAAATAACATATATTTAATCTATTATTTGAAAAGCCTGTTTTTCCTAAAGAAGTGCCAACTGCATGCCTAGAATAAACAGTACATTGGTGATGTGTTAGAATCCAGCACACTCTAGAGAATCATTGTGGATTAACCAGTTTTGAAGTCTTGCCATTACAATTACACAGGAAGGTACACATTGGTCACTACACAAAGTGCAAGGGTAGGTAGTTTTGCAATCCAACCAATAATTCTCTATTAGCATGCATGTTATGTAGACATATTTCTCATGCATTATGACAGAGTAGCACTCACCAGCATGTGACACAGGCTTTCAATAATACATTGTCAGGGCTGCCGGAGGAGAAGCTATAAATAAAGAATATGGGTAAATGGCGGAGTGAATCCACTGTCCTCAGTGGCATCAAATAACTGGGATTTCACATATTTACCTCATTTTCCTGGGGACCTCCAATGATGAACAGGTGATGTCAGATAATCGCTGGCACAATGCAGTTACGCCATCCACAGAAGCACTTCATCTGGAAACACCATGTGGAATGCAAAAAAGAAGACGCATGTCTTAACCAGGAAGCCAAGCATGTAACCATATTTTTTAAAACCATAGAGAGCCTATTTAAAGTTCTTCTTTAGGCTGGGTACAAAGTGGGATTGATTTGTCTTTACCACCCTTTTTGCCACAAGCCGTGGCAACTGTCAGTCGTTGCAAAAGTAGCCACACCGTCAGTTCACCGTGACCAATAGGGAACCACATGATCGGACGTGATTTACCAACATACCTCGACAATTTTACGAAACCTGATCATGGTCACTAAACGGGACAAGATTAGTCGCCCCCACCTGCACCATACAAAATTTCTGGCTGAACAACCAATACACGGTAATATCGGTTGTATGTGTGTACCCAGCCTTAAACAACAAAACTTATAGCAACAATATCCCTACCCCTAGGTCTACTTTAGATCACTTGTAATACTTTAGCGGATGGTGGCAGAGGGGGGAGGACCAGCCATTGCAATTTTACAATTATTGTACAAACGGGAGAGGGAGCAACTGGCAGACCCCTACAGTACAGAACAAAGGCTGTTGTTCCCTGACATCCTTTATGATCCATTCAGTGTTGTTTATTGTCAATTATATCTTTTTTTAGATTCATTTTACCAATTTATCACAGTTTACATTGGCTGTGATTGGCTGATTCACATCCTCATTTAATTCTCCACCTGCATTGGAACTCAATATCTACACTACAACCATTCATAGATAGAAAGGAAACACATACTCGCTATGGTTCACACCTTTTGGAAAACTAGAGATGCATTTAGCTTCTTGCCACAATCAAAGTTACTGGAAACCTTCAACTTTCAGGCTGTAAGTATAACCGATTTGCCTAGGTTCACCTTTTTGTTTTTGCATTAATTGAAGAAAAGGTGGTAATGGACCTATGTCTTACCTACCGTTCTTAAATTTGTATAACAGGAGCCGGGAATGAAGCCTCAAAACTTACCCGCGACGTGACATAGCTCCTGTTCTTCAGTTAATGCAAAAACAGAATCGTTCACTTATTGAACTGTTCCTTTAAACTTCATACCCTTTGCAAATTTCCCTTGGCTAATGCCCGAATGTATGGGTGCTTGGTTGGTGGTTGTTCTGTCCTGGCCAATCAACAAACAACTGCCAACTGAGCACCCATACACGTGTGATTCTCGGTCATGTCTCAATCCGTGGTGATCAACCCTCGGGCATGAAGGTAGAGGGAACTTTGTAGTGTGTACGAAGCTTAAGGCTGGGTACACACCAGCCAATATTTTCTGCCGTCGACCAATTCACGGCACTTTCGGTCGGTCGGCCAAAAATATTGGCTGGTGTGGGGCGGGCGACCACGACCAACCTCGATTGTCCGGATCGGAAAATCACGATTTATCGTGCGGTTCCTATGTAAATTGGCGACCGACGGACATTTGTCCCGGCCGAGCGCTGGCTCGGGACAAATTGTCCCTCCGTGTGTACCCAGCCTAAGACCTAGCAGAAATGTTACAATGTATTACCCCAATCTCATTATCCAGTACAATACACCAAGTTGAGGAACAATTAACAAGTGTTCTATGAATTCACATTGGAAGCAAAGGAAGCCTTAGGATGGGTACACATGAATGGACTATTTGTCCTGGCCAAGCACTCACTACGAGCGAGCAATCGCCCGGGACAAATGTCTGTCAGTCGCGGCAAATAGTGGCCGCAGCCGGCAGTTTGTGCGATCGATCGTGATTTACCGACACGTCCGAGCGTCTGTCCGTCCGTCACCCCACACCAGCAGATATTTTCGGCCAACCCACCGATAGTGCCGTGGATTGGTCGGTCGGACGAAAATATCTGCTGGTGTGTACCCAGCCTTAAGCAAACATATCTTTCAAGCATTGTCACTGCCATTCTCTACATTCTCCCATGTTGTAGCTGTTCTCTATCTTCAGTATATTACACTCATTCTACACTTGCAACCTATGTATTCCCCATATCTATTCCCAAGGCTGGTACTCATTTAACTGCCAGGGTGTGGGAAGGAAGTTAACTGCATTATTCAGTCCTGATCCCTGCCAGTGTTAACCAGGATCTCTCAGTGTAATCCTTCACAGCATTTTATTTCATCTAAGCTGGACCCTCTAGAGATTCCTGGGCCCTAGGCAGGAGCTTAGCTTGCCTTGTAGATAAATGTTTTTTAGCTTTCCACTCTATGTAAAATAACACAAACATATAATATTAGACATGACAGTACAGAGAGCCCCATTGCATTGAAGATTATCATTTGTTTTGGAACCAATGCTGTAGTGTTTCATGTGCACGCAGATTGTACTACAGCCAATGTAGATATTATTATACAATATGGTAAAATACATTTAACAGATATGTATACGCTGGATGCACTTATCTTACTTTCTTTTGTTTATGGCTCCTTCTGAAAATTTGTCTCTCCAATTCTTGCTGCTCTGCCCAGGAGGCATACATGTGATCATAATACTGGGTATAGGAGAAGAATGGAATGACGGAGTATAAAGAATTAGAATTAGTTATATGCAGTCAGCTAGAGGGGTGCAACCATAACTGGTTCTATCATGCGTTCACTCAATGAATAAGCCGTGCAAGAAAATACATCTTCCCCTGGCTATCCTTCATCCATGATCTAAAACCAACTGTTGTAAACTAAAATTAAGTACAGAGGAGAAGAATCCATCACAGCTGTTAATGGTAGGGCATTGTTTTAATCTTTGCATCTTAGCTTAAACCCACCCATGCACTTTGTGTTAGATAAGGGCACGTGCATCTGGGGTCCTATCGGACGTGAGTACGAACCATAAGGAGATGCATAGCCTTGTTTATATAGAGAGGCTGCCCAAAAAATGAATGTTTTGCCATATGAAAGAAAATGAAGCACACAGTAGCAAGAACAATCTATCTTTTAAAAATGGGCAAGTCCACTTCAAATAAAACTTTAGCTAAAAATGTAGATTACCCCCTACCCCCCCCCCCCAACCTACTAGCTTATGCCAAAGATGTCCTGAACTTCCTTACCAGACCCGGTCCTTCGCCATCTAGTAGTGGGCTTCTGCTTGGACAGCCACTCCACTTCCTGTCGTGGCTGTCAGGCAAGACGTGAAGTTGCGCCTTTACTTACAACCACAACCAGGAAATGGAGCAGCTGTCAGCAGCAGAGTAGGAGTGGTGAGGGACCGGGCCAGGTAAGAAGTTCAGGAGCATCTTTGGCATAAGTTACAGTAGCAATGTGAAACCTAGGTTTCGGGGGTAATCGACATTATTAGCTAAAGTTTTTTTTTGAGTGGACATGCCCTTTAACTTAGATAGGTGGGTATAAATAACAGGAGAACTTTTAAAATGAATTTTCCCATCAATTCAAAATTACTACTGTTATAAATGTCCATATATCCATAAACCTAAAGGAATCCATTTTATTTTAATCATTATTTTATGTTAAAAGTTACTTTGATATAACAATTTATTTTTCTTATCATTCTTACTGAACCAGACTAAACTAAATACTGTCTCTCTCCCTCCTTTTTTACTCTCCCTCTGCGTTGAGTGTCAGGTGTGGGCAAGGGACATTGTGTTTGGTAGATTCAAGTAACCTCAGCACAGGAACTAGATTTTGGCGTTGACATCATTAGGGACAGATTTATACTTTTTTCTCTTTCAGGCCAGCTAGCTTATTGCTGCCCCTTCCAACAATAAGGTAATATTAGGATGGCTCTGCAGTGACTGTAGAAGAAAGGGCATTGCCGTACATTCTTATGCCGCCCCTAGCAGTTGTGCTGCTCTTGGCCACAGCGTAAGGGCCTAGTGAAAATCCAGTCCTGGTGATCATAACGAATAAACTACAATCGTTTATGGTGCTCTGTAACGTACAGTAATCACCTATTGTATGTTTTCATATGCTAAATGTTTTCTTTGGGTATAAGGAATACATGATTATATAGCCTGAAAGAACTCGAAAAAAAATCACACAACCATTATATGCAATTGCTCCTTATGTATTACATGGCATACACACAAAAAAGTATTTTTTAAACCTTAGTTCTTTATTAAGCTTGGCTTTCCATATATTTTGGCTGGACAATGGCAGAGTGAGAACTTGAAATTTACTTGACTATGCTGCTGTGAAACAAAGTAAGACATATCTACGTTAAAAGGGAGTAAAAGTGAAATTGGAATAAGAATATTCATCTGATTTACTTTTGAAATATTGTAGTCCAGCTAATTAGAGAGGAAAAGTCTAAAATGTACAACCAGATGTCAAAACTCGTCTGGAAACTGATAGAAAAGATAACGTCTCTTCCATCTAGATACTCAAATTTACTACCCTGGAGTCTACGCATTCCTGAATGATAGAAATCATATTTAATTTAGTGTATGTAGACATAAAAATGTTAGATAGCATGTAGCCTTCATGCACACACATTACATATATAAACATTAAGGTATTAAAAACAAACATTTATTGATAACGCTTTTTTCATGCATAAGCAGATCTTTTTTGATCGTATCTAAAGGTCAGTGCACAAACATTTTGATAGTATTCTTTTAGCCACAGTCTATGTCCCATCTTGATCCAGAATAATGAAAGCTTTCACGGTATAAAGAGATGGATCCTGAAGGAAATATTCAAAGATTTGCCACAATTTTACTTTGATAGAAACAATGCATGGAGTATGGACATGCTGGTACTGATTTGCCTGGAAATATTAAAGGATATATACACTGCAGACTAAAGCCTCGTACACACGTCAGATAATTTTCGCACGATTTGGCTGACGAACGACCCATCATGCGAAAATGAAGATTTAACGATCTTTTAAGACCAACGATCCACGAATATTCTCGGCTTTTTCTGCCGATCAGCCTGGTGGATTTGTTCTGCCGATGTCGTATGTTTTGTACATAGTCGGCAGATTATTGGTAGAGTGTAATGGAGGACTGAATGAATTACACATGTGCAACATTTCAAGATCACGCGATATTCCGAACGTCACTTAATACGTACGTCACGTAACACCTTTACCAACGAACATTATCCACTATCGTGGATGTATGTACGGCGTCGTTGGCAGAACTAGTGTATAACGAGACGGTTGCTGACGTTCGTTGGGCACATTGTACGAAAATGACCTGACATGTGTACGAACCTTAAAGCTGGGTGCACATGTTCCAACCCTTCCGCCTGTTCGAGGCTTGAGACCGGTCAGCCAGGAGGAAGGACTGTCAGTCACCGTAAAAGCAGATGTGTACGACAGTCACGACCAAGCGTGCTGTCCATAGAGGGCCGCGCAATTGGAAATGGTTTTTTCGACACATCTCTGATTGTGAGTTCATCCGATAAATAAATGGTTGACATACAATACAGCCCAACCAACCGGACTGAATTGTTGTACGGTGTGTACCAAGCTTAAGAGCAGCACAATAACACAGTTGTTAGTACATACAGGATAATACAGAACAGGGCTACACACAGCACATTGTGCTATAGAAATTGTACGCAGCACCACGTGATCCTCCCATACCGTCTGCTTCTCGGTTGAGTTCATGGCCGGACCAGCCACTTCTGGGACTCGATAGCCACGCCCACACCACTACGCCCGCCCCTCCCACATTCAGACCGCCTCCATATCGACAGGGGAACCAGTTATGTAAATAGAACCTATCAACAATCCCAAGCCCTTGAGCAACTCCAGTTACCTCACACCCCACGTGCTGCCCAATTGCGCAACGTCTTTGTTTTTTGTAACGTTCTACGTCAGACGCACAGAACCTTCTAGAACGCGTGACGTGAGACGCAATTTTTTTTTTTTGTGCAAGTCACGGCGAGGCCACAGGCCTGAAGTGTTTGGTTTGCGGTTTCAGCATCCCGTCTCTGGTTTAGTTCCATATGGAACCGGGAACGTGCTGTGACCTCGCCATCCAGCTGCATTGTAACCTCCGCTTCCTGTTATCAACCGGTGATGTAACCGCTGGCAACTCCGCACATCGCAAAGTGATTGGCTGTCGCGTGACACTGACAGTTGGGTGGTGTGGTGAACACCCAACATGTGATTGGCAGAACACTGTTCTGCTATTTTCCTATTGGCTGTCTGTTATGTCCGTCAGAGTCGGCTCGGATTTGATTGGTTAGCGATGCTGGTTTACAGTGTTGCCGGCTGATGCGGAAGTGAGAGACTTGAGGCGAGAGACCTGCGGGCGGTAACAGACACGAGGAGGCAGCGAGAGAACCGGGTGTGTGGCGGCGAAGTGTTGGGGGTTCTTCTTAACCTGTTGCGGGTGGTTCGGGGTTAGCCTAGGAAAGGTTTAGAAGGAGCAACTTTAAAGCTTTTATTTAACTACAATACCCGACAGCCCCTCGATCAGCCGTGGGATTCGGGAACAGAGCAAAATAATGGGGTGACGGTATAAACCAAATATTTACCTGGCTTTAATTCGTTATATGGTTGGTTTTAACTTAATAGGTTATCAGGGCGATGTGGTACAATTGGACAGACTGCACATTAGGACCATGTATGTGATGGTCCATGCTGGGACTGTGGGACCAGAGCAGGATTACCCATAATGCAATCTAAGCACTTACACAGTAAACAGTATTCCAGCCTATAGAGGTGAATAGAGCAAGGGGGCCCCGAATATGATCTTTCCCATTTGATCTTGTTCCCTCGCTGAGTGGGACCTTGAAGGCATGCTTTGTTTGATGCAATACTCATTATGTATTGGTCAGCATTAAAGGGAAAGTTCAGTGTAAATACATACACTTTTATAGAACAAAGAGCAGTATTTTTTAATCCTAATGTCTGTAACCTGCCCTTTCAGCATTTTTTCTGTATAAATAATGGTCAATCACATCTGCTTTGCGGCACCTAGATAAATAAATGCTCCTGAAATACTGACTTCCTGTTTGCAGGACCCCTACTAGAGACCGTTATGGTCTTGTCCTTGCCCAGCGCCTGGGTTGATTCAGTTGCTCGGTAAATAAATTAGCAGTTTGACCCATCCAACAGCCAATCAATAGAAATTACTGTTGTGATATAAAAATCAACTGATTTTTTCAAAATGGAAGACAATATGTAGAATAACTAGGTATGCATAAAGTAAACTTAAGAATTTTAAAATATTTCCCACTGAACTTTTCCCTTTAAGCCCTTCATAAGCTCATGGCTTGCCATTTTCTATTAATTTATAAAGCTATCTATGTGAATTGCTATGTTTGCATCAGAACATGGTATTGACAAGGGCATGAGCCCTGGTAACTGTGTTTCATATTTACAACTTGTTTCCCAGGTGCTTTTCAACCTCAATAGAACAAAATGGGTGTGAGCTAATATCGGTGGCATTTATCCTAGAGATTTGTCATCAGAGGGATTGTATTCTATTTGCCTTTATAAAAACACATTTATGTAGAAGCACAGTGATACAACGTATTGGTTTTGAATCAAGAGACTAAATATGTAAAGGTGGTTATACGCTACACAAAGTTTATTGCAATCGTAAACCAACCGATACTTTGATAGACAGATGTACAATGTTACTTGTTCTTAGATGTACCATACATATGTTCGACAATTAGTTTGGTGATTAATGTCTAATGTCGTCTATTGTGAGGTTCAGTTGCATTTCCATTTAATTGGAACTTCAGAAAGTACTACAACAATTTAAACAATCGACTTAAAAAATGACTTCCCATCGTAATTACGATCAATACTATGATCTAATGTCACTAATAAGATCGAAAAAGTCCAATTTTTGGGCCAATCAATGGAATTGTTGGATTGTACTAAGGCCTACCTTATGTTCACCTTTAACCAGGTGAAGGCACATGGACTGGATTAGGAATTAAACTATAACACTGAATGTTACAGGTTCAGGATCACACAAGATCCCACTTACTTACTTGGGGTAGAGAAATGCATTTATTGAGTATTAGAACTTGGATGTAATCTGCGAAGATTAACAAAGTGTTTATTCCTGTTCATTTTAACACAAAAGATTGGCCATAATCCATAATTAATCACACAAATCCTATTTGATGTGTTTTTGTTGAATTGAATTTTAAAATGTTAAAACATGAATGGTAATGTTTGTAGTAATTGTTTGAACCGCTAATGTGATATCTGCTTTTGTGCTGAAGCTTATTACAGTGAAGCATACGATGGCTATGTGCCAAATAACAGGGAAGTGTGTCCTGCTCGCCTAAAACAGCTGTCTACTTTTATTTAAAATGAAATCTTCAACAAACAATGTTATAGACGCGTAACTGAGATGTTTATAATGAAAAGAGGTAACGTGATTAAATAAAGGGAAGACTCTACAGATTTCGGCTAGTTCATTACTCTGCTGTGGAAGAACATGAAATTTATATTAAAAGAAAGTTTCTCAATAGAATAACACAAGGACATACAGTAAGGTACAGTAATACTTGCATCTGGTAATGGTGGATTTTAAAGACTTTTTTTTTCTTTTTAAACACTTGCGATTTGAATTTCTGGTGTTTCAGGTTTTGTAGTGATGTAGGCAGTGTTTGGTATGTATTATCCTTTGTCTAAAGTACTTTTTTTTTTTTTTTTTTTTCTTTCAAGAATAGATGTGTTTTGGGGGTCCCTGCATCTTTGGGGCTCCCAGACATGCTGTCTCTGAAGAAGTATCTGACTGAGGGTCTAATTCATTCACTATTCTGCTTAGCCTGATGGGTGTACGTTTGGACCTGGATTCTTACCTACCTTCTCATCTGCCTTCTCTGCATATAGATTATTTTAGGACCTACCTCTGCTTACACCAGACTCATTCCACACTTAGGGCACTTTAGACGGATATGGGGTGCATCCAAAGAGCGTGGATCTAGACCATTTTTTCACATCTAGGCGACTTTTAAGCTGTGTGCGGGCCCTGGACCGTCTCAGAGTACCAAGTACAGCATTGGATGCTTGCTTGTGCACAGAAAACTGATGGATCTGTGTCCAGTGCACAGACTGGATCAGTCGTCCTTCAGACAACCAACAGATTTAAGCAGTTCTGGATCAGAACAGGGACGTGATGGACAAGGCTTGGAGGAACTAGGGGCAACTGCTCCATCAGGCGTTCAGATCTGAGCAAAAGGTAAGATAGGTGACTTTGGAGAAATTAAAGTTTTTATGTTCAGAATGTTTCTAAAATGCGTCTATTGCAATTTATTATGACGTTCTCCCTTAATACTTCATTGGGGATTCTGTAAGTTTTGGAATTCGATTATTTAGATGGTCAGGTAGCCCTCCTCCTTGTTTTGTATTGTGAAAAAACACTAAGTCTTCACATAAACAGGACTAAATAACACAAGAAAAAGATAAATACATTTACGATTTCATTTTTTTCTTTTACACATAAACTTGGCATGCTGATTAAGCTGTCCCTTTTTTTATTTAAGTTTTTGTGTTGGCAGTGTTAATTTATTTGATATTTCAGGTTAATGTTTCCCAGGTTTGAATGAATTGGTTGACACAATGCTGCTCTGTTTTGTGCTTTTGTTTTAATGCATTTGGCCTAATTCTTTTCAGTGATTTGTTCTTTTGTGCTTGATGGGATTGCAGCTGTTTACTTGCTGTGTCTGCGTGACAGAAGGTGACAGGTCTGTTTGGCCAGTTGGGGAGGGGAAGCTGTGTCAAGTCTCTTTAAAAGACATGAACACTCCTATATCCTGTTTATATATTGGTGGCATGAATGAACCAGACATTGAATGTCCATGCTCAAACAGACAGGATTGTTATCATATGACTTTGTGCTTGCATTACAGAAGCACACACAGGATAGGGCTGCCTATTTACTCAATGTCCGAATAAGGCTATAAATATATACTCTCATGCTTGCATCTGGAGCTACTGTGTAGAGACAGTTTTTGACGCTGGACCCTGTGTCCTCATATATGAGAAACTTGATATTTAAACTGTGATTCTCATCTCAACACACACATTAATATTCAGCAGCAGCTGCAAACATGTGATACTTAGAACTGCTTTATTGTGCAAAGTGAATTCAACTGCATGGCTAGAAGCTGTAGGTAATGCTTATTGCAGTTATATTGGGTTTCTGACTGCTTCCCAAACACATTGCAGCTGTTGTAAGAAATGACACATGACAATGAACCTGACAGACTGACCTTGGGAGCTGCACGGCTTTGCTGCTTTTTATACAGGAAGGAACAATTCTGGGGGTGTAGCACAAGACTGGAGGTTTCTACAATCTTTATTCTAAAGACAAAATCACCGGCCATCTTTCTAAGGAGCATTTCCCAGAAAGGAAATCTGTCTGATATATAATTAGGCTTTGTGATCATCGTATTCCTGTCTTTGATATAGAGTTTAAAAAAACAAACATTTTGACACAAACAAAATGTTTATTTACAGAGTTTAAAGCTGGCCATACATTTGCAATGGCTGTACCCAACTGTTTTGGATCGAGAAGTTCCTATCGGACTGCACCACCTGCACCATTTATCTTGGGCAGATTTCAGCTTGAAATCTGTCCAAGACATATATGGTATTGTTGGAAATGGTTTATTTCCCTTCTGATTGATAGACGTCTGATATCACCAGTCTATCTACAGAGGCCATGTGTGGTGTGTATTTCAGATCAACTTGATTGGAAATACCGGTATTGACCCTTGTATGCCAAAATTCCTACAGACTCGGTCACTGGGCAGGTCTTTTATATCCAGGATAGCTGGTAGAATTGTCATCCTTGAAACTTGATGATCAAGACAGTGATGTTTTTACATTTCCCTGTGGGAAGGGGCTATTCTCACTCTAGTGGATATAATGTATTAATCCCCCTAGAAAGTAAAAGGTCCAAGTAGTAATAGGATCTCGCACTGAGTGTGAATTCTGCCTGTTCCTGTCATTCGTTTCTTGGGTTTCGTTGTCAAAAATGTGAGCCTTGATAAGTCTGGCGACAAACAGCGGGCAACCTGTTCGTCGTTCGTCCGATCCGGATGCATGCTGGTAAATCCCAGTGATCTGCAGTCCTGTGTAACTGCCAAGGCTAGTTTTTGCTGCGGTGTTTGTATCCTTCCTAATAGTGTTTTAGCTCTGGTTTTTAAAGGGAACTAATGGATATCAAATAATGTCTATAGTCTGTTTATTCCTTTTTATACCATTTCTTATCTTTGCCCTTCCCACCTTGGTGATTCACGTAAAAGACCAGTAATTTAGGTTTACTCAGCACAAGATGTCCCCAAATGTACTTACCAGCCTTCGTTCCTCCACTGCCTTCTGCTTATCTTCCTTGCACGGAGGTCAAGCAGGAGGGGCTTGACTGGCATCCGCCCCTGTGATGGCAGAAGGCAGCGGAGGAATGACGTCTGGTAGTACATTTGGGGCATCTTTGGCTCTGTAAACCTCGCGAGGTTGAGCCTCGTGAGCCTTTTCCTACAACTATTAAAATTTAGTTTGGGGGTGGACATACCCTTTAAATAGCAAAACACACTTCAAAATGTTTATTTTTATTCACATATTCAACCATTAAATTTAGTTCTCTAGTAATCTTTATTGTCCAGCCCAGTTTGTAATAAACATCGTCTTGATCATCAAACCAATTTGTTTTTACAATAAAAACTTAAATCAGCAGCCTAATTTGTCTGGTCCACATACATTCGAAGATTACGTCTAGACCTCGTTTTAGCTACCTTCATATCCGCTTTGTACTTGTATAATTTTATCGTGATTCTCCAGTCCTCTTCTTGCTTATCTCTGCATTCTGCAATGAAGCCATGGGAAGACATGCTCTGCAAAGAAGAGTGTCTTCCCATTGGCCAGATCGAGTGTCACTGAAATAAAGAGGGGACGAGCATGTGAGGGAACTTCATGTATAACATCTGATCTGTAAAGTACCCAGGGGGGAGGACCTTACGTTTATGTTTGTAACCCTGGTTACTATTCAGTTGTGGAAATGAGAAAGGTGATTTATAAGAAGAGTATTATAATTAAACAATTGTATTTTTAACACATTATGAAGTATAAGATGCCTCCTCACTTTTTCCCTGATGGTAATTCTGTCTAGGATATTGACTTGATTGATATATTGTGGCGTCAAGATATTGACTTGGGTGTTGGACGTAAGACTTTGAGAACAGACAACTTCAGACTGAAAATGAGAAAGTGTGGGAATCCCTGAGAGATGAGCCTGATACGGAGACCTTAGAACCTGTTCTACAAGTGGATGGAGAGACAGAGAGAATATACCTCAGTAGGTTTATTGTTGATAGTAGCAGTTCCCTTATTTTGTGTAGATCCAGAGCTGAGTTTCCATATCCTCACAGGATCAGACGCTTCCCTCTCCTTGGAGGAATGTCTGAGTCTCCTGGATGTTAATTTTCCTTTTGGTGATTCGCCTGGGTGAGTTAATCTGTGCTTCTTGAGCCCCTTCCTGTTCTGTGCTTTATGTCCTCTAGGCCTTTAACCATCACTTTGGTCTTTTAAGTTTCAGAACAGTGACCCCGTCTGATGTCCTTGATTCTGCACAATGTCTGGTAGTATCAGATCGAACAGACAGACTCCTATCCCCTATGTTGTCTGATATCAATTCATCTCTGGATCTGGAGGAGCAGTGGCAAGACTTATGTCCCTCATGGATCTGCAGGTATTTCTGTCTGGAGTTACAGTAGAAAAGAGTGCCATTTTTTATTTTAAGGAGAATTAATTCATGCTGTAATTAACTGCTTTCTGGCAGTAAAATCCCCCATAAATGGCACTGATATTCCGATGAATAGACTGATCTCCGATCTATCAGTCTAAATGAAAAAAAAATTATAAATTTGATCGGTCGCAGACTGAAATTTTTCCATCAACTTCCATTTTCTTCCATCTACCAGAACCTATCTTCCGTAGTTTTCAATCTGCATCTACGGAAGATCACATTTCTTTTAAGTTCTTCCAGTCGTATTTTCGATAGTTCTGGCCAATTGGAAAACCATTGGCCGTTTATGGCTGCCTTTACTGACTGTTTTTAAGCTCCTCCCCCTCCTTTATTAACAGCTGTTCTCCAATGTCAGAGATGGGAGAATAGTCAGTGACTGGCTGTGGGAGGAGCCAAAAGAAATTTGTTACTGCATAGTAATAATTCTCCTTTTAATTCGCTGTGCTTTTTTCCCCAGTGGAGCATTAAACTGGTTCGGGCTTTGCATGGTGTAGGAGAGTTGGGTAAGAAGGAAAGGTGTTTAATATTGAAGCAGGGGCATATTTATAAAACATTTTCTGTGCCTTTCAAGGAAGTTACAATTTAAAAGTAAATGGCAACCATCATTGTATATTTTAACTTGCTGAATGTACATTATGCTGCTAATGAATAAATATGGTTATAGTATATGTTTTTACAAGTAACCACTTTTGCTTAAAGGTTTTCACACTGTTGGCATTCGGTTTCAGAAGGTTTTTCATCTGGAATAGTTTTTCCCAATAGTCTTGTAGGAGGTGGTGAGCGGTCAACTCATCCCAAACCATCTCAATTAGTCTAAGGTGCAGATTTCCATCTGGTGTTTAATTGGGCTAAAGAATGCACTTCATGTTGTTCTTCCTCGGTAGTGGCATCTTGGCAGCAGTCGACTATGAAGGCCCGATTCATGTATCTCCTCTACGGTTGATTTAGAGATTAGTCTGCTAATGGAACCCGGACCCTATTAATAAAGTCATAAATCACAATAGCGATACCGTGCCTTTAATGATCTGCAATTTTACATCCAGAGTCCTACATCTACTATCGCGATCGCACATTTACGATTGTGATCGGACTTCTACAATAGTTTATATTTAAATTGGGGCCCCAATAGAGACTTTTATGTATGATCTAATTTGAACTCATGGTCTTCCCTTTTTTAAGCCACAAGAGACAAGTTTTATTGTAGCGTCTAAGGGTTTTTGGCTATTAGGATTCATTCAAAGTTCTTTAAAGGGTAACTGTGGTCTCGAATTTTTCCAAACTAGTAAGAATTATATAAAAAGCCTTTCAACATATCTTCAAAATAAACCTAAATTGCATCTCTAGATAAAATTTGTGAGACGTTCTTGCTGGAAAGTTCAGCAATATTACTTCCTGCTTGAACACTTCCGGTTTTCAGCCATTGACCAGCTTGAAATCATGTGACCATCTCTGCCTGCATTAATAGGCTCCCTTTCTCAATTGACAATTTTTCCCCCTAGATGCTTTCCTGATTTCCCCATTAAGGGCATGCCACACTGCGCCGCAATCGCAACACGGAATCGTGTGCGATTTTGTTGCGTTTGCGCATGCGGTTTTGTTAGATATATTAAAGTGATTGTGTTTAAAAATGCAGAGAGCGCAAATCGCAATCTCATCGCACCCGAAAACGCGCGTTTTCGGTGCGTTGCTGCAATTCCAATGATCGGGAAACTGCATGCGCAATCGCTCCGCAAACGCAAAAAATGCGATAGTGTGGCCTAGCCCTTAGTCTTAACTGAGCATATTTCTCTCCTGGGCGGACGGGTGGGACAGAGGTCAGTTGATGTCACTCAACCTACTGGAAGCAGGAAGTTTGAACATTCCACCCCAATGTAATTTCTCACAGGCTCCAGCCAGAGATTGATTGTCGGCTCATTTTAAAGGAAATACTGCAGACTTTCATTTAACCCTAACTTGTTTTGAGACCACAGTTGTCTTTAAATATTCCAGATCGACCTTTTATTTTTGTAAGTTATGATGGGGCTGTCTTTCTTTTTACTTGGTTACTTGCCATTACATAGAGAAGTTTAATAGGGCTATTTACTGGTTAGTCATAGATATCTTGACAATGTGCAACTCTTAAAGGGCAAGTCCAGCCCTAATGAAAACTTACATACAGGTAATCACCCTAAAACCCTAAACGAATAGTTTTGAAATGTGTCTAACCTGAATCCTGCACGTTCCTGTTTCCTGTTTCTCGCTTCCTGGTTCTTCCAGTTAGCAACGGTCAGTTATGGATTTGACAGTTGACATCACAACCAATGACAGAATGCTAATCCCCTGTCTGCCTCTTCTGAGCATGCCCAGGCTCAGTACAGGCTCCAGTACAGTTTTTCTAAATTGCTCAGTTTCCATGAGCCATCCGAAACATAGCAGGCATACAGTAATGAATTCATAGGACAAAGTATGATATCAACATATTTTAAAGAGGCCGTTCTTTCTAAAGATGTTCTTATGAGGGTGGAGTTGTCCTTTAATTGAAAGTTATTCCTGGTGACTTCAACATGAATATGATTATTGCCATTTTTGTGCATTCTTGTCAAATGAAAAGGTTGCTTAGATGTAATCTAACATATAAAACACAGTAACACTTTTGTTTACTGCATATTCCTTCATATTTTTATTTTATTCATTGTACATTAATATTGAAGAAACAATCATTAAATGAGACGTTTTTCCAAACTGGACTGGTGATAGCAGTTAGTGACCACCATCTATTACCCAACCCCTGTCTTTTACCCCACAGGCAATGGATGTAAATGGTTCATCTGAGGATCCGTTATATCAAACTGGATCCTCCACTTCAGCAGGATATAAGGCTGGATAGGCTTCTATCCCAGGCTGTTCTCACAGTGGTGTCTTCTGATTTCACTCCCAATATGGAACCTTTCTCAACTACTGAATCCCCAGGGCTTCAACTCTCTTCTCAAAACTCCACTGACATGACCTCCACATTTGGTTTTACTAATCTGACCGGGATACTCTTCCCTTCACACTAAACAGCACAAAAACATAACATCACCGTCCACAGTGTCAGAACCCGCTTAGTGGTCTTCTGGATGAAGCTTATTTGGATGAAATCAGCTTGATTGAGCTAGCTCTTGAAGAAGGATTTAGTCATGGTTCAAGCATCACAGCTCCAAGAAGAACTAGATTCAGATTCTGGGTTATCCCTAGATTCCATCATAGTCCTGTGTCCCCCAGTGGTTCTGAGTCTTCCACATCCTCTTGCTCATCATCCTCAACAGCTTCATTTTCTGAAGAAGGAGCGTAGGATACAGTTCTGACTCTGAATTATTTGAGAATGAGGAACTGAAGGAGCCACTGGATACCAGCCACAGTATAGCAAGATCTGCCGTATGAGCTCCCAGGATCCTAGCCAATTTCAACACTTGCCTTTCCTTGAACACATTGGACACAATCACAACCTACAATATGGTTCCCGAAGAGCCAGAGGAAGTGCAGCCAATGGTTGAGAGCCGGAGGGACACAAAGCTTTGTAGACAGACAGGCTGGGCGTGATGAACAAGGGCTAGAGCCATGAAGATCCCGTTTAGTAATGAAAAGATCATTATCTGCCAGTGGAAGAGTTAATGAGCTGCTCACTAAGTATCAGTTAAGTGAGGCCCAACTGTGCTTGTAAGAGACACTCGCAGGAGAGGCAAAACAAAAATGGCCGCTCAAATTGTCGCAGCGGAAGCTGGATACCATTCTGAACCCTGGAACAAGAAGTACAACGTCTAAACCGAGAAAGGAGCTCCCAGCTTCGGGAAAAGGAGAAAACTTGCGATCATTGCAGAGAATGAAGCAGGAAGTTGAGTCATCTATATCATGAGTGTTCAGCCAGTTGAAGACCTGATGGCCAACCCTATTCTCCCCAGATATGCTTTGCACTACACAATTAACGGTAGCATTGTACTCATGCCTCGTAATCTTGAGGGACAACAGGCTCGCCGGCCAGAAAGGAAGGATCGGAGGAAGTGAGGGTGTCTGTATTTGACTTATGGAAAATTACAGGACAAGGGTGTGGGCTGTACTTTCATTAAGGCCTCTGTCAAACTTTCACAAAGAATGACCCCAGTGAGTGACCAAAGATGAGGTCCCCAGCCAAGGGCTGTGTCCTGCCTGGTTTGAGCCTATTGTCCAGAAATGAGGAGATGGCCAACAGGCCCGAGAACTGAGGCTACCCAGGAATGGAAAAACTTAGAAGGCCGACAAAGGGAGGGTAAAAAAAAGTTTTGTTTTTTTTATTCTTGATCCTTTAACTTGTATGAAATGTAGCCAGCTGTGTGTGTCAGGAACTTAATGGCATCCTGCATGAGTGATCTGGTGGTAACCAATCGCACCACTGAGTAGTGATCTAAGAGTCAGTGACCCAAGTGGTCCTGTTACTAAACAATCTTGGGGGGTTTAGGTGTGGCAGTAAGTTAATGTATACACAACATATTAGCAGATCAGATTGTGAATTAAAATACTGTTGTGGTACTAAGATGAGAACAGCAGGATGTCCTCATGGGCTAAATATCTTAAAGGCATGTTTTCTAGGTTTGAGTGGGCATGGGTATTTGTGCCATCTTGTTTTGTCTGAGGGGATTAAAAAATGGAATTTATGTCTTTATTTATGACTGTCATTTTCTGAAACTACCAGGCACAAGTATAGCCCAGAAACAACCCCTAAACCACTTGTTACTCAAACCTTTTGTTTTGGGCACTGACCTAAGAAGAATCTGTGTAGTAGGAGGATGGTGTGTAATACAAATCATAATTACAGTATAGCAACAAATGTATTTAATGAAGAAAGTACATAAAGGAATCTTTGCTTCTTGTAGACTAGAAGAGATCCGTTAAATCTAGAGCAATAATTGAAATGTCAGTCTTGGGCATATGCGTTAATATACGCTGATTTCGTAGTTTTATCAGTTATATCAATGTTTACAGTGCCACTGGTTATTAGGTGTAATGATTGTCAGTCTGTGATGCTACTTTAATAACCTCAGCATCAGCATCTTCCATAAGTTGTACAAAACAATTGTTGTTTGAAGGCTCACATTGAGCAAGGTTATTTTTTCCAACCTCGGTTCCAAACATATTACTGATCCACAGAAGGCCAAGCTAAAACAAGAAAACCGCTAATGTTGTGCAGACTCACCGCACAAACTAGTCCCTGTCTTTCCAATGACTTACTGCTATAAGTGTTTTCTAGACCCTGAATGACAACTGTGCACTCTGGCACCTTATGGAATATTACAGTTTCCCATTTTACTATACAAAAAATGCATGCTTAAAGGGGCATAACACGCTATTACTATTTACGACCTTTTCCTCTCCATTGGAAACTGTGGATTAGCTTGGCGCAAGTAATGTGTTCACCGTGCACATTAGGCACCATTTGTTAGAATTGAAACTCTCACATGGGCTCATTATGTTTTCATATCAATTAAAGGCATATGTAAGTACAGGGATTTGTAAGAATAAAATCTACCCACTGAGTCCCATGAAATAGTAGGGACATTCTTCTAGCAAATTCTTCATATTTAAGTTTTTGTGATGGGAAATAATTTGAAATGTTCACTGATAATCTTAATTGCTCACTGCTTTTCCATTATGTCGCCTAGCCTGTGAGTCAGATTTGTCTAGGTCCAATAAGATTCATTTAAGTAATGTAAAGAGAATATTATCCAAATGATCTTACAATACCTTCTTTGTTGGCATGTTACTGTAAAAACAAACCTACCGTATACTGATATAAACGAAAAACTTACTGAAAGCGTAATCTGGTATTGCCTCAAATTCTACTCACTGTAGCAAAGGTTTTTCTGTCTCTTAATGTTTGGAAAAGCTTTAGCCTAATTTTTAGAACCAACTTTAGATTATCTTTGTGTTTATGGGGGCAAGAGGAATGTAGGACTGATCACCCTGGGACTGACTTGTGGAATTAGCGGTTTAAAAGATTTCTGCTTTTCCCCCCCCTCCTTTTTTCTCTCCTACCAAGTGGTAAATTGCCACGTTCCGTAAAATGTCATCCTGGAACTATTTCACAGACGTTGTATGAAATAATGTGTTTTTGCCTATTGAAAAAAAATTATAAAAGTTTTTTTTTTTATTAAAAATAAAAATAAACATCTTAAGAATAGTCTAATTATGATGCAATGTGTCTAGTGTCTTTGTTGCTTGTTAATGGTTTACAAGGTTCACAAGCCATTTCTGGATGGTACTGGAAGAAATGTTTACCCATGATGGAGTCTAATAAAATTCCAGATTTATTAGTTAATATTCCTATGTTTGGTTTCAAGACTTAGCAATTAGTGCACAATTAGTGACCAAGCCTGTAGTAGTTCAATCCAGTCACTTCCGTAACCTCCAAACACTGGAATTAAAAAGCTATTTGGAAAGTCTCAACTTTAGGCCGTTTGCAGCAAAATGTATGATTCCGTCATACAATTATAATCATAACTGTATGATGTGCTTGTACAATACCATTGCGTAGTCTTACTTTTTACAACAAACCAGAGGTATTGGAACGTTCCCTTGAGTGTAGAATACTAATCATGCCTTTATGGCCCATATTTACATAGGTTACGTATGTTGTTGTTTTTACGACCGCATCCATATCTTACAATACTGATACCACACAGTTATCGGTCAAAAATAATACCGCAGTATTGTTCAACATGGACAAAACTTTTTGATAATTTGGTGGTATCAGACCTTTCTGATACTGCAGGTTTTGTAAATAGAGCCTTTAGTATCATAGGGAACTAGACTAAAAATGGAAAGTACCTGGGGCAAGGAGGTTGGATTGTTTATTCCTACCTCCCAATATAGTTTTCCCTTGAGGACTACAGCACTAACAGTTTTCATTTGCCAGTTAGTCCTGGACTATTCCTGTAGTTAAGACAGTGCTGAAGCCAGAGGTAGACTGGCAGGAATTAGTTTTCCTTGGGCTGGTTCTCATCACAGAAACAATATTGGGAGTTAGGAATTACAATCCTATAACCCTGTCCAGTACTTTTCAGTTTAACTGTTTTTTTTTTTTTTAATAAACTTTATAAACAAAAGATTTCCCTTATATTGCAATACATGCCAGGCTAACAGATTGTGGTGGCCACCCTGTGTGCAACTGTGCTTGATTGCAAATCTAATGTGCATGTAAAAGCGTGCATATACCACACACTTGTAGTGTGGCTGCCCCATTGGAAGTGCTGGTACACACGGCCGTTTTGTGCCAGCAGATTTTGCTTATTCGATCAGTAGTGTGTTTGGCCTAAATTTAAGCGACACGCAAATCTTTTGGGCTGACTACTTGTGTAGCCACATGATTTGATGAAAACTATGATCATATCCTGACTGCATTCAACCAATCAGTCAACATGATTGGACTGCGACATCTACAGCTGCTCTTTAGGGCCATATTTATAAGGGGCCGTATCGCTATTTGGGATCCTTTTATAAGAGCAAAACAATACATGTGGCAGAGTTAATGTAGACTATTTTGCTGATACGGTCCTCTAACAATTGTTGCCGTGATTGTCATTATATGTCCAAAATCATAATTTCACAAAACCCCGTTGTATCGAATATCATGGGTTGTACTAATTTTCCCCCTCAGGCTTGATTGACCAAAATATTTACGTGTGACCCCGCCCTTTGAACTAAATGGGATACTGTGGGAACAGGCTTTCAGTCCTAGCTTATGGCTACCCCCCATTAACTGGACTAAGGCTGACTTTGTACAGCTGTAAGAATTTAATCAGATTGGTATTTACCATCAAATTGATTTTAAATTTTAGATATTTGCTTTATTTTCCCATTTTAAACCACTGCATTTTCAATTTCCTGCTATGGTTTATGTGGAAAAAATGTTTACAAAGACAACAAGCTCCAATACAATTCATATATATATACACCTTACTTCTTTCTGTCGTCTCTGCTTCCCACCCTACTCTCTCTCCCCTTCAGTCTACACTTAACTCTGCACATGTATTGTTTTGCTTCTCTAATAAACCGGATCCCAAATCTCCTCTGTACCGGACAACACCTGGCTCCCCGTTAAACAGCGCGATTGCATACAAAATCCTTCTCCTAACATTTAAATGCCCTTCGCTCTGCTGCTCCTCCTTTATTCCTCTCAAGTTCCCCATATGTTCCTGCCCTTGAACCTCCGCTCATCGCCAGAACCAGCTCCTGTCACGGCCCCCACTCACTGCTTCCTCTCGCCTTAAACCTTTCTCTATGGCTCCCGTCCTCTGGAATTCTCTATTCAGAAACCTCAATCAGCAGGTTTAAATCTACCTTACATCCTACCTATCTGGTAACCAGTACAGTATAATGGTTGTTTTATTTTGCCTGCATATGTCCTCACTCCAGCACGCCATTCCAATGTATCTGTGTGTTACCCACCTAACTAGATTGTAAGCCTCTGGGGCAGGACCTCCTATCTCTATCTATGTATTTATCCCCCTTGTATGAACTTATTGTATTCTTTTACTGTACGCGCTGCATACCCAAGTGTCCTCTATATAAAACAATACATACATACAATACATACAAGGTTTTGTGCAGAGGTTTCCTATGCATGGTAATTAAATTGGCTACAAATGCTTTGATCCTATAACCATTGCCTGTATTTTCGTCATTTTAATTCCACTTACCATGTCTGCCCCCCAAATGACATTTGATATTTTGATAAAGAATCCACAAACCGCTAAGAGTGTTGTTATACTCCACAGATTCTAAGCAAACCCTTTGCCGTCCCGGTGAACGAGTCCAGCCTTGAATGGTCCAATTATACGGCCAATACTAATGAATACCTGGAGGCTTGTCCATTGAGAGCCATGGAAAGCTCTCTGAGCATGTGTGTAAACTCGATCTTTCCTGCTCTCAGCAATTTGCCTGCCAGGATTATGTGCTTCACTAGCTTTGCGTTCGTGAGTTTTTTTAACAATTTTTTATGGTTTGGGTGCTACTCTATCAGTAATATCAATGCCTTTTGGGGGTGACATGCCCTTTCATGTATTGAGATAAGGTGTTCTGCTCAATTATTGCTTGTAATTACTTATGGCTGCAGGAATAAAAACAAACTGTGAAGACAATGAAATCCCTCCCACATTTCCATCTGTGCAATTGAGGCTGCAACAACAAAACGTTGCATTAATTATCTATTCATTTTAAATGTTGTCTTCCACAATAGATTTCTTTGTACAGACTTGCAAGGTGGCTCTGTGTTGAAAATTTGTTTTTTGTAACACAACATGCCATACTTTGCCCTAATGTCTTATGGAGAAGGTTAAATTAGTGAAACAAGTTTAAAGGAACATCTCTGGTCTTACACACTTTCACATCACAAGACTGCTGATTAAAAATGTTATTTCCATCCTAGCCACAGATATACTGAGCCTAATGCTAGTTAAAACCGAGAGAATGTTTATAAATAATTTGAGTAAATTGGGACCATTAGAATATGGGGCCTTTTCTGACCTTTTAATGGCCCTGGTAACTTCACATTTGTCAAATAAAACAGGGGTTCATTAATATGGTGAAAATCAATTCAACTTCACCCAGATTTCTTTTCTCCGGCCGAGAACGGCAGTGGATGTAATGGGTTAAAACCCCTGCTGTAAACAACTCACAACAGTCCCTTCTCTTGCCAAAAAGAGTTTTCTCCTCCCCCAGTGTCTCCATGTCTTTGACTACTGTTCTGTGAAAACACAATACTTAACATCATTTTAAGGAGGGAGCTTTTTTGGTTGCCTTTTCGGACAGGAAAAAGAAAGTCTCCGGTAAGTTTGAATTGATTTTCAATTTCCCTGGTCCAACAAACGGCATGGATGTAAATGGGATTTCCAACTGTTCAGAAAGAACAACTGAACAATAAGCTATTAGGTTATTTTTTTTATTTATTAAACTTAGAATAGTATAACCCAAAATTCGAGTCAGCCTGATTCTCACCTACAGGGGGCGTTGTAGAGTTGCACACTGTTTAATATTGCGTTAGAAATTATAAATCTTCCATTGTTCTCCTCACCTACAGGGGCGTTGTAGAGTGGCACACTGTTAATATTGCTTAGAAATTATAAATCTTCCATTGTTCTACCTACAGGGGTGTTTGTAGAGTTGCACACACTGTTTAATATTGCGTTAGAAATGATAAATCTTCCATTGTTCTCACCTATAGGGCGTGTAGAGTGCACACTGTTTAATATGCGTTAGAATTATAAATCTTCATTGTTCTCACCTACAGGGGGTTGTAGAGAGTGGCACACTGTTAATATTGGTTAGAAATGATAAATCTTCCATTGTTCTACCTACAGGGGAGCGTTGTAGAGTGGCACACTATTTAATATTGCATTAGAAATGATAAATCTTCCATTGTTCTACCTACAGGGGCGTTGTAGAGTGGCACACTATTTAATATTGCATGAAATGATAAATCTTCCATTGTTCTCACCTACAGGGGGCGTTGTAGAGTGGCACACTGTTAATATTGCGTTCGAAATTATAAATCTTCCATTGTTCTCACCTACAGGGGGCGTTGTAGAGTGCACACTGTTTAATATTGCGTTAGAAATGATAAATCTTCATTGTTCTCACCTATAGGGAGCGTTGTTGAGTGGCACACTGTTTAATATTGCGTTAAAAACTAAACTGGTGTTGGCCTGGGTGAACTGTGGTTTAAATAACCCACATGGATCAGTTGAAAGTGAGTGTTTAGACAGTGGTAACATATCATGATAGCAAAAATGAATGGAACTTATCTGTCTCATCTGGATATTAGATCAGTGAAAAAATCCCCTGAGCCAGACTGACTGTGGAACAGCTGAATGTCACCCAAACCAGCAACATTTAGTGTATTGCTCCATGTTTGCTTGGGGTTTAGAGACAGACTGATTACAGGATGAGACATCTAACAATTTTATTAAACAAAAGAATAAAGATTGCTTTGTAGATACGTTCAGTATAGTTGTAGCACAAACATTAAGCAGGACTGTAAAACCTTTGCTCATCTGCCATGAAATACAGCTCCCATCATGCTCAGCTGAAGGCAGTGAATATAAAGCCCTATGCTGGCATTGTAGGCGAAGAATAACTAGTGCAAAACAGTCTCGGGGCTTCTTCCAGTCTCACACTTGTGCTTGGTCTTTGACGCTTGTGCTCTGGTCTCCACTGCCTGTGATGTAGTCAAACAGCACAAAGCCAAAAGCAGGTTCTGAGATGGTCTGTAAATAACGGATTGCGTCATTACCCAGTGGTGTAAGGAGAGGGACTAAAATCATTTCATGTTATAAAGGTTGGAGGATTGTACACCCAGTGGAAACACCCAGCGGTTTATATATATGGGAAATCTGCTAAAGGAAATGAGAGAGAAATATGAACGTATCGAATAAACCAGGTGTTCCAACCTGCGGGCCACGGAACACATGAGTGGGCAGGGCCTGAGCCGTTTTAGGGCAGGGCTTGGTGAGCGACCCGCTCTGTGCGTGGGGTACCACTAATGTGGCCCCAAGCCTGGGGAATAAATATATGGCAGGGAATCCAAGGAGGAAAACCTTTTCTAAAAAGGGGCATAACTACCAGGGGGAGCATGGGAGAAACCGCAGGGGGGGGTCCATCTTTTCATTTTTCCTATGACAGGTACAGCCTACTCCCAGAAAACCACTGTGGATAAATCCCAGATAGGGGCCCCATCATAGTTTTGCTGGGGGCCCAGTCATTCCTAGTTCCGCCACTGGTAAACACAATCAGGAGATCCAATAAAAGTTCTTATAGTTAAAAATGGTGCTAATTTTGCACCAACCAATCAGATTTTATTTAACATTTGAAAGCTAACATCTGATTGGTTGGGGCAAAATTAGCACCATTTGTAACGATAAGAACTTTTAATGAAAACCTTGAATGTCTCCAACCACTGCCCAGTGGTAAATCTCTTTCTATCTCTCTTTCTTTCTCATAAAACATAATTCATACAAATACAACAGATCACTAAATATATTTGTATTTTAAACACAATTAAATTCATCACTAGGGTGGATTCTTATAATTCCTGTCACTATCTCAGAGGAGCTGGATAAATATCCAATTGGGCTCAGGGCAGGGCTGACATTTGGGGGCCCTTTGTTCTTGTATTGTATGTGATATAGTACTGAAACGGGGGCCCTGGTGTTTACCAGGCACAAGGCAGCTGCCTAGGTTGCCTTAATGGATAATCCTGCTTTGCAAGTGCACCCTGCCCTGTAGATTACCTGGAAACATGTCTTCTTATTAAGCACCAATAAAACACGTCCCTGTGTCTACTATGAAACAATATCACCTGCAGATTAACGTTGGAATCTCAAATCCAGGCCCTCCAGCTATTAAGAGTAACCAATCACCTTCTGGGCAGAGGATACTAGAGAAGAAAGTGCTTGTATGGCACCTACTGTGCCCACACACTATTCTAGTTACTTTCCACTTCATGTCCTATTCTAACTGGGCAAATCACTGTACGATCAGTCACAGGTATATCTGCATTCCATGTCAAATCGACAAATTATCAGGTAATAGGCTGGGTACACACGAGGGGACTATTTGTCCCGACCGAGCGTTCGCTACGAGTGAGCACTTGCCGAGACAAATGTCTGTCGAATGTATATTGTTCCTGGTCTCACAAGGAAAGGCGGTCCAAAGTCTCCTAGTGCTTCTGTCCAAGAACACTTGAGTACTGGAAACAAATAAATGAGGTAGAGCCTTGAAAAATCGCACGGTTCCCATAGGGAACCGCACGATTGGCTGTGATTTACCGACACGTCTAGATTGGACAAATGGGCAACAGACATTGGTCGCAGCTGCGAATGAAAGCAGCACAATACACGGTCAATTGGGCCGAAAAATTTGTGTACCCAACCTAAAAAAACTATTACAGGGCGATGCACCAACGGACGGATGTTATATCGGTTAGCGTGACTTAAACTCCTTCTTGCGGGGGCTGTTACCCGTGCAGCCATTGCAAGCGATGTTATATGCCGAAAGCTGGCTTTAAAAGTGCCGTAATAGAAAAATTCCATTTAGTGATGCTATCGGCATATAACATTGCCAGGTTGTTTGCACCGGGTTGCCGATAGTGGCTCTTGGTGCATTTCCCTGCTAGTTTCTCTTGCTATTTGTCTAGTGCAGTTTTTCTATTTACCCATGCAGAAAACCCTTACTTTAAACACACCACTATGTTTTATAATTTTATTATCTTTTATATTTTCAATTATAAATGTGTCATCAGTATACAGAATCCATACAAAGACAATATAAATAAACAAATATTTTACAAAGACCAATAAACCTGTAAACAAAAGAACGTGCACAGATACATTTATGGACCCTGACTGCTCCTAACACTTGCTCCTGGAACCCTCTAAAGGACCCACATTGACTAGTCCAGTAGATATAACTACTACACTGTCTGCAGCAAAGCCTTCTTGAAAGCCTCCTTTACATGTTATTATCCTAAAATAGCATTGCACAACAGGAGAACGAGAAATTAAACCTCTTGCAGAATTGCACTGCTAAGCAAATTTGCATTTATGTATAGGGAGTTATTATATTTCTTATCTTGGCAAAAGGCCAAGTTAAAATGATCTATACACTTGACATTTGACACATTGCCAGCACAGCACTATGGCTGCATGGCCTCTGCCCGAGAAGTAATACAACTTGGATTCCCCCCCCAACTTTATGCAAATCCTGAGTGAATCCCCTACTAGATAATGTTAAAGCAAAGGCATGATGGGAGTGTTGCTTATCACTTTCTCACCTTGAAGCTGATCTCTGCACAACTGACTGATGATCACTCTCCAGAATCACACTGAAAAACAAAAGGCCAGTTACTGATTACCTGTGTAACTTTGCAAGACGTTGGGTCGTATTTAGAAATTTGTGATCGCATGGTGATATATAACACAACACGTACAAAATCAAATACCGTGTGGCCTTGGAATACGTTGGCAAGACTATAAAATAGCAGTATGGATAGAAAGTACCGTAATGGGATGTACTTTACAACCATTTTTTAGCAGTAGTTATAACCCCACTGTATCGGTTCTAACCTATGGCCTTGTAGCTAATATTGTGCTACAACTCTAAGGGAGACATTTCTAAAGGTGCAGTAACACAACAAAGTTACCAATGATACCACACAGCATCTATATTTAACAACTGCATTGGCGGTTTGCATAAAGTACGGAATTCGGCACAAATATCATCTGCTCTGTATTTTGTGACAGAGTGGTATGTATAGATGCACCATTGCAATCTGTAATGACCGAGAGCTGTATTTTATGGAGTAGTCAATAAGTAATGACATTGCCATAAACTACCAATATCGGTGCCCATACGAACCCACAGTTTTGGTAATGATTGATACAGCGGTTTGTAAATTGACTCCACCTGCTTGAAGGCCAAGTGGTAAACTCCCCTATTATAGATACAGATTGTCCAGTCGGTATGTATGCTATAAACACTGCAAACTGCTCATCTCACCCCGGTCTATTATCTCTCCACAATCAGAAAGGCAGTGTCCATGTTCTCCATCAGTGAGCTCCGGTCCACATGTTTCCTAAAAAGAACATTTCTGTTGGTGTTGGTACATTGGGATAATATCTACTTTACTTTTGGTTCATATGTTTCAAAATTTTCTATGGCTAAAAATACCATAGACACACTAGATAACACCCCAGTAAATGTGAACCCTGCTCAGATATTAACTTAGACTCCACCTGTGGTCCTTTATTATGTCATTGACCGTGTTTCAGTAACCATGACAAACACAGTCACTCCTTTTATGTATATATCGCCACCTGAAGTAATTGAGAAATTCAATTAAATATTTCCAGCTATTAAGGTAAACTACTGGTTTAGTTCCTCACCCTGACCACCCTTAAAGGGCAAGTCCAGCCCTAAAATGAAAACTTACCTACAGGTAAATCACCCCCCAAAACCCTAAACGGTAATTGTTTGAAACCTGAAAGGTGTAAGTCTAACCTGAAATCCTGCACAATGTCCTGTTTCCCCCGTTTCTCTTTCTGCTTCCTGGTTCTTCCAGTTAGTAACTGTCAGTTATGGATTTGACAGTTGACATCACAGCCAATGACTGAATGTTAATCCCCTGTCTGTCTCTTCTGAGCATGCCAGGCTCAGTACAGGCTCAGTACAGGTTTCTAAATGGCTCAGTTTCCATGAGGTATCCAGAAGCATAGCAGGCATACAGTAATGAATTCATAGGACAACTATGATATATCAACATATTTTAAAGAGGCCATTCTTTCTAAAAGATGTTATTATGAGGGTGGAGTTGTCCTTTAATGGGAGGGGGGGCTATAGTTTTCCTTTAAAGTTCCACTAACCCATTGTAAATGGGTGAGCATGACTTTTATATGGCAAGTTTGCAATTGTGGCTCTTGGTAATTTCCCCCAACGTATGTATGTATAATTTTATTTATAAAGCGCCACTTGGGTATGCCGTGCTGTACATTATAAAATACAGAGTATCAAACAGGGGATACGTGCAAGCCATTATACAGATAGATAAAGAAATTAAATACAATTTCATACATTGGCATATAACACTCTTTAGTGACTGCCCCTTTAATATTCATGTGATATGGCTACAACCTTAACAAAGTTTGGGCTACTTTTTTGCAGAGCTTGTATTCAATCTTGTAATTAATATCTGTGTTTTGTGTAGAGCATTGCAACCTCTGTGATTTATTGTTTTGAAATCAGATCTAGACATTTGGGTTTTAAAAAATCTATAGGCTGATAAAAGGTGTGAAAAAAAGGTGTGAAAGTTTGCTTATGCCTTTATTCTGAAACAGTAGGAGGGCCCGTCACAAGCCCACAACCTCCTGGTTAAAACAGCTGATCCCGCATAACCAGAATTTTGGGTCCGGTCTTTTAACAGATGATTGCCCGTATGTTTTATTCATACGCGTGATTGGCTGTTTTTAAACAGGAGATTGTAGCCTCGTGGAGAGGGGTGGGTCAGGGGCCAGGCCTACAATCTCACAGGGGGGCCCCTGCTAGCATCTGATTGGGTGGTGCAAATTTATAGCATGGGCAAAATGTCTTTACTTACTTTCAACAAATATGTTATTGTTATATTTAACTGTCATGAGACAGTGAGCAGTGGATGTATGTTTTCAGATAGGAATTCATCCTCCATATAAGAGGATAGATAGTTCTGACACAACAATCTATAAGAAACCTCTGACTGGGAAAAGGTAGGGACTTTCCCCTGTCTGAACTGTATAGGTTGCTCTTCAGTTATTAAGGAGACACTGTCTGTCACCCTAGTAAGGGACATAAATAAAGCTGCATAATTTTGCAACATGTGATAAAACTCACGTGGTCATGTTGAAATGCCCTTGTGGCAAGGTGTATGTGGGTGAGACTACCCGTAAGATTAAATCAAAGAGCATAAAGGCTATATACGTAATTTCAAAGCTGACACTTATTCGGATACATCTGTATCATGCCATTTTGCCAGCATGGGCCACACACATAACCAGCTTAAATGGCTTGTGTTACAAGTAGTCAGACCACATCCTAGAAGGGGATATCTATAAAGCACAAAGATTCTCTTTGGATTAAGAAATTAAACACCTTAAAACCCAGGGTCTGAATGAAATTAATCACCTGTTTCAAATAGACTTCTAATGACTTAATTTTCTCAGTTAGAATATTCTGTCTTTGATCGTTCCTGCGCTCTCCTTTGCTCTATTTTGATTTTGTTTCTTGTTTTATTATTGTGCCTCACTATGTATAGTTTTGTTCTAGTATTGAGTTGCGGTGCTGTTTAATTAATCTGTGTCGGCCTCGGCTACAAGTCGTCCGCATGATACATTGAAACCGCAACATAGAATTACAGATGTTATCATGATGGGACACCCTTTGAGTTATTATATGTTAGTGAATGTGATACTAGCTTTAGCCATTGCACAGGTACGGACTTAAGGCGACATGGAAGATGGCTGACCGATGGATAGACAACTTGCACATACAAGAGCACAAGTAGAAGGATCTATTTGTTACACCTTAGGCAT
The DNA here is from genome assembly GCA_019447015.1 of Hymenochirus boettgeri. Lineage (NCBI taxonomy): Eukaryota > Metazoa > Chordata > Amphibia > Anura > Pipidae > Hymenochirus > Hymenochirus boettgeri. Next base: position 74,300,556 of record CM033476.1, on the reverse strand, counting down.
TGATATTTGTGTGTGCGTTGAAGTAATGTTTGGCCTCCCCCAGTCTACAGGCCCTAATTGGCAGGGTGATTGCGGCATGAGTTTTTGTGGTTAGCTCTACAGACCTGAGAGTCACCGGGACTTTAGAGGATTGTTAGGGTCTTGACTGGTGTGAGGAGTGGACTCTACTAGGACTACCCTGATGGTTTACAGGGAGGGGGAGCACTCCGGGTGTCATATAAATGGGGCACAGGGGGTGACACGACAGGGTGACAGGTTTTAATGGATAAAGCCTCACTGTGCATCTACTCCTGAGACTTCCATTGTTAAAGATATTGGTTCCACTTGGGTGCTAAGGACAGTAGCACGCTATATTTAAGTTATGCTGTGAGGTTCTCATTCATCCAGGTCATGGTTATCTGTTGTATTCAATTAGACTGACTTAATTTAGTTCTGAGACGTTTCCTAGTCATCCAACGGATCTCAATCAATGACTTTACAGAACGGAAATGTACCCGGATGCTAATGGATTTTCCAGTGGACATAATTGCCACAGATCTGTACAAGCACTAATGAGAGCCGTCGAGACTAGCGAACGTCTTCAGAACTAAACTTCAAGCCAGGATACGGTAATGAAACAAAGATATGAAGATTAGTTCTCTAAAAAACAGATATTTAATCTATTATTGAAAACCTAGCCTAAAGAAGGCAACTGCAGCCAGAATAACAGTACATTGGGTTGTGTTAGAATCCACACACTCTAGAGAATCATTGTGGATTAACCAGTTTTGAAGTCTTGCCATTACAATTACACAGGAGGTACACATTGGTCACTACACAAAGTGCAAGGGTAGGTAGTTTTGCAATCCACCAATAATTCTCTATTAGCATGCATGTTATGTAGACATATTTCTCTGCATTTGACAGAGTAGCACTCACCGGAGCATGTGACACAGGCTTTCAATAATACATGTCAGGGCTGCCAGGAGGAGAAGCTATAAATAAAAATATGGGTAATGGCGGATGAATCCACTGTCCTCAGTGGCATCAAAACTGGATTTCACATATTTCCTCATTTTCCTGGGGACCTCCAATGATGTAACAGGTGATGTCAGATAATCGCTGGCACAATGCAGTTCGCCATCCACAAAAGCACTTCATCTGGGAAACACGCATGGGAGAATGCAAAAAAGAAGACGCATGTCTTAACCAGGAAGCCCAAGCATGTAACCATATTTTTATAAACCATAGAGAGCCTATTTAAAGTTCTTCTTAGGCTGGGTACAAAGTGGGATGGATTTTCTTTACCACCCTTTTGCCACAAGCCGTGGCAACTGTCAGTCGTTGCAAAGTAGCCACACCGTCAGTTCACCGTGACCATAGGGAACCACATGATCGGACGTATTTACCAACATACCTCGACAATGATTACGAAACCTGATCATGGCACTAAACGGGGACAATTAGTCGCCCCACCTGCACCATACAAATTCTCTGGCTGAACAACCAATACACGGTAATATCGGTTGTATGTGTGACCCAGCCTTAAAGGACAACAAACTTATAGCAACAATATCCCTACCCCTAGGTCTACTTTAGATCACTTGTAATACTTTACGGATGGTGGCAGAGGGGGGAGGACCAGCCATTGCAATTTTACAATTGTACAAACGGAGAGGGGAGCAACTGGCAGACCCCTACAGTACAGAACAAAGGCTGTTGTTCCCTGACATCCTTTTGATCCATTCAGTGTTGTTTATTGTCAATTATATCTTTTTATGTAGATTCATTTTACCAATTTATCACAGTTTACATTGGACTGTATTGGCTGATTCACATCCTCATTTAATTCTCCACCTGCATTGGAACTCAATCTATACACTACAACCAATTCATAGATAGAAAGGAAACACATACTCGCTATGGTTCAAACCTTTGAAAACTAGAGATGCATTTAGCTTCTTGCCACAATACAAAGTTACTGGAAACCTTCAACTTTCAGGCTGTAAGTAAAACCGATTTGCCTAGGTTCACCTATTTGTTTTGCTAATTGAAGAAAAGGTGGTATGGACCTATGTCTTACCTACCGTTCTTAAATTTTATAACAGGAGCCGGGAATGAAGACTCAAAACTTACCCGCGAGCGTGACATAGCTCCTGTTCTTCAGTTATGCAAAAACAGAATCGTCACTTATTGAACTGTTCCTTAAACTTCATACACTTGGCAAATTTCCCTTGGCTAAATGCCCGAATGTATGGGTGCTTGGTGGTGGTTTGTTCTGTCCTGGCCAATCAACAAACAACTGCCAACTGAGCACCCATACACGTGTGATTCTCGGTCATGATCTCAATCCGTGGTGATCAACCCTCGGGCATGAAGGTAGAGGGAACTTTGTAGGGTGTACGAGCTTAAGGCTGGGTACACCAGCCATATTTTCTGCCGTCGACCAATTCACCGGCACTTTCGGTCGGTCGGCCAAAAATATTGGCTGTTGGGGCGGGCGACCACGACCAACCTCGATGTGCCGATCGGAAAATCACGATTTATCTGCGGTCCTCTATGTAAATTTGCGACCGACGACATTTGTCCCGCCGAGCGCTGGCTCGGGACAAATTGTCCCTCCGTGTGTACCCAGCCTAGACCTAGCAAATGTTAACAATGTTATACCCCAATCTCATTATCCAGTACAATACACCAGAGTTGAGGAGACAATAAACAAGTGTTCTATGAATTCACATTGGAAGCAAAGGAAGCTTAGGATGGGTCACATGAATGGACTATTTGTCTCTGGCCAAGCACTCACTACGAGCGAGCAATCGCCCGGACAAATGTCTGTCATCGCGGCATAGTGGCCGCAGCCGCATTTGTGCGATCGATCGTGATTTACCGACACGTCCGAGCGTCTGTCCGTCCGTCACCCCACACAGAATATTTTCGGCCAACCCACCAGATAGTGGCCGTGGATTGGTCGGTCGGACGAAAATATCTGCGTGTGTGTACCCAGCCTTAACAAACAATCTTTCAGCATTGTCACTCGCCTCTTCTACATTCACCCATGTTGTAGCTGTTCTCTATCTTCAGTATATTCACTCTTCTACACTTGCAACCTATGATTCCCCATATCTATTCCCAAGGCTGGTACTCTATTAACTGCCAGGGTGTGGGAAGGAAGTTAACTGCATTATTCAGTCCTGATCCCTGCCAGTGTTAACCAGGATCTCTCAGTGTAATCCTTCACAGCATTTTATTTCATCTAAGGCTGGACCCTCTAGAGATCCTGGGCCCTAGGCAGGAGCTTAGCTTGCCTTGTAGATAAATGTTATTTAGCTTTCCACTCTATGTAAATAACACAAACATATAATATTAGACATGACATTACAGAGACCCCATTGCATTGAAAGTTATCATTTGTTTTGGAACCAATGCTGTAGTGTTTCATGTGCACGCAGATGTTACAACAGCCAATGTAGATATTATATACAATATGGTAAAATACATTTAACAGATATGTATACGCTGGATGTCACTATCTTACTTCTGTTTTATGGCTCCTTCTGAAATTTGTCTCTCCAATTCTTGCGGCTCTGCCCAGGAGGCATACATGTGATCAAATACTGGGTATAGGAGAGAATGGAATGACGGAGTATAAAGAATGAAATTAGTTATATGCAGTCCTAAGGGGGTGCAACCATAACTGGTTCTATCATGCGTTCACTCAATGAATAATGCCGTGCAAGAAAATACATCTTCCCCTGGCTATCCTTCATCCATGATCTAAAACCAACTGTTGTAAACTAAAATTAAGTCCAGAGAGAGAGAAATCCATCACAGCTGTTAGATGGTGAGGCATTGTTTTAATCTTTGCATCTTACTAAACCCACCCATGCACTTTGTGTTAGAATAGGGCACGTGCATCTGGGGTCCTATCGGACGTGAGTACGAACCATAAAGGAGACTAACCTTGTTTATATAGAGAGGCTGCCACAAAATGAATGTTTTGCCATATGAAAGAAAATGAAGCCAACAGTAGCAAGAAACAATCATCTTTTAAAATGGGCAAGTCACTTCAAATAAAACTTTAGCTAAAAATGTGATTACCCCCTACCCCCCCCCCCCAACCTCCTAGCTTATGCCAAAGACAGGGGGCGTTGTAGAGTGGCACACTGTTTAATATTGCGTTAGAAATTATAAATCTTCCATTGTTCTTCCCTCCGATCCTCTCCACCCCCTCTCGTATCATACAGGGCCCTGCCTGTTCCCTGTTCTCTCATCCTCTCATATCATACCACACTGGGTGTACATGCCTTTCCCCTCTCTCTGCTCCCTAATTACATCCCATCAGAATGACAAGTGACCTGTCATTGCTCCATTTTCTGGCTGCTTGTTATCTCCACGCTCGGGGAACTGCCCCTAGCGGACACTGAGTGATGGCATCTATTATCAGATTCCTCACGGAGCATTCCGGAGCACACTGCTCTGTTACACTGTGCCACCACCAGCAGAGATTGGGGTGCAAAATGTGCAGGGTTGTGGTTAATGACACATCTAGAGATCTAAAATTAGGCAGGGAGATGGTTATTACTTGTATAGAAAGGCTATACTGCACCTCTACTAGTTACACCATTCCTGAAAGTGGGCTAACTTGTCTGTTGTGCATTTTTTGTAACTTTTACAAACTCCCAGCATTCCCTGGTGGCAGAGTGTAGAGGAATGAAAACATGCTGTTAGCGCAATCCTGTCTTAATGTGACCATACTTAGACGATTTTATGTACAATCACATACAATCCAAGATTTCCATTGATTGGTCGAAAAATTGTACACTTTCCCGATATTATGCGATTAGATCGTAATATCGATCGAACTAGATCAGGAAAGTCAATTGGTAAAATGATTGTAGTGTTTTCTGAAGTTCCAATTAAATACTGGTAATGAATGTAACCTACAATAGACGACATTCGACATCACAAAACAATTGAATGTCAATATAATATGTATGGTCATATCTACGTTAAAATTAACCTAGTACATCTGTCTATCAAATTATAGGTCGTGTTAAGATAGTAATTATGATGGATAAGTGTACTATGGCCACCTTTACATGCTTGTAAGGGATCTTTGTTTCACCTTCATTATATCCATCTCCTTGTATTGAACAAAGCCTGTGTGCATCAAGACATCTGATGTTTGGACTTATTGGGACTTTTTGTTTGGTGATCAATGTCACAATTCCTGGTCTCTGGCCCACACTTATGTAGCCAACCATAGAGGCGAGCCTCGTATGACCACCTATTGGATGTGTAGAGTGCTAAATAAATCTGCGTGCTACAAGTATTTTTGTGTGTGTCTTTTTGGCTGGGAACAAGATAAGCATATCCTCATGTGGGGGAAAGTTACGGATAGTGAAATGAATTGAACAGATCTATTCACAGATCAAAAAAACCCAAAACTTATTACAACCTCTAAATACAAAGCACCAGCAGGGTAAAAAAAGGCAAAAAACACCCTATGTACCATACACCCAGGTCTGGTACTAACAGTGAATCCTAACCAATAAACCTAAGATTGGTCATCTTTGGATCGGAATACAAGTGTACAGGCCATCTCCCGCCCAAATAATTATTTGTATATTTAAGTCCAGATCAGGCAGGGGGCCTGGAAGCCAAGGGGGGCCCACTTCTTATTTTTCCTATGATGGATATAGCCTCCTCCCAGAAACCACTTGATGAAGCACCAATAGGGGCCCCATAATAGTTTTGATGGGGGGCAGTGATTCCTAGTTACGTCACTATTAGGCCTGTGCTTAATAAGGCTGAAATATAATTTATCAATAAATGTTCCACGGCAGGAACATTCACGCTTCAGCTTTTTATGGCCTTTAACTTACTGATAAGCTAAACCCTTGTTTTAAAGGGCCTAAGGTGATATTATGTAGTTATATAGACTAACATGCAGCACGCTTGCGGATTATGATTCTGTATCCCCACAGTAGAAGGTTTACTGGGTTTGCACATGAAATGAAACTCGCTCCTCTGTTGTGAAAAATTATGAAAATGGTTCCTGGTTACTCCTTGTGTGAAAATGCAGAATAAAGAAAGATACGAATTACTGGTAGAAATGGATTTCCCATCAAGCTTGTGTTTGCTTTGGGCAGGGGATTGGTATATATATTCTGCAACTACTGTTTTTTCCCCCATATGATTTCCGTGTTTAACCCATTTTTTTCATTGATTACACAACATGCTGAGGACATGAATATCTATGTCCTGCGTTTAGTTCCATTCCACATACATATTTGTGGATTGTATGTGGCCATAACCCTTTTTATAGAAGTACACCAGTCATTTTATTTTATATGGCACATATATTCATCTTACATCCCAAGCTCCACCCAGGACCCTTTCTAATTCCATTTTATTTAAACTGAATAGAATTGAAGACGCCACCCCCCCCAAAAAAACAGCCCCCCTTGTGTCTTTAATACCCAGCATGCTTTGTTTATGGATCCACAGCTAGCCTCATTTCAAGTGTGACAGACCGTGTGTCATCTCGGCACAGAACAATGCCTTCTCAGCTGGACATGCATTGTAATTACCAATTAGGGCTCAGTCCATCTGCTCCTGGGTGACTCTCGGTCCTTCCTCTTAATAAACCTCTGGTGTGATCCTCACTCATTACTGAATGGCAAGGAAACATTAGTGTGAAAGTGCATGGGTTAATATTAGTGTATTCTGAGCACTTTATCTCAGAATAGGTTCCCTTGTGCTTACTGATATGCTACCCTGTATCCGCTCTCCCCTCTCTTTGCTAACACTGCACTTTATGCTGCCTCTGTTACTCTGCTAAACCTGCATCTAATGCTTTTAATTCAAGGATTAAAGGGTAAAGGGCATCACAGAACACTTGATCCTTATCTTCATTCGAATGTTGTTTGAAATCAACAAAACAACATGACCATTAATACTGCCTCTCTCCTTTATCTATGCTCCACCCCCTAGTTACACCTCTGTCAAACTAGCTGCTTGATCCCTTAGACTTTTAATATTAGTTGGCACCTAGGAAACCACTCACACCGTGAGCGCTACATGCTGCTTATTTTCCTAGTTTTGTGGATACTAAGACAACCCCCCTGACCAGTATACAGCAGGTCAGGACCAATAGTAAAGCAGAAAATACTCTCAACAGTGTATGAATACAAAAGTACATTATGGCTGTGTGAGAGGAATGGGTCTGGATCGGATCTAGTACATGGCCCACAATTAAGCCATTATCCTATTTGTTTCAATAAACCCTAACTCCATTGTGATTCCTGCATAGCCAGGAATAATAGCAGGCCAGTTATATTGCAGTCTACTGTGCTTCCCATTCCATCCTGTGTTGCCCATTCCTGAATGATATGTAATGCACTACTCCTATGTGATCCTGTTCTTACTGTGAATGCTTTTCCTCTGATTGCGAGATTTAATCCTCTTTATCAATGAGTCTTGTGCATTTTTGCTGACATTTTGCCTTTAACAGGCCCTGTATAAGTCTCTCATACTTTTATGATACTCTGCCACTTGCCCATGTTCCATGGTCTCGCGTGAATTCCTGGTAAAGCCTGATGTCAATTCCGTCCTATGCGGGATTATCCACTATTGTAGCAGTCCTTTCTGCTAAAATACACCAAGTAAATTTCACTGACTTTACTCCAACACGGACATTTTCTAAGTCTAACGCTGCATCCTGGCTCAAGTTTAAAATTTTATATGCCATACTGTGTTCTGCTCTGTGTGTTATTCCTATATTGTTTGCTCACCCTCCTTCTGCTCGCAGTGTGATATATCATTTTGCTTTAAAGGGGAACTGAATCTCTAGGCAAAATTGTCCCAATAGACAGCACATTCAAACAAGCCGTGTCTTCCTTTGCTGTGGCTGCTGGGTGCCTTTATGAAATTAGCTGGAAACTAGGGCCATTACATAATCCACCTTAGCTGGGGGACTACCAGAAAGTACGCAGTACACTTAACATGCTTTTGTAGGGCTCAAAAGGTTAAAACTACGAATCTGCAGCTTGCTTCCAGAAGCTCACAGCCAATCATTTACAAATATCCTCCTCTCTCCTGACACAGAACAGGATTTCAGGCAGTTTCGTGTAAACATATTTAAATGACTCGCCTAACAAATATATATTTCTTAGGTTTTCACATTAAAAAGAAAAGTAATTTTTGCAGTGTATTCTTAGATAGCATGGATGTAAGAAGCAAATATTTTCATTTCATTAAAAATGTAGTCTGGGGAAACAACCGCAACATCACGTACTTGTCGTGCTTAAAGCAAAACGTATTAACCTTATCCCAGTAGAGCTTCCATATAGAAAATAGTACATGTACAAACTTATCTTTTGATAGGAACATTATGGAAACAATAATAAAAAAAAAATCTCGGGATTTTAAAACCATGACCCTCGTGGGCGTGTGCTTAAGAATGTGTACATTAGAAACTTTATTTTTAGCTAGGAAACATGAGTCTGTAAAATTAGACTGAATATTTTGTAATGTTTCCAGGAAGGCTGTATGCAATTTCACACTGAATGGTAAATACAATGTACAGTAACAAAGCAGCTTTTAAAGTCTAAGTCAGGTGAGGAGACCTCGTAAATAAAATGTGCATAGAGACGGTGAATACTGGGGGTCAGGGGTGTGGCTCTTTGATGAATTCATAGGCTGTGGGTTGTACTGGCAACAACATTGGAAGCCTTATTACAGTAACCTATTATTACATGTACTAAATGCACTTACAATGTATAGGTGTTCTGGGAAGCAAAGCTTTCATATTTGGATTATGTGCTTTGCTATGTAGGGCTATCTTAAAGTCGTGAGGGCCCTGGGCAGAACATGGAGTTTGTGCCCCCACACTAAACCTATGGTTTGGGGACTCTTAGTTGGGGCTTGGAATTGGATTTATTGGTGGGCCTTTAATCCTGTGTTCTGTCTCTGGCATGAAGGATGCAGCTTTTCACGTATTTAACTGTTCATAGTCCTCTAAGAAGTAGAATATCTGTACCGTGTTCTTTTTAGCTTGGCAACTGCATCTCTGAAACTCTTTCCCTTTTTTGGCTCAGGTTTAGTGTAGAGCCCCAACATACACCACACACATTCCTAGTTAGCCGGGGTTCCACTGCACTTATTGTTTGGTGGTATCAGGGTCTCTCTGCCTTCCTGGCATTTCTCACATTGATCATTATGGTCTCTATGAAACCATAGCAAAACTAGTATGTGACAAGGCTGTCACCAGTGTCTCCAAGCCCAGTCTGACAGCTGGCACTTCTCCTATTGGGGGATTGTTGGAGTGTCAGCCCCCGTAGTCACAGAGACAGAGGTAGTAGAACAATGAGAGTGTCAGAGAACAAAACTGAGCTGCAGACTGACTGTCGTATCTGATCCCCCTCCATCTTCATTGACTGAAAATTGTTTGGTTCTTTCGTGTTCTTGTTCCGGTGCTCATATATGCAAACATCTATGAAGCCAGATACCGTACACTGAGTGGTTTAATATTCGCCTGTCACGTGTGTCTCTCGCCTTTCAGTCTTTGCGCTATGTCAGGATCACACACAGCTTTGCATTTTGTCTGTTGGTCAGTAACAGGCAGTGTGCGCAGTAAAGGCTCGTAAATAGATACGGTTTGTTGCAACATGCTGCAGATTTCTGTCTGTTGATAAAATGCTCTGGTTCTAATGGCAGGAATCTGATCTTCGCACAGCAGATCTCTCTACAAATACCCATCAGATTATGGTTAGTGTTCGTAATGTTTTCCACTTAGAGAATGGAAAATGTCTAACAGGCTAGCGTTACTGTTCCGAATGCTCCACTCAATCTACAGATTGGCTAAAAGGAGAGACTTGTGGGTAATTTCCTACATATCAGGAGACCCAGTGGAAAATAGTGGATAACTAATATGTCTGTCGTACCAGCAATTAGGACGTCGTTCTCGTCATAAAGCTGGATGGAAAAATGATTAGAAGTATAAAACTATACAAGACTAGAGATGGGCAATATGTGTATGTTAAACTACAACTCTCAGCATTCCATGTTGGGCACTTTAACAATAGTTGTAAGCCGCCACTTCCCACTACATTTTGTTTCTTGGGGTTTATTTGTTACACGGTTGTGGGGGGCCATTTTAAATATTATTGTAGGGCCTTCCGAGTCATTTGGCAAATGGAGGTCCTATGGATCCCCTTTTGGTAGGTTCAGTTGCGGTTGGGCGACATCTCGACCACTGCACAAGCACTTGTGTGTTCACTAGGTGTTGGGCACGAAAGCAGGACCCAGGATTTCAATAATAAAATAGTTTAAAAAAGTAAATAATTGTAAAGTCCCATTTGTATGTGCATTACTATATAAATAAAGTTGCATCCCCTTCACTTAATACTAAACACACATGCAATCATACCAGTTCATGAGATATGCTGTATGGCTACACTGAAAGTGATGCAGCCTGCATCATGTTTTTATGTAAATACTGGCAGCCATTCAGCATGCTGTGTTTTGGTTTTTAAAATATATATCTCAAATGTATATTTGTCTGGGAATACTACAATATTATTTTTAGACTACACGTTATTGCTCTACCCACCTTACATGCAAATATTGGGGTTGTCCGTGGGATATATGACAAGGTCCAGTGTCTGCCCTGAACCTTCTCTAGCAGCTTGAGTTCACTCCTAGAACAAGCAACCATTTATTTTAAGGGATAACTGAACCAATGGCAGAGCTGCCAATATATCAAGCTGCTATACTGTGTATTTAAATTCAGAAAACTACAATTATTATAGGCCATAGCAAATTCTTTCAGATTTGTCAAAATGGATTTAAAGGGGAACTGTGGTCCAAAAATGACTTGAGGTAAATTGATAGGAATTGCTCCCCTGAGAAATTTTTGCAATTTATTTCCATTGTTTATTTGCATAGTTTTTGAAGATATTTACATTTGTTGTGATATGGCAGCAGCATCACCGGGTCCCCTGCACTTCCTGCTTCTGCTCTGAAACTGTCAGTCATTCTGTCCTGTCTCCCCTCCTCCCTTTGCAGCCCCCCATGGCCCATTATCTTACAGCCCCATGTGGCCCCGCCCATCGCGGGTGCAGTGGCCCCACCCACTCGTGGTGCTGTGGGTTACTCAGACCCCGAACCTCTACCTTCTCTGTCAGGACTTCAACACAGCAGAGAGGAGGGGGACTTCCTGTCTCCCTCACACACTGAGGGAGTCTGAGGCTGTGCTTGCCGGCAGCACTGTGCAGGAGAAGCCTCAGGAATGTCACAAGTGCCCCCCCCATTAACTTTCTGTTCATCCTTTCTGATATCTTGGCCTGTGGAGCCCGTAGAGAGGTGGTTGATGGCTCGTTTTCAAGGTAAGGAAACTGGCCTTTCATTTAAACTTAACTTGTTTGGAGACCACAGTTCCCCTTTAATTCATAGAAAATGACAAGAAAGAAATAAAAATTATAAAATTATGTTTATGGTGTGTTGTATACAGATTTGTTTTCTGCACTTTTCAGTGGCATGGTTAGGGGGGATTACTGGTGCCTGGGATCCCCCCGTCCTTTTGCTGCCAGTGCAGTCTGCTGTTCTACTTCTCCTGGTGCCCATAGACTGTTAACATAGATTATTCCTTAGATTGTTATATAGAATGTTACATAGCTTGCACAATAGAGTGTTAAGATTGTTATGTAGAATGTTACATAGATTGTTACGTAGAAGTTACGTAGATTGTTACGCAGAATGTTACATAGAATGTACATAGATAAATTGTTACATCGATTGTAATATAATTATTACATTGTTAATTTAGCTGTATCCAATCTGCCCTGTGATTGACAGCTGCATAGAAACCTGCAGCTGCCAGGGGATTGCTGAGACTTAATTTGGATACTTTTTGAATTACTTAAGGTTCATACACACGCTCAATTTGTGAGCAAGCAACGACCGCCTACGGCCGAGCGACACACAACGAAAGGCCGTTTCGGCAGAGAATCGTCTGTGTATGCATTCAGTTGGGATCATTCATTAACCTCGACCGAACGCATACACACGGACAATTCCGGCCATTTGTCCGTGTATAGCTCGGCAGTTGGAGGTCGTTGCTTGCCTCACAAATTGAGCGTGTGTACGAACCTTAACTATACTTAGTGCACTGTGATGGAGCTTAGTGAGCAGGAAGAGGGACATTAGGAGTCCTGGTGCTGGTTGTCAACATTGCATTATATTTAATACACACAGGAGCGAAGGTTCCTTACATTCTCAATACAGAACAATCATTCAATGTGTCTGTAGCTGATGTTATCGGCTCCCTCTAGTGTAGTTAAAGGGCATGTGCAGCCTAAAATAAATTTGCTTAGAAATGTTTACCACCCCCCAAACCTAGGTTTCGCATAATGCATACGTTCCAAAGATGCACCTGATGTGTCTTACCTACACGGCCCCTCGCGCTCCTCCTCTGCTCGGGTCGACCAGCTGTCACGCTCTGAAGCCCTCTGCTTCTGTTTTTGCTCGTAACAAGCTTGAAACAGGAGCAGGGGGCAGTGCCCAGGCGGCATGGGACCGGGTTAGGTAAGTCACTTCAGGGGAATCTTTAGAACACGGATAATGCAATAATAATAATGATACTGTAACCCAAAGTGGATTTCTCAGTAAAAAGAACGTTAATGAATATAACAATAGTAAAGGTGATATCTCTGTATTGGCTAACTGTGATAATAGGCATGGCAAGTAGAGAATATTTATAAATTAGTAATGATCCATATATAATAGAATATATGGATGTAGTTGGTCAGAACTTCCTTTGGGGCTTGTTCATTGGTAACCCATTCAGGAATCCCCCCCTTTAAAACCGGTACTTGCCCCTGTTTTTGAACACATGCATTTTGTGTTTCACAAGCTAAAATGGTTTTCTATAGAAACGCTATGTTAGTATTTCTACTAATGTATTGTTGCATTTTCTATATGCTGTTGCATGCAATTCTCCTGGTTAATTCACGGAAACAAAGCAACATCTAAATAAACACACAGCAGAACACAGAGCATTGTTTGTGTTTTGTGCTTTTGTGAATGAGGGTTTAGGGCTTCGAAGGTACGTTTCAAATGCAAGAAAGAAGCCTAGAAAGTGTTAAACAATTCAATATTGTTAGCATAAGTTTTGCTCTGTGTTGGATGTATGTAGTATGTATTTATATAGCACCACTTGGGGACGCAGCGCTGTACAGTATTAAGACTCATACACATGTGTGATTGGGGTACCGATCTGCAAAGCGCAATGTGTATGCACAAACATTTTGTGCCTTGTATTAGTAATTTGTCATCAGAAACGGCGTTCGGTCAAGGCTCATTAATGATGCACCCGGCCGAATGGGCAGATATCCAGACCAAATGGAATTTCAGCCAATGAATCGCCACATGCAGCACGATTGTTGGCAAAGATGGACATGCATACATATCTGCATCGCAGGTCGGCCCCCGTGATCGCTTGGTGTATGCACCTTAGGCTGTGTACAAACAGGCTGAAACAGGGGGGGGGGGGGGTTGGGGGGCCAAAATTGGATGAAAATGAATCGTTAGTAGACAACCTACCAGTCCTATTAACCTATCATATTCTGTCTGATGGGAAATTGCCTTGGTGTATCATTTTGACAATTGGAAAGTTTTACCTGGACCGAACTTCAGTTCTTTGGTAAGCTGATCGATATTGTAGACCGAATCGGTTAAAATATCAATGCTGGTATAGCCTGGTTAACACAACCTAACTGCACTGCACTCCTTTGTTAATAGATCACAGCTATAGTGATTAGAATGGTTCCTATATGCCTTGAAAGGATGAATGGCCCTATGTGGTGCGTGACAGATAAATGTAATAGGACAAATGAAAACTCTTTATTGGTCTATCTTTTCTGTGAGGCTAGTGGATGAATTTTTCTACCATGTTTATAGCAATTACATTTGCAGTTAAAGTGCCGTGTTCCCAGTAAGGAGATCTCCAGTGTTTAGTCAGATGGATTAAACCAATTACTCAGGGCATTGCAGAACACATATTTTTATTACAGTCATAGGATTGTGTTATTATAGGGGGGCGGGGCTTTTTTCTGCTGCTTGTTATTGGTCAATTGTGAACCCATGTTCCTTAAGTGCTGCTTCAGTTTCTTTGTCAAATGATGCTGACATGCCACTGTTTAATTTTGTCCTCCAGCATTGATCTACTTGAGGATTCTGAATAAAGCTGTTTGGTATATTTCACATGCACTGAATGGGAAGGAATGATTAGAGGATTACCTCTCATCTGTCAGTAAGGGCTCAGAGAGAGTGAAGCTGGGCACACACTTTAATGATCAAGTAACACATTCAGAACAAGGATCAACCAAAATATCAATTAAATCACTAATTGTTAAGACTGGTGTGCGGTGCGTCCATCAGAATGCCCCTTTATCGTTAAAGTGTGTACTGCAGTTCTGAGCATTCCAACGAACTTCATCATCGGCATCGCGATACCCGAAAATTTCCTTCGCCCGCATTCATTCACCCTTAATAAAAGTACAGGGAGTTGGTCACAGCTAAAAAAAAAGGGGCCTGTCCCAAACATTCTCCCTATACTTTATGTAGGGAGATTGCTCAGGACTGTGTGTAGGGTCCAACAGAAGATTCTGGTCACTCACCTTTAAAGATCTTTGCTGCGTGTATCCATCTTTAGACGGTGTTTATAAGCTTCATTTTTGTAATTATCTGCTCCTTCTACACCCACCTGTCAGGTCACATAGTTTTCTCAGTTATAATATTGTGGGAAATGTTTTGGCAGTACAACAATACAAAAGCAACAGAAGGTGGAAGGAGCACACCACATCAGTGTATCAATATTTATTGGTGTAGCAATCATACAATCATGCCCGGAAAGGGAAAGGTGATCCCCAGAACTGTAGTAGTTGGCTACATACAATGTAATGTAGTGTGCTCCTCCTCTTCTGTTGCTTTTGGACTGTTTTAACCCCAAGGTAGGGGGTTAGGCGGATTGCACCTACCAACTGAAGACCATTGACAAATGTGCTTGATGGATTGCAATCTGTTTGGAAAGTCCTACCATATTCATATTGAAAGAACTTAACCATCTAGTCTTAAGGCTGTTTACCCCCCCCCCCATATGAATAATAACTCCCTCCCCTTCCCCACCTACTCCTCATCAAATTCCTGAAGATCAATATTCGGAGACGGTTATTATGAGCTTGTAAGGAGCTGGCACATGGCAGTGGAGGCACCTCCATCAGCAGCAGTCATTCATTGTCCATGACATCACAGCTGTGATTGGCTGCTGCACCAGAAAAGACTGAACTCCAAAAATTGGTAACTCTTTGGGAATGTCGGAGAGGTAAGTTATAAGAATGTCGGAGAGGTAAGTTAATATTATAGTCCTGGAGGTTATAGGGATGGGGAAGGGAAGTATATTATAATTATTATTAAGAGTGGATGTTAAGATATCTAGGAAAGCAAAACACAACTAATTTCTCATTTAATCTGTTCAATTTGCATTTTACTTCGTATTAAAAGAAGAAACATATCAACTTTTTTCATAGACCCCAATGCGACATTTTATAATATTTATTCCATTTAGAGGGATCTGTGCAATGACTGCTTATTGCTTTTTGTTTTTTATTTTATTCCTATTGATCACACAAATAGGGCTGTGATTTCAATACTGCGTCCATAAGGTCTGAGATGTTGGGATCTATAGTTTCAGGGCTAGGCCACAATAGCGCGTTTGCGCGTGCATTTTACGTTCGTGATTGCATCCACGTTTTTTGCTTAAGTGAAATCACGGCAACGCGAAAAATCACACGTTTTGGTAATGTGTTTGGTGCGTTAACGCATGCGTTTCCATAATGGAAAACATCGAAACGCATGCGCAAACGCATAACGATAATGCTCGCGATTCCTGTGCGTTGCAGTGTGGCCTCAGCCTGAATGGATAATTGCAGGTTTGTCACTGTTACTGGGCCTGACACTGTCAACACCAACATATTGATAGGCATCCTGGGAAACTGACAGCTGTGGGAACAGCAAGGCAGAGTGTGTGAGACCCCTGAACAGGGGGAAACTTTATCAGCACCTGCTCTGTGTTCCTGGGATGTTTTTCTGTTGCTCTGTGATTTGGGACTCCCTGCCTTGCTGATATTGAATCCTGCTGCTCCTGTATTCCTGTGCCAGGTTTGGCATCTTGTATGAGGCTTTCTGAGCCAAGTGCATCTGCTGCACGTTTGGCTTCTAAACAAGCTCCTTGTACGCTGTATCTGTCTTGTTAGTCCTCAGATATGCACAATGCCTATCCCAAACTCCTCCAGTGCAGGTCTGCAGTATATCTATATATAAATATAGGTGCTGCTGTCACAATACTCACTAACTAGACAAGGACATAACATGCCCACACATGATGCAGTCAGCCCCTCACAGTGAACAACCGTTTACTTTCCTTAAACTGAAATGGCTTTTCATCAAGCTTACAGGGTGGTCAGGGGAGCAATGGCTAGGGGGGGCCCCATGTTGTTATTTTTCCTATGACAGATATGCCTCCTCCCAGAAAACCACTGTGGATGAAGCATGGATAGTAGACATGGGATCTAGGTCTGACCGGATCTGACCTGGAACCGCCTCAGTTCTGAAATCCAAATGTTCCATCCGAAATCGGGCAGAGCGCTCGGATTTCAGAAGCATTTTCAAGGCTTACGAATATAAAGGTTTTTTTTGGTGACCCTGGAAAATATGCTCAATAACCCTCAGGAAATATGTTCCGAACCCTCGAAAGTACGGTCCATTTTCAGATTTTTTTTTTCCCCCCCAAGATCCATAAATCCAAAAACGGAACAAAACTAACAGATAACGGGCCCATCATAGTTTTACTGGGGGTCTCAGTGATTAGTAGTTATGCCAATGGTGGTGGCCTCTGTGTTAGCTGTAGTGCCCTTTCCTTCATGGTGTTTCAGCCGGCGCCCCATTCATGTCTGTTTCTTAGCTTTAGGCTCGATTATCTTTCTGTGGTTAAGAGGCAGACAGATTTCTAAGGGTGTTAGACTTTCCTACAAGACCCTATTGCATACAGTGGGAAATAGGGACTGTTATGAGATGACGAGTGTTCAGGTCTCTGTCTGCTGTATTGCATGTATGTATTGTACAGGTCTCTGTCTGCATGTATTGCATGTATGTATTGTACAGGTCTCTGTCTGCATGTATTGCATGTATGTATTGTACAGGTCTCGTTCTGCATGATTGCATGTATGTATTGACAGTCTCTGTCTGCATGTATTGCTGTATGTATGTACAGGTCTGTGTCTGTATGTATTGCATGTATGTATTGTAGAGGTCTGTGTCTGTATGTATTGGATACAGTGGGAAATAGGGACTGTTACAAGATGGAGAGGTCCGTGTTGTTTGTAGTATTTTATGTATGTATTGTCAGGTCTGTGTCTATATGTCTTGTATGTATTGTGTGTATTTTACAGGTCTGTGTCTATATGTCTTGTATGTATTGTGTGTATTGTACAGGTGTGTGTCTATATGTCTTGTATGTATTGTGTGTATTGTACAGGTCTGTGTCTATATTCTTGTATGTATGTATTGTGCAGGTCTGTGTCTATGTGTCTTGTGTGTATTGTACAGGTCTGTGTCCATATGTTGTAGGTATATATTGTACAGGTCTGTGTCTATATGTCTTGCATGTATTGTGTGAATTGTACAGGTCTGTGTCTATATGTCTTGATGTATGTATTGTACAGGTCTGTGTCTATATGTCTTGATGTATTGTGTAGGTCTGTGTCTATATTGTCTTGTATGTATGTAGTATTGTGCAGGTCTGTGTCTCCTGCTCTCTACTCCATTTAATCATTAAAAACAATGAATTCCAAATTCATCCAAGAATCGTTTTGTGTTGAAGATCTTCATAACCTGTGTTCATTAAAATGACTGTAATTATGCGCCAGTCTTGGCATTCGCTCTGAGTAATGCGTGTTACTAAATAAAGAGCAGTCTCTTTTTTTTCTTGACAGCTGGCACATTAAAATAGCCGTCAGTGTCAGTTTGCTACAGTGTGAATACAATATGTTGGTGTACCTTGTTCAGTTCCATGGCAGCCTGGGAGGAACAGTAAGATCCATATTCTTACATAAATATCAACCCCCCCCCCCCCCCCAAAAAAAAAAATTCCATTACAGGGTAAACCACATGACAAGAACTGTGGTATTATTTATTTACGTTTAACCTGAAAAGCATTTGCTGCCTTTAATAGTGTCCAGCGTGCAACATGGCTGTAAAGTGAAAATGGAACATATACACCCCAGGATATTTCTATGAATAGAATGTACCAAATAGGCTGTGCACAGCCCTTCTAGGGGTTTGTCTCACAGCATTCCCCATTAACAAAACACTATGGGCCAGTACCTAGTTTGCAGGATTACTGGATAACTTGTAACCCAGGAACAGAGGGGTCCAACCTGTAGCCCCCAAGACATTTAACATCCTGGCAGTGCATCTAGAAGTGCTGGGAGTTGTAGTTTTAAAACATCTGCAGGGCTGCAGCTGTGAATAAGATACGTGTACTCGTGCCTTAAAGGCACACTTCATAGATATATTTTGGGGTTTAAATGGGAAGTTAAGTGAAAAAAAATCATTTATTTTAAATTTTAATATTTATATTTATATATATATATATATATTATATATATATATGCCAGTCCCACATTTTCTCATAGATTCCCACTTTCCTGTGTCCAGCAAAATGTCCTGCAATGAGAATGGGTAAAATTTGTCCCAGTGCTTCATAGGGAGCATAGGGAACCGCATGATCGATCGGAATTTACCGACACATCCGATCCGGACGACTGGACGATCGAGGTCAGTTGCGGCCGGCCCACCCCACACCAGCAGATATTTTCGGGCGACTGACCGAAAGTGCCGTGAATTGGTCGGCCGGCTGGAAATATCTGCTGGTGTGCACCCAGCCCAAGTTAATGTGTCCCTAGACCTTTTTGGAAATGTTAGCAGGTATGCAATTCAATTTTCTGTGTGTTGAGCTAACTGGCCATTAGATGGCATTGCGCTATAATGATTCATCAACTTTCAAACTACATGTTTTAAACAAGGTGCACTATGGAAATACAATGATCCATTCTGAGCTGTTTGGAAACTACAACTCCCAGCATGCTTGTTAGGAGATGCAATGTACTGTGTTGTCAGCTACACTACTGACTGAATCCCATTCATTATTTTCCCAGTGGTTGTCATTCCAGTACCACACAGATCCCTGCAGGAAACCCATATGACATTCTCATTGTGTGAATTCCTTATCTCCCTCTAGCTGCCTTCCCAAGCTTTCTCATCCTCCATTGGGGCTGCAGTGACTGTGATACCCAGAGATTCCTAGTTTTTACTGTGTGATGAATGAAACCTTTCCAGACTGTACCATTTTATGACATCAGAATGGCAGAGTTCAATATTTACTATCTGGATAAAAGGGGGGAGTGAGTGTGAAACCACTGGGAGAGCAATAAATTTGCTTTGTAAAGGTATAATAATTGATGTTTTCCCCTGTCTCTTTCTGCAATTTATAATTAGGTTTCAGAAGATTTACAGATTCCGACCCTCTGCTGTTAGGCTTCGGGTCAATTCAAAGACACCGTCGGATCAATCCCATCTGACTTATAGAATGTGGGCGTAATAAGTTCTTCTGGTATGTTCACTTGTCATTTCAATATTCTAAGCAAACAGTCTGATCTGCATATTGTATCTGGGAAATGGGTGAAAGGTAGTAAAATCCCTAGAAATAAATTCTATATGAAAGGGAAGTCATGGATGTATTCCCCTAGCTTACTCCTCTAAACATGTGCGAGCTTGGAGAGGAGGCAGAAACCTTTTAAGAGAGGGGGTGAACTTATTGCGGCAAACAACTAATAGGGCCCATATATGCACCAATCCCGATTTTATTTTCCTTCGAACCAAAGGGAAAAATGTTTTAGACCAATTTCAGATTGTACAACTGGGCAACTGTACAATTTGGATTGGTGTGTAATGGGCCCCATTAGTCCTACATCTGTCAGCTTTCTACAATTATAGTTTTGAGGGTCCTTTAAGTTCTTTAAAGAAGAACGAAAAGGAGCCATATGGTAACCAATAGGATTGTTTGGGTAAGGGCATGTGAGCGACCCCATACATGGTGATTGCGATAGGTATTGTATGTGCATGCCATGGAATATTGTGAACAGATTCCATTTAATGCAACTGCCTTAAATTAATACATAATATATTATATAAATGAATTCTACCATTTATACTGAACACTCACAGTAGGAATTCAGGGAAATTATCTGTGAAATTCTGCAGGTGTCTGATTATAAATAGTAGGTCACGGATCCAAATACATATATATGTGCATGTTCAGTGAGTTTTCTAGCCTTCCACTCTCCTCACCCCTGAAAACTAGCCATTACTACTAGCTATCGCTCGTTAAAACGGTAGCATTGATTAAGGCTTTTACATTTTAGTTTAGTTCTCCTTTAATCTCTTAATAGTATCATTAGGTAATTTACAAAGATGGATTGCTGGCTGTTTAGCTCCAATTACCAGTTTTAGGAGAAATAACGGGATGCTGTTCCTGTCTAGCTTGGATTAAGTAAGACTAAAATGTGTTATTGTTTGGCCACAATGAATGGTGTATGTGGTATATTTACAATATGCCTGTTATGACATACGAGTGTCGCTACCGGGATTGTATCGATAACAATGACATCATACTGGGTGTGTTTGCCAAGCTTCTAGCTTTGTGAATTGATGGGGTTTTAGAACACACATGCTGTAAGGGAAGGCTATAAATCACATAGGATGGATAATATACAGAAAACAATAAGCCAAATAGAAATCCTGTACATGCATGGGATCTGTAATGAGTTTGGAATGGATTCAGTCAAAAACCAACATGAATATCCCATCACCCCTGCCGGGAACTTAAAGGAATAAAGGGCACATTCAGTAATACTGCAAACCTGAAATCTTTTGGTGATTGGGCGTGAGAGTTGGTGGGAATATTCAGGGAAGGTCTTTGGACTCTCAGAATGGCTCCCAGGGCACTAACTAGCTGTATAGACATGTAGGGCTGGTGTTAGCAGGAGCCCTGGGAGATGTAGGCCGGTGCCACAATATTACAATGAAAAGTAGAGAAATTAGAAACAACTGCCCTTTAATGCTCTAGCAATCTTTACACTTCTCTAATATATGGAATCCCTGGTCAGATATTGATCCACAAAGCCCAGCTTAAGAGTCATGTGCAATTGGAACCTTCCTTAATTTCCATTTCTATTCTGTTACTGTACCATAATGTATAAGATTTAGACAGTTTACAAACAGGTGAGTATAAATAAATACAATATGTACAGTATCTCACAAAGGAGCGTACACCCACACAGTGTTGTAGATATTTTACATGGGACAATGTCACTTTGATACAATGTAAAGTAGCGAGTGTACAGCTTGTATAACAGTGTAAATTTACTGTCCCCCCAAAATATGTTTCATAGTGTTGTAGCCAGAACCCACCCTAGCACGCTGCCCTAGCACGCTGCCGTTCCCCAGACAGAGGCTGTTGCCGTCCTCCAAACCTCTGTCAGGTTGTAACAATCCAGATTGGAGACCTATATGGAGGAGCACATTACAGCAATTTGTTTTGGAAAAGAACATACAATGTTTCAAGTATACCCGAGGAAGTTAGTCCCGTTACATGACCAGAATGAGAGTGTGATAGTGATAACACCAAATTAACACACCTGCTCCTCATTTACCCTCATTTACACCTGGGACCTTGTAACACTAACAAGTCACATGAAATCAGGAAGGAAAATGACTATTAGGCACAATTTTTACATTTTCAACTTAGGGTGTACACACTTTTGTTTGCCGTCAGTTTAGACATTAATGCAGGGCTGCCCAACCTGAGCCAACTTGGGGTGCACTAGTGGCCCTGGGAACAATGTAGTAGGGCCCGCCACAAGCCCAAGGTCCATTCAGGGGTCAGCTGTTTTGAACAGCTGATCGCGTGTATGAATGAAGCATACATGCGATCAGCTGTTTAAAAGACCGGACCCAAACTTCCGGTTCAGTTCTGAAAGTTCGGGTCCGCTGATCGCGTATATGTTTCATTCATACACGTGTTTAAAACAGCTGACCGTGGAAGGGAACTTGGATAGGGGAAGGGGGTCAGGGGCCCGGCCTCCATTCTTGCGTGGCGGCCTGAACCTCTGCAGGTACGACCCTGCCTGGGAATAGCCCGCCACTGGAACGTCCAAGCCCTGCCCTGGAACACAGACAACGCCCCCAGAAACAACAGGTCACGCCCACCCATGGGTCCAGCAAAAAGTCAGAGGAGGGATGCAGGTTTGGCATCACTGATTAAGGCTGTGTATTTACAAAAATGTGGACAACTATAATACCGGTATATATATTTATCAAGCTTGATAAGGTTTCAGATAAAAGACAGAAACATTGCTCACGTTTTGCACATTGAAATTAATTTGTTTGTTAAAAAGACCCAGGAGTGCTCCATATACTTCCATATTATTTATTTGAAAAGTAAGTGCCTGCACCAAATTAGAATATTATATATATATATATATATATATATAAATAAAGACAAAAAATGCAGATGGTAGCACTCCAACACAATGGCTTCTGGTATCTCCAAACAAGCAATTCCTGAAGCATACAAAATGAAGAAATGGAGTCGCACACAGAAGACAGCGTTTCCGAACGCTTGTGTTTCTTATTCAAGTCAAAAGCATATGTAACAAACATCTACAAACTCAATATTTAAAGGGTAAAACAGGAAATGACATCTACCCTTTGAATATTGAGTTTGTATGATGTTTGTTTACTATGCTTTTGACTTGAAAAAGGAACCAAGCGTTCCGAAACGTTGTCTTCTGTGTGTAAACATATGGCGAAAACATAAGCTTTTATTTGCAAAGAAAAACTGTGTGAGACTCCATTTCTTTATTTTATATATATATATATATATATATATATATTTATATATATATATAATTAATATATATATATATTTTAAATGAATATGAATATTAATTTAAAGCACCACGAGTCTGAAACATGTGTGTGTGAAAAAGCAATTTTGAGAGTCTCCGTTACCTGGAACTGCCTTCATATATTATTTGGTTAATATTTTAGATGAAGATCCCATTCATTTGGTGGCACCTGTATATTAGTGTTTATGAAGTATAATGTGGAATAAACAGTTTGTATTTGTACACCTGTCAGGTCTGGTTCAGGTTACTCAAGGAGGAGTCAGCTGACATATTTAACACCAACATCTATTTTAACACAAGACTCTGCAGTCTTGTTACCATCTGGATGTATATTTAGAAAGTGCACAGAATGGGCTCCTTACTAATTTATGAGAACTATAGGAATAAACTCAAATAAATTCTAGATTGAATGATATAACACGTAGCCTTGAATACATTTCCTTACCAGTGATAAATCCTGGTTCTAAATGAACCCAGCTTCGAGGCATAAACTGCTATTTTCAACATTTTCGCAGATATTGCGGAACTTCGATGGGTGGAACTTTTTGATGCTGGAAATTCAAAACATTTTTGGCTCCATGGAATTCCAACACATTCCTGACTTGCCTCTATGTAATTCCTAGTGAGCAGTTACTTTCTCGCTACCTTTCTGCACTCCAAAGAGGGATACAGAATAGCTCATTGGAGGGCTCCCTTCATTTTTTCTCAATCAGTACCAGACCCCACACAGCCTGAAAACCATTAACTAATAAAGACAACAATGTACCATAGCGGCTGGAAACTATTATAAATTACAAGGATGATAGAATTTACAATGTAGCTGGAATTGACTCAGCAGAGTTGTTGCTATACCCCACACATCTTTCAGCTGTTTATGCCAGGGATGCCCAACCTACTGCCATCCATATGTTTAAAAAACTTTAACGCCCAGCATTCCTTGGAGCAATGGGGATTTTTTAAAAAGCAGGAGCATGGATTCCTGTTTTGCAGGGAGTGTCGCAGCAATGATTAAACAGTAGATGGCGCTGCAAGATAAGAATTGGCTGATTAGTATTTTGTGCGTTCTGGGAGCGGATAAATAGTGCATTATAAGTACAATCCGCTGTATGATGCTATAAGGGTTATATGTTGCCTGGTTCTGCTTCAAACCATTGTTTTATTTGCACTAACAATTCATTTAGAATGGGGACAAACTAGATTCAATGAAGTGTTTAATGCATTTTATTGCAGCCTATGGGCAACTTGCTGGAATTTGGGTCCATAGTATTTCTTTGACCAATCAAACAGCAGCAATTGGGTGATTGTTTAGTGTCCTTTGGCATCCTGTTGGACCCAATGGGATTTGCTGAGTATCAGCAAGGTGTGGTTGCTGAAAGATAACCAACTGTGATGCCAACGAAATACACTGTCCGAATCACTGGCTGTCGTTCACGATGGGAAATTTCTGTTGGGTTTAGGGGTGTGTGAGCGTAGTTTTATTGTGTGCGAAATAAGATTTTCATGGTTGTCTTCATTCATTGTTGGTGGAATCCGATCTACATCCTGGTTATAATGTCCCCAGTTCCTGGGGATTATTTATAGTGTGTGTTAATGCAGGTCAAGTTTTCTTTATCATTGTCTTTAAGTTTGGTTGCCAACCTACAGCACAGTGTTGTTACTTATAGGGCTATGTACCGGTATTGGTCTCCATTGCCTCCGCTAGGCAATGCTCTTGGTGCATAGTGAATTGGGGTTTTCCATTCCGAAACTTTAATGCCAGCTATGTGCTGGCGTTTAAGTTTCTGCCTTAAAGAGACATTAACGGCTCAGAACATAGCTTGCGCAACACAGTTTTCGCTTCCCGCCACAACCGCCGTAAGTTATGTCTTACAGTCACGTGAACCCTCGGTACATGGGTTAACAGGATTTTAAGATGGAGAAAGACAATCAAGGCTCCCCGTACATATCCCTGTTAGTTTTAATATACAAGTGGGCAGCAGTGGATTATATTTATATATATATCAGCCATGAATAGCATGCAAATTGTGTATTAAGGTTCACCTTAGAGTTCCATAACCTGCAGCTTTATTATATGGTCATGGAACCCTTATAATACATACTATATTTTACAATGGGGGGTGCATTATATATAAGTTCCATTAACTATGTCCCAGAGATCATGTGACCACTACAAAAAACACTCGTCAAAATAAATACTGTAAAGTTCTAAAACCAAACAAGCTAAATCATGACTAAACTTGCACTGGTGCTCCAAAGTATAAGAAGCAATCACCAGAGGGCGCTCACAACAACAAACTTAACCAAACAGCAAAAACAAACAAAATATTTCTATACATATATACTGTATATAGACAGGGTTGTCCTGACCTTGTAATTCCTCTGTTTTGTTTTTTCTTCTTTTTCTTTACAGTTAGATGAAACAGGCGTTTATTATGTATGTCAGGTAATAAATCTGCAGGGATAACGTCGGTTTTATGTTTTGCCATATTACATACTTTTCTTTAGGGTATATACTTGCTTATGCAGGATATATTTTCCTAGATGCCAACATGCAGCACAGGTGGTTATATATACATGATGCTTTATGTGGGTGGGGACATGTATATGTGCTGGCGTGTTTTTGAGCCAATATGCGTAGGACAGTGGGAGAAGATATATATATATATGCATTAGAAATTATAAATCTTCCATTGTTCTCACCTACAGGGGGCGTTGTAGAGTTGCACACTGTTTAATATTGTGTTAGAAATTATAAATCTTCCATTGTTCTCACCTACAGGGGGCGTTGTAGAGTGACACACTGTTTAATATTGCGTTAGAAATTATAAATCTTCTTTGTTCTCACCTACAGGGGGTGTTGTAGAGTTGCACACTGTTAATATTGCGTTGAAATGATAAATCTTCCATTGTTCTCACCTACAGGGGGTTGTAGAGTTGCACACTGTTTAATATGCGTTAGAAATTATAAATCTTCCATTGTTCTCACCTACAGGGGGCGTTGTAGAGTGGCACACTGTTTAATATTGCGGTTAGAAATGATAAATCTTCCATTGTTCTACCTACAGGGGGTGGTAGCGTTTCACACTGTTTAATATTGCGTTGAGAAATTATAAGCACAGCTGGTACTTTTTCAGTAATACACCCTCCAGTACAGCTGGTATGTCTCCAGTAATACACCCTCCAGTACAGCTGGTACTTCTCCAGTAATACACCCTCTAGTACAGCAGGTACTTTTCCAGTAATACACCCTTCAGTTCAGCTGGTACTTTTTCAGTAATACATACACCTCCAGTACAGCTGGTATGTCTCCAGTAATACACCCTCCAGTACAGCTGGTACTTCTCCAGTAATACACCCTCTAGTACAGCAGGTACTTCCAGTAATACACCCTTCAGTTCAGCTGTACTTTTTCCGTAATCAACCCTTCAGTACAGCTGGTACTTCTCCAGTAATACACCCTTCAGTTCAGCTGGTACTTTTTCAGTAATCACCCTTCAGTACAGTGGTACTTCTCCAGTAATACCCCTTCAGTCAGCTGGTACTTATCCAGTAATACACCCTCCAGTACAGCTGGTGCTTCTCCAGTTATACTCCCTCCAGTACAGCTGGTACTTATCCAGTAACACCCTCCAGTACAGCTGGTACTTCTCCAGTAATACACCCTTCAGCACAGCTGGTACTTCTCCAGTAATACACCCTCCAGCACAGCTGGTACTTTTTCAGTAATACACCCTCCATACAGCTGGTACGTCTCCAGTAATACACCCTCCAGTACAGCTGGTACTTCTCCAGTAATACACCCTCTAACAGCAGGTACTTTTCCAGTAATACACCCTCCAGTACAGCTGGTACTTTTTCAGTAATACACCCTCCAGTACAGCTGGTACGTCTCCAGTAATACACCCCTCCAGCACAGCTGGTACTTCTCCATAATACACCCTCTAGTACAGCTGGTACGTCTCCAGTAATACACCCTCCACACAGCTGGTACTTCTCCGTATGCACCCTCTAGTACAGCAGGTACTTTTCCAGTAATACACCCTCCAGTACAGCTGGTACTTTTTCAGTAATACACCCTCCAGTACAGCTGGTACTTTTCAGTAATACACCCTCCAGCACAGCTGGTACTTCTCCAGTAATACACCCTCTAGTACAGCTGATACTTCTCCAGTTATACTCCCTCCAGTACAGCTGGTACTTCTCCAGTAATACACCCTCCAGTTCAGCTGGTACTTCTCCAGTTACACTCTCTCCAGTACAGCTGATTCTTCTCCAGTTATACTCCCTCCAGTATAGCTGGTACTTTCTCCAGTAATACACCTCCCCCAGTCAGCTGACTCTCCAGTTACCCTCTCCAGTACAGCTGGTGCTTCTCCAGTTATACTACTCCTCCAGTACAGCTGGTACTTCTCCAGTTATACTCCCTCCAGTACAGCTGGTACTTCTCCAGTAATACACCCTCCAGCACAGCTCGTACTTCTCCTTTAACACCTCTAGTTACAGCTGGTACTTTTCCAGTAATACACCCTCCAGTACAGCTGGTACTTTTTCAGTAACACACCATCCGTACAGCGGTACTTTTTCAGTAATACACCTCCCACCAGCTGCACTTCTCCAGTAATACACCCTCTATACAGCTGGTACTTTTTCAGTAATACACCTCCAGTACAGCTGGTACTTTTTCAGTAATACACCCTCCAGCACAGCTGGTACTTCTCCAGTAATACACCCTCTAGTACAGCTGGTACTTCTCCTAATACACCCTCCAGCACAGCTGGTACTTCTCCAGTAATACACCCTGCAGTACAGCTGGTACTTCTCGGTAATCACCCTCCAGCACAGCTGGTACTTCTCCAATAATACACCCTCTAACAGCTGGTACTTCTCCATAATACACCCTCCAGCACAGCTGGTACTTCTCCAGTAATACACCCTCCAGCACAGCTGGTACTTCTCCAGTAATACACCCTCTCAGTTCAGCTGGTACTTCTCCAGTAATACACCCCCACACAGCTGGTACTTCTCCAGTAATACACCCTCTAGTACAGCTGGTACTTCTCCGGTAATACACTCCAGCACAGCTGGTACTTCCAGTAATACACCCTCAGTACAGCTGGTACTTCTCCAGTAACACACCCTCTAGTACAGCTGGTACTTCTCCAGTAATACACCCCTAGTACAGCTGGTACTTCTCATAATACACCCTCCAGTACAGCTGGTACTTCTCCAGTAATACACCCTCCAGTACAGCTGCTGGCGCAATCCGCTTTGTGTTTTATTTGGATTGAAATAATGTTAGGGGCAATTTATAAAGGATTGTCTTTTCGCCAAATAATTAGCGCAGCACATCGCAGCGAAAATAGCGCCATTTGGGGCTTCGTTTCGCCTTATTTATAAAAGCGAAAAAACACACTTCGTGCTGAAAAAGGCGAACGGGCGCGATAAAGCTCGAAAGTATCGCAGCGAAAACTTAACGCATCTAAGACTGCATTGCAAAAACCATTCGAAACCAGAAAAGCCAACTAGAAAATGATGTCAAGTTCAAAATGGCCACCTCACATTTACCAAGAAGTCAGCCATGTCTTATTTAGTCAATCTTCTTAGAATTTCTCAATTGGAATTCAATTTTCTTTTGCACTGCACATTCGCTTTCTAATGCTGTTTCGCTTTTCCAAGGCATATCCATTATAATGTGCGTTCGCCTTTCTAATGTGCGTTCGCCTTTCTAATGCGTTCGCCTTTCTAATGCGCTTTCGCTTTTCCAAGGCATATTACGTTCTAATGTGCGTTCGCCTTTCTAAT
The DNA here is from genome assembly GCA_019447015.1 of Hymenochirus boettgeri. NCBI lineage: Eukaryota > Metazoa > Chordata > Amphibia > Anura > Pipidae > Hymenochirus > Hymenochirus boettgeri. Next base: position 74,271,685 of record CM033476.1, on the reverse strand, counting down.
GTGCGTTCGCCTTTCTAATGCGCGTTCGCTTTTCCAAGGCATATTACATTCTAATGTGCGATTGCCTTTCTAATGTCGCTTTTCCAAGGCATATTACATTCTAATGCACGATCGCCCTTCTAATGCGCGTTCGTTTTTTCAAGGCATATTACCATTAGAATGCCTTTTCGCTCAAACAATGACTTTTCATCACCTTCAGGGCCGCGCTAATCTTTCGCTCTTTTTAACGCAAAAACCACCTTTCGCTCTTTTATAAATCGCGTTATGCCTTTTCGCTAAAAAAGGGGAGCGAAAGTAAGGCGAAAAGGGTTAAGCGAAAAGGGTTTAGCGATAGCTCGCGGAAACGGTTTCGCCATTCGTTAACGCTACCTTTATAAATAGCGTTAACTGTCTTTTTGGCGAAAACCCATGCGAAAAGCGAATGCGAAAACATTTCGCTACTTTTCGCTCTTTTATTAATATGCCCCTTAGAACCAGGTGAGGAGCAATGATTTTGTATTGTGTGCTGATAGCCCTAGCATTGAAACAGGGAACACTTTCTTTTTCTCACTTTTTCTTTCTTAATCTGCCAACTCTTTTACTAGTTATTTCATTTGTTCCCTCCCTCGTCCTAGTGGGAATTCTGGATATGTGATCAGTATAGACCTGCCAGCAGAAATAGGCCAAATCCAAAACTAAAGGTGTTTGCAAGACAAGAATCCAGCTACTCCCCTAGGGTTCAAGTGCCTTATGTGACATCCAGTAGCTGTGACCGTCATTTTATAAATGGACGAGATCGAATAATAGTTATGAGATGACCTGCTTATGAAAACTGACCTTGCCTTGGAAGCAGATCTTTGAATTCCACCTCACATTGGTTTCCTTTGACCTAATCAGAACAATCCCATTGATTTGCCAATTCATTGATTCGTTGGCAGCAACAGAAAATATCAGGTTGTGAAGAAACAGAGGTTTATGAGGATAGAGTGTGTTATACTGTGCTGAATTCAATCAACAAAGGGGCAACAGAAAGAGTCTAATTCCAGCAATGGGAACGAGGCAGCACTCGTTAATCCACCACTAATCTAGTATGGGCTATTTTAGGGATAGGTTAGCCCCCTTTAAAGGGTGACAACCTAACATGCATCACTCTCACCTTTGGGACAATGGTTTTTACAATGTGCACTATGGTGCCGTCCCCTGACTAATTGGCCATCAGAGACATGGCGCTTCTTGCAGAGAGGCTGCCTACCTAAAGAGGGTTGTCCAAAGACAGGTATGGAGGAGCACACTATGGTAATAATTGAAAGTTTTTTATTGCTCACAACATGCAACGTTTCGGGACACCCTGTCCTTCCGCGGGATCTAGCCCATTTATTAAAGGACAATTATACTTACCATTTCCCTTATCCACTCCTGCAAAGTACCTAGGGTAGGACCTAAAACGCTAAGTTCTACCTCTGGGTACTCCCCCTGGCACTGTCAGTGACATTCCGGGAGGCAGCCAATGGGAAGACACGCCTCCTTGCAGAGCACGCCTTCCCATTGTGCTTCCCGACTGTCACTCAAAGAGCCAGAGGGGAGGATCGGACCGGAGCACCGAGGGAGATACAAGTAGTATGCAGGACTTTTGTAGTACCCAGAGGTTAGACTTAGTCCTCACCCGAGTCTTTGCAGGAGTGGGGGAAGGAACAAGGGGGAGTTGAGTAATATTTGTCCTTAAAATTACGTGTGTCACAGCTAATGGATGTCACATAAGGCAATCTGTCCCAAAAGTTGCATGTTGTCTAGCAATAAAAACTTTAAATTATTACCATAGTGTGCTCCTCCAACCTGTCTTTGTTGAGTTTCGCAGCCCTTGGAGTAGAGGCAGGGGGTTGCACCTACCTACTTGTCTGGCATACAGCCAACCGGTGTGCTGGAGTGCTACTGAACTCTAAAGAGGGGGGTGACACTGAACTGCACCAAAGAAGCACTTTGCCAAAAAGATATCTGCAGTTAGGCAGTTTCTTCCAGAGGTTAAGAGTGATGTACTTAAGGTTGGCACCCTGGGTACAGCTGATTAGAATAGATCTTAAAATGAAAAAATATTTTTAAAAATATAAATTGGACAAATCTAACAGGCAAAAAGAGAGAATAAATAGGCATATATCACGAACATGTGTCTAGCACTAGTGGCTCATAACTTATTATAGCTTATAGGAAGCGCTGGGTACGGACCCCCGAAAAAATCCATTTGCCACCCATCAAAAGTTAGAAGTTAAATATATAATCCGTATTATTTTATTCAGCACAACAAGGGCCAATGAAGTATTCGGTCCCGTCACAATTTTCGTGTAATGTATAATAATAACCATTTTGTACAACAGTCTCCCTTCCCACACATCCAACAAGTAAAGCAGCTCATGTCAACTAGGCTGGTCTGCATTTAAATATAGTACTAAGAGCACCCCCTAAAGCTGGTAATTCTTACTCTAAGACCCCCCTTACTGAACTACATCTCCCAACACTTCAATGACAGTAAAATCCACTGCAGAAGGAGCGTGAAATACGTGTTTATATTATAGATTGATGGTATTTAAATGCAAATCATTAGCAATAAAAGGTTAGGTCCTTAACATCAAGGCTTTCTCATAGCAGTAATTAGTAATGTAATACTTTCACAGACTATGAAAAGATAATAATTGTTTTTTGCATTTCTTGCCAGATGATAGGAAACCAATGGTAGTATACTAGGCCAACTGGAAGGGTATTTACTGCATAATGCGTTTAATGTCATAGGATTCTACTAAATTGTCGATGTTGTTGCAGTGAACTAGTGTCAATGGAATATATCCTTATTTTTAAAGGGGAACAAACTGAAAAGTGAAAGCTTTTCTCAATAGAGAAAAAAAATCCTACGATTCTTCTATAGTAAGTTGCAATTACATACATGAGAAATAGATTCTATAACTAAGCACAGCCCAAGCTTTCAAAAGCCTTGTGATATTTTCTATACAGATATCTCCTCACTTTACAGAATATCTGATAAGACTTTGAAAGCTCGTGTTACCCAGCAGTTTATTTCCCATCCAGTGTGAATTGTATACAGCTTTCGTCAGGCAATACAAAATATTCAGCTGATTTTACTGGCATTTTTTTTTTTGCTTCTATAAAGCAAAAGTAAAGTTTTTAAATATACCTGTAGTTATTGTGGGTGTTCTGAAGGCTCAAATATAAAAAAAAAAAGGTTTTCAAAAACACACAGTCCATGAGGTCACAGGTTTAAACCCCTTGGCTTACTTATGAAACTATACAAAATAGTCAACTGACTGAGTTTACTGCTCCATTTGTTTCCATTACATTTCCATTAATGTATGTTAATTCTGACTTTACAAGTGGTTGTGCCCTTTTTTTGAGGGGACTGTTTTCTTTTTTGATCTCTTCTGTCTCAGTTTTTTAATAGGGTTGACAATGTATAAACACACATTACACTTTGTGAAGGACAAACTTCTGGTCACCAGATTTTTTCAATAGACGGGTGGCACACCTCTGTGGAAAGCCATGATTGTGGCACACCTTTTCTTCTTTTTTTTCATTTAAAGCAACAAGTACTAACACATACTTCACCAAATGTGCCATTATCATCATGGTCAGTGCAGAACGTGCTTGTGCAATAAAAAGTGCACAAGTTCTGTGCTATTGTCAGTAATTACCGATTCTGTGTTGGAGACCAGTAGTTACCCACAGGTACTGGGGCGCAGGGTCTAAGTGTGACCAGGTTTTCTCCAGAGCCCCTGATGGTGGGCATGTTTCGCTGCTGAGACACACCAGGTTGCAGCCCCCAGCAACTGTAAGCAACAAACTGTGGCACAGGAATTGATGCACGGGACAGAGACCCAAGACGAAGCATGGGAACAGGCACCAGAACGAGGCAAGGAACATGGGCACAGGAACAGGACATGGGTCACAGGAACAGGGCGAGGGACAAATCACAGGAACAACTCAGGAACAGGACTAGGGACAGGAAAGACTAGGAACCGTTGTAGGAACTACACATCCAGCACTGGTCTTCTCAGTTCCTGCTTTTTTAAAATTGGTGTCATGTGCACGCCCCGCATCCTTACAGGAATTCCGTCACCGCGGGCCCGGACAGTAAGGAGAGATCGTGACAGCTATTAACTAGCAGCAACCAATCAGATGCTAGCTTTTTAAAGAGATATGCATAAGATAACACATCCGATTAATTGTTACTATAAATACACAATGACATGTAAACCTTTATTTTAAAGCCTCTTTGATTCTTTTATTAATTCTTTCCACTGCCTGTGGGGGTTGGCTGTGGTTGAGCATGGGTTTTATTGGCTTACTAGCGATGGTCTGGCTAGGGGGCTGAATCGTAGTCTAAAATTCAATGGCTAAGCAACAAGGCCAAAAATTAACCCAAATTCCAAGATATACAGTCAAGCAAAACGAAAAGGGGTTTGGAAAAGCACAATCTACAATTCACAAGAGAGAATATAAAAAGTATTTTTTGCATAGGGATATACATTTAAAAAACATTAAAACCCCTTCTGCTATGGTGAATAGTCTAACATTTATCTCATATAAGTATACTTGGCATGTGCATAAAAAGTTAAACGGCAGTCAGTCCTATGTATAGCTACCAGTCCAATGTCATGAATGAGGGCACTTTGCTGTAGTATGATTAACTCTTTACTGGCTAATTATTAGCAAACAGAGGTTTCCTACCTCTAAGTACACAACTGCTATAATTACAGCGGGATACGAATGGGCAAACTTGTTAATCGTCATGATTTCCTTTATAAATCGTTGGTTGTTACGATAAAAAATTTCAGTTAAATATATCATATAGAAGACACACACAGGAATATTTATTGGATTTACAGAAAGTGCAATCATTGTTTAAAAACAAATTATGCAGGTGTGTAATTTGGACACTGTTGTCATTTTATTGATTCCAAAACCTTTAGAACTAATTATTGAAACTTAATTGCGTGGTAAGCTCAGTGCCCTGACCTACCTACACAGGGGAATCCAATTATAAGTATTTAGGGGTCAGTTGTAAGTTTTCCTACTCTTTAATTTTCTCTGAAGAGTAGCAACAGTGGGGTCTCACAAACAACTCTCCAATGACCTGAAGCAAAAGATTGTTCACCATTATGGTTTATGGGAAGGATACAGAAAGCTGTCTCAGAGACTTCACCTGTCTGTCACAGTTAGGAACATAGTGAGGAAATGGAAGACCACAGGCTCAGTTAAGTAAGCTCGAAGTGGCAAACCAAGAAAACTCGGATGACAAAGGGATGAATGGTGAAACAGTCAGAGACCAACCCACAACCAGCACCAAAGACCTACAACATTATCTTCTGCAGATGAGTCACTGTGCATCATTCAAGCATTCGGCGCACTTTACACAAGGAATGCTGTATGTGAGAGTGATGCAGAGGAAGCCTTTTCTCCGAAAAGAACACAGCATTCCAAAAAAAACTTATATTTTGGAATTTTATGACTTTTAGTTTGAAATATTGTTTGTTATTTGTGTATTGTACATGCTCTCATTTAATATTGTGATGGTGCCTCTAGATCAACGCCTAACCCCATGCAAACCTGAACATCAGCCATGTAGCTAGTGTATACAATGTTTTGCAAAAAAGGGATGAATAAAAGTAAAGAAAATTGAAACTATTTGTCTTTTTCAAGCCAAATTAATTATGAGAATTGAAAGCTAATTCCTACGATTAAAAACATAGAGGGTTATTCATAAAATTTATCTCAGGGAGATTCAATAAAAGTTCTTATCGTTTAAAATGTGTGCTATTTTGCCCCAGCCAATCAGATGTTAGCTTTCAAATGTTAATAAGATCTGATTGGTTGTGGCAAAATTCACCATTTTAAACGATTAGAACTTTTATTAAATAACCGCTTATCGTTTAAAATGGTGCTAATTTTGCCCCAACCAATCAGATCTTATATAACATTTGAAAGCTAACATCTGATTGGTTGGGGCAAAATTAGCACCATTTTAATGATAAGAACTTTTATTTGCATCTTTCCTGCTAATTTGCACGAAAAAAACACACAAAAGTCAAGCAAACACTTTGCATTGCATGTAGTTAAGTCTATTTCATTAACACCAATTGCTATTGGTATCAGAAAACACAGCTCGTACTATAGAGATGGCATTAAATAATACTCAAGAGTCAAATTGGTGATATGCACTTAATCTAAACATCTCTGCCATATAAAGATAAAAGATAGTGTATTGCTAAGGCAGCTAATAGGAGCAGCATGTCCATATTAGTCCAAATCAAAGGATCCGCACAGTCCCTAAAGGACAACTAAAGCCACAAACAACACTGAACCAGAAGGCAGAACACCTCAATATAAAGCAAGTAATCTGTGTCTTACCTCTCATTTTGATACGGGAGCTGGGAAATGTACCTTAATAACATTGGTTTGTGCTTTACTTCCCGCATATTCTAGTATCACACAGTTTGGTCAACGCCATTATGTTCTGCACATGCTCAGTCCTTAACTATGGCAGAAACTTGTTACAGTTGGTACACCATTAATAATATCTAGCCAATCCTTTACAGGACAGATAAAGCAAGGAAGCATGTGACGGAGGTCAGGAGGTGTGGTCTAACTTTGCACATACACACAGATACTTCATCCAGTTCTTACCAGGCTTACATTTACTTAATACAATTTACGAGTGGTATTTTATAGCTTATGGTGTTTTTAGGGGGGTTGTTTTCAGATTCTAGAGTATAAAAATTGGGTTTACTTCTCCTTTAAATTGTATAATCCGTCGTGACAGATCCTATCCAAAGAAGGTAATATCTAAAAGTTTCACTGGTGATGTACACCTGCATATTTCTAGGGAGCAAGAAAAACATAGAAAGTGCACCATCGTCACCAGTCCCTATGGTAAAGAAAAGTCCTGACACAGCTATTGAAGTTTCATCCGGTCCCTCGGTCATTAGACAATCATCCGACTGTGGCTTCCGCTTTTGGGATCCTCCTGGAGGGGTGTAAGCATCAGAGACAAGCGAGATTACGAGATAGCACTCGTGTAGCTGTACCGCGACAGGACTATATGGACTTTGTTTTTCAGTTTAATTGAAGAACGGGAGTAAAGGAGCCTTCCTATTGGCCTTTAACACTGGAGTGTGATTGCCCCTCACACCATCAGACTGTACTGAAGAACAAAGGGGCAGTGACCATTGGCAGTCCCACGAGCAGCCCAACATACCCAATGATACACCCCCCAGCCTAGGGTTGGTAAACCCTAGGCCAGAGTCAAGCTGGAGAGTAAAGTATAAATCTGGCCTGGTATATGGCAGCAAAACTACTTCCAATGCGTGCGATGTTCCCTGCATTATTGCATACCGGTGTCCACGGGATTTCTGCATTTCGCACCAGTTTCTGTAATGAGCCCTAAGGGCTCAGGAATAAATGTAAGATTAAAGATATAGACATTTTATGGAACAAGTCATTTTGCAAAGACCACTGATGTCAACAAAAAAATGACAGGCCGGCTGCAGGTTCTTTTAACTGAACTAATGATCAGAAAGATAAATGTCACTCATAGACACTTAGCCGTTGTTATAGCAGAATTAAACCAATTTTATTTACCATTACATTTTTTTAAATGACCCCCCTAAGAATAATAATAGAGTTTAAGATAACACGCAGTCAATAGCATTCCTTAGATGTTTATACCCTGAATAATACGATTAGACAGCTGGCTCCGAGCCACCCAGTGTTTTCAAGATCTTGTTGTCACAGTGATGTCGCATTGGGCGGACCAGGTGTGGCAAGGCAAGGGTTGGGGGGTTGAAAGCGTAATTGGACGGGGCTACCAAGCTGGTCTCTGGATGGGATTTCAGTGTCCTGTCCAAATAGGGAAGCCTGGCAACACTGGAGCCACCATGTAGTTTACTTTCCAATACATCTTATGCCGTTAAAACAGCCCGTGTGGTGCGTATGCACCCACTGGTCTCTCTTATTACTTAATCACATGGCCCCTTCCAACGATTTCAAATTGGACTGGACTGCAACAGGATTGGCTACACATTTCTAATGGGTGGTGACCTGCTGTAAACAAACTGCCAAACATAACAGGGCATTAAAACGTATTGGTCTGTTCATAGAGAAGAATGCTGGGATATTCTCATTACACACACCATGTCAATATGAAAACAATTTCCACAGTTAAAGCAGAGACGGAGAATTACTAGTTTTAATGTCCTTGTGATTCCTATTGATTAGCTTTCGAGCAGATGACCTGATGAATGAAGGACAACCATTATAATGGAATTAACAGGTTGCAGACTGATTGGTATAAACTGCATTACTGTATTGCTGTACGTCCACTGACTTTTATTGTTTTAACTGATATAAAACCCTACGGAAACATTTAGTAACATGTATTTGAATTTAGGGCTATTTAAGACTGTATCATTTCCATGATTATGTAACATATTAGGAAAATATAGCCACCACAACTCATAGCAAAAAAGGTTCAGAAATGAAATCCTGTGTATCACTCAACTGTTGCTATGGAGACGGATGACATCACTTTATATAAAGCCAAGAAATTTATGGCATTTGATCTTTTTTGTCTGTTGCAGAAGGTCAAATCTTACTGCTGAGAGACATTTTATTTTTCTCAACGGAAGAAAAACCCTTTTTAAAAGCCAATAATGCAGCAACAGCAAACTAGCTGCTTCTTGTTGCAACATGATGGCAAGCTTCTTGTTAAATTTTTAAAGTTTCTTTTTGAGCTATTTAAATTCATTTTAAAGAGCTATGAAGGGAATAAGTAGGGGGCATGCGGATTTTTGCTGCAGTATGTGTCCCGTCAAACTGGCTGGGATTGGCTAGGAATGTTTTTTGTCGATGCCTCGTAACAAAGGGACAGATGAAGTTTCAGCATTGGACCACATTGATGAAGTCTGGAGAGAAGAAAAAGTCGAACCGAAGTAATTGAAGACTCTCCTTCGAAATCAATGTTCAGAAACTTTTTAACATTTTTTCAATTGGCCTTTCCTAACAAGCCTATATGCAGCTTGGCTCTATATGTGTTTGGTTATAATCTCTTTTTTTTTTGGCATTGTCAACCTCCCCAATTTTAGGCTTTTTTCTATCATTGGGAATGGCTTATTCTTGTTCGTTCGGATAAATATCATCTAATATTACCGCAGACCTTCTGCAGGTAAGAAATTTATACAACCAAAATGTCTATATAGTAAATGTACCCGTGGGCACAACCTAGAAATGTCTATATATAAATGTACCCGTGGGCACAAGCCTAGTAATGTCTATATATAAATTGTTTAAACCCGTGGGCACAAGCCTAGATGTCTATATAGAATGTAACTGCGTGCACAAGCCTAGAATGTCTATATATAAATGTACCCGTGGGCACAAGCCTAGAAATGTCTATATACTAAATGTACCCTGGCCAAGCCTAGAAACTGTTACTACTAGATAAATGTACCGTGGGCACAAAGCCTAGAAATGTCTATATATAATGTCCCTGGGCACAAGCCTAGTAATGTCTATATATAAATGTACCCGTGGGCACAACCTAGAATGTCTATTATAAATTACCCTGGCACAAGCCTAGTATGTCTATATATAAATGTACCCGTGGGCAAAGCCTAGAAATGTCTATATATAATGTACCTCTGGCACAGCCTAGTAATGTCTATATATAAATGTACCCATGGGCACAAGCCTAGTAATGTCTATATATAAATGTACCCGTGGCACAAGCCTAGAAATGTCTATATATAAATGTACCCATGGGCACAAGCCTAGTAATGTCTATATATAATGTAACCCGTTGGCACAAGCCTAGAATGTCTATAATATAAAATGTACCCCGGGCACAAGCCTAGTATGTCGTATATAAATGTCCCGTGGGCACAAGCCTAGAAATGTCTATATATAAATGTACCCGTGGGCACAGCCTAGTAATAGTCTATATATAAATGTACCCGTGGGCACAAGCCTAGTAAATGTCTATAGATAATTGTCACCCGTGGGCACAAGCCTAGAAATGTCATATAAATGTACCATGGCCAAGCCTATAATGTCTATATAATGTACCCGTGGGCACAAGCCAACTATATAATGTACTATATATGTCATAAATAAGTACCCGTGGGCACAGCCTAGAATGTCTATATATAAATGTACCCATGGGCACAAGCATAGTACATGGTCTATATTAAATGTACCCGGGGCCACAAGCCTAGTAAGTCTATATATACAAATGTAACCCGTGGGCACAACCTAGAAATGTCCCTATATATATAATGTAACCCTGGGCCAACAAGCCTAGAAATTGTCTATATATAAATTACCCGGGGCACAAGCCTAGTAAGGTCCTATATATAAATGTACCCGTGGGCAAAGCCTAGAATGTCTATATATAATGTACCCATGGGCACAACAGCCTAGTAAATGTCTTATATTATAAATGTACCCTGGGCACCAAGCCCTAGAAATGTCTATATATAATGTTACCCATGGGCACAAGCCTAGTAAGTGGTCTATATATAAATGTACCCGTGGCACAAGCCTAGAAATGTCCTATATAGTAATGTACCCTGGCACAACCCTAGAAATGTCTATAATAAATGTCACCCATGGCACAAGCCTAGTAATTGTCCTATATAATAAATGTACCCGTGGGCACAGCCTAGAAATGTCTATATATAAATGTTACCCCGTGGGCAACAAGCCTAGTAATGGTTTCCTATATATAAATGTAAACCCTGGTAGGCCACAATCCATTTAAAATGTCTATATATAAATGTTAACCCATGGGCACAAGCCCTAGTAATGTCCTATATATAAATGTACACCATGGGGCACAAGCCTAGTAAATTCCTATAATAAATGTACCTGGGCACAACCTAGTAAATGTTCTATAATAAATTACCGTGGGCACAAGCCTAGAATGTCTATTTATATAAATGTACCCCGTGGGCACAAGCCTAGAAAATGTTCTATGATATAAATGTACCCGGGGCACAAGCCTAGTAATGTCTCTATATAAAGGTACCGTTGGGCCACAAGCCTAGAATTGTCTATATAATAAATGTTACCCGTGGGCACAAGCCTAGTAATGTCTATATAATAAATGTAACCCATGGGCCAAGCCTAGAAAATGTCTATATATAAATGTACCCAGTGGGCAACAAGCCTAGTAATGTCTATATATAAATGTACCCGTGGGGGGGCACAAGCCGGAGAAATGTCTATATATAAAGTGTACCCTGGGCACAAGCCTAATGTCTATATTAAATGTACCCTTGGGCACAAGCCTAGTAAATGTCTATATATAGTAACCCGTGGGCACAACCTAGAAAATATGGGCCCTATAGTGATATAAATGTACCCCTGGGCACCCAATGCCCATAAGTAAAAATGTTCCTATATATAAATTGTACCCGTGGGCACAAGCCTAGTAATGTCTAATATAAATGTACACCGTGGGCACAAGCCTAGAAATGGTCCCTATAATATAAATGTAAACGTGCATAAGCTAGATCTAATACCCGTGGGCCAAGCCTAGTAATGCTATTAATGCCCGTGGGCAACGCTAGAATGTTATATAATAAAGACCCTGGGCACAACTAGAAAGTCTATATATTGTCCCTGCCGAAGCCTCATATATTAAATAATGTACCCTGGGCAAAGCGAGTAATGTCTATATATAATGTCACCAACTGGGCACACCTAATAAATGTTCTATATATAAAATGTACCCAGGGCACAATGCCTAGTAAAGTCTAATAATAAATGTACCCAGGGCAAACAACCTAGAATGTCCTATATCATAATGTACCCGGGCAAACAAGCCTAGTAATTTCTAATATATAAATGTAAACCCTGTGGGGCCACAAGCCTAGTATGTCCCTATATATCAATGTTACCCGTGGCACAAGCCTAGAAAATTTCTATATATAAAATGTACCCAGGGCACAAGCCTGAAAATGTTCTATAATAAATGTAACCCATGGGCCAAAAGCCCCTAGTAATGTCCTATATATAAATGTGAACCGGGCCAATATAAATGCCCTATTAAAGTACATGGATACCTATAATGCTATATATAATGTACCCTGGGCACAAGCCTAGCAAATGTCATATAATAAACTTTTTTAACCGTGGGCACAAGCCTAAGAAATGTTCCCCTATTATATTAAGTAAAAACCCGTGGGCAACAAGCCCTATAAAATGTCCTTATTATAATAAGTCAAAACCCGGGCAACAAGCCTATTAAATGTCTAATTAAATGTTACCCGTGGGCCCAAAAGCCTAGAAATGTTCCTTATATAATAAAATGTTTACCCATGGGCACAAGCCCCCTAGAAATGTCCCCCCACCTATAATATAAAATTTGTAAACCCTGGGCACAAGCCCCTAGGTAATGGTTCCCTAATATATACAATGTACCCGTGGGCCCACAATCCCCTACAGTAATGTCCTATAATATAATTGTACCGTGGGCACAAGCCCCTAGTAAATGTTTCTATATTATAAATGTACCCAATGGGCACAAGTCCTAAAAATGTCTTAGATAATAAATGTACCCATGGCAAACAAGCCTAAGAAATGTCCTAAATAATAAAATGTACCCGTGGGCAAACAAGCCCCCTAGTAAAATGTCCCCCCCCCTAATATATAAATTTACCCGTGGCACCCAAGCCCCTAAGTTAATGTCCCTATATATTAAATTTACCCGTTGGCAACAAGTCCCCCTAGAAATGCTATTAATAAATTGTACCCTTGGGCGCCAAGCCCTAGAAAAAATTGTTCCCCTATATATAAAGTTCCCATGGCCCCCCCCACAAGCCTAGTAAAACTGTCGATAAATAAATTTACCTGGGTGGGCAATCAAGCCTAGTAATGTTCCAATATAAAATTTTACCCCTGGGCCCAATAAAGCCCTAAAAAGTTTTCCCCCCTAATTATATACTGTACCCATGGGGCCCCACGCCTAGAAAAAAAGGTCTATATAATAAATGTTTACCCCCGTTTGGTCCCTTTGGCTTCAGACCCGTCGGTAAATCTGATCGTGCGGTTTTGCCTATGGGAAATTATGTTTTTAATTTTTATTTTTTTTTGCAAGTTTTCAAAGGAAGAAAAACTTTTATGGTTGGTGGGGGCAAATTTGGAATTTGACCCGATGACGGCCCCCCTTTTGAATATCTTAGAAAAATTTCTAGAAGAACCACCGAAAACCCTTTACTTTACTTGCGGTATAAGAGCTGCTAAAAAACAAAACCACCGAAGCCGGTCTTTATAATGCAAGTGAAAAAGGGCGCCTTTTGGCTGTAAGTAACCCAAGAGAGAATTGTGTTCCACATTTCCACAATCGATATGTATGTCATAAATATCAAAAATTTTTACTGGGGGTTTTGTGAATTTTCCTGACATAAGAAAACCCAACAAAAAAGTAGGCAACATAATTTTTCCCAGAAAGAAGGGGTGAGTTTACTAAATTTCCTCAAAGAATGATGAGAATGCCAGCAAAAGCCCCCCACCAATGCATGGACAATAGCGCAACACCAAGAATGTTAGGGGGTGCGATTTTAATACTCAGAATACAAACAACCCCCCAGCCTGCTGCTCTACAAATGACACAGAAAAAATTACCTCATGCTCTTCCCTAGTTTAACATCACTTGATGAGAGTGCGCTTGATTTATAACTTTAACCCTATAATGATTATTTTTTTGTTACTTTTGGATCAAACAAGGGGCCTAGGGAGGTTTTGTTCCCCGATGTGGAGAGGGGGTCGTTTTTCAATAAAGTTTGGGTCCCCTTAGTCGTATACTGACAATCAGGGGAATTTTTGGCCCCCCAATTCCACCAATCAGGGGCAAAGGGGTTTTGTAGCTAACTGACATCAAGGCAACTATAAAGGGAATACCCCACACCTAAACCTTTCTTTATCTGCACCCGCAATGAGCTTCCTTTAGAACCTAATCCACTTTTTCTTACCCCCGGATCCCCCTTTCAACACACGATACTAAGCAGTGCAGTAATGATATCATGGCTTGTTTCAAAGCCCACAGGACACAAATTCAACTACAAGTAAATGTCCCTAAGTGGGTTAAATTGGTGCAAACAGAGTTTTATTCTAGACATACCACAAAGAAAAAAATGGAATGCCTGCCCCACAAAATAGGTAAGTGAAATAATTATATATATATACACCAGCTCTTTATTTTAAAATACAAAACATTGATAAGTAGGGGCAAAACAAGTCAGACACACAATTTAAAGTACAATAAAAGCCTATATAACAGAAAATACAAGCGTAACCACCTCGCTCTAAGTGTATGGCTAAGTGCAGGGAGCCACAATCTTAGGTCGAAATGTATAAGTTCACAGACAAACACAAAGTGGTTCCAATAGGTTTTTAATACAGGTTATAGTGGTAAGTATACCAACTACCAGACCAGTCCCCGTGTCCCAATGTTGGGCACAGGGGGGTCCCCCATGTGGCCAACACCATCTCTGCCCCCCGGGGGTGACATTAGGATTCACACACTGGAACTTGTTTTGGGCCCGCCAGGGGGCCTTTCCCTCAACAGCTGGTGCCAGCCCCCGTTGTGTAAAACGTCCCCAAAGTAAATGGACCAGCTTTTGATGCCCCCAGTACTGGGCCCCACCAGGGAAGGGCCTTTTTTCAGTGGAAATTTCCCCCAACATCAAAAGGAAACCCCTCTCATAACATCCAGGATTGGATGTAACTCTGTCCCCGTTAACTTAATGCAACAGGGGATTGATGGTATCTGCACTGGTAAAATTATATCACAGGAATTTAAATGTAATCTGCCCCTGGTATTTATATCAACAGGGAATTGAATGTAATCCTGCCTGGTTATAACATTCACAGGGATTGGTGGTATCTGCCTGGTAAATTATATATCATAACAGGGAATTGACGTTTTTTTTTCGCTTTTCCTGCCTGGGGTAATAATAATCCACATGGATGATGGATCTCCTGGTAATTTATATCACAGGGATTGGATGTATCCTGCCTGTAATTACATCAACAGGGGATTGGTGGTATCTGCCCTGGTAATTTATTCACAAAGGGATTGGAATGTTATCGGCCTGGTTTATTAACATCCAGGTTTTTGGTGTAATCCTGTCTGGTATTATAAATCACATGGATTGATGTAGCCTTGCCCTGTTTAAATTTTAATATCACAGGGGAGCCTGATTGTATCTGCCTGGTATTATATCACAGAGTGATGGTATCTCCTTGGTAATTAATATCACAGGGATGGGATGTAATCTGCCTGGTTATTTATATCAACAAGGATTGATGTAATCTGCCTGGTAATTATATCACAAGGGAAATTGAACATGGATTTCTCCCTGTGTAAATTATAATTCATAGGGGATTTTGAATGTTACTGCCCTGGGTAATTATATCACAGGTATTGATGTATCTGCCCTGGTAATTATCTCACAGGGATTTGAATGTATCAAAAACAAAAAAAAAAACTGCCTGGTATTATATCACAGGGTTGATTGGTCTCCTTTTGCCCCCCTGGTAATTTATTATCACAGGGATTTGATGTATCCCTTTGCCCTTGTATTTTATAACATCCACAGGGATTTTGAAAAAAAATGTAATCGGTTCCCCCCTGGTAAAAAAAATTAATATCACAGGGATGGAAGGGTTTTTAAATTTTGTCCCTTGGTTTTAAAATATAATCCCAGGGAAAATTGAAAAATGTAACCCTGTGCCCTGGGGTAATTTATATCAACATGGGAAAGTTTGATGAAACTCTCCCTGGTCAATTAAAATATCATCGGGAATTGATGTAAAAAATCGCCCTGGGTATTTATATCACAAGGGAGATTGAAATGTAAAAAATCGCCCCTGTTTTATTTAATATCACAAGGGAAATTGACTTGTTCATCTTTTGCCCTTGGTAAATTATTTGGCCAGGGTAATTGATGTAATCCTTTGGCCCTGGTCTTAATATCACAAGGATTTGGGATTGTTATCTTGCCTTGGTTTAAAAATTCTTTCATAGGGATTTGATTTTGTAAAAATTCTGCCTGGGTATTAATTATTCCACAGGATTTTTTTATGTAATCCCCTGCCATGCATTATAATCACAAGGGGAAATGGAAAAATGTTCTCTTGCCCCTGGGTGTAAAAATAATAAATCAAACAAGGGAATTGATGTTACAACGGCCCCTGGGTATTTATAATATTCGTAGGGATTGGTGTATCTGCCCCCTGGTTAAAATTTAATATCAACAGGGGGCTTTGTGTCATCCGCCGGGTAAAACACAAATTATAATCGCAGGGATTTTGATTTTCCCCCTTTCTGGTTTTTTATATCACAGGGAAATTGAAATTATCTGCCCTGGGTAATTAATATGCCACACAGGGATTGAAATGGTATCTGCCCTGGGTTAAACATTTATAAGTCACACGGGATTGAATGTTTAAAATCTGCCTGTAAAAATTATATCAAACAGGGATTGTGATGTATCTGGTCCCTGGTAAATTATAATCGTTAGGGATTGAAGGTTTAAAATCTCCCCTGGGGTTAATTATAATCACAGGAAAAATTGATGTTTCTTCCCCTGGGTAAATTATTCCACCGGTAAAAACTGGATGTATCTGCCCTGGTTTAATTTATATCCAAAACAGGGAAATTTGATGTATCTTGCCTGTTAAAAAAAATTATATCCGGGATTTTGATGTAACTCTGCCTGGGTAATTATATCAAAAACCAGGGATATTTTTACAGGGATTTGGATTTGTTTTTATCTTGCCTATAAATTTATATCCAAAACAGGGATTGATTTGGGTAAATCTGGCCTGGTAAAAAAATTATATCACAAGGGAATTGAATTGTAAATCCTGCCCCTGGTTTTAAAATTAACATATCACAGGGAATTCAAGTACTCTGGCCCCTGGTAAATTATAAACTCAAAAAACCGGATAGATTTTTACAGGAATTGGAAAATTGTACAAATCTGGTCCCCCCCCCTGGTTATTATAAATTCAAAACAGGGAAATTGGAATTGTTAAAAAAAAAATCTGCCCCTGTAAAAAAAAAAATTTATAAAAATCAACCAAAAACAGGGGATTTTTAAATTTTTAAATCTTGCCCTGGTTGAAAAAATTAATATCAACAGGGATTTGATGTAATATGCCCCTGGGTTTTAATTCCCACAGGATTTGATGTAAAAGCCCTTGCCCGGTAAACAATTATATCACCAGGGGAATCCTGTTTTGGTTCCTTTTGTGCCCTGCTTTGCCTTAAACAGAAGGGTAACAGACAGGAAGCTGGCTTACTAATAATGGTCATGGCAAAGGGGGGAAAATTCAAAAGAGAATTGTGGAAAAAATGTGGGGGCCCTCCCCAATTTCCCCACTGTATAACCCCCTCCATTTTGGTAAAAATAAAAAAGTGGCCCAACTACACGCCACACTGCCCCCACGAATTTATATTTCACCCCCTATTAAAACATTTGAATTCTTATTCATATCCTGGTAACAATGTTTTTATAACCATGGCACTAAAAAAAAAAATTAACCAAAAAACAATGTGGGTGGCCTTTGATTTTCCTAAATGTCCCCCCCCCAAAATTTAAACTAAAAATTTCTAATTTTCCTCTGTTAATCAAATGTCCCCTTGCTTTTCTTTGGAGCCTGGGGAAATTCCCATCAAGAAGAATGTCCCTTTAAAGGGGCCCCCCCTTTGGGAGAATCCGCTTCGAAAAGGGCCCCCAGTAAATTCCTTTTGGAGTTCGTTGATTATGAAAAGTGAAAAACCCTGGGTAAAAATTGTTGTTTGTTTTGTTTTTTTTTTTTTAAAACCTGTTTTATTTTGGGGTTTGTTGTTTTTTGTCTACAGTTTGGGAAACCGGGCAGGGAATTAACAAGTAAACAAATTTTTTCCCCTTTTTTTTAAAGGGTGGGTGCCATCATCTCCTTTAACCGTTGCCTTTTTTGCCCCCCGTTTTTATAATATATTTAATAAGGTTTTTTTTGGTTTTTTTTTAAGAACAAAAAACCGATAGGTTTTTTTTTATTGAATACATAAACAAATGGGAGTTTTAATTTTTTTTTACACTAACCAACTTTTATCTTCACCCGCAAGGAAATCAAATCCGTTTAAAACGTAAACCTGTGGCAACAACAGAATCAAATAATTTAAGGCACATTTCGCGAGGAAATACACAGGAATCCCCCAAACCGCACGTAAAATGCAAAATAACTTTTCTTTTCTTTAAAAAGGGAAGGAATAAATGTCCTGAACACGGGTTTGGGAAAGTTTTAATTTTTTTTTTTGGGTGCCACAAAGTATGGAAGATCCCCCGCAAAGCCGTCTGTTTTTTTTGCCCCTTTCCAATTTCACCGTTACCGTATTCCATTTTTTTCCCTAACCGCTGCCCCAAACAAACAAGCTTTTACTTCATAGGTTGTAAACAATTTCTATTCTTTCAATTTTATTTTCCACAATTTGTATTTTTAAATTTGTAAGACCTTTCCCCATTGCTCATTTGGCCCTGAGTTTTGTTTTTTACACTTTGTGGGCAGAATGGCTTAATCCCTTATCCAATTTAATAATTCAACAACCAACACTCTGGTAATCCTTGTTTTTTTGACTGGCCTATAGTGTCCCCAAAATTAACCCCTGCAAAATGGCCTTTAGGTTCCTTTTAAAATTACCTTAACCGCAATTCATTAAATTCCCCCCTTAAACTATGGGTTTTTTTTTTTCTTCCTTTTGTCCCTTTTTTACTCTTTTCAGTGCCATGTGCCTTTTGTGCCCGGGCCCCTTGGGTTCCCCCCCAATACACGAAATTTTGGCCCAAGGATTTTCCACCCAAAAGACAAAACGTGGGTAAAATTATCCCCTGCCTTTGGTTTTTTTTTTTCTAATGTTCAATTTGGGTGGGGCAAATTTGAACGTGGTAAAATCAGAAAATAACAATGGAATTATTTTATTAATTACATCTAAAAAAAAGGGGCCAAAATCAAAGGGAATCCCAAAGCCCCCCTTAATAAAATGAACCCCTCCCCCCCCCTTCAAAACTTTAATTACCCAGAATTTTTTTTTTTTTTTCCCTGCGCCCGTTCCCCCATAGCCCCCCCCCCCCCCCCTGGACCTGTCCCAGTTTGGGAAAAAAAAAAATAAACAACCCTCCCTACCAGAGCGCGCCTTTTCCCCCCAATTCGAGCCAATTGGGGGGTTTTCCCCCTTGGTTTGATGGTGTGGCGGGAAAACTAATAGAAAAAAAAAAAAAAACGGTCAAAACGCTTTTTTTTAAACCAAATCTGACCCTCGTAGGCTTTATGTTCCTTTACCAAACCCTGAAGGGTCTGTTCCAAACTTCACTGGGAAAGAAAAGGGGAATGGTTTTAAAGGGCAAAAAAAAAAAACGCCCCACAACTGCCCCCCAACGTAAACCCCACACGGAAAATCCCGCATTTTCGATTTTTAATGTGCGGAATTTCCTGGTTTGTGGGGTTTTTTGCGCGTGGCCCCAAAAATTTTTTTTTTCCATTAAGTTATTTTGGAAAAAAGGGCAATGGTTGATTTAAAAAATCCCGGAAACCGCAACATGCAAGCGCACACGCAAACCCCCCCGAAAAACATGCCCCGCGTTGCCGCGTTTTTTTTTTCCAAAATCCATCTGAAAAGAAACAAAACGATGCCCTCAAAACGCAACAAAAACGCCAAGTAATTTGGGGTGGCCTAATCCCTAAATTGGTGCCCCTTCGTCCTAAAGGAATTATTCTAAAAATTGTATCAAGGGGTGGGCGAATTTACAACCAGGGGGTCCCAGGCCAGGGCCCCCCATACTGTGGGTAACCCTCCCCCCAACAAACAAATAACAAAGGCCCCCTTCATTTTCCCCCCAGCAGCCCCGCTGGTTAAAAAAATTACACACAAACACCGTCCCCCCTCATTCTTTTTTTTTTTTTAGTTACTCCCTGATGAAATTGTGGGTTTTTTTTTTGATTTTTTTTGTCCCCCCCTTTTTTTTAAAAAAAACCCCATAAATGAAAAAAAATATTGTTGGAATGAATATGGAAAAACTAAAAACTATATTAAGTAACTTTCTTTTTATCCCTCCTTTAATCTTTCTTCTAACCGCGGTACAAATTTGCTGCAACAAATGCACCGGCCCCCGTGTAAAAACAGTTTTTTTTTAAATAATCCCAAACGTGACGGTGGAACAAACATTTTTTTTCACATCCCACAATTCAACCACCAGTACAAGTTTAAAAAGGTTTAAAGCAAGCAAAGTAAATATCAATCAAATGAGGTGGGAACCCGAGAAAAAGCCTTAAGTCCCCCTACATCGAAAAGCCTTCCAAAGCTTACCTCCTCCCTTGCTTACCAGGTAAAAGGATCCATCCTATTTTTTCATAAAATCACATTGAGGTTTAAAAAATAACGTTTAAACTAACAAGGGTTGAGTTGTAACATCACTAACAAAACATGCAAGTCCCCCCAGGTTTCCTTGTCCCTTCTATGCCCCCCTGGAAGTTGCAGATTTTTCTAGAACTAGTGCCTTTTGGTTACATGGTAATATGTACACACTCCGGGTTTTTCTACCCCCTAATCTAGAAAATCTTTTTTTTTCTTTTAATCCCCCCCCATAAGTGCAAATTCGGTAAAAATCATCAAAAAAAATAAATTGAACTTTTGAAATGATTTTTTTTTTTGATAAACTCCTAAACATAACAAGGGAAACTTTTGAGCAGTTGGGAAAATGGTAAAATTGTGGGGTTTACCTGAGAAGGGAGATTAGAACACTGCCGAATCCCTCTGTGAATTTAAAAGAAAAAGTTGAAAGAATTACCTTCCCCGACCCAGTAAAAGTACTAAAAGGTTTTACTTAAAAAAAACTACACAAACAACATACTCATTTATCTGCCCAATTCCGATCCCTCTTAACATCAAATGGTTTTATCACTTGGGATTAGCCTTACATTTTTTTATAGGGCTTGTTTTTTGTTCCCCCCGAACCCACCGTTTTTTAGTCCCCTGCAGTTAGAATGGGGTTTGTTGTGGTCCCCATGGGGCCATGGGTGGGGTGGGGCATCCCCGGGGTTAAAATGGCCCATGGCAATCCCCAGTGGTGGAAACGGGTTCATTCCCCCCCAGAGGTAAAGACAGCTGCCCCAGTAAAAATATAAAGTAATGCAAACAGTTATAATAACTGTTTTTTGTATACAGTGTCACTTATTCCAAATACAAAATAACTTTAAAAAAAAATACTGATCCTATATAGGAAAATATAAGCCAGTTCCCCAATAATTGGATAAATGTCCCCCCCCTATTTTAAATGTTTATACTCCCCGTTACATTTTCTTTTTTTCAAAAAAAAAAAAAAAAAAAAAATCAGCCCTCAAGTTAAAACCTAACCCAAGAGGGAACTTAAAAGGATACCGCCATTCCCGCCCATCCCAAGTAATTGTGCCTGGAGTGTTGCCTCTGATCGTCCCTTGTTTTTTTTCTATCATCATCCTGCCCAAAAAATGGATGTTTAAACTCCCTTCTTACTGGGTTTTTCCTGGCCTATGAATGAAGGTTTGTTTACTTTCAAGGTAAGCAAAGTTTAAAAGTGGGGGAAATAGGTGGCAAGAATTTTATAGGAAAGTTTTTGGTTGTGTGGGGGTTTGTTTTTTTTTTTTTTTTTGGTCCCTTTTTCCTATGGGATCAAGTGTTTTGATTATGCCCCCTATAAAGGGTTGGGTGTCTGGGGTAACGTAAAAAAATGGTTCTTTATTTCACCCTCCACTTTTTTTGGGGTCAACCTAGTATTGGAATTGAAAAGTCCATTCTAATTCAGACCAAAGATACAATCAATTTTTGCTTATAAAATGTTAAAATTTAAAAAAATCCAGAGGTCCCATCTTTTTTTTGCCCCATTATTTTACAGGAATCCAAAAAGAACTAGGGTCCGCCCTTCAAAAAAATAATTAATTTTTAATTTTATTGTGAACACCACATCACACGTAACCAACAACGTTTTTTTTTTTTTTCCGGAGATAACCCCTTTTCTTCAGGTGAAATTTTTTTTTCTTTTTCCAATCTAAACCTTTTTCAAGATTTTTGGAATTACAAGGACTTTTTTTGTTTCTCGTCCCTCCATTAGCAACCTCCAAAATTGCCTTCTATAAATCGTAAAGGGCGATTAATTCCCCTCAGTTGGGAACAATTTTTAGGTTTCCTCCTATTTGTCGTCCTTAAATATTTTTTTGCTGGCTGAGAAGTGGAAAAATTCCGGTTGTTTTCCAAACAAAAAACGCAATCATCGTTCCCCCCCCATCCCCTGAGCCCAAACTACAGATTGTAAAAAACATCCCTTATTTGTAAGTAAAATCTCAACCTTAAAAAAACGCCATGGGGGGCCCCAAAATAGGGGGATAGGAAATTTTTTTTTTTCTTTTTGATTGCAAGTTTCGAAAGGGGAAAAAAGAAAGGTAAATAACAAGATACTCAGTAATCCCTTCACCTTTAACAGCCCCGTAATTACAAATTGGCCAAAACTGGCCCCATTGTTTTCCATCCCCTATAATCGGAGTGGAGGGGGTTTTTTTTGTGAGGAGGCCCCTTACGTCGTTTTTTTCCTTGTTATGCCGCTAAATTACTACCCCAGTTCCCGTAAGCAAAAGGTTGAATGTTAGGGGGAGGTAAAAACCCTATGGTGGTTAATTCAATACAAAGTTTTTTGTTTTCTTATCCCTTTTTTAAAAAATTGGGTCTTAATTTGTTTGCCCCAACCAAATCAGATGTTTACTTTCAAATGGTTTTTACTGAGTTCCTTGATTGGTTTTGGGGCAAATTAAGCACCATTTTTTTGTAAAACGATAAGAACTTTTTATTGAAATCTCCCCCTGTTTAGTCGTTTTTTTGGCAAAACCTAACATTACACGGACATCAATGGTATAACCAAAAGAACTCACTGTAAATTCTCCTTCTTTATTTTTTCCTTAGAGCAAACGAATTCCCCCCCTCCTTGCCACCCTAAACGTCCCAAAATTAATCACCAGACCGCACTGGCTTTGGGGGCTACCTGGTAAATCAAATGAAACTGTAATGATTTGAAAAACCTCCATCGTATTAAGGACACACAACCGAATTTCCCTTTTTCCATATGGTTTTGGCTTTTGCCAAGTCGTTGTAATATAACCCATCTACCCCTTGCACAACGATAGCAATTACATAAGAAATTATCCTTTATATACCGGGACCCGTGGAGCAAATTTTGCTAATTAATCCAGTGGGGTTTAGAGGCAAAGGACTTGTTTTTTTAACTTTTGGGTACATTGCAAAATGGTTAAGGGGGTTTTGTGAAAAGGGGCCTAAAAATATATACGTTGTAAGAATGGGAAAAGGCCAGAGACTGGGGTCCGAGAAAGCAATGAAATATGACAAAAAATGGAAGTGGGGTTTTTGGGTTGGCTTCCCATGTTGGTTTTTTTTTTTTTTTGCCCCTCACATTAAGCAGTGAAAAATACTAAATAATAAGATTTTAACGTCCCCCCTGGTTTTTTTTTTATCTCACAAATTTGAACCTTTCCTTTTCTGCAGAATCCCCTGTTTGCAAAAGCAATCCTAAACTTTTTAACCAGTCCCGACTAGCCAAAGAAGGGCCAGCAAAAAATACTGTAATAGCCCCCTGTTTTTCCAAAATCCTGCCACTACGAAAACAGCTTATGAATTTTTCCCGCCCCCCTGTCCTTGACAATGCTGCCCCCCAGTAATGGATGTCATACAAATTTCAAACCATACCTGGTTTTTTTTGGGGGGAAATGGCCTGGCCACCCCTGGACCAAAATTTCCCACCGCTTGTTGGAAATCCCTTTAATTGGCTGTAAAGAAGATGCCAGTGGGAAACTATCAAGCCTCCATCCCTTAACCCCCCTTTCCTCCAGCCAGCAGTTTCCCCCCCACTTGGGCTGCCTGGTAATCCTGGTGGAACCCTTTCCAAATTCCCCCCCCATAACTAAAGCCTTGTCCCCCCCATTCCACTGCCACCTAAATTTTCCCGTTGAATCCAATTTGAACTGATATTGGTTTTTTGCCATATGGCCCATCTCCCACCAATGGATTCCCCGGTCTGGAAAAAACCATTTGCCAGGAAACATAAAGCCAAAGTTACAAAACTGCCCGTTTTTTTTGCTTTCCTGATGTTAAAGTTCACCCACACAAAGGGTTTTTTTTTTTTTTGGTTTCCAATTTAAAAAAACTGGGCCCACCTTTAGTCCCCCAAAACCTCCTAAAACAGCCCTCCCTTTACTGCCATATACAATCTTGTTTTTTTTTAATTTCCATATTGTGGTGTACTCAACAGCTTTTCCTTCTACACTGTTGGTGGAACTGCCCCCCCTTTGACACCTTGCAAACAATGCCCTGCATGAAATCTGTATGATGCCCGCTCGCCTTTGATGAAACTGTAAAAAAACAGGAAGGAGATGAAATTCAATTCGTTTAGTTCCTGAATATTTTATTATTAAACAAACCTTAATTTGCGATTTTTCGTAATTAGACAAAATATCTTATTAGACTGGTAAATTTTAGGGTTTTTAATTTGTTATAGCCCCAATTAACAATGCCCAACCAGTCCCCCCCCCCCCCACCCTGAATTTTTATTACATCAAATCTTTTTGTTTCTGTGGAAACCTCCCTTTTTAGCGACCTCCCCCCAGTGATGTGAAGATGGTTTTTCCTATTTGTGGAATAGAAAGCAAAGGAAACTCCCCCCTAAGTTCTAGAACGAGAAAATGAGAAAAGAGTGGGAAAAAGACAGAAAAAATTTAAGAAGTTGTTTCCCCCCCCCTTAAGGGCCTGCTTTCGTGAAGATGCAGAGAAACGTGGGGCAATGGGTGGTATAGGTGGGCGGATTGGCGCCCGTCGTCGCTGTCGCACAGTCAAAGAGCCCCCCAGAGTGGCCCCTTAAAAGGAAGTTTGGATTCAAGAAAAGAAGAACCGTTTTTTTCAGAAAGCCCACTTGAGATGCAAGTGAAGCAAATCAAGAGTAAGCCCTCCCTTCTTCCCCCCAATATATTCCTCCAAGGTCCCCCCCCCCCTGCAGGGGTAAAAGGTTTTGGCCCCAGAAAAGAAATGGCCTTTTCCCTTTGTTTTTTTTGGAGAAGAAAAACAGTTTTTTTTTTTAATTTTTACCCACGCTTTGTGTCCCACCCCCCCCCCCTCCCTTCAATTGCTACTAAAACAATAGCAGTATACTAAATAACATGGAAATAAAAACACTGAAACGCCCTTAAATCTTGATTGCCCACCCATGTGAAAACCAGTTTGTCCCCGTTAAACAGTGGGGGGTTTTGGAAAAGCTTGGGTTGGGGCAGCCCTTTTGTGCAAATAAAGAGACGGTTTTTTTGCTTGGGGGAAATGAAAAAGTTTTTTTTTGATTTTGTGAGGTTGGGGATTTAAAAATCGTGGGTCATTGTGGCCAACCCAATACGACCTTAATACAGCCAGAAGCTTGTGGATATTTCTCCCTTGTGCTCATGTCCCCCCCTGGTTTTGTTTTATGTTAATTGCAGGATACAGACATTATGAATATCAAGAAATATTCGGAAAAGAAAAGTGGACTCAGACATAGGAACCTGAAGACTAAAAAGAACTTTTTGTACATGCCCACCTCCTCATAATATTTTTTCTGAATTTATAATTGTGAATATTAATTTTTTAAACTGTTTTTTGTTTGAATTTCCAGGGGATTTTTTTTTTTTTCCCCCGAATTGCCCCATTTTGGGAGTTCAGGAAAGGAAATGTTTCACCCCTTTTCCCAAGTTGGTTTTTTTTTTTTTTTTTTGCCCTTCCCTCTGGAATTCCACACTAAAGGTAAAGGGCCCGTTTTTTTTTTTTTTTCGAAAGTGCCCGCAACTTTTTTGTTAAAATACTTGTTTTGTAAAATCGGCATAACTGGGCCCCCCCCTTAAATTTGTACAAAAATTTTATTTTTCCTTAATTTATTTACAATTTGGCATGTTATGTTTACAAGTTAATAAATAAATTTTTTTAAAATTGAAAAATACCAAATTGAAAATTGTTTGTTCCCTTATCTTTTATTTTTAAAGGGTAAAACAAAATGGTCCCCCCCCCCAACCATAAAAATTTTTTTTCCTCCAACTGTGTAGTGGTTTTTTAACAATCCTTTAACCTTACTCCTCTATAGCCTTTCCCCCTTAAATGTTTCTCCCTGTAGTTTGGCCGTAAGAGAGTAGGTAGTTTTCTCAGTGGGAGTCTTCCCCGGGTTTCCCCCTAACTGCTTTTCCCCTTTGGTCCCTCTGACCATTTTTTTTTTTTTCTGGCCAAGTGGGGCCCTTTTTTTTTTTTTTTTCCCCCCTCCCTCCTGGGTTTCCCCACCTTCTTGGGGTCCCCCTGCCCTGCACTCCCCCTAGCTTTTGTGTAGGGGTACCCCTCACCCACCCCCCAAAACCTCTGTTTTTTTTTTACTTTGTTTTCTAAAAAATCCCCCAGAAAAAAAACATAAACTTACATTGGCTTGGACGTTTTTTTCCCCCCGAAGCCCTCCTGCAATACCCCACAGCCGCAAATCTGTGATGGGCTTGCAGCTAGCCAATCAACAAACAACCACCAGAACCCGGGTTTTTTGCCCAAAACTTTCTTACTCTCCTGCCTATCTCTGCCTGTTTTTTCCAGCTTAGCCCAGGAGCCAGGAACCAGAGGCCCGCCGGGAGTAGAAAAGGTTCTGTAAGTATCTTTTTTCCTTTTGGAATTTTTTTTTTTTTTTTTTTTTTTAGAAAATAAAAATCCCGGCAATTTTGGGGGTGGGGAAAAAATGGGGTTGTGCTCAACCAAGTTTGTTGTCATGCTAAAAAGTTTTATTTAAAAGCCATTTAACAACCATATTGTTCAAATAATTTATCTTTTTGTTTTGCAAGTTGAAGAACAATTTGTACAATTTAAAATTCCCATAAATTAAAATAGTTCTATTTCAAGAAAGGGCAATAAACAGTATAGTGGGTTTTTTTGGGAGTTTTAATACTGCCCCTGAGTCCCCTCAATTTTGTTAAATTATATATAAAAAAAAAAAATTCATGTAGAGTAATAATAGTCATTATTGGATTGTTTTTTTCAGATTTTCCCTTTTATATAATGAAGAGTCCCCCCCCCTAGTAATTTGGGGTTCCCTGTTTCCCCCCCCCCCCCCCTGACTCATATTTCAGGGAAAATAACTCCAAAAACAAAAATTCCATTAAAATAAACAAATCCTGATTCATATGCACTGCCAAAATTAAAATGAATAGGTTGGTTTTTTTTTCTCTGCCTTTAAAATCAAGTTTTTTTATTCAAGTGGGTAAATTTATCCAAAAACAATCTCACCACCCAAGAAAACTTTTTTTCAGATTAAATTTTAAATCGTCTAATAAGATTACAAGTTTCCCCAGGTTTTTTCATTGTGGTAATGTCAAATTGATTCTACGGACAAGTTTTTGTTTTTTTTTTATGTGTTTTTTTGTTAGTGAGGACCTCCCATCCCCCCCCCTGCCCCAACCCTTTTGTCATATTTAGTAAAAAACAAATCCCCTCTATTGGGGTTTTTTTGGTAAACTTTTTTCTTTTTTTATAAGGCAAACCCCAGGGCAATGCACCAAATTGGCTTGTGTAGTTTTTTTTCCAGGACCAGGGCTTTGTGGTATAACTTGAAGAACGGGGGTGGGTTAAAGGAAAGCCTGTTGTTCTTTTTACCTCACCGTTTTTTTTCTCCAATAAATTGATCATGTCTAGAGGAAGAGGGTAAAAATAAAACGCCTAGAAGACATAAGAAGCCCAATAGAAAGACAAATCAGGGTTTTTTATTTCCATAAAAGTTTTCCTTATCATAAAGGTGCCCTAACTTTGCCCCCAAAACAATTCAAGATGTTTTTTCAAAGCTTTTTTTTTTCAAAATTTAAATAAGATTCTGATTTGGGTTTGGGGGCAAAATAAAGCACAATTTTTTTTAATGAAATTGGAATCATTTTTTAACCTTTTTTATTGAAAATCTCCCCCTGAGAGTCTGTTTTTTTTTTTCCCCTCCTTGCCGCTTCTAAACCCTAAGGAGAAAGTTTTTGGGGGCCCCTCCCTAATTTCTTTGGGGTAAATTGATTTTTCCTTGTTTGTCCCCGCCTTTTTCAGTTTTTGTTTGGGCAATTTTTTTGGGTGGTTTTTTTGGTTTAGTTGTTTGGCCAGGTGTTTTGCCCAGGTAGGCCCCCTGGTAAACAACTTAGTTTTTTTTGTACCTAAATTTTTCCCCATAAAGTATAAACCTGTTCTAAAAACAGGATGTCAATTAGGATTTGGGGTGGGCGGGGAGTTAAATGCTAACCACACGGCGTCTTAATTCCGAGAATCTACATGTAAAAAATGTGGTTAAACAACCTTTTTCGAAATGGGTGCACAAGCGAATTCCAAAACAGAAACAATTGTTGGTCCCCGCCCCGTCAATCGGAAAATTTTGTGCAATTTAAAAAAAATAAGGAAAAATTCACCAATCCATTTTGGTTTTTGCAAAAATTATCTTTTTGGAACTTTTTGCCATATTTTTTTTCCCCGGACCACGGTCGGGACAATTTTTCCACCAAATTGATTTTCATCCTTCTAAGGTAAAATCTGTTTGGGTGTTTTCCCCCCCCCTTGCGTGGGGGGGGGGGGCCCCTGCAATGGTTTTTTTTGAAAACCCATAAATATTGCCTTTGGTGGGGCAAAAATTTAACAAGAGGCATTTTTTTCCCAATTCATACACAATTCTAAACCCAAAAATACATGTATTTTTAATTATGGTTTTTTTGTTTAAGAATCCAAAACGTAAGAAAATGGCCCCGTAGAATCCAGTAAAGAATTTTTGGCGTAGAAAATCACGTTTAAGAAAAAATGGCCGTAGAAAATTCACTTAGAATGGCGTAGACCAATCCATGTTAAGAAATGGCGGTAGAAAGGCCCCGTATAAAATTCCCACGCAGAAAATGGCCCCCCCGGTTTTTGAAAATCAAACGTAAAGAATGGGGGGGTTGGTTAGAATGGCGTTAGAAAATGGTGTAGATACATTAGAAAATGGTGGTAGAATCAGGTAGATGGCGTAGAAATTCATGTAAAAGTCCATATAAAAATTTCAAACGGTAGAAAATTGGCGTAGAAGGGCCGTGAAAAATCAACAACGGTAGAATGGGCCCGTAGAAGGCCCCCGTAGAAAACAAAAAAAACCAAAAAACAACAACAATAAAAAAAAACACAACGACAAACAAAGCCTAGAAATGTCTATATATAAATGTACCCGTGGGCACAAGCCTAGAAATGTCTATATATAAATGTACCCGTGGGCACAGCCTAGAAATGTCTATATATAAATGTACCCGTGGGCACAAGCCTAGTAATGTCTATATATAAATGTACCCATGGGCACAAGCCTAGAAATGTCTATATATAAATGTACCCGTGGGCACAAGCCTAGTAATGTCTTCTGCCTGGTATTATATCACAGGGATTGATGTATCTGCCTGGTATTACATCACAGGGATTGGTGTATCTGCCTGGTATTATATCACAGGGATGGATGTATCTGCCTGGTATTACATCACAGGGTTTGGTGTATCTGTCTGGTATTATATCACAGGGATTGATGTATCTGCCTGGTATTATATCACTTATACTGTTGTAGACATTACTGTTCTAGATTATACTGTTTAGACTCTATACTGTGTAGAATACTGTTGGTAGATATACTGTGTGTAGGAATTACTGTTGTAGATATACTGTTCTAGATATACTGTTCTAGATATACTGTTCAAGATATACTGTTGTAGATATACTGTTGTAGATATACTGTTGTAGATATACTGTTCAGATATACTGTTGAGATATATACTGTTCTAGATATACTGTTGTAGATATACTGTTCAAGATATACTGTTGTTAGATATACTGTTCAAGATATACTGTTGTAGATATACTGTTCAAGATATACTGTTCTAGATATCTGTTCTAGATATACTGTTCAGATATACTGTTGCTAGATATACGTGTTGTAGATTATACTGTTGTAGATATACTGTTGTAGATATATGTTTGTAGAATATACTGTCTAGATATACTGTTGTAGATATACTGTTGTAGATATAACTGTGTAGACATATTGTTCTAGATATTAATGAGTTGTAGATATTACTGTCTAGATATACTGTTCATAGATATACTGTTCTAGATATACTGTTCAGAGATATAACTGTTGTAGATATACTGTTCAGATATACTGTTCTAGATATTTACTGTTTAGATATACTGTTCAATAGATATACTGTTCTAGATCTACTGTTCTAGATATACTGTTCTAGATATACTGTTTAGATATACTGTTCAAGAATACTGTTTAGATTACTGTTTAGATATACTGTTCAGATAAAATATACTGTTGTAGTATACTGTTCTAGATATACTGTTGATTACTGTTCTAGATATACTGTTCTAGATATACTGTTTCAAGATATACTGTTCTAGATATACTGTTCAAGATATACTGTAGATATATGTTAAGATATACTGTTCTAGATATACTGTTCAGAATATACTGTTGTAGATATACTGTTTGTAGAATACTGTTCTAGACTATACTGTTCTAGATATACTGTTGTAGATATACTGTCTAGATATACTGTTCTAGATATACTGTTCAGATATACTGTTCTAGATATACTGTGCTAGATATACTGTCAGAGATATACTGTTGTAGATATACTGTTGTAGCTATACTGTTCTAGATATACTGTTCAAGTATACGTTCTAGTATATGTTGTAAGATATATACTGTTGTAGATATACTGTTCTAGATATACTGTTCAGATATACTGTTCTAGATATACTGTTGTAGATATACTGTTGTAGTGTAGATATACTGTTCTAGATATACTGTTTCAAGATATATGTTCTAGATATACTGTTGTCTAGATATACGTTTGTAGATTTATTATGTTCAGATATACTGTTGCTAGAATATACTGTTCAAGATATACTGTCGAGATATACTGTTGCTAGATATACTACTGTTGGATTACTGTTAGATATACTGTTCTAGTATATGTTCTAGATATACTGTTCAAGATATACTGTTCTAGATATATTGCTAGATATATGTTCAAGATATACTGTTGTAGATATACTGTTGCTAGAGTATACTGTCTAGATATACTGTTCAGAATACTGTTCTAGATATACTGTTGTAGATATACTGTTGTAGATATACTGTTGTAGATTACTGTCAGAATACTGTTCTAATAGACATACGTTTTAGATATATGTCGATATACTGTTCTATATACTGTGTAGATATACTGTTCAAGATATACTGTCTAGATATAACTTGGATTTTTTCTAGATATTACTGTTCAGATATACTGTTGTATTTGTAGATATACGTGTAGATATACTGTTTAGATAATATTACTGTTGTAGATATACTGTTGTAGATATTAATGTATAGATAATACTGTTCTAGATATACTGTTCAATATAGAGATATATAGGTGCTAGATATACCTGTTGATAGATATACTGTGTTGTAGATATACTGTTCTAGATATAAGTTCTAAGATATTACTGTTCTAGATATACTGTTTGTAGATATACTGTGATCTGTTGTAGATATACTGTTCTAGATAGTACTGTTGTAGATATATGTTCAGATATACTGTTTAGATCTACGGTGCTTAGATAGATGTTTCAAGATATACTGTGCTAGATATACTGTTCAAGATATACTGTTGTAGATATACTGTTGTAGATATACTGTTCTAGATATACTGTTCTAGATATACTGTTCAAGATATACTGTTCTAGATATACTGTTGTAGATATACTGTTGTAGATATACTGTTCTAGATATACTGTTGTAGATATACTGTTCAAGATATACTGTTCTAGATATACTGTGCTAGATATACTGTTCTAGATATACTGTTGTAGATATACTGTTGTAGATATACTGTTCAAGATATACTGTTCTAGATATACTGTTCTACATATACTGTTCTAGATATACTGTTGTAGATATACTGTTGTAGACATACTGTTCTAGATATACTGTTCTAGATATACTGGTCTAGATATACTGTTCTAGATATACTGTTCTAGATATGCTGTTCTAGATGTTCACCAACTAGTTAGGTTCATGCCAAACTTTACAGTGTTTGCTGTTTGCCCAAACTGACCGTGGGTGTTTAACAATGGTGATGCTCAGTCTAAGAAGGATTATTTTTTTAAAAAATCACTTATGTCTCTCCTGACACCCCTCAGTCCAAGAAGGTATTCCTTATTAAGAAGAAGATGAAACTGAGGTGAGAGCAGCCCTTTAAGGGACACTAAACTGACAATTTGTAAGAGCTGCCAGGTGGATTTATAATTCACCCCTGGATTTAGGTTCTAAATCCATCACTTAGGGTATCTCCACTCAAAATGTATACTTACCTTTTTTCAGTTTAATTGAAGAAGGATCCATGTCTTACCTCCTGTTCTTCAATTAAACAGGCAGGAGTGAACAGAGAGAAGTTACCCGCAATCGCGCTCCTTCTCTGTTTCTCTGACAGGTCCTGATGCGCCCTTCCAAGGTACCTGCATGGTATACAGTGAAAGGGAGCGTTGGGACCTGTAAGAGGAACAGTGGAGGAGCGGGATTGCAAGTTCTCTCTGTTCGTTCCTGTCTTCTGGCTGTTTAATTGAAGAATAGGAGGTAAGACATGGCTCCTTTGTCTTTCTTCAATAAAACAGAAAAAAGGATAGTATACATTTTGAGCTGAGATACCTTTTAAAGTTACGTTTGATGTCACCGAGAGTTTTCTTTCTTCTGTGCATGTGTGTTTACAGGGAAGACAGGAGGACAATCAGCTGTTCAGAAGCAGAGAGCAGAGCACAAGCAGGTACGTTTAACCCTGGTGAGTTTTATTACGAAAAGGAGATTGAAATAAGTTACTCTAGCTCTCTGTAAATTATTGATCCACCTGGCAACAATTACAAATTGTCACTATAGTGTCTCTTTAAAGCATCTCATTAGGGGTTCAGGGGGTTCCTGCCTCTTCAGGCTATTAGATTAGTGATTCAGTTATACCACATGGTCACAAGTACCTCTGAACCACCAATCAAATTTCTCAAAGGGGTTAGACCTTTTAAAACTGCCCATTTGAGCAATTTAATAGGTTTAGTTTAGGGGTACCACATGATACTCATGATCATGTAAACTATCAAAACCACCAATCATATGACTTTAAAGTGTTCTAAAGCATCTCCCATGCAGGGGTATCCCTTTAACTCCTTCACTGGGGCATAAGAAGATAAGGATAAAGAGAACATCAGGGAAAATCCAATACCACGGAAAAGAATGCCAATGGTTGGGATGTAAAATGTCATATTCTACATGATTAAATACATTACATTATACTTGTCCATATTAATATCATTCATTTGAATTAATGACTCTGAATAGGTGAACATGATGAATATGTTCTAAATGAGAACCGTTATTTCGAATGGGCTTCACTACCCCAGACAACATAATATAACGTCATTTATTTTTACAATTACATTTGGGTGACTGCATTAAAACATGGATATGCCAATTAGGTTTTTATATTATGTCAAGTCTTTAATAAAGCATTTATCATTTAAACGATTCCAAACATTATTCATTCTGTGTGTCTGTACATAGCTCACCCTAAACAATATCCTCTGTATGAAAAGAATCTAATCCAGTCCACCACTGCATATTTCATGGATTTTGTGAACAAACAGTGCGTTAGAGATAGAAAATGCTCATGTTCCTTTATTTTAAGACCAGGCTGAATTACATTATGCCCTTGGCAGAGTTGTAATATAGCCTGTCCTACCATAGCCAGTCCCAATTTTTAAACTGCACCTTTCATGTTAGCAATAAATATAATCCAACAACACATTATACAAATTGTCCTGTTTAAACTTATCTTGGGCTTTCTGTGCAAAATAAATTCTAGTCTTTTCACTTCTAGACCTCTAGATACATCATTTAAATTATCTGTTTCTGTTTCATAAGGTAGAATTATTTTAGACTGAAGATCTCTGTTTTGCAAGGACTTACTGTATTTATAAAATGTATTCTTTTAGCTTTCAGTCCCTATGATATTCCTTACCATCCTTTAAGGGCAATAATAGCCCAGCCCCAGGGAGGTAGGAAGTCCTACTCCCACCTCCTGCATGAAGAAAAGGTGAATCATTTACATTCGTAGAGCACAGTTTTTATTTGGCAAGATCAATATTAAAAACATTTTGCAAAACCCACACACACACATATCTATCCCTTATATTATATAAATAAATGTATAAATTCATGGGGAATACATTGGGTTTTTCGGAGGTACTATGTTGGTGGGTGTGGGTAAAAGTAATATACATAGGGACAGTGTTTATGTGTTGTTTAAGTACTAAATAGTTATATCAATATTAACAAATATGTAGTAATGACATTAAAGTATATAGAAATGTAAATAAGGCAAAATCTATAAATAAATAAAAGTACTTGCATATTCCCCACTCCTGTTTTGTAAAGGTATCTTCAAAATGGAGTGTTAAGCCACACCCCAGGATGTTTTACAGGGAGGCAATGGAAGCTTACAAAGGAACATATTTCTCACTTCCCTTTTAGTGTTGTATCCAATTGTGTGCTTAATATTAGATTGACAGCAGTGTTAGCCAATCAAAACATTTTCTGAGTGTTAGTAGGAAGTTGCAAGACTTAAATGTCACTTCCTTTGTAAAAAAAATAAAAAAAAAAAAACATCCCTCCCCTCTCAATAAAAAGGAGAGCTGCTGTTTGCTGGACAGGAAGGGATATAGGGGGACTGAAAGGAAAACATCTCCATGCCCATTCCTCTGAGACAATGAAGTGAGGTTGTTAATGGTTTATTACATTATTTAAGCAATAGACCCCATAGAAGCCATGAACCTGTGTCCTGAACTGATAAAATGTAATAAGAACAATAATAAAACATGACAGGATAGTCTGGGTTCTTTATAGGACCCCACATTTACCAATAGTGATCCCTCTCTAACAGAATCCCTGGTGACAGCTGTGAGTTAATGGGGAGGGTGAGTATTGAAAGACAGATTGCTAACTTTAATTATAGAATGATCCAATGGATCTCCTATTGATCTATTATTGGTTGGAAATTTAACGGGGAAGATTGATTCAAGCTCTGCACAACAGTTGTATTTCACTGTGAACTATAACACTCTATACAATGTTACAATAAATAGATCAAGAATAGAGATGGACCGGATCGCGGATCTGAACCCAGTTCTGCAATGGATTTCCGTGTTTTACGGATTTTGCTGGAATTCCGCTTTGCAGATTTTTTTGAGGTGCATTCGAAAATTCTAAGAAAATTTCAAGGAATTTTTGAAAATTTTGTAAAAATTATACAGTAACTTACTGTAAATAGTTTTGGGACCCGGAAAATGGTCTAGATTCTTTCTGAAAGAATCTGATTGTAACCAATTCTGATTAGAAAAGAATCTATGGTTACTATACCAATCAGATTATTTCTAAAAGAGTCTGATTATAACTAATTTTGATTGGTTACAATTAGATTCTTCCAGAAAGCATACCAATCAAATTCTTTCTGAAAGAATCTGACTAACCAATTCTAATTGGTTACAATCAGCTTTTTTTTTTTTTTTTTTTTTTTTTAGAAAGAATCTTATTGGTATACCAATCAGATTATTTTCCAATCAGAATTGGTTACAATGAGATTCTTTCAGAAACAATCCGATTGGTTAGTATACTGATCAGATTTTTTCCCAATCACAATTGGTTACAATTAGATTCTTCCAGAAAGCATACCAATAAGATTATTTCTAAAGGGGCCCATACACGGTGCAATGAAATTGGTCGATGAACTACAGACCAGATTTAAATTGGAAACGATCGTCATACAATCGGACATAAATGAACACAATAAAATTGTTGCTATTTGCTGTGCACAATCTGGCATTAATAGGCAGATATGATTGTGCAATATGTAAATTGTTGCAGAATAGATTGTGCCGCTAGAAAGCAACCAATTCACCATATATGGGCAGATTTAATCGTTGCTGATAGTGTAACTCATCACTCTGTGTACATATATTATGTATTACCTGTGTATGTAATATGTATGACTTAGTATAATATGTATTAGCCTGTATGTAATGTATGACTATGTAGTTGTAAAGCACCACGGAAGATGTTGACGCTATATAAATCCATAATAATAATACCGTAATAACATTTAATTAGGAACTCTCATCTGATATATGTTAAATATTGAAATGGCTTTAAAACATTCCAATTAGGCATGTTCCTTTTCACCATTTTCTCATAGTCTTTTTCTGTTAATGAATAAGCCTTATTGAGGTCTGCGGGGCTGGTTCCAAATAAAGATTTGTTGCTACCAGAAGCAGAGAAGTTCTTCTGTATCACAGCTTCACACTATCTACATAATTATTCACTCAGTTCTTCTGTATTCACAGCTTATATATACAGAGGTCATTTAATTCCCTATCCTATTAAAAACACAAATATTTTTCATCTACTATTGTAGCTACACCTTAAATTAAGAATTTAGAATGAAGTTGATAAAACAAAGATAAGTAAAGGTAATTAAGTTAATTGCTAACAGAGAGAAAAATAGTGTAGGAAATGGCTATAATTCTAACATTTTAACTTTATGCCTTTATGTGTGTGTGCGATTCTTTCAGACTATGGTCAGCAGTGTACGCAGGAGTTTCTGTGTGTGCAAAGAAAAATATTCTGAGAAGTTTCTAAATACAGTTAGTCCCCCCCCTCCAATGAAAAGGCCATTGTGATGGATGAAGAGTCTAGAGTTTGTTACAAACAAATGTTTACAGGTAACCCTTTTGAAATAAAAAAAAATCACATGCGTGTTATCCCTTCATGCGTGTTATCCCTTCATTGGCTAACTATAAGATAATCATAGCAAGCTTTCAGAACATTCTATTTCCTTTTTCAAGCTGATTACAATAAAGCTGTGTTGCTTTCTGATATTTATACAACATTCAGCTCATAGATCAAATAACCAGAAATAAGGAATATCAGGGTGGACGGTGTTAACAAAGTCATATAAAGGGCCTGCAAGGGACAAATAGATAAGGTACAAGATACTGTGGATCAAACTGATGTTCAATCTTGGGGAGAGAAAAGATCGACTGCTATAAAAGTGATCGAGGAAGCGGTACGGGGATTCAAATTGCATTTCATTTCGCTTTAAAGGACAACTCCACCCTCATAAGAACATCTTTTAGAAAGAATGGCCTCTTTAAAATATGTTGATATATCATAGTTTGTCCTATTAATTCATTACTGTATGCCTGCTATGCTTCTGGGTGCCTCATGGAAACTGAGCAATTTAGAAACCTGTACTGAGCCTGTACTGAGCCTGGGCATGCTCAGAAGAGGCAGACAGGGGATTAACATTCAGTCATTGGCTGTGATGTCAACTGTCAAATCCATAACTGACAGTTACTAACTGGAAGAACCGGGAAGCAGAAACAGGGGAAACAGGACATTGTGAAGGATTTCAGGTTAGACTTATATATTTCACATTTCAAACTATTACCGTTTAGGGTTTGGGGGGTGATTTACCTGTATGTAAGTTTTCATTTTGGGGCTGGACTTACCCTTTAAGTTCTTCTCTATCACTGGTCCAAAATATCTACGCACTTACTTACTCCGCGTGTTCTCTTTTCAGGACGCTATTGCAACTACGAAGTAATATGATACCCCTACCCTTAAAATGTCATAAATATTTTTCATCTACCATTGTAGCTACACCCTAAATTAAGAAAATGATGATAAAACAATAAACGTAAAAGTAATTAAGTTAACTGCTAACAAAAAAAAGTGTAGCAAATGGCAATAATTGTAACATTACACTTTGTATCTGTATATGATTGTGTGCTGTTCTTTTAAACTACCAAATGCAGAGTACAAAGGAGCAGGGTCAAAAATGTAAGTATTTGGAACATTGATTTAAGCTAATATCAGGACTGCGTATGGCCAGAGCCGCATAAGAATCATACTGTGTACTATACTGTGTACTATGTACTCTTAACTACATTGGTATCTTGATTAAAAGGGTTAGAGTTGATGGCATATGTCTTTATTACTGGGCAATTATAGTTCACTAATCCTCCCAATAGTATCCAGGGTGGGACCTAAACCCAATATAACCAATATGACAGCATTAATGATCACAATGTTAAGCATTAAACATTAAAACAGTCAATCCAATACAGGATATAAAAATGCATTTTACAAAGTAAAATTAAACTCATAATATATCCAATAAGTCTGATTTTTGAGATACTCAAAATACCAAAACACCTTTTGTCAAGTATCAGTACTCCTAGATGGAAATTAATCCTAAGCCACTATTGCTCTGGGTAAATCTCCCGTACCCAATTCAATATCGCGTTTGCGGCCATGGGTAAACATAAACCCGTCCTAGGAAAGGTGTGGCAGCCCCGCCCTAGAACACCCCTAACTGCACCTCTCCACCCTGCCTACTTTCTGCTTGCCTCCTCCTACCAAGCACCACCAAAATCTATCAACATGGACTGGATAGACATGTGTCTTTATTTAACCTCACATACTATACTACACTGTACTACCTGGATAAGAATCTTTAGTACTTATGGTATTGACATGATTTTTCCAGGGAAGATAACATTGCTGATGGTGCTGTAGGATAAAATCACATCACATCACAAATGACCATTAGTAATTGTGATGAGGTCTCTATAGTGGATGGCCTTGTGTAGTAATCAATATGCTATTGTAATAAGGCGATATTGGTGGCAGAGTTATTATTTAGCAATTAGCGACACTAATAGATTAAAGACCTTGTTATCCACAATGTGTTCAGATGACAGTCCAGGATAATTACGTTCAGGTCCCTGCAGGCACTGCCCTGCATCCAGTGGGATCTGGAGTCAAAAAAAGGGAGGATTCTGATGAGAACTGGATGAACCAGTCAGCAACGCCCAAATACTGTTCCACATTACTTCCAGTCAACACCCACAGAGATGTTAGACACAGGCCAATGCTGCATCAACTGCCAAAACATGGTAACCTTCCCAGAGTGTCTACAGGGCAGTTAGGTAACACATCCCAGATGTGAGCACTAACACATTCTACACTAATGATCCAGTGATAAATTAGCCATAAACTGGGATAGTGTGACCGTTCTTAATACGTCAGAAACCAGTTGATCCTGTAATTTGTGCTGCAGAATTAAACGGCATAATGCGTATTTCACAACATTTCTTTCAATAAAGCATTTTCTTTTTGCAGAGAGGCTCGGTCTCCTGTTGATTTAATCCATTAATATTTTTCCCAAGCATTAAAGTTTATTCTTGTAATTGCTTTTGCTTGTGTTTACTACAATCAACTTTCCTAGTGATTTTGATGGAGAACTATATTGCTTTTTTAATGTGTATTTCTTACCTATGGAGCTGAGATCAGTTAAAGGGCATGTTTACCACCCAACTGAAAAATGATATATAGGTAAATCACCTACATACCCCAAAACCACAATAGTTAGAAAGCAGACAGATGTAAAACTAACAGATATGCTTCAAGCTTGCACATGATCAGTAGAGGCAGTTAGGGAAG
The DNA here is from genome assembly GCA_019447015.1 of Hymenochirus boettgeri. Classification (NCBI taxonomy): domain Eukaryota; kingdom Metazoa; phylum Chordata; class Amphibia; order Anura; family Pipidae; genus Hymenochirus; species Hymenochirus boettgeri. The sequence goes on along the minus strand of CM033476.1, from coordinate 74,231,954 downwards.
TAACATTCAGTCATTGGGCCAACTGTTACATCCACGAATGACATCTGCTAACTTTACAAACCAGCAGCATTTCAGGTTAGTCTGACATCTCTCATTTTTCATACTTTCTGAGGTTTGGGAGTAATTTACCAAAGTGCAATTTTTCATTGGGGGTTGGACATTTCAAATCAGTAAAATCTGTAAAAAGAAAAAAAAGCCACAGGAAAAATCTAATGACATCACTGTCCTTTGACCCTGAACTGTCATTGGAACCTTAAAATCTGCGAAGAGATGGAGACTGAAGATGGAGTCGGCGAACTTTTCTGCCTGGCCTGGATCTTCATTCTTCTGAGAAAAACTGGTAATTGTTTATGATAATTTGAGCAATCTGATCAAATATATATAGAAAAGCATGCTCAAAAATACCTACAGTTAACAAGCTGTGGCTACACAAAGTGTTCTTCCTATATAAAGGACTTCACTGTTCGCTTATGGCTGCCATACACCTAATGATCACAACCGACTCCATATTCTTTAGTACAGGAAGTGGACCGTGACCGAGGAAAGTTTTCCATTCGTAAAAAGTTTCTGATGCTGACGCTGAATGTTTGTTGGCATTGAAAACGGTCATGACTGAGATAATCAAATTAAAGATAAAGGGCCAATACCATCAGTACTATCAGGGTTGGCCCTTTATACTTTGGGGTTGCTTTAAACCTTTATAATGATCATTAATAGGAAGGTTTATCATGTGATTTGTCAAACTGTACCGCACATACATTGAGTATAGTATATTGTATAGTATAGTATAGTATTTGAGGTTGAATAAAGACATATGTCCATCCAGTCCAACCCATCTAGCAATATCCTCATTTTCTGCCTAACTGTTGATCCAGAGGAAAGCAAAAAAAACCCACCAAAAATAGTGGGGAAAAAATTCCTTCCTGACTCCAAGTGGCAAATAGAAATTTCCCTGGATCAACTCTACTTTATGTATCAATAACAGTAACTTGTAACATTCCTTGTTTGCAGAAGCTCATCCAGCTTTTTTTTAAACTGTCCAATGAACTTGCCATAACAATGTCCACTGGAAGACAGTTCCATAGCTTTACCGTTCTCACAGTGAAAAACCCTTTCCGAACTTGAAGCCTAAACCTTTTTTCTTCAAGTCTTAAGGGAAGTCCACGTGTCCTCTGACCTGTTCTATTGGTGAACAATGCCCCAGACAGTTTATTGTATGGCCGGTTAATGTATTTATACACAGTAATCATATCCCCACGCAAGCGCCTTTTGTCCAGCGTACATAACTGTAACTTTTCCAGTCTCTCTTCATATTCAAGATCCCCCAATCCCCTTATTAATTTAGTTGCCCTTCTCTGAACCCTTTCCATTTCAAAGATGTCCTTTTTGTACACAGGATTCCAAAATTGCACTGCATATTCCAAATGAGGCCTTACCAATGCTTTGTAAACACAGTCCTATACACACAGTCCTATAGCCTTCCGAGCAATACTGCATTTTTGCATTGCTCCTGAAAAAAGATCGACATACAGATTTTAAATCTGTTTCATGTAAAATTCTGCAATTAAATATTTTTAATCCAGACAATCTACGTTATACACATGTGACTTTACTAATATAATTTAATCTTCTAGGTTCTTTCCGAAGCCTTTTAAATGACTATAGCATAAAAATAGCACAAAGCATGTGTAATATAAACAGTGCTTTTTCTTTAACTGAACTTCCCCTTTAAAATCAGAACAACATTAGAACCATCACATGGAACAGTCATTACTACAGAATTATTGACTTTCTCCTTTATTTTTGTTGTCCTCATTGTCACCAGTAGATTAAAGCTGCAAGTTTAATGAAGTTAGAAGAGTGGATACACACTTGACAGTCCCCCCCGGGGGTTACGTATAATTCACAAAGCTCTGTTTGAGGACACATAACACTTTGTTGTGGGTACTGACACACCTTGATATTGTGGTGACAACACAGCTAACATCAATGTATCTGGGAGGAGCTGGCACAGACACTGATTTCTGCTCGTCTCCTGTTGAGCATTTAAGGTCTGCATGGTTTAAATGAAAGACAAGAGAATAACACCAAACATTTCAGTATAACTTAATGCATCTGTAAACTTGTCTCTCATATAGACAGAACAAACCATACAGAGGATAAAGCAGTAATATCCAATTCCTGGATTTCTGCCTTATCTTTTGATGTTTACATTTTTAGGAGATATTAAGGTAATGAAATCCTCCCTTTCTGATTGGTCTAGGGGCCAGAAATGATTCAAGGTGGTAAATTGCTGCCTACCCTATATGCCTACCCGGATAAAGCTGGGTAAACACAGTAATGATAAAGCCCCGGTACCTGTCAGTGTGTGTAGCATCTTTCCCGAACGAGCGTGCGGACACCGAATGTTCCAGTTGGTCTCGCAGTTGTTCGGGAAAGTCCAAAAATTTCCATCGGCTGCGGTAATCTCCCTATAGGGAAGTCAGCCGCGGTCGTGGTAAACACACAGTCCCCAGCGCTCTCCCCATGCTGTGTATCCTGATCTTTGAAAAATGACAGACAGGATCTTGCAGATCTTTGAAAGGCCTGGCATGTGTGTACCAGATTTAGGTTTTACACTCATTTTACAAGGCCTGGACTTGATTCAATAGACATCATTTTATAGAGAAATATGTGTAGTGGATCGAGCCATAAACCAAATGCATGGCGCGCGCCTTGCTTTACCTCCATCCTGCAATACAGTAAATCTTGCAAAACGATTACTGCACTAAAGTGGGAAACATGGCTTTAATTGGTCTATTAAGGGAATGTTAAATAGAATTTGAACCTATATGGTCTAAAGAGTCCTTAAAATCACTGAATGATGTATTGTAGAACGAGTTAGGGCCAGTATACAGCGGGGGATATTTTGGCCTAATTGATGACCTAGGCAAGCAAGATCCTATTATATTTTCCACAGAACAGATGATTTTTTAAAAACATTTTTAGGTCTGGTACACACAGTAGCTATCTTTCAGACCAATAAACTGCACAGTCATCCGAAATTTACCTACGTCCTATGTCTGATCGAACGCAGGCTAAGGTGCCTTATGGCTCCATGGGTTTGGCACTGCTACTACATTTCCTAGAATTCTACAGTTTAAACACCAGTACTGTATATTGAAAGGAAATTAAAACCTTCACCTCTTAATAGTACATAATGGAAACCATTAGCGTATTATATATTCCATTTCCTAATGAAATAAATATAATTTACAAGTGAAGACAGATAAATCTGCTCTATAGCTTGTTATAAATCACGTAGTACAGGAATATTATAAAAGCGTGTATAAGGATTACTAAGAGGAAGAGCCAATATTATTGCAATAGGTGCAGGATACACAAAGGTGAGAAGATCTGTTGTATTCAATTAGATCAACTGGACTTGAAATGTAGTTCTTGAAGACGTTTCGCTAGTCATCCGACTGGCTTTCTCAATTCAGAATGACTCGTTCTATCAGAGCTGTTGACCTAATTATAATGGTGCCATATGGAAAGAGTACACACATCCTTGCATTGTATTGGTATGCTGCTAGTCCCCGCTTTGTAATGATGCTGTAGCTTTAGTACTTACCAGTGGGAGGGCACTGATTGGATAAAAAGAACTTCTTGGATTTGTTTCACCAACGGTTTTGCAAAGTTTAGCAAAAATTCTTAAAACCAAAATGCAAAAGTTTAAAAATGAACACAACTTATTTTCAAGACTGATACAAATATTAAAAGAGTAAAAATGCCATATGAACCTGGAAACTTAATTTAAAATAATCTTAAGAAAACTATTTCAGATCTGCAGTCTATGAAATACAGTATGGCAGCTCCCTCCCATATACCGTATATAAATACAAATATATAAATTTAGGGAGAGTGGCAATGTTGGCTGGTAACAAAGGAGATTATATAAGGTGGGGATTACAGGTGGCCAAATCCCCCCTTCCTGCTGGTATATAGTTTTGGGGACTGGTACACACATTAGCACAAATGGGAACCAGGGGCGTTTCTAAAACTTTTGTCACCCGAAACAAATATTTAAAGCCCCTGCATCTTTGAATCTTCCTGTGCGCAAATTGCTTTTAGAGGCGTGTGTGGTTAGTGGAGATGGGGGTGGTGAGCTGATTAAGGCTGATTTGGCTATTTTCCATTATGGTAATGCGATTGCCATTGCACAAAAAAATGGTGATCACATGTGTTACAAAACCGGAAACGGATTCGCAAATCGCAGCGCATTAGAAATTCCCGAGATTTCCATTCTATTCAAAATCACATGTGCAATCACACTAGTGTGGCCTAGACCTAACACTGGCTAAAGAACTAGAGAGCTGACTTAACACTAGCTGGTGAACTGGAGATTACTGATGCCTCTCTACTGTATCCCAGTGGCACTTGCTGGACAGATGCGCCCCAATGGAAACTTATCATCTCCATGATTATAGTCCAGGTACCAGTATTAGCATGAAAGTCTCATGTAACATATCAATGAACCCCTTTAATATAGTTAATGCTCACAGTACTAACCACTGAGCTCACAAACCCTAAAGAGAAAGAAAGGGAAAAGAATTTATAGGCCAATATTATTTTTATTATAATGAGGTTTTCACCTTTAACAAAGGATAGAAAAATGAATCATGAAGATGCAATAAAATTTAATGTAGTAAAATTCAAGCAACCAATGTACTGTCAGGCTAGCATAGGTTTTACACTGAATTTGCGAGGCCCGTATGAAGTCTAAGAATATTAGGACTCTGTGCACATAGTAACATGGTAATTGAGGTTAAATAAAGACATAAGCCCATCAAGTCCAACCTTTACACCCTCCTTTTTAACCCTACCTAACGGTTGATCCAGAGGAAGGCAAAAAAAACAGATAAAAAGTGGGGAATTCCTTCCTGACTCCAAACGGCAATCGGAAAGTATGCCTGGATCAACCAGAGCTACAGTATATGTATTAAAGGGGAAGTTCAGTGTAAATACATATGATTTGAAGAGAAAAGAACAGTAATTTTCAATTCTAACAAGCTTAACCTGCCCATTCAACATTTTGTCTGTGTATAAATAAATGCTTTCGAAATACTGATTTCCTGTTTGCAGGACACCTAGTAGAGACCATTATGGTCTTGCCCTTGACCCAGTGCCTGGGTTGATTCAGTAGCTTAGTAGAGATTTGAGCATGTTTGACCCATCCAGCAGCCAATCAGTAGGAATTACTGTTAGGAGCATTCTAAGGACGTGGTGCATCCTGGGAAGAAGAAGGACCATTAGAACCTGAAATGTCAGCTCACTAATGTCAACAGCAGGGAACAGCATAGGGTATGAAATCAACTGATTTTTCAAAACAGGAGAGAATATGTAGAATCACTAGGTATGCACAATACAAACCAAGAATTTTTAAAATATTGATATTTTCCACTGAACTTTCCCTTTAAAGGGCATGTCCGCCCCTTTTAATAGGTTTTGCTGTAGTGTAGGGCTCCCTCCCCCAGCCCCAACTGCCATATTACTTTTTACAGGAACTCCCCCGATCATTACTTACCTTACCTTACCTTACCTCTCTCCTCTGCTTGCATGAAACTGAAGAACGCCAGGGGGAGACAGGTAAGGTAAGTAGAGTTCAGGAGAGTTTCTGTAAAAAGGGGCTGGGGGAGCCCTACACTACAGCCAAGGGGTTTTATGCTAGAGGGAGGGAGAGAAAAACGGGAGGGAGAGGGAGGGAGGGAGGGGAAAAGGGCTGCAGTGCGCATGGCATAAATTCTCCCGGAGGAGAGACAGGAAGCAAAGTCCTATATGGACTCTGCCAGGCTCCTGGTGGCCAGTTTTTGGGACTTTGGGGGGACATTACAGGAGAACCATTTGTAGCTGGGATGTAAGGTAAGGATTTTACTACCCTACACAGTGGGGACAGTAGTGGGTTAAATTATAATTTTGGGGGTGGTTCAAAAATTCAGTATATAGTAGGACACCCCACAAAAGCTGTGTTTCATTTTACTTACGTGTAACTACAGTAGATGTATTAATACCAGTAATTCTCAAAATTATATAGTATCCCTGTTCCAACCAGAACTACAGTATATGTAATAATACCAGTAATCCTTAATATTATATAGTATCCCTGTACCAACCAGAACTACAATATATGTTTTAATACCAATAATTCTCAATATTATATAGTATCCCTGTACCAACCAGAACTACAGTATATGTATTAATACCAGTAATTCTCAATATTATATAGTATCCCCGTACTAACCAGAACTACATTATATGTATTAATACCAGTAATTCTCAATATTATATAGTATCCCTGTACCAACCAGAACTACAGTATATGTATTAATACCAGTAATTCTCAATATTATATAGTATCCCTGTACCAACCAGAACTACAGTATATGTATAAATACCAGTAATTCGTAATATTCTACATTATCCCCGTACCAACCAGAACTACAGTATATGTATTAATACCAGTAATTCTCAATATTATATAGTATCCCTGTACCAACCAGAACTACAGTATATGTATTAATACTAGTAATTCTCAATATTATATAGTATCCCTGTACCAACCAGAACTACAGTATAGTGTATAATACCAGTAATTCTCAATATTATATAGTATCCCCGTACCAACCAGAACTACAGTATATGTATTAATACCAGTAATTCTTAATATTATATAGTATCCCTGTACCAACCAGAACTACAGTATATGTATTAATATCAGTAATTCTCAATATTATATAGTATCCCTGTACCAACCAGAACTACAGTATATGTATTAATACCAGTAATTCTTAATATTTTATAGTATCCCCGTACCAACCAGAACTACAGTATATGTATTAATACCAGTAATTCTCAATATTATATAGTATCCCTTTACCAACCAGAACTACAGTATATGTATTAATACCGGTAATTCTCAATATTATATAGTATCCCCGTACCAACCAGAACTACAGTATATGTATTAATACCAGTAATTCTCAATATTATATAGTATCCCCGTACCAACCAGAACTACAGTATATGTATTAATACCAGTAATTCTCAATATTAATACATATACTGTAGTTCTGGTTGGTACAGGGATACTATATAATATTGAGAATTACTAGTATTAATACATATACTGTAGTTCTGGTTGGTACAGGTATACTATATAATATTGAGAATTACTGGTATTAATACATATACTGTAGTTCTGGTTGGTACGGGATAATGTAGAATATACGAATTACTGGTATTTATACATATACTGTAGTTGGGTTGGTACAATACTATATAATATTGAGAATTATGGATTAATACATATACTGTAGTTCTGGTGGTACAGGGATACTATATAATATTGAGAATTACTGGTATTATACATATACTGTAGTTCTGGTTGGTACGGGGATACTGTAGAATATTACAATTACTGGTATTTATACATATACTGTAGTTCAGTTGGTACAGGGATACTATATAATATTGAGAATTACTGGTATTAATACATATACTGTAGTTCTGGTTGGTACAGGGATCTATATAATTTGAGAATTACTGGTATTAATACATATACTGTAGTTCTGGTTGGTACAGGATACTATATAATATTGAGAATTACTGGTATTAATACATATACTGTAGTTCTGGTTAGTACGGGGTACTATATAATATTGAGAATTACTGGTATTAATACATATACTGTAGTTCTGGTTGGTACAGGGATACTATATAATATTGAGAATTATTGGTATTAAAACATATATTGTAGTTTCGGTTGTACAGGGAATACTATATAATATAAGGATTACTGGTATTATTACAATACTGTAGTTCTGGTTGGAACAGGATACTATATATTTGAGAATTACTGGTATTAATACATCTACTGTAGTTTACACGTAAGTAAATGAAACACAGCTTTTTGTGGGTGTCCTACTATATACTGAATTTTTGAACCACCCCCAAAATTATAATTTACCCACTACTGTCCCCACGTGTTAGGGTAGTAAAATCCTTACCTTACATCCCAGCTACAAATGGTTCTCCTGTAAGTCCCCCCAAAGTCCCAAAAACTGGCCACCAGGAGCCTGGCAGAGTCATATAGGACTTTGCTTCCTGTCTCTCCTCCGGGAAATTTATGCCATGCGCACTGCAGCCCTTTCCCCTCCCTCCCTCCTCTCCCTCCCTTTTTCTCTCTCCTCCTCTCCTAGCATAAAACCCCTTGGCTGTAGTGTAGGGCTCCCCCAGCCCCTTTTTACAGAAACTCTCCTGAACTCTACTTACCTTACCTGTCTCCCCTGGCGTTCTTCAGTTTCATGCAAGCAGAGGAGAGAGGTAAGGTAAGTAAGGTAAGTAATGATCGGGGGAGTTCCTGTAAAAAGTAATATGGCAGTTGGGGCTGGGGGAGGGAGCCCTACACTACAGCAAAACCTATTAAAAGGCGGCCATGCCCTTTAAGGGAAAGTTCATGGAAAATATCAATATTTTAAAAATTCTTGGTTTGTATTGTGCATACCTAGTGATTCTACATATTCTCTCCGTTTTTAAAATCAGTTGATTTCATACCCTATGCTGTTCCCTGCTGTTGACATTAGTGAGCTGACATTTCAGGTTCTAATGGTCCTTCTTCTTCCCAGGATGCACCACGTCCTTAGAATGCTCCTAACAGTAATTCCTAGATTGCGTGCTGGATGGGTCAAACATCTCAAATCTCTACTAAGCTACTGAATCAACCCAGGCACTGGGTCAAGGGCAAGACCATAATGGTCTCTACTAGGTGTCCTGCAAACAGGAAATCAGTATTTCGAAACATTTATTTATACACAGACAAAATGTTGAATGGGCAGTTAAGCTTGTTAGAATTGAAAATTACTGTTCTTTTCTCTTCAAATCATATGTATTTACACTGAACTTCCCCTTTAATACATATACTGTAGCTCTGGTTGATCCACATACTTTCCGATTGCCGTTTGGAGTCAGGAAGAATCCCCACTTTTATCTGTTTTTTTTGCCTTCCTCTGGATCAACCGTTAGGTAGGGTTAAAAAGGAGGGGGTAAAGGTTGGCTTGATGGGCTTATGTCTTTATTTAACCTCAATTACCATGTTACTATGTGCACAGAGTCCTAATATTCTTAGACTTCATACGGGCCTCGCAAATTCATGTAAAACCTATGCTAGCTGACAGTACATTGGTTGCTTGAATTTTACTACATTAAATTTTATTGCATCTTCATGATTCATTTTTCTATCCTTTGTTAAAGGTGAAACCTCATTATAATAAAAATAATATTGGCCATAAATTCTTTTCCCTTTCTTTCTCTTTAGGGTTTGTGAGCTCAGTGGTTAGTACTGTGAGCATTAACTATATTAAAGGGGTTCATTGATATGTTACATGAGACTTTCATGCTAATACTGGTACCTGGACTATAATCATGGAGATGATAAGTTTCCATTGGGGCGCATCTGTCCACAAGTGCCACTGGGTACAGTGAAGGCATCAGTAATCTCCAGTTCACCAGCTAGTTGTTAAGTCAGCTCTCTAGTTCTTTAGCCAGTGTTAGGTCTAGGCCACACAGTGTGATTGCACATGTGATTTTGAATAGAATGGAAATCTCGGAATTTCTAATGCGCTGCGATTTGCGAATCCGTTTCCGGTTTTGTAACACATGTGATCACCATTTTTTTGTGCAATGGCAATCGCATTACCATAATGGAAATAGCCAATCAGCCTTAATCAGCTCACCACCCCCATCTCCACTAACCACACACGCCTCTAAAGCAATTTGCGCACAGAAGATTCAAAGATGCAGGGGCTTTAAATATTTGTTTCGGGTGACAAAAGTTTTAGAAACGCCCCTGGTTCCCATTTGTGCTAATGTGTGTACCAGTCCCCAAAACTATATACCAGCAGGAAGGGGGGATTTGGCCACCTGTAATCCCCACCTTATATATCTCCTTGTTACCAGCCAACATTGCCACTCTCCCTAAATTTATATTTTGTATTTATATACGGTATATGGGAGGGAGCTCCAACTGTATTTCAGACTGCAGATCTGAAATAGTTTTCTTAAGATTATTTTAATTAAGTTTCCAGGTTCATATGGCATTTTTACTCTTTTAATATTGTACAGTCTTGAAATAAGTTGTGTTCATTTTTAACTTTTGCATTTTGGTTTTAAGAATTTTTGCTAAACTTTGCAAAACCGTTGGTGAAACAATCCAAGAAGTTCTTTTTATCCAATCAGTGCCCTCCCACTGGTAAGTACTAAAGCTACAGCATCATTACAAAGCGGGGACTAGCAGCATACCAATACAATGCAAGGATGTGTGTACTCTTCCATATGGCACCATTATAATTAGGTCAACAGCTCTGATAGAACGGTCATTCTGATTGAGAAAGCCAGTCGATACTAGCGAAACGTCTTCAGAACTACATTTCAAGTCCAGTTGATCTAATTGAATACAACAGATCTTCTCACCTTTGTGTATCCTGCACCTATTGCAATAATATTGGCTCTTCCTCTTAGTAATCCTTATACACGCTTTTATAATTTCCTGTACTACGGGATTATAACAAGCTATAGAGCAGATTTATCTGTCTTCACTTGTAAATTATATTATTTCATTAGGAAATGGAATATATAATACGCTAATGGTTTCCATTATGTACTATTAAGAGTGAAGGTTTAATTTCCTTTCAATATACAGTACTGGTGTTTAAACTGTAGAATTCTAGGAAATGTAGTAGAGTGCCAAACCCATGGAGCCATAAGCACCTTAGCCTGCGTTCGATCAGACATAGGACGTAGGTAAATTTCGGAGACTGTGCAGTTTATTGGTCTGAAAGATAGCTACTGTGTGTACCAACCTAAAAATGTTTTTAAAAAATCATCTGTTCTGTGGAAAATATAATAGGATCTTGCTTGCCTAGGTCATCAATTAGGCCAAAATATCCCCCGCTGTATACTGGCCCTAACTCGTTCTACAATACATCATTCAGTGATTTTAAGGACTCTTTAGACCATATAGGTTCAAATTCTATTTAACATCCCCTTAATAGCCAATTAAAGCCATGTTTCCCACTTTAGTGCAGTAATCGTTTTGCAAGATTTCCTGTATTGCAGGATGGAGGTAAAGCAAGGCGCGCGCCATGCATTTGGTTTATGGCTCGATCCACTACACATATTTCTCTATAAAATGATGTCTATTAATCAAGTCCGGCCTTGTAAAATGAGTGTAAAACCTAAATCTGGTACACACATGCCAGGCCTTTCAAGATCTGCAAGATCCTGTCTGTCATTTTTCAAAGATCAGGATCACAGCATGGGGAGAGCGCTGGGCTGTGTGTTTACCAACCGCGGCTGACTTCCCTATAGGGAGATTACCGCAGCCGATGGAAATTTTTGGACTTTCCCGAACAACTGCGAGACCAACTGGAACATTCGGTGTCCGCCGCTCGTTCGGGAAAGATGCTACACACACTGACAGGTACCGGGGCTTTATCATTACTGTGTTTACCCAGCTTTATCCGGGTAGGCATATGGGTAGGCAGCAATTTACCACCTTGAATCATTTCTGGCCCTAGACCAATCAGAAAGGGAGGATTTCATTACCTTAATATCTCCTAAAAATGTAAACATCAAAAGATAAGGCAGAAATCCAGGAATTGGATTTACTGCTTTATCCTCTGTATGGTTTGTTCTGTCTATATGAGAGACAAGTTTACAGATGCATTAAGTTATACTGAAATGTTTGGTGTTATTCCTGTCTTTCATTTAAACCATGCAGACCTTAAATGCTCAACAGGAGACGAGCAGAATCAGTGTCTTGCCACTCTCCTCCCAGATACATTGATGTTAGCTGTGTTGTCACCCAATATCAAGGTGTGTCAGTACCACAACAAAGTGTTATGTGTCCTCAAACAGAGCTTTGTGAATTATACGTAACCCCCGGGACTGTCAAGTGTGTATCCACTCTTCTAACCATTAAACTTGCAGCTTTAATCTACTGGTGACAATGAGGACAACAAAATAAAGAGAAGTCAATAATTCTGTAGTAATGACTGTTCCATGTGATGGTTCTATGTTTTTCTGATTTTAAAGGGGAAGTTCAGTTAAGAAAGCACTGTTATATTACACATGCTTTGTGCTATTTTTATGCTATAGTCATTTAAAAGGCTTCGGAAGAACCTAGAAGATTAAATTATATTAGTAAAGTCACATGTGTATAACGTAGATTGTCTGGATTAAAAATATTTAATTGCAAATTTTACATGAAACAGATTTAAAATCTGTAGGTCGATCTTTTTTCAGGAGCAATGCAAAAATGCAGTATTGCTCGGAAGGCTATAGGACTGTGTGTATAGGACTGTGTTTACAAGCATTGGTGGCCTCATTTGGAATATGCAGTGCAATTTTGGAATCCTGTGTACAAAAAGGACATCTTTGAAATGGAAAGGGTTCAGAGAAGGGCAACTAAATTAATAAGGGGATTGGGGATCTTGAATATGAAGAGAGACTGGAAAAGTTACAGTTATGTACGCTGGCAAAAGGCGCTTGCGTGGGGATATGATTACGTGTATAAATACATTAACCGGCCATACAATAACTGTCTGGGGCATTGTTCACCAATAACAGGTCAGAGGACACGGGATCTTCCTCAATATTATATAGTATCCCTGTACCAACCAGAACTACAGTATATGTATTAATACCAGTAATTCTCAATATTATATAGTATCTCCGTACCAACCAGAACTACAGTATATGTATTAATATCAGTAATTCTCAATATTATATAGTATCCCTGTACCAACCAGAACTACAGTATATGTATTAATACCAGTAATTCTTAATATTAAATAGTATCCCTGTACCAACCAGAACTACAGTATATGTATTAAAGAGCATGTCCACCCTAAATTTCACTTTTTGGTATGCCATTCCCCATGGGCTCCCAGCCCCAACCGCATTATTTATTTTTTTTTTAAGCCCCCCAAACTCTACTTACCTCCCCTCTTTCCTCCGACGCGCTCCCGGCCCTCTGCTTGCGAGGAAATGCAAGCAGAGGGGCGGGACCGGCAGCCGCGTCTGTGATTGGCTGAGCGGCAGCCAATCACGGACGCGGCTGTCGGCAGCTCACTTCAGCGTAGGAAAGCGGAGAGGTAAGTAAAAGTTTGGGGAGCTTTATAAAAATAAAAATTATGCGGTTGGGGCTGGGGGACATGGGGGATTACTACTCTAAAGGGGATTTATGCTAGGGGGAGAGATAGCAGAACGGGAGGGAGAGGGAGGGAGAGGGAGGGGGGAGAAGGGCTGCAGTACGCATGGCAATGATCTCCGGGAGGCCAGGTAGCAGGCAGTGTCCTATATGGACCTGCTAGCCTCCTGGTGGTCAGTTTTTGGGACTTTGGGGGGGGACTACAGGAGAACCCTATGGAGCTGGGATGTGAGGTAAGGATTAAACTACACTACATGGTGGGGCCAGTAGTTGGGGGGATTATAGTTTTGGGGGTGGACATGCCCTTTAATACCAGTAATTCTCAATATTATATAGTATCCCTATACCAACCAGAACTACAGTATATGTATTAATACCAGTAATTCTCAATATTATATAGTATCCCTGTACCAACCAGAACTACAGTATATGTATTAATACCAGTAATTCTCAATATTATATAGTATCCCTAGATCAACCAAAACTACAGTATATGTATTAATACCAGTAATTCTCAATATTATATAGTATCCCTGGATCAACCAAAACTACAGTATATGTATTAATACCAGTAATTTTCAATATTATATAGTTTTCTCGTACCAACCAGAACTACAGTATATGTATTAATACCAGAAGTTCTCAATATTATATAGTATCTCTGTACCAACCAGAACTACAGTATATGTAGTTTTATAAACTTATCTATCCCACTTTTAAGCTATTCAGTGAACTTGCCATTACCACATCTGCTGATGCAATACTTTTTTTTAGTTTTAGTTAAAAAGTGCAAAAAGAGTCGTTGGGGCTCAAGCTACACAGAAGGCCGTTCATTTAAGTTAAAACTTAATTTTTATTAATTCGGAGGGAGGGGATAAAAAAAAAAATCAAGGTACACACGGGGAGTATCTGCGAAACACGTCAGGCCATGACTCCCCATGATTCTTTTTATTCGAATTAATAAAAGTTATGTTTAAACTTAATGGCAATAATCGCACATGTGTATGCCGTTGGTTAACCCACCATGGCGGATCAACGCACAAAGCCTGAGCGAAAGCATACACATGTGCGACTATCGTCCGGTAAGGATGTTCGTTATGCATGTATCTTGTGCTCGAGGTCAGGCATTGTGCGTCCTATCGGACGTGTGTATGGACCTTAATTCTCTGTCCCCTGGCAGATAAGAAAGTGATAAAGCTCTTTACATCACAGTACCTGGATATTTAAACAGGACAAATCCTAAGCAGTTGTCTGTAGTTTGTGTGACTGTATTTATGGGATGATAATGGCCAGACTTGGTATCTATCCGTGACACCATGCAGAGGAATAATATGCTGAGCTCATTCAAACTTTTATGAGGGGTCCCATGGTTTTGATTTACACCCCTGTATATGAATTTGGCTGAAAGAACTGTAATGTCAATATTATCAATTAAACCCATAACCATGTTTGTTCCATATGACTATCCTTTTCACAGAAAGACATGTTTAGTCATGACTGCGGCTCCTTATGGAGCACGTAAGGACAAACTGATTTTCTATTGACATAAATACATAACATTATTTAATACACAATCACGTTTTGGCATCTGGCTTCAATTGCATACGCCTCTTCATGCTACAGACTAGATTCTGGCCAGAACTGGCTTTTCGCATATCCTGGTATCATTTAGATGCTCTGTGCTCCCGGACCCAGGTTTACATCATAAATGTGATTGGGGTGAAGGAATCTAAAACTTATGTATTATAAGAAATAATGCGCCCCTTCACATTATAATATAAGGATATTACGCCATCTCGGAGTTCCCTGCCCTGTAAAAAAGCACTCGGCCTGCGGCTTCGTGCTTCTATATGGTCAGGGAACTCCGAGGTGGCGTAATATCCTTATATTATACTGTAAGGGGCGCATTATCCCTTATATAAAACAAACTGGCTGGCTGGCTGAACTCACGCTTCCAATTCAACTACCACGGTGCTTAATCCAGAAATTCTAGAAATGTTAACAGATAAATAAGATGTATTACGGGGAACTCGTCTGACCTGATGATGGTCCCCAGTGGACTGAAATGCGTAGATGTGATCCAATGAATTGTTACAGTAAATCAAAACAACAATATATATATATTTGGGTCATTGTCTTTCTCAAACTGGGTACACACTTTACAGTCCTTTGTCTTCTGACTGGTCGGCCAGTATTAAAGGAGAACTAAACCCAATTTTATATACTCCAGAATCTGAAAACAACCCCCCTAAAAACAATAAACTATAAAATGGCACTTTAGTAAACTGTTAAAGTAAATCAAAGCCTGTTAAGAACTGGATGAAGTATCTGTGTGTATGTGCAGTGTCAGACCACACCTCCTGACCTCAGTCACATGCTTCCTTGCTTTATCTGTCCTGTAAAAGGATTGGCTAGATATTATTAATAGGTGTGACCAACTGTAACAAGTTTCTGCCATAGCTAAGGACTGAGCATGTGCAGAAGATAATGGCCACTGACCAAATTGTCTGATACTAGAATGCTGAGAAGTAAAGCACAAACCATATGTTATTTAAGTAAATTTCCCAGCGCCCGTATCAAAATGAGAGGTAAGACACAGATTATTGGTTTTATATCGAGGTGTTCTGCCTTCTGGTTCAGTGTTGTTCTGTGGCTTTAGTTTTCCTTTAAGTACTGTCTGTCGTTCATGGCAAAAGTAGCCGCTTCTGACAGATTTCCGCGTCCAACCGCACGGTCCATAGAGGACCGCATGATCGGTCATGATTTTCTGACGCCATCCAAAATTTCGGCGTGTGTGTGTTGGGAGAAAGTTTTACTCTAGTATCTGTCTTTAATGAGCATTGTTGATCTTAACGTTAGTCCAGACTAGATTTTTAGTATTTGCATCTAAAATTCATCCCCTGTACACAATGCTGCTATTCCATCAAGCCAATTCTATAGCGATCCAGCAGTAGAGATTCCTTATAAATGAATGATCTGACACATATTTTGTCACTTAATCACAGAAATCGCAAAAGCTAGACAAGGGAAATAAGCATTGGCGTTTGGTGAGGAAAAGTACCCCAGAACTCATTGTGTTTCCTGTAACCTGAATGCTCCGTGATAGAAGTGAAGGTTCTAAGAACCCGGAACAAGATTACACTGCAGCCATTTGTAATTTCAAGGCATGAAGCCAAGATATGAAGCCTGCCTGGTTACCCGCATGCCCCAGGTCAAGTTGAGACAAAGTGGGTAAGTCAATGTCTGGGATTTTTTTTACAGTTAAAAACCTAGAATTTAGGATTGGGGGGGGGGTCACCTACACTACAGAAATACTGTGTCTTGTCAGTTATCTGCCTGCAACCTCAACTTCTATTTTTACCAGTTTATTACATCCATTGGTAACCAGATATTTAATAATAAGTTATATTCCTTTCTTACCTGCCTCTTCCCTTTGCTCAATGAGTTTTTTGAGCATGTGCAGAGGAGGCAGCAGGTTAACAAGCAGTCAATCATTGGCTGTGATGTCAGTTGTCACAGCTTACTCTGCCAGAATTGGGACAATAATTATCCTTTAATATCGGGTTAGTAATACAGGTAATTAAGTGCAAACTATATCAGTTGGGGTTAGGAATGTGACAATTGACCAGTTTCTTGTTTTAAGGGTGGATATCAACGGAAAAGATGATCCCCAGGCAGCAGGTCAAACTTGATAATAGGAAAAAGTAGCATCACACATGAAGCAAATATACAGTGTTTCAGTGATTCTTTATTGTATGGGGATGTGGCACAACTTGTTTCAGACCAACAGGTCTTTCTTCCGGTGCCACATCTCCATACAATAAAGAATCACTGAAACACTGTATATTTGTTTCCTACTTTTGCATAGTTAAGGGTGGATGTGCCTTTTAATAACGGAGAGTAACTGCTGGTTAGAGAACTATAAGCACTGTTACGAATGTACTCTAGGTGGTCTAACATCGCAGACTAGGAAGGAGATAACAGTGTATGTACTAAGGAGTACTTAGCTGTATCCCAAAAAAAGGGGGGGGGGCAACAAGCAAGTCAGGCCATCCATAGTTTATTGATTGAGACATTTCTTTACAAAGAGTTGCCAGGCTTTAGGTAGACAGGTCTAACTGAATGCTCCCTATTGTCTTTTCTAGGCTTTGTACAACCACAAAAACAATCCCATACACTAGAACATGCCCACACAATGCTTATACATTTTGGTCCTAGGTGGTCCTAGGTGCTCTAGGCCAAAAGAGTCGCCAATGGGTTTAGAAATATCATTATTAGGCTTTGTTGTGAGACTGGGGGAATAATTATAAAGGATAATTATAAAGGAGTGCTATGAGTATCTGGGGGAGCAGGATTCTATTACTTTATTTTATTTCCTTGCACATTTGTTTATAGTACTGTAGTCAATATAAGTGTCACCATTAAAGCCTATTTACACAAGTGCTTGTGACCATGTAGTAAGCCAAAGCTAAGAATTGATTTTTAGGGACCTTGCAGGTTTTTGTTTATTCTTCTTTGTTCTATATTACATCGTATTTTATTATTTATATGAATATTATAGCGGTTATGTGCGGTCTGTTATTCGTACAGTTCTAACACAAGGACATTACACACAATACCAATAAAGGGCCATTCCTGTTGGTATTGAAGGGGTCGTTCCTTTTTTGGCACTGTGTGTACCAGTGAAACAACATCTTCTAATGCTGATGAATGCTTGGGTCAGCATCGGAAACAGTTGTTGCAGCCCAAAAAAGTTCCCCGTCACGTATAGCTCCCTGTATAGGTAGTCGGCTGTGATCTTTAGGGTGTTTGGCAGGCCCAATATACTTTATATAGGGAGAATGTTTGGGACTGTGTGTAGTCACATTTTGACAGACATTGGTCCTGTGTGTACCCGCCTTTACTAAAATGTCCATTCAAATGAAAACAGTGATACAGACAACAGGAGGCACCTATGGATTAAAACTATATTCAAGACCCCAAATCCTTTCATCTACTCCTAATAGTCTTTGAATTACTGCACACAATAAAGGTTGATAATTTGTACATCCTACATTGCTGTCTGCAGTCTTAAATTACCATGAAGTCTGTAATTTCAGTTTACAAACAGGCGCCCAGTAAACCACACAAACTGTATCATGCAGGATCAAAGGGGGATACAGAGAACATTTATAGTAGCAAGAAAAAAGACTTTTGTATTTAATTCTGCATTAAGTGTAAACTTGTCTACCCTTCTTTTCTTTCCGATCTCTGATCAATCACAATTAAAGAACATGAAAGACACTTAGGGGGAGACGCAATATATTCCACTATCGCAACCTACGTGCACTCGTTTCCGCAATGTATTAATCCCTTTGCAACCGTTAAAGGGTATCTCCACTCATAATATTGACTTTTAGGAATCCAGTTCTATTGAAGAACGGGAGGTAAAGGAGCTGTGCCCTACCTTCCGTTCTTCAATAGAACAAACAGGATCCAGGAGAGAAGGTAAGAAACTTGCTCGCTCCCCCGGCACTTAGTCTGACAGGTCCCGACGGACCTTGTCTTCTATGCGCATGCGCGATCTAAGCGCATAGAAGACAAATTACTTTACACTGACTGGTGAACTAGAGGGTTGACCACACACTGACTGGTAAATACAAGATTCTCTAACCAAACAAAGTTGAAAAAATAAGATGCCCTCATGCCCACACAGACTGGTGCATATAAGATGCCCACATGCCCAGCCCACATAGACTGGTACATATACAATGCCCTCCTCGCCAGCCCACACAGACTGATACATATACAATGGTCTTATCCCCAACCAACACAGATTGGAACATATAAAATGCCCCCATGACCAGCTCACATAGACTAAGTTGTAAATAAGATATGCCCAGCACTGTCCACACATACAGAGTAACTTACCCCTTGATGAGTATTGCGGGGCCTGAGTCACTGCATAAAAGGGCTCACTAAAAAGGTGGCAGTTAGTGCGGGTGCACCAGGCATGTGAATTTACCCTCCAAAATAAAGTAATAAGCCCCCCATATTACATTCCACAGAAAAAACCTGTGCATCAGATTCTGTTGTCATCCAGATGGTATAGTAGGAACTGGCTATCCTACCAATGTAAAGCAATGGTGGTTTCTAAACACTGATGGGATACGAGCACTTGGTACTGCATCTGCTAGTTCCCATGAACTAACTATTCCTAGATTAACTTTTCAGTATTTTCCAGGTCTCTGCAAATTGACATGCAACACACTAGAGTTACACACAATGGGAACTTAGTAGTGTTTCTAAGGTTTTACTGGTGGAGTCCAATACAGGAATGCTGTTATTTAAAAGATGGGTGGCAAATGAATGTTGTTCTCATTTCAGTTTACAAGAGTTTTTAAAAAAGTTATAGCCAAGCTTTGGCTTCTTTCCAGCTCATAAAAGCCACCACATAAGATTATTTTCGTCAGAATGCCATCCACAGATCATCTTGCTGGCTCTCCCAGCCCCACGAGTCACTGCCCCTCCGCCTCTCAAAGATGGGAGCTGCAGCAAGCCTGGGCCCGTACACTGGATGTTCCCAGAAACCTCTCCTCTCGGCATAAAAGCCAAATATAACAACAGACTCAAGAGTATAACCCCATCATTCCCAGGCTCCTCGGGAGGTTTGTTTAGGATTCACTGTAGCAATCATAGAAATGTGTTTAAAACAAAAGGGTCGAAAATGAATTAAAAGAACAATGTTAAAATTAAAAAAACTAAAGACTCCAAAATCCAGAATTCTTAATGGGTGACAATGCATACCCTGCATTCAAAACCCATGAACCCCTGTGAATTCTCTGCTTCCCTACTATATCTCACCTCTTCATTGCATGATTATTGCATTTTAATGAACGTCCTTTAGGTTACAGTGAATGAACTGCAGAGGAAAAGGGTAAAAGGAACTGGATACTAAATGTTCTCTTACACAGCCTATGGGGCAGAGGAAATGGGCTTATAACCTACCCCTGTAGTGGATTTCTATGGGAGGAACTGTAATTAAACAGCTGATCACACGTATCTTTACTGCATACACGCAGTTTCTATTAAACAGCCGATCACACGTATCTTTACTGCATACACGCAGTTTCTATTAAACAGCTGATCACACGTATCTTTACTGCACACACGCAGTTTCTTTTAAACAGCTGATCACACGTATCTTTACTGCATACACGCAGTTTCTATTAAACAGCTGATCACACGTATCTTTACTGCACACACGCAGTTTCTTTTAAACAGCCGATCACACGTATCTTTACTGCATACACGCAGTTTCTATTAAACAGCTGATCACACGTATCTTTACTGCACACACGCAGTTTCCATTAAACAGCCGATCACACGTATCTTTACTTGCAATGTTCCTGGCCAGATAATAGTTTGGGAATATGTAGTAATCAGCCAGGCCAGGCTGCCTGGGCATTTTTTGGGAATATTGCACGTAAGTCTAACCAGTGTATGGCTGCCACTAGAGATGTAATAAGGGTTCGAATAGGACCCAGTTTTGAATCGAATCTGAGGGTTTTGTCCTGATGAAAGTTTCGGAACTCCCGAACCCGGATTTTTCGCATTTTAATTTTTTATCGAAAAGTTGAATTTTCAAACGAAAATTTGAAAACGAAACTCAACAGTTTCGAACATCTCTAGCCGCCATTACTGACTCATTCAACCAATCAGTATATGTGTCTGAGCTATTTGGCTGGCCAATCACTGATTGTTTGATGACCATTTTAACTGACCAGTCACGTACCAATTAGCTTTGTTGGCATTGTGGGAACCCATATTTGTCAAAGACCCTTCCTTGCCTATTAATTAGTAATAGTAAAATCACAGGGCCCTGTTATCTTTAAAAAGTTCTCCAGCTGTAGGGAGGTTGTAGATAGAATTGTGTAAAATTTCCCAAAATGATAATATAATATCCTTATAATTTACAGGATACATTATCTTCTCTAGAAACACTATTTAAATTGACAATGGTTCATCCATTTATCCGATATAACTTTTCACACACAAACATCTGATTTTTCCTATCCATCTCTATCACTGCAAATAATGGGCCATAATTATTACTATATAACCTACCCCTGTAGTGGATTTCTATGGGAGGAAGTGTAAGATTATATCCTTATAACTTACCCCTGTAGTGGATTTCTATGGGAGGAACTGTAAGATTATATCCTTATAACTTACCCCTGTAGTGGATTTCTATGGGAGGAACTGTGAGATTATAGCCTTATAACCTACCCCTGTAGGGGATTCCAATGGGAGGAACTGTAAGATTATAGCCTTATAACCTACCCCTGTAGTGGATTTCTATGGGAAGAACTGTAAGATTATATCCTTATAACCTACCCCTGTAGTGGATTTCTATGGGAGGAACTGTAAAATTATAGCCTTATAACCTATCCCTGTAGTGGATTTCTATGGGAGGCACTGTAAGATTATAGCCTTATAACCTACCCCTGTAGTGGATTTCTATGGGAGGAACTGTAAGATTATACCTTATAACCTACCCTGTAGTGGATTTCTATGGGAGGAACTGTAATTATAGCCTTATAACCTACCCCGTAGTGGATTTCTATGGGAGGAACTGTAAGATTATAGCCTTATAACCTACCCCTGTAGTGGATTTCTATGGAGGAACTGTAATTATAGCCTTAATAATCTTACAGTTCCAGAGAATAAGGAAACCTAGAGCCACAAAGGGGTAGGTTATAATAATAATCAACCCTGAACTTAAATTAAGATATTAGAATCACGGAGTTCGTGACCAAATAAAGCAGAGGCGCGGCCGATACCTTTTTATACAGGCACGGAACTCCAAGGTGACTCTAATATCCTTATAATTTACAGTTGGGGGTGCATTATCCTATATATATACTATAATATACTATTTGTGATACCGTGCCTTTAACATTGTTTGCCCGCTATTGTAAATTTTAGATTGTAAATCTATGACAACGGTCCGTGATGGTAGATGTGTGATCGCCCATACATCATCATTGCAGTATTTTCCTACCGCGTGGTATTATATTTACAAACGTTCTTCAGCATTGTATGATCACACTGTACATTTCTGGTGGGTAGAGGAAAGAAAATGTTTGTGGTGTCCTGTTGATCAAATGAAGGGCACCGAGCGGAACAAATCACAGAGACACTTGGAAGCAAAAAGAAATTTGTTTATTCTCTGATTGGACATTGCTTGGTGAAACATCATGCAATCCTTTAACATTCCGTTACAACTCTGGGGCTAATTCCACACAAGGTGTAAAGGTATTAATCTGTAGCACCCAATATAAGGCTGGGTACACCCAGCAGATATTTTTGTGTCGGTAAATTGACCGATCGCATGAACAAATAGTCCCTTCGTGTGTACCCACCTCCTGCAGTAACCCAATAAAAGCTAACATTTGATGGGCTGCTGCAAACTTATAGTATAGACAGCCCTTTGAACCTTTTCTTATATCGGTCTGAGCAAAAATACATTTTAATTATTAATATGTTTCATGTAAATGTGACAAATAGCAGTTTAGTTTGGTTCAGCGCGTCACGTATTAACTTGCTAATTCAGAATGACTCAGTTTAAGTATCAATCTGGTCGTAGAGAGAAACAATAATCAGGCTCCATTTCCTAAAGCTGGCCATACCTTATAGGCGTTAGATTGATTTGCCGTTCATTTGTATGCAATGCGGTCCGTTTTCGGACAGTACGTGATCATTTTTTGTTCCGTTAACAGAATATTGTAGCATGGAACACGAAGCATTGTGACACTTTACCGAATTATATTTTGCAAATCCCCCCCGTGTATACATATGAGTAGTGATGGTTTGGGCACTCACTCCTCAGTCTATAACGTGCCCTGGGTGCTACTCAAGAATGTGTACAACGTGGTAGAGACAAGAGTGCAACACAAAGTGCAACCAGCTGATTTTTATATTTTAGTAAATTTACTAATAGATGTCCCAGGGAGCCATGTGCTGTGTATAGAATAGATATCCCAGAGAGCCATGTGCTGTGTATAGAATAGATGTCCCAGGGAGCCATGTTCTGTGTATAGAATAGATGTCCCGAGAGCCATGTGCTGTTATAAATATATTCCCAGGAGCCATGTGCTCTGTTAGAATAGATATCCCAGGAGCCATGTCTCTGTATAAAAAGGATGTCCCAGAGAGCCATGTGCTGTGTATAGAATAGATGTCCCAGGGAGCCATGTGCTCTGTATAGAATAGATATCCCAGAGAGCCATGTGCTCTGTATAGAATAGATGTCCCAGAGACCATGTGCTGTGTATAGAATAGATGTCCCAGAGAGCCATGTGCTGTGTATAGAACAGATGTCCCAGGGAGCCATGTGCTCTGTATAGAATATGATGTCCCAGGAGCCATGTGCTCTGTATAGAATAGATATCCCAGAGAGCCATGTGCTGTGTATAGAACAGATGTCCCAGGGAGCCATGTGCTGTGTATAGAATAGATGTCCCAGGGAGCCATGTGCTCTGTATAGAATAGATATCCCAGAGAGCCATGTGCTGTGTATAGAACAGATGTCCCAGGGAGCCATGTGCTCTGTATAGATATGTCCAGAGAGCCATGTGCTCTGTATAGAAGATGTCCCAGAGCCATGTGCTCTTGTATAGAATGATGTCCCAGAGAGCCATGTGCTCTGTATAGAATATAGATGTCCCAGGGAGCCATGTGCTGTGTATAGAATAGATGTCCCAGAGAGCCATGTGCTGCTGTATAGAACATGTTCCCGAGGCCATGTGCTCTGTATAGAATAGATGTCCCAGAGAGCCTGTGCTGTGTATAGAATAGATGTCCCAGGGAGCCATGTGCTCTGTATAGAATAGATTCCCAGAGAGCCATGTGCTCTGTATAGAATAGATTTCCAGAGACCATGTGCTGTTATAGACAGATGTCCCAGGGAGCCATGTGCTCTGTATAGAATAGATGTCCCAGAGAGCCATGTGCTCTGTATAGAATAGATATCCCAGAGAGCCATGTGCTGTGTATAGAACAGATGTCCCAGGGAGCCATGTGCTGTGTATAGAATAGATGTCCCAGGGAGCCCGTGCTCCTGTATAGAATGATATCCCAGAGAGCCATGTGCTGTGTATAGAACGGATTTCCCAGGGAGCCATGTGCTCTGTATAGAATAGATGTCCCAAGAGCCATTGCTCTGTATAGACAGAGTGTCCCAGGGAGCCATGTGCTCTGTATAGACATATGTCCCAGAGAGCCATGTGCTGTGTATAGAATAGATGTCCCAGAGCCATTGCTGTGTATGAATAGATGTCCCAGAGAGCCATGTGCTCTGTATGAATAGATATCCCGAGAGCCATGTGCTGTGTATAGAGCCGGGAGTGTCCCAGGGACCATGTGCTAGGGTGTGGTGTATAGAATAGATATCCCAAGAGCCATGTGCGTTTGTTAGAAATAGATGTCCCAGGGAGCCATGTGCTGGTATATAGAATAGATGTCCCAGAGAGCCATGTCTGTGTATAGAATAGATGTCCCAGGGAGCCATGTGCTCTGTATAGAATGATATCCCAGAGAGCCATGTGCTCTGTATGAATAGATGTCCCAAGAGCCATGTGCTTGTGTATAGAACAAGATGTCCCAGGAGACCATGTGCTTGTATAGAACAGATGTCCCAGAGAGCCATGTGCTGTGTATAGAATAGATGTCCCAGAGAGCCATGTGCTGGTAAGTATAGAATGTAGTCCCGAGAGCCATGTGCTCTGTATAGAAAGATGTCCCAGAGAGCCATGTGCTCTGTATAGAAAGATGTCCCAGAGCCGATGTGCTTATGAATAATTCCCAGGGAGCCATGTGCTCTGTATAGAATAGAATGTCCCAGAGAGCCATGTGCTCTGTATAGAATAGATATCCCAAGAGCCATGTGCTCGTATAGATAGTGTCCCGGAGCTTTGCTCGTATATAAATAGATGTCCCAGGGAGCCATGTGCTCTGTATAGAAAAAAAACCCAGATCATCCCAGAGCCATGTGCTCTGTATAGAATAGATGTCCAGGAGCCATGTGCTCTGTATAGAATAGATGTCCCAGAGAGCCATGTGCTCTGTATAGAATAGATGTCCCAGGGAGCCATGTGCTCTGTATAGAATAGATATCCCAGAGAGCCATGTGCTCTGTATAGAACAGATGTCCCAGGGAGCCATGTGCTCTGTATAGAATAGATATCCCAGAGAGCCATGTGCTGTGTATAGACAGATGTCCCAGGGCGCTGTGCATGCTTGTATAATAATTAGAATCCCCAGAGAGCCATGTGCTGTGTATAGAACAGATGTCCCAGGGAGCCATGTTGCTGTGTATATAATAGATATCCGAGAGAGCCATGTGCTGTGTATAGAAATATGTCCCAGGAGCCATGTGCTGTGTAATAATAGAATCCCAGAGAGCCATGTGCTGTGTATAGAATAGATGTGTTCCCAGAGCCATGTGCTGTGTATATAAATATGTCCCAGAAGCCATGTGCTCTGTATAGAATAGAGGTCCCAGGGAGCCATGTGCTGTGTTGAATAGATATCCCAGAGAGCCATGTGCTCTGTATGATAGATGTCCCAAGAGCCATGGCTGTGTATAGAACAGATGTCCAGAGAGCCATGTGCTGTGTATAGAATAATCCCAGAGAGCCATGTGCTCTTGTATAGAATATATGTCCCAGAGAGCCATGTGCTCTGTATAGAACTAGATATCCCAGAGAGCCATGTGCTGTGTTAGAACAGATGTCCCAGAGAGCCATGTGCTGTGTTAAGAATAGATGTCCCAGAGACCATGTGCCTGTATAGAAGATGTCCCAGAGAGCCATGTCCTGTGTATAGAACAGATGTCCCAGAGAGCCATGTGCTCTGTATAGAACGATGTCCCAGGAGCCATGTGCTGTGTATAGAACAGATGTTCCCAAGAGCCATGTGCTGTGTAAAGACAGATGTCCCAAGAGCTGTGCTCTGTATAGAACAGATGTCCCAGGGAGCCAGTGCTCTGTATAGAATGATGTCCCAGAGAGCCATGTGCTCTGATAGAATAGATGTCCCAGAGAGCCATGTGCTGTGTATAGAATAGATATCCCAGAGAGCCATGTGCTCTGTATAGAAAAGATGCCCCGGGAGCCATGTGCTCTGTATAAAATAGATGTCCCAGAGAGCCATGTGCTGTGTATAGATAGATGTCCCAGAGAGCCATGTGCTGTGTATAGAATAGATGTCCCAGAGAGCCTATGCTGCTTGTATAGAATAGATATCCCAGAGAGCCATGTGCTCTGTATAGAATAGATGTCCCAGAGAGCCATGTGCTCTGTATGAAAAGTCCCGAGAGCCATGTGCTGTGTATAGAATAGATGTCCCAGAGAGCCATGTTCCTGTATAGAATAGATATCCCAGAGAGCCATGTGCTCTGTATAGAATAGATTCCCGGAGACATGTGCTCTGTATAGATAGATGTCCCGAGAGCCATGTGCTCTGTAATGAACAGATGTCCCAGAGAGCATGTGCTTGTATAGAATAGATATCCCAGAGAGCCATGTGCTGTTTATAGAAGATATCCCAGAGAGCATGTGCTCTGTATAGAATAGATTGTCCCAGAGAGCCATGTGCTGTGTATAGAAAAATGTCCCCAGAGAGCCATGTGCTCTGTATAGAATAGATGTCCCAGAGAGCCATGTACTGTGTATAGAATAGATGTCCCAGAGAGCCATGTGCTGTGTATAGATAGATATCCCAGAGAGCCATGTGCTCTGTATAGAACAGATGTCCCAGAGTGCCATGTGCTCTGTATAGAATAGATGTCCCAGAGAGCCATGTGCTGTGTATAGAATAGATGTCCCAGAGAGCCATGTGCTGTGTATAGAATAATGTCCAGAGAGCCATGTGCTCTGTATAGAATAGATGTCCCAGAGAGCCATGTGCTGTGTATAGAATAGATGTCCCAGAGAGCCATGTGCTGTGTATAGAATAGATGTCCCAGAGAGCCATGTGCTGTGTATAGAACAGATGTCCCAGAGAGCCATGTGCTGTGTATAGAATAGATATCCCTGAGAGCCATGTGCTCTGTATAGAATAGATGTCCCAGAGAGCCATGTGCTCTGTATAGAATAGGATGTCCCAGAGAGCCATGTGCTGTGTATAGAATAGATGTCCCAGAGAGCCATGTGCTGTAGTAGAATAGATATCCCAGAGAGCCATGTGCTCTGTATAGAACAGATTCCCAGAGAGCCATGTGCTGTGTATAGAACAGATGTCCCAGAGCCCATGTGCTCTGTATAGTAGATGTCCAGAGAGCCATGTGCTGTGTATAGAATAGATGTCCCAGAGAGCCATGTGCTCTGTATAGAATAGATGTCCCTGAGAGCCCATGTGCTCTGTATAGAATAGATGTCCCAGAGACCATGTGCTCTGTAAATATAGATATCCCAGAGGAGCCATGTGCTCTGTAAGATAGAAGTCCCAGGAGCCATGTCTCTGTATAGAATAGATGTCCCGAGACCATGTGCTCTGATAGAATAGATGTCCCAGAGAGCACTGTGCTCTGTATGATAGATGTCCCAGAGAGCCATGTGCTCTGTATAGAATAGATGTCCCAGAGAGCCATGTGCTCTGTATAGAATAGATGTCCCAGAGAGCCATGTGCTCTGTATAGAATAGATGTCCCAAGACATGTGCTCTGTATAATAGATGTCCCAGAGAGCCATGTGCTCGGTATATAATAGATGTCCCAGAGAGCCATGTGCTCTGTATAGAATAGATGTCCCAGAGAGCCATGTGCTCTGTATAGAATAGATGTCCCAGAGAGCCATGTGCTCTGTATATAATAGATGTCCCGGAGAGCCATGTGCTCTGTATAGAATAGATGTCCCGGAGAGCCATGTGCTCTGTATAAATAGTGTCCCGGAGAGCCATGTGCTCTGTATAGAATAGATGTCCCGGAGAGCCATGTGCTCGTATAGAATAGATGTCCGGAGAGCCATGTGCTCTGTATAGAATAGATGTCCCGAGAGCCATGTGCTCTGTTAGAATAGATTCCCAGAGAGCCATGTCCTGTGTATAGAATAGATAGCCCAAGCCATGTGCTCTGTATAGAATAGATGTCCCAGAAGGCCATGTGCTCTGTATAGAATAGATGTCCCAGGAGCCATTGCTCTGTATAGAATAGATGTCCCGAGAGCCATGTGCTCTGTATGAAGAGATGTCCCGGAGAGCCATGTGCTCTGTTATAGAATAGATGTCCCGGGAGCCATGTGCTCTGTATAGAAATAGATGTCCCGGAGACCATGTGCTCTGTATAGAAGATGTCCCGAGAGCCATGTGCTCTGTATAGAATAGATGTCCCGGAGAGCCATGTGCTCTGTATAGAATAGATGTCCCGGAGAGCCATGTGCTGTGTATAGATAGATGTCCCGGAGAGCCATGTGCTCTGTATAGAATGATGTCCCGAGAGCCATGTGCTGTGTATAGATAGATTCCAAGAGCCATGTGCTTGTATAGAATAGATTTCCCAGAGGCCATGTGCTGTTTAATAGAATAGCTGTCCAGAGAGCCATGTGCTCTGTATGAACATGTCCCGAAGCCATGTGCTCGTATAGTAACAGATGTCCCAAGAGAGAGCCATTGCTCTGTAAGAACAGATGTCCCAGAGAAGCCATGTGCTGCTGTAAGAACAGAGTCCCAGAGAGCCTGTGCTCTGTATAGAACAATGTCCCAAGAGCCATGTGCTCTGTATAGACAGAATGTCCCAGAGTGCCATGTGCTCTGTATAGGAACAGATGTCCAGAGAGCCATGTGCTCTGTATAGAACAGATGTCCCAGAGAGCCATGTGCTCTGTATAGAACAGATGTCCCGAGTGCCATGTGCTCTGTATAGAACAGATGTCCCAGAGAGCCATGTGCTCTGTATAGAACAGATGTCCCAGAGAGCCAGGTGGCTCTGTATAGAACAGATGTCCCAGAGAGCCATGTGCTCTGTATAGAACAGATGTCCCAGAGAGCCATGTGCTCTGTATGAACAGATGTCCCAGGACCATGTGCTCTGTATAAAACAATGTCCCAGAGCCATGTGCTCTGATAGAACACAATGTCCCAAGAGCCATGTGCCTGTATAGAACAGATGTCCAGAGAGCCATGTGCTCTGTATAGACACAGATGTCCCAGAGAGCCATGTGCTCTTGTATAGAACAGATGTCCAGAGCCATGTGCTCTGTATAGAACATAATGTCCCAGAGAGCCATGTGCTCTGTATAGAACATATGTCCCAAGAGCATGTGCTCTGTATAGAACAGATGTCCCAGAGAGCCATGTGCTCTGGTATAGAACAGATGTCCCAGAGAGCCATGTGCTCTGTATAGAACAGATGTCCCAGAGAGCCATGTGCTCTGTATAGAACATATGTCCCAGAGAGCCCTGTGCTCTGTATAGAACAGATGTCCCAGAGAGCCATGTGCTCTGTATAGAACAGATGTCCCAGAGAGCCATGTGCTCTGTATAGAACAGATGTCCCAGAGAGCCATGTGCTCTGTAGTAGAACAGATGTCCCAGAGAGCCATGTTGCTTCTGTATAGAACAGATGTCCCAGAGACCATGTGCTCTGTATGAACAGATGTCCCAGAGAGCCATGTGCTCTGTATAGAACAGATGTCCCGAGAGCATGGCTCTTATAGACCAGATGTCCCAGGAGCCCATGTCCGTATAGAACAGATGTCCCAGAGAGCCATGTCTCTGTATAGAACAGATGTCCCCGGGAGCCATGTGCTCTGTATAGAATAGTCCCAGGAGCCATGTGCTCTGTATAGACATGTCCCAGAGAGCCATGTCTCTGTATAGAACAGATGCCCAGAGAGCCATGTCTCTTATACAATGTCCAGAGCCATGTGCTCGTATAGAACAATGTCCCAGAGACCATGTGCTCTGTATAGAACAGATGCCCCGAGAGCCATGTGCTCTGTATAGAACAGATTCCCAGAGAGCATGTGCTCTGTATAGAACAGATGTCCCAGAGAGCCATGTGCTCTGTATAGAACAGATTCCCAGAGAGCCCTGTGCTCTGTATAGACAGAGTCCCAGAGAGCCATGTGCTGTATAGACAGATGCCCCAGGAGCCATTTGCTGTGTAAGAAACAGATGTCCCAGAGAGCCATGTGCTGTGTATAGAATAGATGTCCCAGAGAGCCATGTGCTGTGTATAGAAACAGATGTCCCAAGGCATGTGCTGATAAAAGCATTCCCAGGCCATGTGCTGTGTATAGAATAGATGTCCCAGAGCATGTGCTGTGTATAAATTGTCCAGAGAGCCATGTGCTCTGTATAGAATAATGTCCAGAGAGCAATGTGCTGTGTATAGAATAGATGTCCCAGACAGCCATTCTTTCCAATGAATCACACCTGTGAATAAAATATAGTACAGATTTCTTGATTCTTTGAATTGCTTCCTGTTTACTGACCACATCCATTTAGTAAAACCTTCTGGTACAAGCACATTACACAATTGGTGACCCTGTGAAGAATCACAAAAACCCAAACACACACTCATTTGACATTTGTCAATAACTCTGTTTAACGTCCTTCTTAGTTGTCAACTAGCTCTATTCCCAGAAGTTCGTTACAATGTTCTGCTGTTATTTGTACTTTGTTTTCTCTCGTCGAGCATCATGGAATTTCAACAGTCTTACTGTAGGGATGTCAACCAATTATATGTCTGACCACATATCAGTCACAATGTACAGGAAATCAGGCTAGTTGTTTTATATTTACAATCTGTGTCATACAACATGACTGTTAATGGTATATTTATATAATCCTGGACTTTTACTAACTATGACTGTTATCTGGGTAATAGGACATTATAACATTTGTATTATTATATTATCATATTGTGTGAAGGAACTTTACACTATGACTGTTATCTGGGTAATAGACATTATAACATATGTGTATTATTATATTATCATATTGTTATAAGGACTTACTAACTATGACGTTTATCTGGGTAAGGACATTATAACATATTGTATTATTATATTATCATATTGATGAAGGACTTTACTAACTATGACTGTTATCTGGATTATAGGACATTATAACATATTGTATTATTATATTATTCATATTATAAGGACTTTACTACTATGACTGTTATCTGGATAATAGGACATTATAACATATGTTTATTTATATTTCATATTGCTAAAGGACTTTACTAACTATGACTGTTTTATCTGGAGAATGGCATTATAATATTGTATTTTATATTATCATATGTATGAAGGACGTTACTAAATATGACTGTTATCTGGGTAATGGACATTATAACATATTGTATTATTATATTATCATATTGTGTGAAGGACGTTACTCTATGACTGTTATCTGGGTAATAGGACTTATAACTATTTATTATTATTTATCTATTGTTATAAAGGACTTACTAACTAGGACTTTATCTGGAAATAGGACTTATAACATATTGTATTATCTTTTCATATTGTGTAAGGACTTTACTACTATGACTGTTTCTGGGAAATATGCTGTAACATATTGTATATTATATTATCATATGTAAAAGAACGTTACTACTATACTGTTACTGGGTACTAGGACATTTAATATTGTATTATTATATTATCATATTGTATGAAGACTTATACTACTATGACGTTATCTTGGGTAATAGGACTTGTAACATGTATTATTATATTATATATTGTATGAAGGACTTTACTAACTATGACTGTTATCTGGGTAATAAGACATTGTAACATATTGTATTATTTATATTATCATATTGTGTGAAGGACTTATTACTAACTATGACTGGTTATCTGGGTAATAGGACATTATAACATATTGTATGATTATATTTATCATATTGTATGAAAGACGTTACTAACTATGACTGTTATCTGGGCATAGGACATTATAAACATATGGTATTATTCTATTATCATATGTATGAAGGGACTTTACTAACTATGACTGTTATTCGGGATAATAGGCACATTAATAACATATTGTATTTTACCTATCATATTGTATGAAGGACTTACTAACTATGAATGTTATCTGGTAATAGGACATGTAACATATTGTATTATTATATTATCATATGTACATGAAGGACGTTACTAACTATGACGTTATCTGGGTATTAGGACATTGTAACATATTGTATTATTATATTATCATATTGTATGAAGGACGTTACTATGAC
Source organism: Hymenochirus boettgeri (assembly GCA_019447015.1). Classification (NCBI taxonomy): domain Eukaryota; kingdom Metazoa; phylum Chordata; class Amphibia; order Anura; family Pipidae; genus Hymenochirus; species Hymenochirus boettgeri. The sequence goes on along the minus strand of CM033476.1, from coordinate 74,199,468 downwards.
TGTTATCTGGGAAATAGGACATTATAACATATTGTATTATTATATTATCATATTGTATGAAGGACTTACGAACTATGACTGTTATCTGGGTAATGACATTATAACATATTGTATTATTATATAACCTACCCCTGTAGTGGATTTCTATGGGGAGGAACTGTAAGATTATAGCCTTATAATCTTACAGTTCCAGTAGAATAAGGAAACCTGAAGCCACAAAGGGGTAGGTTATAATAAATAATACACCCTGAACTATAAATTAAAGGGATATTAGAAGTCACCTTGGATTTCTGTGTCCTGTATAAAAGGTACTTGGCCTGCGGCCTTGTGCTTTTATATGGTCACGGAACTCCTCGGTGACTTCTAATATCCTTATAATTTACAGTTGGGGATGCATTATTCACTATATTATACATTCCCCATCTAGCAGTGACAGTCTCATTTGACAACAAAAATCCATTTTCTTGGTGTGGTAACTATGGGAAATTCCTGTGTCTGGTGTTGAGACTTTCCATTGGATATCCACTATTTACAGAGCCTTGTGGCATCTCGCTACAATATTTCCTTCCACTAAAAAAATACATAAAAAAACATCTTCTTGGGGATATTTGCAGGGAGATTCAATAAAAGTTATTACTGTTAAAAAACCAATCAGATATTATTTACCATTTAAAAGCTAACATCTGATTAGTTGGGGCAAAATTTGCACGATTTTTAACGATAAGAAATTTTATTGAATCTCCTTGTTAGTGTTTACCCTCTCCCCAGCTGCACTCAACAGCCACATTTACAACTTAGCAACTCCTTAGCATTCGTCAACATAAAAGAAAGATTGCTTGCTAATAAATAGCTTTTTTGCAGACATTTGTACCTTCCACTCCTGTGTTCTTTCTTCTATTTTTAAACTGGATGCGGAGAAAACAGGAGAAAGCTGCAAGGTAAATGGGGAGATCTGACTAGAGCTGCAGCTGCTCTGGGTAAGATCTCTGTAGTGAGATACGCTAGTAGCTATGTGGCTCTGGGTAAATCTCCTTGCACTAAGTAAAGGTAAATCACACACTAACGATAAATCCCCGATACCGTCAGATCCGTGTGTGTATTGTCTTTCCTGAAAGAGGGGGCTGCTGACGACTATTGCTGTCGGCCTGATGGTCCTTCGGGAAAGACCTAAAATTTCCCTCGGGCATGGCAGTGTCCCTATAGGGGAGTCGGCCGCAGGAGACACACAGTCCAGAGCGTTAGGGAGAAAGACAGAATTCATCTTTCAAACATCTGTACTGTGTGTACCCAGTTTAAGTCCAGCCATGCAGCCTATAGTAACTGGCTTACAGTGGCTGTGAATAGGGCCACAGTGTTTTCAGTAAAATGTTTCCTTGGCTTTTAATGTTATTCTGAAATAACAGTTAACAGGGACAGGGACTGTGGAGTCGAAGTCTAGAATACATAGAAAACTTTCTGAAAGGGCTAGGCCACACTAGCGTGTTTTTGCGCGTTCGTGATTTTTGCTAAAATGGAAATCGCGGGAACGCGAAAATTCATGCGAGAGAAACAGGAGGGAGAGGGGGGGGGGGCTGCACTGGGCATGTGCAAATTCTCCCGGAGGAAAGACAGGCCAGGTGGTTAGTTTTCTGAACTTTGGAGGCATATTACAGGAGAGCCATTTAAAGCTGGGTAAGGTAAGGATTTTACTACACTAGACAGTAGGGCCAGTAGTGGGTTAAATTATAGTTTTGGGGGTGGACATGCCCTTTAAGAGTCAGCAAAAGAAAAACTGTTCCTGCATTCTAGCCACAAACTTCAGTTTGCAAATAAACATCTATAAAATGTCTGTAGAAAACAGGGTGCCGAGTACTAGGTAAAGAATACCTCTTTAACTGTTCAACATTGGAGATAATTGATCATTATTTGCAAAAAAGTGAGAAAGGTTAGAAGTATGGACCTTCCAGACTGGGGTAACCTTGACGTGGTTGGAAGGCTTTGTTCTTTTAATGTACACTACATATAGACAAACATCTATAGACAAATGTCTAATCTATCTAAAAACTGCTAAAGATTTGTACACACGTAAGATTTTCTACAGACCTCCGTGCCCCGCCCAACCCCCGATCATGACAAACACCTGTGCCGAACGGCTGTTTCGGCAGATAGTCGCGCGTGTGTATGCGTTCGGTCGGGGGTTGTATGTGTGGACCTTTAGCCCGTTCTTTCAACTTGAGATGACAAAATGAATGGGACAAATTGGATTATCTCAAGATAAGAACTGCTGCTTGTACAATGCGGTCCTATGTATGGTACACACTGTTAGATCATTTCTCCTGACTTCGGCACTTCCAACCAGTCAGACAGGAGGAAGGACTGTTGGTCACAGCAATAGTGGCTGTGTGCATAGAGCGCTACACGATCGGCCGTGGTTTTCAGACATGTCCGATCCTCCAATTCGGACCAACTGACGGTCAGTAGCGGAAACCCATGTGATTATTTTGGTCCGATCGACTGGTACACTGAACTATCGGTCGATCATCCCGAAATATTGCATGGTGTGTACACCGCTTTAAGGCATTAGATAGATTAGACTTTTGTCTATAGACAAAGATCTAATCTCTAATCTATCTAATGTGTGCCTAGTGTATGGCCTGCTTTAGTTACAAAATCTACTTACATGTATATAAATGCATTTTACTAAAGTATCTTACAATGTATAGGTGTTCTGGAGAGAAATGGATTAAAAAAATTACGTTTAGTCATCTTTTGAAGCTATTTGAAGATAGTGACCACTTTTGGGAGAAAACCAAAGAACTATTGGCTAAGAAGTTGATGCTCTAATCCAATTTCCTTTATTATGAATGTCTGTAAAAGAACATTTTAATTAACTATTATTTCATTTGATAGATTTTTGACGACCCCAACTCCTAGTAGCAAGTAATTGTTTCCCAGTACCAGATGCAGTGTCGCCAAATATTCATTGTGTCCGATTGGGATGGGTTTGGGGGGGGGGGGGTCCATTCTTTGGATGCCAGGTCCATTCTTTGGATGGGATTCCAGTCTGTCCTCAGGAATTTTGTCCCTGCAGTCAGGACAATCCCATCCAAATAGGGATGCCAAGCAACCCTAGCTAGATGTTACTTGTGCTATTTGCACCATGCATATGTGCCAGCCAAATCCCGTTAACCCTATAAAATCAAATGCAATCCAAAAATAATTTGATTTTAACACGTATTTTTAGAATTTAGTATGCACCTACAGCACATATAGAGCATCTAAAAAGCAATGTAAGTACATTGTGATACAGTGCACTCCAAGAATGGCTGCACGGTTGCATTGCAAAGAACATTGAACTGTAGCGCCATCTTGTGTATTAATCAAGTATTGTCTATCATCATCTAATTAAAAATAACTTCATAAGAAAAATAGGTAATTTATGCCCTGCATTTTTATAATTGTTCCTTCTACAAATAGCAAGAGATTTTAATAAAGATTCCTGTTTTTATTATCAGTATTAGGAAGGTTTGCTGAGAGCCTACCAAGTACATAACGTATGTGTAAACCATTGGAAAGGTACCAGTCTTAGCAAATAGCGCCAGATGGCCACGGCTAGAGCTGGCAAGATATTATCTAAAGAGGGAGATAAATATCATTATCCCTCATTTGGAATATGTAATGCGGTTTTGAAATTCCATATTTAAAAGGAACAGCTTGGAAATAGAAAACGTTCAGAGAAGGGCAACTAAATTAATGAGGGGAACATAGTAACATAGTAATTAAGGTTGAATAAAGACATACGTCCATCAAGTCCAACCTATTCACCCTCTTTTTTTTTTTTTTACCCTACCTAACAGTTGATCCAGAGGAAGGCAAAAAACCCAGCTAAAAAGGGGGAAAAAAATCCTTCCTGACTCCAAACTGCAATCGGAAAGTATCCCTGGATCAACCAGATCTATATTCATTAATACCAGTAATTCTCAATATTTTTTAGTTTTAGAAACTTATCCAGGCCTTTTTTAAAGCTATTCAATGAACTTGCCATTACCACAACTGCTGGAAGACAGTTCCACAGTTTCACCGTTCTCACTGTAAAGAAACCTTTCCTAACCTGAAGATAAAACTTCTTTTCTTCCAACCTTAGAGGATGTCCACGTGTCCTCCGATATGACCTATTAGTAAACAATGCACCAGAGAGTTCATTGTATGGCCCATTAATATATTTGTATAAGGTTATCATGTCCCCACGCAAACGTCGCTCCAATGTAAACAGCCCTAACTTGTCTAATCTGCCTGCATATTCAAGCCCCTCCATTCCCCTTATTAATTTAGTTGCCCTTCTATGAACGGGGGGCTTTAACAATACAAACAGATTAGACAAGTTAGGGTTTTTACACTGGAGAAGAAGCACTTGCATGAGAATACAATCACTTTATACAAATATAATATTTGGCATTTTAATAATCTTTCTGGTCCATTGTTCACTAATAGGTAATTTGACATGGACAGGATACGTGGACATGCTTTAAGATTAAAGGGCATGTCCACCCCCAAAATTATAATTTAACCCACTACTGGCCCCACTCTGTAGTGTAATAAAATCCTTACCATACATCCCTGCTCCAAATGGCTGCCCTGCTATGCCCCTTCAAAGTCCCAAAAACTGGCCACCAGGGGCCTGGCAGACTCCCGTTTTGCTCTCCCTCCCCCTAGCATAAATCCCATTTGATATAGTGTAGGGCTTCCTCCCCCAGCCCCAACCGCTATATTCCTTTTTACAGGAACTCCCCTGAACTCTACTTACCTTACTTCTCTTCTCCGGCGTTCTCCACTGCCGGCAGCCATGTCCGTGATTGGCTGACTCTCAGCAAATCACGGACGCGGCTGCCGGTCCGGACCATGCTTGCAGTTTCATGCAAGCAGAGGGCCGGGACAGTACGCTGGACGAAAGAGGGAAGGTAAGTATAGATCGGTGGAGTTTCTGTAAAAAGGAATATAGCGATGGGGTTGGGGGAGGAAGTCCTACACTATATCAAAATATATCAAAAGGGGTGGACATGCCCTTTAAAAGAAAATAATTTTTTATCTCTAGGTTAGGAACTGTTTTTTTTTTTTTTATTACAGAGAAAATGGTAAAACTGAAAATCCAATAGATGTGGAAATGGCAGGTTCATTTTAAGGGAGGGCTAGATAAGTTTCTATAATTCCAAAACATTGAAAGTATATATATATATATATATATATATATATATATTTATATATATATATATATATATATATATACACTACACATGCTATATACTAGCAGAGTACCCGGCGTTTCCCAGTTTTTCTAAAGATCCAGCCCGAACCTGCATCCCAAATTCAACAGACCTGCACCTGCAGCTTTCTAACCTGACCCACTCAAAGTTTACTGCAAATCTGGTAAACTTCAGGGTGCCCGATACAATGCAAGATTGGAGGGCAGATCTCATCCCCAGTTAACTTACCTCACGAAATTTGGGGGATATTGCAAAATGTCCAAATTTGGGGGCAAAAAATGTTGGTATTCTCCCTAAAAAATAAATTAATGGGAGGTGTTGCACCCCATTGCTAAAGGGGAAGTTGATATGATAAGCTTTAAAGATAAAGGGAAAGTTAAAATAATATAATTTAAAGCGTATCACATCAACTACCCCTTTAAGGAATTAGCTTATCACTCCAACTTCCCCTTTAAAGTGTATCACACCAACTAATGCAGATAACATCACCTACCCCTTTAACACGTATCACGCCAACTTTCCCTTTAAGGCATATTACACCAACTACCCCTTTAAGGCGTATCACACCACCTTCCCCTTTAAGGCGTATCACACCAACTTCCCAATTAAGGCGTTTCCCACCAACTTCCCATTTAAGGTGTATCCCACCAACTTTCCCGTTAACACATATCGCACCAACTTCTTCTTTAGCATAGTGAGTATCGCATCAATTTCCTCTTTAGCGCGTATCGCATCCACTCCCCGTTTAGCGCATATCACATCAACTTCCCCTTTAGCGTCTATTGCAACAACTTCCCCTTAAGCACGTATCACATCAACTTCCCCTTTGGTGCGTATCGCATCAACTTCCCCTTTAGCGCGTATTGCATAATCTCCCCCTTTAGCACGTTTATCACACCAACTTTCCCTTTAACATATATCACACCATCTTCCTCTTTAAGGCATATCGCACCAACTTCCTCTTTAGTGTGTATCGCACCAACTTTTCCTTTAGCATAGCGAGTATCGCATCAACTTCCCTTTTAGCGAGTATGGCATCAATTTCCCCTTTAGTGAGTATCGCATCAACTTCCCTTTTAGCGAGTATGGCATCAATTTCCCCTTTAGTGAGTATCGCATCAACTTCCCTTTTAGCGAGTATCGCATCAATTTCCCCTTTAGCGTGTATCGCATCAACTTCCCTTTTAGCGAGTATCGCATCAATTTCCGCTTTAGCGTGTATCGCATCAACTTCCCTTTTAGCGAGTATGGCATCAATTTCCCCTTTAGTGAGTATCGCATCAACTCCCCCTTTAGCGTGTATCGCATCAACTTCCTCTTTAGCGCGTATCAAATCAACTTCCCCTTTAGCACGTATTATATCAACTTCCCCTTTAGCGCATATCGCATCAACTTCCCCTTTAACAATGGGTTAAGACATCTGATATTAATTTATTTTTTACTGCTATCGATCAAATTGAATTATTGACACACAATGTCCCCCAGAAAACACAATTTTCTTGCAAAAATGACCCATGGAAAGGAAAGGTGAGTGAAAAGAGTGCATACGTGGCCTTTAATACTGAGGTTTCATTAGTTTGTGGGGAAAAGAGACACAAGGTGTTAAGTAAAATGAACCCCTTACAGTGCAGTTGTATTGCAGTGTGGCAGTTATATAGAGGATTGTTCCTCTATAATTTGAGTAATTGTTCCTCTATATAACTGTTTTTATTCTGTTCTTATAGTCTCCTGATTTTACAGCTTTTAGGTCCCATTGGAATTCTATAACATACAGATTATTTATCATGTAGTTTTATAGCAGTATACATTGACTTTTCTTTAGTTTGCAGGTTTTTGTATAATATATATATATTTGTATAGCGATGATAACTGTAGTATTATATATTTTTAACTGTAACTTATTAGTCCCTGATCGGCTGTTGCCATCAGAAACCGATAGAGGGTGTTTTACACACTGGTGGGTGTAAGATGGCTGCACTAGTTATCGTATTGTATCATAAGACATAGGGGTGTATACGGGGGGGTGTCGGGGGAGGAAACTTACCCATGTTTGTGTGTGTACACAAGATGGCGCATCCTGACGACGACCACGTGTATGGTTGAAATGTGTGAGATTACCGCAACAAGTCCAAGCGAGTGCTCTGCTTTTACATATCTATGATTTTACTTGGATGCACCCTGGCTGCCTATGTAAGAAAGACGAGTGTGAGTGCAACTATTGGTGATATATATATATACATATATAAACAAAATAGCAGGTTCAACGCACTCTCAGGACTTATTCTTCCAAATACTTTATTTAATACATCACAGTGCAGGCAACGTTTCGGTACCTTTCTAGGTGCCTTTTTCAACCCAAATACTTTTTCAAGGTTATTTGGCTTGAAAAGGGAACTAGAAAGGTACCGAAACATTGTCTGCACTGTGATGTATTACCGTATATAATCAAATATAAGTCAAGTTTTTTAGGCTTTAAAATAACTTTTTTTTTTCTTTTGCAGAGGAATGATTTTTTTAACACAGCTCCACCTACTGTTTACTATCCGCAATTGCAAATTAGGATTTGACCCGAGTATAAGCCGAGGTTAGGCCTGAAAATTACAGGAGCTGATCTGCCTTTACACCCCTTCCTGCTTCCTGTAGTCTGGCTGATGGACTCACTTAGCACTGTCACTGCTCATCTGGATGCTGGAATATGATGGGTCTTCTCAGTTTGGAGCAAAATGGCTGCTAATTCAATGCAATTAACAGCTGGAAACTACAACTCTCAGGTGACAATTAACTATTGGGGTAAGAATGCCCTTTATTATATGGGGTCAGAGGGCCCTTTACTATATGGGGGAGAATTGTAAATGATGGTAAGCTTAATTAAAAGTTTATTGAACATTGCCACTCCACGTTTAGAAACTACAATTCCTAGCAACCAAAGCATGCTCGGAGTTGTAATTTCCAAACATCTGGAGTGCCAAGGAATGGCACGTATGGGAATTCTGCTGTCAATTTAAAGGGCAACTTAAGCCACAAAACAGAATCAGAAGGAAGTAGTGGTCAGAATTTCTACCCTCGACTTACTTGAGTCAATCAGTTTTTACTAATTTTTCAGGTAAAAATAGGTACCTCGACTTATACTCGGATCGACATATACTCGAGTATATACGATAAAGTATTTGGAAGAATAAGTCCTGAGAGTGCGTTGAACCTGCTATTTTGTTTCTACTATTTTTGATATTTCAACAGCACACAGGCTCTCAAAGAGGGTGGTGGACTGAGTGCCTGCACACACACACACATTACACAAGACTCCAGCACTCAACTACACACAACCATATACGCAAGCAATGAAGGGTAGATATCTGCACTAAAGTTACCATGGGATCAATACAGAGTGTTCCTGTTGCATTACCATGGAACCAATACAAAGTGTTTCTGTTCCATTACCATAGGATCAATACAAAAAAAACGTAAAATGTTACGTTACATTGTACGGCAATTCAGAGCTTATTGCCGCACAATCTCCCTTTACGGTATCTTCGCGTCACGTGTTTAAACGCTCAGTTCCGATTGGTTTCTATAACTATGTCCCGCGGTAGGCGGACTGGCAAGATGCGTCGTGATCATTGATTCGTCGGTCCTCCATTATCCTTCACCTGATTGGACGATGGCTACATCACCACGAAAAAGGGGCAATCTGATTGGTCAGAGGTAATCTGGCCGATGTAGGGGGGCGCTACTTGCTGCGTTTTTCGTTGTCGGTAAAAGGTGATGTCATCATAGCCCGCAGGTAGGTACGTTTGAGTCTAGTGTGTTGGGGACAGGGTCGGAAGGGTCTTTGCGGTCACTCGAGCGTCTGTGGGTCTCCTGGGATGGGGGCGGGACTCACTACAGGAACTTCCGGGGAGGGAGGAAGTGGTTTTGGTGTAAACAGGATGAGAGGCTGCAAGAGCTGACAATCTAGAAGCCAGGGGACTACATCTCCCATGACCCTCGCTTTATTGGATTGTAAATCGTGTCAGGAGCGTTCGATTCCATAGAACATTTTTTTTTATCAGCCGAACCATGTACATCCCTCTGCTGCCCGGGAAATTCCATTTATCCCAAAGTTTCTCATGTGGTTAATCAGTTACATCTCCCAACGTCTCCAATTGGTGATGAGGAGCTGCGAGCGAGCTCTGGCATGCGCATAATTCAAAGTTGCTGTGGAAGAAAAGGCGTAGACACCCTTTCTCGAGGTAACGATCCACCATAGCAGTGCATTGGGTATTGAGGCTTCCAAGGTTCCAGGGGTACCTAGCTAATGGATATTGAGAGTTAAAGGGGAAGTTCAGTGCAAATACATATGCTTTTCAGAAAAAAAGAGCAGTATTTTGTTCATCCCAATGACCTTAATCTGCCACTTCAGCATTTTGCCTGTGTATAAATAAATGCAACTGAAATACTGACTTCCTGTGTGCAGGACCCCTAGTAGAGACCGTTATGGTATTGCTCTTGACCCAGCGCCTGGGTTGATTCAGTTGCTCAGTAGAGATCTGAGCATCTTTGACCCATCCAACAGTCAATCATAAGAAATTACTATTAGGAACATTCCAAGAATGTGGTGCATCCTGGGAAGAAGAAGGACCGTTAGAACCTGAAATGTCAGCTCACTAATGTCAACAGCAGGGAACAGCAAAGGGTATGAAATCAACTGATTTTTCAAAATGGGAGAGAATATGTAGAATAACCTAGAAGGCATTACACAAACAAACATGACAAATATTGATAATTTCCACTGAACTGTCCCTTTAAAGGGACAGAAAAAATGACTTTGCCTCATCTTAAGCTATAATTGAATACATGTAAGTAGCACTTACTCTGATTTGTGTGTGTTGCTACATGCCTTCAATCCAGCACACAATTTGTTTGGGAGCAGTACCCCCCCCCTCCCTCTTTTAACCACTCTCACTTCCATCTGACCTGACTTTTTTCCCACAAACCAACTGTCAAGCCTGCACACAGCATTCCATCTGTCAAAATCCTTACCATAAATCCCTGCTCCAAATGGCTGCCCTGCAATGTCCCTGTAAAGTGCCAAAAAGTAAAGACCGGGAGCCTGCCCGTGTCCCATAATGTGTCTTCCCTATCTCTCCTCCTGGAGAAGTTTGCCATGCGCACTGAAGCCCTCCCTCTCCCTTCTGTTTCTCTCTGCCTCCCCCTATCTCCAAATCCCTTTTATGTAGTGTAGGGCTCCCTCCCCCAACCCCAACCTCTCTATTATTTTGTACTTACCTTACCTCTTTCCCCTGGCGTTCTACACTGTCGGCAGCCGTGTCAGTGATTGGCATGCAAGCAGAGGACCGAGACTGAACGCTGCGGGAAAGAGGTAAGGTAAGTACAGATCGGGGGAGATTTTTTACAAAATAATAGAGCGGTTGGGGCTGGGGGAGGGAGCCCTACACTACAGAAAATATTTGTAAAAATGGGTGGACATTCCCTTTTAAGGTCTTTTAACTGAGCACGGTGTAGTTAAGATCACAGCTTACTGACAAAGGTCTGACTTACTGTATGATCTATCCATACAGATCCCCTGTATAAGTACTGAATGGGCTATGCTAAATCCCAGGATGTGAGTGAACACCCATTTCACCTTTTTTTCTCCCTTGTTTATTGTTTCCCTGTCATTTGTAAATAGTAGATTTTATCGCCCCCCCCCATTCTAATCCATGATTGTTACAAAGTGACAGACAGAATCTGCAAGAAGGGACATTTTGGGGTATTTTCGAACAACCGCAAGGCTGATGCTGAACATTCGAAAAACTAGCTACACACAGTAATGAGGAATGGACGATAACCTATCATCCCTTTCTCGATACTGTGTGTACCCAGCTTAACTTCATCATATAGTAAAAAGTCATCTCCCACTGGATTTCAGTGAGATCACATTCTAACCAGTCAGTGTATCAGCATTAAAGGGCAACTGTGGTCTCCATACAAGTTAGTGTTAAATGAAAGCCTGCAGTATTTCCTTTATAATGAGCCAACAATCACATCTCTGGCTTCATCCTGTGAGAAATTATATTGAGGTGAATGTTCAAACTTCCTGCTTCCAGTAGGTCGAGTGACATCCCCAGACTTCTGCTAGCCCCTCTGCCCCGGGTGAGAAGCATGCTCAGTAAAGACTTAATGCTGGGGAAAACAGGAAGTACCTGGGGGGGAAATTGACAGTTGAGAATGAGAGCCTATTCATGCAGACAGGCTGGTCACATGACTTCAAGCTGGTCTCATGGCTGAAAACAGGAAGAGTTCAAGCAGGAAGTAATATTGCTGAACCTTTCCAGCAATAACTTCTCGTGAATTTTATTTAGAGATGTGATTTAGGTTTTATTCTGAAGGTAAGATGGAAGGCATTTTATATAATCCTTACTAGTTTGGAAGAATTGGAGACCACAGTTACCCTTTAATGTGGATCCAAATTAATCTGCTCTGAAGGTTTGATTCACCTTTAAGCTAGGTACACACCTGAAAGATGACAGAATTTGCAAGAGTGCACAGCATAAGGAGAACGCTCTGGACTCAGTGTTCCCTCGGCTGCGTCCCACAATTTTCAAGGTACACATAGTACCAATAAAGCCTTGATACCATAGGATCCGACGGTATCGGGGCTTTATCGGTACTGTGTGTACCCAGCTTAAAGGGACACTAAACTCCCATAATTCGAAAAACCAACTATTTGCCATTCGTTTCTATTATTCACAGGGAGGTGTGAACGCTTATTCTCACCTCCCTGTGAATAATAGTACGCTCGGGCGACCTGGAACTTACCTTCGCTCCGCTCGCAGCTGCTCCTTCACTGACAGCCGCTCTGTCCCGACCACGTGCCCTATCTTAGGCGCATGTGCGCCAATACAAAAGATAGGGCGCGCGATCGGGAGAGAACAGCTGTTCAGTTAAGAAGTGGCTGCGAGCGGAGCAAAGGTAAGTTCCAGGTCCCCCGAGTGTACTATTATTCACAGGGAGGTGAGAATAAGCGTTCTCACCTCCCTGTGAATAATAGAAACGAATGGCAAATAGTCGTTTTTATCGGTTTAGTGTTACTTTAATATTGTGAAGGTTTTATTTACTTTGAGATAGATGCACTATTGAGAAATGCATTGCACAGAGCTGTGCTAAGATCAGATTCACTTCATTATCCTCCCTCTGCAGCTCTGTACTATGCTGTTTGTATAACTATTAAATCACAGTTTTAGCCAAAGGTTAAGATTTTGTGTTCCCCCTTTAAATTTTTAGATGCAATGAAATATAAAATATTTGCCAGGATTTTTTTTTTTAAACTTAATATAGTTAATTTCTCAGGCTGGTGCACTCGGTCCAATCAGTTGGCCCAATGGACCACCCAGACCAATTGTCAGCTGGGAGGAAACTTTTTTTTTTAAGGTAAAAACAATTAGTCTAAAATTATCAGACATGCCAGTAAATAAGGAGCAATCCTGTGGTCTTCAGTGGACCACTGAAACATTGGTGTTGCCAGTTTCATTTCCGTCCAACAGATTACTGATCCGTAACTTGTTGTCTTACTTGTACCGGCGCTTAGACCTTCCTAAAGGAAAATAAAATAAAAACATTCTAGCCATTTTATTTGTTTCCAGCCAATGACAGTGTGTGCTGTTTTCCAGATGCCTGCCCCATTGTTAAATTTTGTGTTGGTTAAATTTAGTGTGCACAGGCCCTCCCATATGGACAAAAACACCTACCAATGATAAATGTACAGTATAACTAGCAAATACAGTGTGATATCTCATTAGCCAAGTCTGTATGTGAGCACCAATTGTATTGCCATTACATTATTTATGTCCAGAAATTGGTCGTTTCTTTATTAAAAGTTAATACAGTAGCAAAGGTAAACTAACCAACGCACAATAATCGCAAGAAGCAAATTTAAGAGCCAGGAATGTTACACAATCATTCTGACTGTGCAAAGTTATTCAAAGTAAAGCAATGTTTTCTAGTGATCTGCTTTACATTACTTTGTATAAATATGTTTTGTTTTTTCAGTTCAGTATGACAGCAACAGCTGCTGTGAGTCCAAGCGAATATCTACAACCAGCTGCCTCTGCTGGGCAGGTGAGTTAATTAAATGGTTTTGTGGTTATTAATTTGGCTTGACAAAGCCAAATTACTGTTCTTTCTATTTCTTCTTTTTCTTCTTCCGTTTTATTCTTCTGCTTTTTTGGACCGTATCTCCTCCCACAGTTTTTGACCTAGAGACATGAAATTCGGAACAGACGTGCGGGGCATATAGGAGAAGTGTGCTATCTTCTAGCTAAGGAATCCGCGAAAGCGTTACGGCGTTATCGGTGAATTTCCAGACATTTTTTCCCATAGACTATAATGGTAACAATCCTCAAATGTGGATATTTCAAAACCGTTTTTTTCATGGTCATAAATACAAATGGTGATACCCCCAACCCCCCACACAGACCCAGGTACACCCACCTACTGACCTAACTTTCCATTCCCATAGAAGCCATACTTAAAGGGTAACTAAAGTCAAAAAAACAAATTTAGATTTATCCTCAAAAAAAGATAGTTTTATGGTTATAAACACAAAAAAGACATACCCCCTCAACCAGACCCAGGTACACACACCTACTGATTTACTTATCCATTACTGTGGCAGCCATACTTAAAGGGTAACTAAAGTAAAAAAAAAATAATTTTGATTAATAATAAAAAAGGTTTGTTTTTTTAACCCCCATGTGGCACAGTTACATACACCTACTGACCTACCCCTCCATTAATTTTGCAGCCATACCTAAAGGGTAACGAAAGTCAAAAAAACAAATTTTGACCAATCATCAAAAAAGTTTGTTTTTTAACCCCCAACCGGACACCGGTACACACACCTACTGATCTACTTATCCATTACTGTGGCAGCCATACCTAAAGGGTAACTAAATTTAAAAAAAAATTGACCAATGATCAAAAAAGTTTGTTTTTGTAACCCCCAACCAGACACAGGTACACACACCTACTGGTCTACTTATCCATTACTGTGGCAGCCATACTTAAAGGGTAACTAAAGTCAAAAAAATAATTTTGACCAATCATCAAAAAGATACAGAGAGATTCAATAAAAGTTCTTATCATTGAAAATGGTGCTAATTTTGCCCTAACCAATCAGATGTTAGCTTTCTGATTGATTGGATCAAAATTAGCACCACTTTTTGCTGGGTACACACAAGTTTTTTTTGTCCCAAACAAGCGTTCACTACAAACTCATCATTCCCATTATTGAATTTTAAAATCTGCAGCAAACACACATATTCCCTTTCAAAATGCAGCCCTTCAAGCCAAATTCAAAGTTTATACTTAAACTTTCCCTTTCTAGTTGTATTGTGAAACTCATGGCTCCTGGATCTGCATTTTAAAGGTAATTTAGAAGTGTAGAAATAGCTGTGCACCCCATAATAAAAATCCATACTTACCTTCCCCCCTCCCCAAACCATTGATTGTTATAATTACTCATCTCCTCATGGTCCCTGAATACTTGCCTTTCCCTGCTGTATTTCTCTTTTCCGGTCCCCACCTCATTGATAAGTTTAGAGAAGGTGCACCCATTCAAGTAAGCACCTCTCTGGCACAACAATAAATACCCAGAACAAGCATCATTCAGTAATGTCTGGGAAAGAAAGGGTGTTCTGTTCTTTTCTCAAATTGTACAAAATAATACTTAAAAAAATTTGCTGAAATACAGCAGCAACGACAGCTCCCTAATACATTTATTTTTAGATCTCTTCAACTTTGTCATTGCTTAAACACTGAATTTCAAGGCCTGCAAATCCTTATCTGTAATCATCCTATTATACAAATCATAAAAATGATGGGGAAAGACGATTGGTATCTCTTATATCTAAATATTTAATAGACCTTACAGCAACCTCAGAATCAGCCAATGTTTTATCCAAATGGACAAAATTTATTCCCACATTAACAATGGGAAACTGGAGTGAATTAGTGGAATCACATGTAAGAACATCCCAACCTTTTCTTCCTTCCCCCCCCTTTCCCTTTCTATACCCTTGTTCTATCCCCCATATACAGCCCTGTATAACAAACAACAAATGTTAAATTGCAAATTTTGATTTTATTAGCATTTGTATAAAGTACAACATTTACATTTGTGTAATTGCTCTCTTCAATAATCCTTAAGTTTAAAATAAAGTTTAGAGAAGGTATGCAGGACAGTGGAGGCGGAGCCTAATGTAGAGTCTTCAGGGGCCGCGGGAAGGTGAGTAACTATAACAATTTTGCAGTGGGGTGGGAAAGGTAAGCATGGCATTTTAATATGGGAGTTGACATGCCCTTTAATGTTTTTTCAGTTTGGCAGTGAAGATGGTTCTACAAATTTTCTTTTTTTTTTTTAACTAGCAGAACCTGCCATAGATTCATGCTGTAGAATAATTGTATGTGTGACCCACAAAGAAATCATTTTATATAATTTTCTAATGCAGGATACACAGCCTTCTCCTCTGGCTCTCCTTGCAGCTACATGCAGTAAGATTGGGCCCCCAGCAGTGGAATCTACTGTGACTTCTGCACCGCCCCCTCGACCTGCACGTAAAAGATTGGTACCTATTAAACCAGCCCCAGTACCTCTGAGTCCAGGCAAGGCTGGTATAGGGCTATTTTCTCCAGGTAAAGGAAACATTATCCAGCTACAAAGCCCCCAGTTAAACACGGTGGGTCCAGGGGGTGGGCAGCTCATCTTCACAATCCAGAACCCAGCTGGCAAGATTGGACGATACCAGACTTTACAGAACCCAAACCAGACACTTTCAAACAACTTTGGTAATCAAATTCAGCTTTTTAGTGACAGTGGGACTACCCTGCTTGCCCCCTCAACCACCACTTCAAAGCATGTGCCAATCAAACCTGCACCACCTCAAGCTGGCTCGACCCTGGTTAAGATGCCTAGCAATGCTGGAACTGGCCTCACTCTTGCACTTCCTCTCAGTAATCTCCCTGACTCAACCATTGAATCTGGTACTCATCTCCTCTCAGGAAAGCAAAGCAAAAAGCTGCGCAAGAAGCCATCCCCTTTAGGACCAGCTCCTGGTTCCCCATCCCAGGATCAGATGGAGACTGTGTTGATTGAGACAACAGCAGAGAACATCCTACAGGCAGGTAACAACCTGTTGATTGTACAGAGCCCTGGTACAGGTCAACATGCTGTTCTGCAAGTGATGCAGCCTAAGAATGATACTCAACTGGTGCAGATCCCCCAGCAAGCTCTGAGAGTAGTACAAGCAGCATCTGCAACGCTACCCACCGTACCACAGAAACCAGTACAGAGTCCAGAGTGTACTCCCACACAGGTACACAGACAACCCCCACCCCTGCTACTCTGTCTGTTCTCTCTTCCCCCTTCTTTTTAAACCTGTTACTTATTTCTATTGTTTCTTTGTGATCTGTTCAGATTAACGGAATACTCAGATTTGGATTCTGGCTTAAACCATAACTTCTTCTTTCACAGTTATACTTCCGAACAGCTTCAGGAGAATTACAGGCTGTAATGATGCAGGAAGCGCCATCTGCCCCACAGCCTTGTTCGTCTGGTACTGGACCTTTGGCAACCCAGCCTGTGACCCCTACCAAGAAAAATCCAACACGCAAAGAGAGGTGTCTACCCAAAATTGCTCCTGCAGGGGGTCTCTTAAACCTTAATTCTACACAGTTGGCAGCTTCCAACCAGGGCATACAGACCATTAATATCAATGGGATGCCAGTGCAAATGCCCGTCACAATAACAAACACCCAAGGTATGTAAAAATTTGTAGCAGGTCAACAAATATGTATTAACATTGTTTTAAAGTTTTAAATACTGGTTTAGCATTGCCCAATGCCGTAGACTGCAGCTGGATCACTGAACGGTATACTGGCAAGATAAAATAATGGCACAATCAAGAGCAGTGTAACTCTTTACAAGCCTTGCTCTGATATCAGTGTGAATACTAGAAACGTGGCTTCTTCCTCACAGGGGGTCCACTTTGGTACTTTTACAGCCAATTTGGACCCAGTTGAAATACTGTAAGTTATCTTGAACAAAGCATAAGTAGTTTACTACTGCTGGTGTTTGTCTCCATATTTTATTCTGGGCAGAATAATCTGGTTTACATATGTAACCATAAAAACAGGACAATATGCATACTCCTAATGCAGGACATTTAGATCTGCCTTTAAATCCTTTAGACTGGGATACAAGTCTTGTGTGTGGAAAGTCATAGATCAGCTTACACTGTTTGCTATACTCAAATAGTCTATGAAATCTTTTCAATAAAAATGTGTTAAAAGGGATTTTATGGACTATTGGAGGGTGCAGTGCTATTTGTCTTAAGGGGTCTAGTTTCTTTGTTGGAATCATATTTAGTATTGAGCCTAAATTAAATTCTCTAGGTTACATATATAGTCTTAGATAATTTAGTGCAATTTGAGAACCTGGGACAAGAAAAAGAATATTAATAAAAAATGTCCTTTGAATCCTATACCTTTTTTAGTTAATGACAAGATTTAATGCTACTGGGACAGAGTGGGTACTGTTGCTTTCTGCGAGGGTCACAGTTACTGTACGTTCACTATCTTTGTTTTGAAGTTATTCAGTAAAGAACTAGTATTTTGTCACATGCTACTTGGAGATACCTTTGTAGAATTATGAAGAATGAAGTACTATTGGCTATCACGTTTTCTAAAGATGTTTCCATGCAGATAGGCAGAAAGCTAATCCGTTTCAAAATATTATGACATGTTCCAACTGAGGCTGGGCATCCAATGATTTCAGAAAAAGAACAAACTCTGTCTGCTCTGTTGCAATGATAATAAGCCTCTGCCTCTCACTGTGCATTCCTTCAATTGGTAAGAGGGACCAACAAATTAAAAGCCATTTGCTCCTAGTTATAGGGAAAAACTGTTCCTTGCAGAGGCAATTACTAGAAAGATAAATGATGGTGAAATGGCATATCCACCTAAACTTGCCGGTTATCTGTCCACAACCCCACCTGCTATATTAACCAAATAATATTTAATATGTTTTGTTTTTCTTGTTCTGGCGAAGGTATTCGCCTCTCCCCTCTGCTCAGTGAGCTTTTTATAACCTTGCATATGTACAGCAGTCAATCATTGGCTGTGATGTCTGCAGTCCCAGTCTTAATTAATTGACTGCATGGAGGGAGGCGTTCGGTTAGTCTGCCAGAATGGAGACCATAATTAGCCCTAAATATCTGGTTAGTACTACATCTGATATGTGGTGCGTATATTGGTTGAGGTTTGGGGCAGGTTTTTTTTTTTATTTTAAAGGACAATTATCGCCCCATCTACCTCCCCCCACTAAGTGTGTATGCAAGTCTGTCTGTGAATACGTGTGGTGGAGGGCTATAAAAATGAGCCTAATGGACAAACCTTGAGGATTAACCTTGATGTCCTTTTAAAAATAGGTGAGGTGACAAGATATTAAATTAAAAGATGTTGCATTCATGATATCATCAACGTTGTCATGAACATTTCTGTTCATATGTATCTTTGTATGCAGGTCAGCCACAACTTGGTGTGCAAAATGTAACCAGCAGTAATGTTCCCATCAGTGGTCTAAGTCCCTCACAGATACAACTACAAATGGAACAGGCCTTATCTGGAGAGATCCAGCCTGGGGAGAAGAGAAGGAGGGTAGCTTGCACCTGCCCAAACTGCAAGGATGGGGAAAAGGGGTAAGTGGGTTTAAGGAAGGGTGTTTATATATATATAAAAGTGGAGGAAAGGTTGGAATTAAGTAAGGTTTAGTACCCTCTCTCTCTGTTAGTAGCTGGGGACCCCCTGGAAGAAAAAGACATGTGTGCCACATACCTGAATGTGGGAGAACGTTCCGCAAGACATCACTCTTAAGAGCACATGTTCGTCTGCATACCGGGGAGAGACCATTTGCGTGCAATTGGGGATTTTGTACCAAGAGGTTCACCCGCAGTGATGAGCTGCAGCGGCATGCACGCACACACACAGGTGGGTGACGAGCCTTCATGTATCTATTTAATTGCCTCGTATCACAACTCTACGATGAAGTAACTGTGCTTTTCTTGAATAGGTGACAAACGATTTGAATGCCCTCATTGTCAAAAAAGGTTCACACGGAGTGACCATGTCTCCAAGCACTTCAAGACACACCTTGCTCTAAAGAAGCTGTGATGCCAATAGAATCCCCTAAACCAGTTATTTGGGAGTCCTTGAACTGATGCCATTATGTTCCATGTGGAAACCACTTAATCACTAAAGTGGGACACCATATGTGAAATTAAATGGGACGTGTGGGATTCCTGGTAGGAAAACTGCACCACTCACAGTAATCCATTCACTGCTTGGGTGGGGGAGGTATACAGGTAGAATGCTTGGTAGAAGTGAGTACAACCATCCTTCCTGCACTTACCTTTCGCTTCCTGCCTAGAAAAGAATTGTTGGTATCTTTGTAAGTTTGCACAGACTATTAAGGACTTCTGTGAGGCAGAAGAATTAACCCAAGAAGAGGCACAATATGATGGTATTAAACTGCTTCAATTTCCTAGTTAGGAAAGAACATTCCCAGTTTCATTTTTTTCCCCTGCAGGAAGGTGCCTTATTGCTTCCAATATCCCAGTAATGTTATGTAAAAGCAGATTTGTACTTGTGCTAAGCTTTCCCTCCCACATGTGGAATTGTGCTTAGGAAGAGCCAAAGTTTCAGGTGGGTGTTACAAGGCCTAACCCTTTCTAATTTCTGTGTGAGGAGTACCCCTAGTACAGTCTCATTCATTGCATCTAGCGAGGCTGTTTTTTCTTTTCATTATGTTTCTCTTTTAAATTAAATAAGAGGGGACCTGACTTGTCTGGGCTTATTTGTATGTTCTTCCTGCTCACGACTGTTTTTTTATTGGTTTAAAGGAAAAGTTGATTATGGAAACTAATGCACAGGTGCAGCCCCTTTTTTGCTTGAAAAATGGATTTCTGCCGAGTTATATAAATAACTAAGTGGAAAACAATTGCAGGAATACAACACCCCCCCCACATCCTGTATCTGGGTAATGCTCAGATCAGTCGTTTCAATCCACGTAGCATCAATGATTGAATGAAAGGGAGTGTTAAAGGGACACTAAACAGATTTCATGTACATTGCATCTGTATCTATTATTCACAGGGAGGTGAGAACGCTTATTTCCACTTCCCTGTGAATAATAGAAAACCCAGGAAACAGTGCAACACCTACCTTACCAGCTCTAAACCCCGGTCCTTCTCAGCTGTCTGGTGCGCTTTCTCAACCAAGCGCCTATCTTCAGAGCATGCGCGCCAATACAAAATATAGGCATGCGCTCAGGACAGCGCGCCTGTCAGCTAAGAAGGAGCCGCGAATGGAGGGCCGGTAAGGTAAGTTCCAGTGTCCCCTGGGCATTCTATTATTCAAAGGGAGATGGGAATAAGCGTTCTCACCTCCCTGTAAATAATACACATTTCATGTACTGCAAAGATCGGATTTAGTGTCCCTTTAACAAGGCTCTTCTCTCCAAACTGATTGTAAAAGCTACTGATGTCAGCGTGCAATTTTCTCAGAATAACAAGGCAATGCATTGAGAGGTACAGCACATCGCGCTAGCCAATGTATCCATTAGTATAACTCGTTTGCAGCAGCTGTGGAAGTAAGGCAGAAGTTAACCATGCAGCCGCCACAATTGATGTTATATTTGGAATAGAAATTTACCATTTTGCAATGGTTAAAATCCAAATGCACGGAGAGCAGCCATTTGAGTATATTATTGTAGTTCTCCCGGCATCGCCCTGTAAGCTAGTAAAGGTTCTCTTTAATCCAGGTCATGGTATTTTGTGGAATCAACTGGACTTAATGTTCTTGGAGATATTTTTCTAGTCATCCCAATGGCTTTCTGAAACATCTTCATGAACTTAATCTAACTGAATACCACAGATTTCTCAGTTTCTTATAACTCTGCAGAAATGTATTTTTTGTTTTGTCTTCTTTGGCAGCTACTTCAACTAATTTATTTACAATGATTTTCCTTGGTGTCCCTGTACATCGTAAGCTTTGTTTAATCTAATCTTGTTTAGTGAGGCATCCTCTCTGTGTACTTACTGACCCTTGTTCAAGGATGTGTATTTTATAATGTGCCCTTTACTTTTACGCTCTGTACGCACATGGGATCGCAGGCCTGACCTGTAATGCCCAATGAGGAAGATAACGCCTGTTTCAGCTGACTATCGGTTGGTCTATGGGCGCTCAGCCAGGCTGTATGGCTATTTGGTTGACACACCCAACTGAACGTCCATTGACCTAGTCGGGACGAAACTGGCATTTGTCTTCCCGTTGTGCATCATGTCTGCGATCGCACTTGTAGACAAACTGCAATGCCGCTACCAGGACAAAGCGATTCAGTTCAGCTGTTGGACAACTCAAACTGCTTTTTTTATCCACCCAAAAAAGGTATAAAAAAAAAAGTGTTTTTTATTTATCTGTTCCTAGTTTAATATTTACAGTCCATCAATGTCATGCTTATTTATATATCCAGAGGCAGTTAAGCTCCCAAACTATTTTCTCCTGTTTTCAGCAAGTGAATTGTCAGCAAGTCAGATCTTGCCCTCTCACAGCAAATCCCACCAAGGGAACAAGGACTTAGGAGCATGGGGTCATAGGAGCAAATGTGAATTTTCAAAGGTGCTAAAGCTCAGCTGTTCTGTGGTATACACTGAGGCAACAGTGGTTCAACAGTTCCCTTTAGTGCAGGGATTGGGTTTTTGTCTTGATAATGCCTTTTCTGAGCGAGTAAACCAGATGTTGTCCGTGGGCAGTGCTTCGTTCCTCCTTCTGTCCAGTCTATTCGAATGGACATCTTTTTTACTGCTCTGCGAGAGGTACCACATTTACTGTTTATTACAGCATTGAAGTTGCAGCCACGTCCACAGGTTCTCGTCACGTATGCTAAACAGCCAAAAGCAAAATCACTCATAAGCATTTATTGTTATGATGCTAATCCTCAAATATTGAAAAGCAAATCAAAATTAGTGCCAACAGAGAGATCAATTCTAGCAAGCTATAAGACTATGCTCACAATTTGTAAAGGGAACTGCAGTCTCCAAACAAGTTAATGTAAGTTAAAAGGAAATTTTATTTCCAGTAGCTTGAGTGAGATCACCAGCCTCCTCTACCTGGGGTGTTAAGCTTGTCCAGATTTACTTCTGGTAAAGAATGAGTACCTGCTTTCTACATGTCATTAGTACCCATCCCATTACTGTTCAATCTATGTACTGTGGGGGAAACATTTCAAAAATCTTTCAATATCCTAAAGTTTACAAAGTCTGAGGAATGTAAAACTGTCATATAGACTGTTTTAATCTGAACAAACTTGGACAGAAATGGGGGGGGGCTGATGGCAAAGCAGAGATTCATCAAATAATATTCCTTCAGGATAGAGGCCATGTAGAAGTAAACATTAACCTTTTCAACACCTTAACCTATGACAGACTGCACTTCTAGAGCGCTAACACTGCTCATTTTGAAAGTCGGACAGCAGGCTTTTATTTAACCTAAATGTATTTTAAGACCAATGTATATATCGATTATGTATCCACAGAAATTGCTTTTACTAACACCTCTTTTTAGTCTAATTGTAAAAATGTAAAATTTTAATCTGGAGACCCTTTAAACAGGAAAAAAAAAAATCACAATTTGATTGTAAGTGCATTCAGAACAGCCCAACTTTCTGCTACCAGATTCACGCGGCCAAGATTAATTTAAAAACATGGATTGTTTCAGGAGCTTTAAAAATGTTTAATCTAACTTTTCGTTTGTAGCTGATTGAAAGAACTTAAATCTGAATTTAAAGGGGAACTGTGGTCTCCAAACAAGTTAAATTTAAATGAAAGGCCAGTTTCCTACCTTTAAAACGAGCCATCAACCACATCTCTACGTGCTCAACAGCCCAAGATATAAAGAAATGACTGACCAGAAAGTTAATGGGTGGGAGGCTGACATGTGAAATTCCTCAGGCTTCTCCTGCACAGTGCCACCGCGAGCACAGCCTCAGACTCCCTCAGTGTGTGAGGGAGACAGGAAGTCCCTCCTCCTCTCTGCTGTGTGAAGTCCTGACAGAGAAGGCAAGGGAATCTACAGCCCTTCTCTTTCACTGTGTGAAAACAGTTCTCACTCTGCCTGAAAAGGCTGATTCCACAGAGTTTTCTGTAGGGGAGATCTGAGTAACCCACGGCACCCGTGAGTAGGCGGGGCTTAGACAATTTACCTAAAGTCATTTTTGTACCACAGTTCCCCTTTAACTTTTGGGTGATTTCCCATGTTATACAAACAAAGTGCTGGTGTGATACACCTAAAATCGCAGATCTGACAATCTTCCTGCATTCCATCCCCCTAAACAAAAAATCTTCTGCCTGCTGGGAAACCCCCCCACCCCCCATAACCTAGACCTCGCATGGTCTAAACATTTTAATTCAGCCTCCTGCCCACTTCTTAAGAGGGGGTTTCCAGTAGGCAGAAAAATGTTTGTTTAGGGGGTGGACATACTCTTTAAACAGCAATAAGACCCCTATATACATGGACTGGATTGCATTTAAGGTTTGTACTAATGTTTAAAATTAAATAAAATCAGTTTTAAAAAAAAATCACCTAAACTTAAATCTTTATTAAACCATTTTGCTTTAAGCAGCCATGCTGTGAGGTAAGCTATCTAGAAGACCGTTTTAGTTCTTAAAGGACTGTATAAGTGCAATATTAATTTGTAGGTTCTTGTAATTCTAATTGCATGGTTTCAACATAAAAAAAATATTTACCAAAAAAAGTGCTTTCAGCCTCCTTCTTCTTCTTTAGAAAAAACCATGAAGTACTTGGTTATAATATCAACACTGCTTTCTGCGATACCTACTATGTGATTGGTGGTCACCGGAGCAGATTATCAGTATGGATAACTAGACCATTGCGTCCTGATATTGGGCTCAATTTTCAATTATTGTCCATCAGAGGCGTGAGACAAAATTAGGAAGCAGAAAAGTTTTCAACAGTTCCTGTTTAAGTATTTTTACTTTTTTTTTAATAATTATTATTCTTGCCTTGTAAGTTGATCATGATTTAAGGGCTTCTGCTTGTCAACCTGCTTTTTGAACATTTACATCAGGTTCTCAATGGGATTAGGATCTGGACACTTTCCTGGCCACGGGTCCAAAAAACATTTTTTTGGACTTCTGAGATACATTCTTACTTTTGCCTTCTATCATGGTCTCCATCAGGCTAGAAAATACACATATGATCAAATTGCACCTGGATTGTTAGGAGAAGTTGCTTTTTGAGAACATTGTGATACTATTCTTTATTCATGGAAGTGTTTTGGGGAGATTCTTGAGCAGAATTGATACCTTGGATGAGAAGCAACCCCACAAATGGTTTCTCAGGATCCTTTACTGTGGGCGTGACAGAGGACTTATGGTAGTGTTCCTCTTTTTCAAACGTTTTAAACCGATAGAGGGTTCATCAAAGAAAATAACTTTGCACCGTCTTTTCCTGTTGAGACCTTGTACTTCAGAATTTGTCCCTGTTTGCTGCCCTTTTGACACAAGGCCATTGATAAAATGGCTTTGCCTTACTGTGCATGCAGAAGTCCTTACGCCCACCTACTACTTGCAATATTGTGCAACATGATTCTATAGTGGTCTCCTCAGGGGGGATGGTATTGGCACTTGCTGAACACATATGGATGGCCTTGTTCACTGCAATTGACCAAAATATGAATAGTCCACAACACAGGTAATGGCTGGTATGGATCCCTCTACGTATACATCCATCCACTCATGCATGAAAATAACTTCAAATAGAAAAACCTGATAGAGGTAACACGGGCGACTGACAGTATAACTGTTAATGGCAACTTTATTACATGTGCATACACGACATGTTTCGAGCAGCAAGTGCTCTTTCTCAAGTGTGTTCACTGCAATTGAACCTCTTAGGCTGGGTACACACCATCAGCGATTTTCCAGACAAACAGGCGACTGAGACACAACCACACCATCCAATCGGATAGTGTGTACCCAGCTTTACCTTGAAGTTCTTGATTTTCCTGTACTGAGCAGCAATTGTCATGCCCACAAGGTAATTCTGATAAAAAGTAATAAAGGCTGCACGTTTCATTGAATAACAACTACATACACAAGAAGACAATGATTCTAGCAATCAGCCTGCCCTTATTAACTCCGAATGATAGGAATTATAGCTGGACTTGTTTCCCCTTCACCTGTGCAGATAATATATATTGAAATGAAGTTAGCTGATCATTTTATGCTAGAATACTGTGAAGATGGGGAGGGGGGTAACCAATTTTGCTAACAAAGCTCATTGTAATTCATTAACATGCATCTGCTAACAAATTGCTAACACAAAAACCGAACCTGCAAATTTTGTAAAATCTACCGTATTTGTCTCACTGCCATCGCTGTACTCATTCGCATATACAATGAAAGGGAAAGTAAGTCTGAGTTTAATTTTATTTCTAATAGTTGTGGCTCTCTTCTGTTCATGATGCTGGGAGGAGAACCTTAAAACCAAAGGAGAGGAGTGCTTTGGTCTTTTTCTCTAGGAACAGGAAGCATAAAGTATAGGACTTCCTTCTCCTGGCGAAAGATATGCACTTTCGTGTCTGCTGAGCCTTGACTTAAGAGTCTGCACTAATGCTTAAGGGAACATGTGTGCCCTACACGAAATCTAAATACTATACTCTGGATTACAGGCAATCTTTTTACTAATACATATGGTTAACTAAATAAAATCCAGAGGAAAGAATATTTAAAGCAGGTCTAGATGATGTTTCAGAACCTGGAATTTATTTTATACGGTGTTCACTTTGTGCCTTACAGCAGTAAGAAAAACAGCACAGGAATAAACTTCTTAATGGAAAGAATATTTTGGATAAAATAAAGTAAATTGAATTATATCATAGAAAACTACTGAATTTGTGTATCTTCCCGAGGGTGTTATGGAGCCTTAAGGCCAAAGTCACAGTGCAGTGTGCCTGAGCAAAAAAAAAAAAAATTGCAGTGCACCAAATGTGGCCCCAACAATTGTCCGACACTAGTGCGCACTTTTTAACAAGTGTTTGGACTGTGTGGCCTAGCACAATGTAAGGGATAAGAAAACATTGTTAGCTGGTGTGTTTCAGCAGGTATTGGAACTGCTTGCTAGTAAATGGTAATATAATGTAAAGCTCTGTGGAGGACATCTCTGCAGAAATAAGGAATTTGGTGCTGTCCATAGACATGCTCAGATGAAGGGGCTCAAGCTTTCATATTTTAAAAAAAATAAATGTAAGATAGACCCAACATATAAGGGTACCTTTTATAGCAGTCACCACTGTGTCAGGCAGTCGTAGTGGTTTCTCCATGGTGGTATTATTGTGGGCAATGCGCTGCCCTGTTGCAGATGACCGTGCAAGCGTCTCCCGAGAGAAGAAATAATCTAGTAGTCTCCTTGTCATGAGTTTAGGTTTGTCTGGTGGAATATGGGAAAGATCCTCAAGCTGCTGATATGTAATATACACCCCGGAAGCTGGCACCAACTCTAGTTTAGGCCGACCATTACTCTGAAAAAAAAATTTCATTAACATTAACTTCTAATCTAGCTGTGTAAAAAAACTTTTCATATTGATCTACTGAAATGGCAGCTTATGCCCCAAATACATTACATTGAGACATATTTGGGTCTCACTGCGTTGTGCTGATATATTATCTACCATATATACATGGCAAGTAAAACTAAATTCTAAGACATTAGCAGAGTAAATTTCCCACCCAATGGGGATCTAAAACAGAATGAATCCAAAGAAATCAAAGCTGAATAAAGTCACTTCTACCTCTCTAATTTGATCTGTTTACCGGTAAATAAGCTCTTAGAATGCCGGTCACCATTTTATGATTACAAACCAAGTTTTCACAGATAAGAAATACATCAGGTTGCTTTACAATCCAGCCATGTAGGGTGCCCTTTTAAAATAAAAAAATGTCCTTGTGAATATAATAATGCTTATACAGACCGTACACTTATTGTGTATTAGCTATTGTCATTCCTGCAATGTTCCCCCGGAACTGACCCATTCAATAGAATAGAATCTAGCCAGTTGTCCGAACATTGCGGGAATATCAGGAAGTTTCCTAAAATATGGCTAACTTTACAAATGAATGGGTATCAGGAAGGGAACAAGCAATAACACAATATACAACTAAAAGGATACCTAGACTGGAAAAGTAACCTAATGTTATTAGATAGCTGGGGCTGTAATGAACGTGTGTCCCACCCCCCACCTTCAGTGTTAGTATCTGTCTGGCTTCTTCCATCATGGTAATGTGGCTCCTAAGACCGCCCCCACGTGTTGTGGCTTGCAACTCACGTGCGTCCAGTGATGTCACCGCGCACGTGCCCAGGGTTGTATCTGTGCGCACCATGATGACATCACCACGCCCTTTATATAATGCAGGCAAATGAAGGGTGCGGTGTGTCATCATGGTGCACGCGGATATAACCACGGGCGCAAGCGTGGTGATGTCAACAGACACGCACACATCGTCACCAAGTGGCTTCTTGATTCTCGGACAACCTTGTTTGAAATGGCAAGCCACATCTCGTGGGGGCGGTCCTAGGAGCCACATCACCATGATGGAGGAAGCCAGACAGATACTAACAATGAAGGTGGGGGGTGGGACACACGTTCAGATTATAGCCCCAGCTATCTAATAACATTAGGTTACTTTTCCAGTGTACATATCCTTAAAAATGATTTGGGTGAAACTGTTTAACTTCTAGAAAAATGTATGCTCTAAGCACAGCTCGTTTTACCATACATGTGCACTGGAACATCTCACTAATGCAATATCTTCCCAGTGCAGGAGGTTTAAAATCGATAGGACAGAAGTTAACCTGTCTTGGTCCACATTGGTACCAACGACCAAGTGGTTCTTAAAGGCAAACAATACTTATGTAGTAATGGACTGCACTCTGGCTCTTCCTGCAGTCAGTGTCCTTGACATTCTTTCTATCCCTAGCAAAAGGTGAGCATTTGTTGATAAAGGGAGGCAAACTAGGGATGGAGCCACAAAGCTGTCCGTTACTGCATGAATATAACATCTTTAAAATATTATTTTTGACAATTATATTCCAAACATGAAGCCTCCAGGCGAAAATTCAGCTCAGGATACTACTCAGCCACATGGTACCTCAATTGTAGAAGTATATTACAGACTCTTCAACTCTTACTGAATTTGGTAATTGTTCAATCCTAATTTTTGTTACAGATGTAACCTACAAACAAGTCAGTATTACTGAGTTATCGTTTGTCATCTTATACTGACCTCTAAAGGGGAAGCCCAGGCAGGACTACCATCTGGCAAAGTTTCTTGGAGAGGTTCATCCCACAGCACACAAGACTCGGGCAGTGTGTTCTCACCGCTATCCTCCATTTTCATCCAGTACTGAAAGCCACTGGTAACCCCACTGACCCTTAACATCCCTGCAGTGGGGGAGTTGGAGACCTCTGCTGTGGTAACTAGAGGTCCTATCTCTCCTGTGTTTGTTAACAAGGGTGAGCCTGGAACCTCTGGTCTGGAGTACTTGGGATCAGTTGTTGGAATAGGAGAAGAGGAGGTCAGTGGAGCAGAGGAGGTCAGTGGAGCAGATGCCTGTACAGAATGGAAGATAGAAATAAACATGAAAGTTGAAGTACAAACTAAACAACAAAATGATATAAAGTATACGCATATATCCAACATTATTTTTTACCTGTGGGGAATGGTTGGTCTCTGGGAAGCCAGTCAGGTTTTTAAGGAAACACATATTATTTTCAGCTAGGGAAATAGTACAAAATTGTTAGGAAACTATAAAAAGGAAGCAAGACAAAAAAAAAAAATAAACATGAGTAATTCTGCATAAAACGTCAAAGAGTTCTGTGGCCTCAATGTGTTTTAAATGACAATTATACTCACCTCCCTCTCGCTCCTCTCCTTCAACAACCAAAGAGTACCCAGGATGAGGACCTTAAATGCCAAGTCCTCACCTCTGAGTATTACAGGGGGTCAGTAAAGTACTAACTTATGGGAGTTTACCCCACCGGCAGACTCCTCTTCTGCCTTCTCTTTGAAGTGCCTGACATGGCCAGTAGGAAGACCTGCTCTGCAAGAAGCCCGTCTTCCCATTGGCCCAATCTCGGACTGTCTGTGACAGAAGGACGGAGGAGGAGTGGCTTAAGTAAGTGTTATCGATGATCTGTAAAGTACCCAGTGGTGAGTACCTAGCAGTTTAGGCCCTCAACCTGGGTAATCTTTATGTGTGGATCGGAGGTGAGGCGAGTATATCATTATTATGGTTTTATATAGCGCCAACATCTCCCGTAGTGCTTTACAATTACATAGTCATACATTACATACAGGGTAATACAGGTTATACAAAGTCATACATATTACATACACAGGTAATAAATAATATAAGTACACAGAGTGAGGAGTTTCTTACAGCAATACCGTGATACAATAGGAGGACCCTGCGCAAAGAACTTACAGTCTAGAGGATATGGGGGTGAGACACAAGGTTGAATCGGTAGGCTGTAAATAGTTTGGCAGTGGAGTGTGAAAAGCAGATTGGATCATATTGGGTAGTAAGAGGGGTAATGTCTAGACCAGGTTATATGGTGCCTGAAGAGGTGGGTTTTAAGGTTATGTTTGAAGGTATGAGTGACAGACAGACTGATAAAAGGAGTTCCAGAGCAGAGGGGCAGCATGAGTAAAGTCCTGAATACGGGCATGGGAAGATGTGACAAGGGTGGATGAGAGGAGGGTATCACTTGTGCGGAGCGGAGGTTGGGTCTGGGACGATGTGGGTGGATCAGCTCTGAGATATATGGAGGGTCTGTATTGGATAGTGCTTTATAGGATAGGGTAAGCAGCTTGAACTGGATCCTTTTCTTGATAGGCAACCAGTGGAGGGACTGACAGAGAGGAGAGGCATTAGAGAAGCGAGAAGAAAATGAATGAGCCGGGCAGCAGAGTTGAGGATGGATTGAAGAGGCGGTTGTTTGGTAAACCACACAGGAGTCTGTTGCAGTAGTCTAGCCGGGATATGACTAGGGCATGGACTAGGATTTTTGTAGCTTCATTTGAGAGGAAGGGTCGAATGCGGGAGATGTTTTTGAGTTGGAGCCGACAGGAGTTGGCAAGGGAATTTACATGGGTTTGAAGGAAAGATCGGAGTCTAGAGTTATTCCCAGGCAGCGGACATGAGGAGATGGGAATATAGGTGTATTGTTAATAATAATAGTAAGACTAGGGAGGGGAACAGATCATGAGGGTGGGAAAAGGACAGCCTTGTCCATGTTGAGTTTGAGGAAGCGGGAGGACATAAAGGCAGAGATGGCACTAAAGCAGTCAGGGACCTGGGATGTCAGTGTAGGGAGATCCGGGGCAGAGATGTAAATGTGGGTATCATCCGCATACAGGTGATACTGGAACCCAAATAGACTAATGAGTTGTCCAAGGCCATAGGTGTAGACGAAGAAAAGAAGAGGACCGAGTACTGAGCCTTGCAGGACCCCCACAGGGAGGGGGTGAGGGGTGGAGCTAATTCCAGAGTGGAAAACACTAAAGGTCCTACCAGAGAGATAGGAGGATAGCCAAGAAAGTGCAGTGTCCTGGATACCTAAGGAGACCAGGATCTGAAGAAGTAGAGGGTGATCAACAGTATCAAAAGCAGGGGACAGGTCAAGAAGAATGAGCAAAAAGTAATAACCTTTAGATTTAGCACTAAGTAGATCATTGGTCACTTTACTGAGGGCAGTTTCCGTGAAATGCTTAGGGCGGAAGCCTGACTGGAAGTGGTTAAAGAGAGAGTTAGCAGACAGGTGACCGACATGTCTTTCCAGTAGTTTTGGATGCAAATGGGAGAAGGGAGACAGTCCGGTAGCTGGAAAGAGCAGACGGGTCGAGGGAGGGTTTTTTAGGTATAGGGGAGACCACGGCATGTTTAAATGAGATGGGGAAAATACCAGTAGAGAGGGACAAGTTAAAGAGAGAGGTTAGGACTGGTATGAATGAAGAGGAGAGAGGGGGAATAAGATGAGAGGGAAAGGGGTCAAGGGGGCAGGTGGCGAGACGTGTCCTGGATAGGAGACATAAGAGTCCCTGTTCTGTAATAGTGGTGAAGCTTGTTAGGGTACAATTAAAGGGATTAACCAATGAAGGGAGGTTAGCAGGTGCAGTGGTAGGAGTTGGATACTGGAGGGAGAAGCTAAGGAAAACCATTTCAGATGTCTTCTTTGAAATATGAGGCTATTTCATCAGCTGATAAACAGGGGGTAGGCAAAGAAGGTGGCGAACAGAGCAGGGATAGAATTGTCCTTTAATGCCACAATAATACTATGGAGCCGATGCAATAAAATGTGCTATTATTCTGCAGCAACCAATCAGATGTAATATAACTGCAGTAACCAAGTAAAAGCTAACATATGATTTATTGTTGCAAATTAATAGCACAGGCAAACAAATGGACCTCATAATGCATCAGCCCTTATACATTTCTAAAAAGGGGGCAGAATTTTACATGTTAGTTTATCGCAGAGATTGGAATGTTCTTCATTTGGAGCTAAAAATTAAACTAAATATCAGCAACTGGGTTTTTTCCCATATGTAAGCAGAATTCTCACCTATTGAATGGCAATCAGGGCCAGAATGCAGATCATCTTCGCATACAGCATCTAGACTCCTACACGACAAGTCATCATTTTGTTCCTCCAGGCACTGGACTTGTCTTTTCAGTTCTTGGTTCTCAAGTTCTAACTCCTGGATTCTCCACTCTCTTAGTGCAACTGCATCATTACGAGAAGCCAAGATTTCTTGCAGCTCTGCAACTTGAACTTCAAGCTCTCTAACCAACTCTGCATATAGTGCAGTCACCCGGCTGCCAGATCTGGCAGACCACCAGGGTTCTCCCTTCACAGCATGGCCTGAAAGTGGTCCTTGGTCTTTCAACCTACTGCTGACTCCCACATTACATTCACCAGATCCTGCAGCCTCTTGGTGTGGGGTGGCAAGACTCCGGGCAAGTACAGGGCAGCACAAGGATGCACTTGTGGTCCTCTGACGCTTTCTGCAGGTAGAATAGTCTTCATCTATACTCTGAATTATGGAAGTAGGAAAGCTACTAAAATGGAAATTGAATAAGTATTATTGCTAAAAACATATTTACAGTTAGATAAAGTATAAAATCCATATAAAGGAATTTAATACACTTTCTCAAAGTAGTAGTTGAGGCTAATCTTAACATTATTTCAACTTGCTGGCTAGAAAGGAACTCTCCATTATACCAGACAACCATAAAAAGATGCATGCAAACATTATTTTAACAAATCATTAATTTCTAAATGATATAAGGGAATAGCATGTCAAGAGGAGATCCACAGTATGGCATTTAGTTTGCTTAAAGGGTATCTCCAT
The DNA here is from genome assembly GCA_019447015.1 of Hymenochirus boettgeri. NCBI lineage: Eukaryota > Metazoa > Chordata > Amphibia > Anura > Pipidae > Hymenochirus > Hymenochirus boettgeri. Next base: position 74,166,707 of record CM033476.1, on the reverse strand, counting down.
CGCTGAAAACAACTTATATTTTTTCTATTTAATTGAAGAACAGAAGGGAAAGGAGCTTTGTCTTACCTCCCATTCTTCAATTACCTAGGAGGAAATCAGCAAACTTACCTGCGATCGCGCTCCTCCGCTGGTCCTAAATTAACGGACATTGCAAAGGTGCGTCGGAACCTGTCAGAGGAAGTGGCAGAGCAGAGGAAATGCAAGTTCTCTGTGTTCCCTGCCTACTCCTGATCGTTTAATTAAAGAACGGGAGGTAAGACATTGCTCCTTTACCTCCGGTTTTTCAATTAAACTGAAAAAACAAAGTCTTATTTATGTGGAGTGGAGATATCTTTTAAAGGGTATTCTTGTGCTGGAAACGACATTGTGATCCTTGGATCACTTTTTTTTCTTCTTAATAAAATCAGCACTTACAAATTCCATATGTACATTAGACTGTTTATATGCACGCTTTGCATATTTGTCAGGACACACTTAGAGCGTGTGTTTCACCCCTAATAAAAAAATTTTATTATGTTATCGAGGGCCCCCCCAGTTCCGTTTTGTTTAAAAGTTTAAATAATGTTCCCAGAGCAAGAAATTATATTTACAACCTCCACAATCCACCGCCACGGCTCCCTGCTACCTCCTGGTAAGGCAATCAGTTATGGCCAAGACAGTGATGTCACAGCCAATGGCTGACTGCCATTAACCGACGAGAAAAGGCACATAGCAGCAGCAGTGGAGAGGGAGCAAGTGGAAGTGGATTGCGGAGATCATAAGTATTATTTCTCCCTCTAGGAAAATGATTTAAACTTTTAAGCAAAACAGATCTGGGGTTTCGGGGGGCCTTGAATAACATATGAACATTTTTTGTTAGGGGTGGACATACCCTTTAAGGTCCATACACACATCTGATAGAATGCCCGACCCCAAGATACCTGCGAAACGAACGGCTTTTTCAGCCAATAGTCACGTGTGTGTATGTGCTCCCTCGAACATCATTCGTTGATCTGCAATGGTGGATTCCCGAACAATGACCGAGCGAACGCACACAAACATGCAGTTGTCGCCTGAAATGGCCGTTCATGTACGAGGCTTTACACTCTTTTCTCTAGTCTTCTTTCAGAGAAGCTGTGATTCGGTGGAGTTGCTAATGCATTCCATCCTTCCTACATTATACACTGGAAAGAGTAAAAATGCATACATGGCCCCAAACATTGCAATGTTAGAACTAATTTCCATTTTAACACTCACAGAATTCAGTAGCATCACAAACCTGGTTACGTGCAGCCCCTGATTGTGACTATTCTTGGGTGCTTGAAATCTCTCTCTCCTGGGTGTGGAATCTGAATGATCAAACCTATGTTTAGTGTCACTCACTGAAGTATCACCAGCAACCACGTCCATCAGTACAGCTGGGAATTATGGGTCCTTACCAGACGGAGACCTTTGTGACCTGTACCAAATATTTCAAATACATGAGAACAGATTTCAAATGTAGACCAAAATAAAATAATTGAAGTGTATAGTAGAATAAAATGCATCAACAGCATAGCTACTCTAGTTCTATAATCAATACATTTTCCTTGGTAGAGTACATGTATATGGAACAACATCCATTTATTGCATCTAAGACTATGTTATCTTTTACGTCATCCCCAAAACAATTAAAGTGAATGTCCATCCTAAAAATCTAAGAACTTGTCAGTTCTCTGCCCCAATTTCAACCAAATTATTCAGCACATTATATGTATTAGCAACCATTATTATTGTCCCTATTTTTGCAAAGGAAGACAGCTCCTACCTCCATGCAGTCAATCAAGGTTGCAACGGCTGACATCACAGCCAATGATTGACTGCTCCTTCCCCTGCTGCCTCCTCTGCACATGCTTAAGTTCCTAAAAGATAATTTAGCTTTTAGGAACTTCCAGAGAGTGAGAGAACAGGGGCAATTCTTATTTAATATCTGGTTAGAAATGCATGTAATTAAGTGCTAAAAATAGAAGTTGGGGTTAGGGGCAAAGAGATGACAAGTGACCTTTATTTTGTTTTAAGGTTGGGCATGCCCTTTAAGGACCTTCCATCACAATAGCCCATTCTATTCTACTACAAATACAAAACACAAATCTCATTCTGCCCCCTTCCTCAGTTTTCTGGTTACTACATTTTGTTACTCGGTAGATTTGTTTATATTTATAAATTTATATTCAAGACCATTATCTCATTCTTCTTTCACATTGAGAATGGCTTTCTCTAAGGCTAGGTACACAAGGAGAAATATTTTGTCCTGATCAGTAGGTAGATATTGGGAGGGAGAGGCAGGATATGGCCTAGTGTACCTAGCCTAAAACATTTTCTGATCCAGAAATACCATAAGAGACCACTGCTATACTAAAATTATATTAAAGGTCCCTGCAAATATTTATACAGCAAAGCAAAGCATAAATACCGGTAACACATTATAAATATATAACATATTATACAGAGGAATCTTACGCTAATACACAATAAAATAGTAAATCATTCCAAATAATAAATAGAGCATAATCGCGAATTTGATAGAATACAAATGTTGTTCTTTTAAATTAATTTCATTAAGAATGTGATGGGTAATTGGTGAGAGGCTGATTTTCAAAAATGAATAAAATAAATGGAGAATTAACATAATAAACTAGTGTTGTTGTTCGTCTGCAATACCAAATATCTTCTTTCTATTATTAAAAACAGCATGGTGGCCTTGCAGTGCTGAATCCTGAGTTCGATTCCACCCTTGGACACATCTGCAAGGAGTTTGTATGTTCTCCCCGTGCTTGCGTGAGCTTCCTCACTCCGGTTTCCCCCACAATCATAAAGACATACTGATAGGTGTCAAATAAAGGGATTATATATTGTATGCTCAGCAGGGCCTGATGTGAATGTAAACAAGTAATTGTAAAGCGCTATGGAAGATGTTGGCACTATATAAATCCATAATAATAGTATTCAAATTTTGACCACCTTTCTACAAATCGGTTAGTTATATAGGCATTGTGCTTTACATATTTGACCAATCTACGCACAGTTCTGTTGATGATTTTTTTCTTGATCTTAGGGCTAGGCCACACTGCTGCTTTTTTTTTTTTTGCATTTGCGTTCCGCATTTTAAATCGCAATCGCATGCATTTTTTAATAGTTAATGAAAAAAATGCATGTGCAAACGCATAATGCTCAGAGCAGGCAGCTAGGTGATAGCATTCAGTCACTGGCTGTGATAGCAGGTGTCAGTCATGGATGTAACAGATAACAACTGGAGGGACCACGAAGAGAGATAACAGAACAACAGGCAGCACCAGGTATCTGACTGAAGGGAAATAAAATGTTTTGCTGTAATATTTGGCTTTAATAAATGGCTTGAGCACCCATGAATCCATGATGACTTTTTTTGCATGTGCTGTTGTATTCTAGTTTATAAGCACAATAAATGTTCCGAGTGTCAGTAATGCCTCTACTTGTCTTCACCAAAATTGCATTAAGGCACAAGAAAATTAAGCTGTGGAACCTTACAAACTAACACTACAAATCAAATACAAAATGTACCCCAAACTTTGCACACGCCACATTGATTATTACATTTTCCCATTTTAATACATTTAGTAAACAGTAATTGTACATAGCTATTTGTAGAATGGCTGTTTCCTGCAGACCTCTGGGTCCCTGTGTGTTTTTATGAGGATGTTTCAATAAATAGTGGGTCCTATTTACATCTGGTCTTTGTTCCTTGGGTGTGCACTCTCGTTCGTACTGCTTTGGATAAACGGCGGGCTCAGGGCTGGTTGCACCCAAGCCAGTAACAACATGTTTGAGTTGGTGCCATTTTACTGACTGTTACAGGGTTTGATAACCATAACCCGTCTCTATATACGGAGAGGAGTGAATAAACTGTAACTGACCGCTACAGTAAATGGCTTTAAAGTAAATGTAACCTCCCGAAGAACTGGATTAGAAAATGTGCACTGCCTGGCCACATCTACATGGATTCCTGCCTATTATGGACTGTAACAGGATTGGCTAGAGACTAGTAGGCGTGACCTGTTGTAACAAGTTACTGCAGCAATTAGAAATGATCATGCGCAAAGAACACAATGATCAACGACCACACTGTAAGATACTGGATGCTATAAAAATAAAAAAACAAACCCCATGTTAGAAAGGTAAATTTCCCAGCACCTTAATCAAAATGAGGTGAGGCACAGATTACTGCTTTTATATCAAGGTGCTGTCTTCTGATTTAATGTTGTTCTGAGGCTTTGTCATTTTTCACAAACCAATCATTTATAATTTGATCTAGCAGCTGAAATATTTCAGTTTTCTTATGTAGTCTGTAGGGCTCCTTGTAAATATTTGTGGCACAAAGTTGGATTTCACAAACAAGCATAACATAACTACAGAAAAAGGCACCATTTTTTTAAGCTGACAAAATTCTAAATCTGACAAATGTGTACGATATATACTTGTGTGAAGTCAAATTCTTTACTTTTTTCCAGTAGGACAGACATGTGTCCAAGAAAGGAGTGAGAAGATGTACAATTAGCTAATTCCTGGCCATAGATCAGTCGCTTTTATTGAACGTCTACAGACAAACGTGAGCGACTTACCTTCCACTATATTTTCAGCCCCGTCCATTTATTTTGTGATCGGAAGTTGATCCCAAAAAATATTGGCCAGGCGATTCTTCTGAGGGACATAATATGTCATGGAAAATAAGAAAGTGCAGCCGGGATATCACTACCCAAAAAAGAAAGAAAGCCCAAAGGGCTCTCTAAAGTACCCCACAAAAGAGCACTGACACTTAACTGTCAAACAATTAAAAGATCTTTATTATGATTCACTAAAAAATATATCCTGACACACTAAAGTTCTAATGCTACAAAGTATAACACATAAATAACAAAGTTACTAAGTTACAGGAAACAACACATCTGTATATCAAAGGCATCAGGCATCCCTGATCCTTATAGCAGCACCTGGATTGATCTGGCCATATAGTATCCACTGGACTGTAGTAAGTCCCATCTGTCGTCTCCTAATACAAGGCAAGTGCCATGAAGTTTGCGAGACTTGCCAATGATGTCTATCTCCTGAATGCAGGATCACAAATTCTGGACTTGGTGTGAGAAGCCATGCCTAGCTAGTAAGTTAGAAGGAAGTAACCACAATACTTACAGCTGGCTGCCACACTCTTCACCCGACTCACCGCAACTCCGAGGTCCAGAAGTTCCGTTTGGAGGTCCTAATACTCACTTGTGTCGCTCCTCCAGACTCTTCCTAAACTGGATCGGCCAGCACCCAAAACACCTAAGCGGCTGCACAAAACACTAAACGCTCCACCTACACGTGTTTCACCCCTGCGCTGACCGCCATTGGGGCTTCATCAGGGTATCAGCCGGAATACACGGGATCAACATTTTTAGTGATCCTATAAATTGGATTCAAATTATCGAAAACCGTTTTCCATTATTCAAATCAACCGCTCTTCATGGTAGCGGTTCATTGGAAATACGAAGATCGGTTCCGCATTTTAATTTTTCTAAGGGACATCAAAAATATGTCAAGGAAAAGACAGAAAGTAAAGCTTCTCATACATGGGATCACCATTTTGAGTGATCCAATAAATTTGATTTTGGGGACCCAATCTTCGTATTTCCAATAAACCGCTTGACGATGAAGATCTTAAAAATGGAAAACATTTTTCCATTTTTAAGATCTTCATCGTCGAGCGGTTTATTGGAAATACGAAGATGGGTCCCATCTCTCTGTAGATTTCAATTGGAAAATCTGAGGAAAGATTGGCGGTTCAAGGAGGGTGGCTTTAAACAGTTCTTCCAATCGGATTTTCAGTCGTTGCACTTGATCATATATCCGATCTGAAAAACATCCGTGTATGGCCAGATTTACCGTGGTGATATCTCATAAAGGTATATCTTTGGTTAGGGATCGTTTACAAGGATGAATCGTTTCAATCAGGTATTTTCTGCAAAATTCCAAATTACGCCTATAAAGGGACAGTTCAGTGGAAATTATCAATATTTGTTAAATTGTTAGTTTACGTAATGCCTTCTTAGTTATTCTAAATATCCTCTCCCATTTTAATTTCATATCCTTTCCTGTTCCCTGCTGTTGACATTAGTGAGCTGACATTTCAGGTTCTAACGGTCCTTCTTCTTCCCAGGATGCACCACATCCTTGGAACGTTCCTAACAGTAATTTCTACTGATTGGCTGTTGAATGGTCAAAGATGCTCAGATCTCTACTGAGCAACAGAATCAACCCAAGCGCTGGGTCATGGGCAAGACCATAATGGTCTCTACTAGGGGTCCTGCAAACAGGAAGTCAGTATTTCGGTTGCATTTATTTATACACAGACAAAATGCTGAATTGGTAGATTAAGGTCATTGGGATTAAAAAATACTGATCTTTTTTTCGTAAAAATATATGTATTTACACTGAACCTCCACTTTAAATATTGGTCATGGTTCATTCCAAACTCTACCCAGTCATTCCCTCTTCTCATCCCTATCATTACACATCAGACCCCGTATATGGCGCTGTTGTGTTATTCTCATACTAACATTGACAATTTCCAGGTCTTTCAGTGGGTTCTGGGGATTGTAGTCCTATAACAAGTGGGTTCTGGGGATTGTAGTCCTATGACAAGTGGGTTCTGGGGATTGTAGTCCTATGACAAGTGGGTTCTGGGGATTGTAGTCCTATGACAAGTGGGTTCTGGGGATTGTAGTCCTATGACAAGTGGGTTCTGGGGATTGTAGTCCTATGACAAGTGGGTTCTGGGGATTGTGGTCCTATGACAAGTGGGTTCTGGGGATTGTGGTCCTATGACAAGTGGGTTCTGGGAATAGTAGTCCTATGACAAGTGGGTTCTGGGAATTGTAGTCGTATGACAAGTGGGTTCTGGGAATTATAGTCCTATGACAAGTGGGTTCTGGGAATTATAGTCCTATGACAAGTGGGTTCTGGGAATTGAAGTCCTAGGACAAGTGGGTTCTGGAAATTATAATCCTATGATAAGTGGGTTCTGGGAATTGAAGTCCTAGGACAAGTGGGTTCTGGGAATTATAGTCCTATGACAAGTGGGATCTGGGAATTATAGTCCTATTACAAGTGGGATCTGGGAATTATAGACCTATGACAAGTGGGTTCTGGGAATTATAGTCCTATGACAAGTGGGATCTGGGAATTATAGTCCTATTACAAGTGGGATCTGGGAATTATAGACCTATGACAAGTGGGTTCTGGGAATTATAGTCCTATGACAATTGGATCTGGAATTATAGTTCCTATTACAAGTGGGATCTGGGAATTATAGACCTATGACAAGTGGGTTCTGGGAATTATAGTCCTATGACAAGTGGGTTCTGGGAATTATAGTCCTATGACAAGTGGGTTCTGGGAATTATAGTCCTAATACAAGTGGGTTCTGGGAATTATAGTCCTATTACAAGTGGGTTTTGGGAATTATAGTCCTATGACAAGTGGGTTTTGGAAATTATATTGCGATTACACGTTGGGTTTTGGGAATTATAGTCCTATTACAAGTGGGATCTGGGAATTATAGTCCTATTACAAGACCTTTGGCCGGTCTCTCACACACTCCAGCCAATTTGGTCCCCATATGAAGCCAGAAGCCTCCCCACCCTTGTACCCACCTCCTTCCTAATGATTGTCCTCTCGTCCCTCAGGGTCCCGAATTCCTCCCCTCCATGTGTCTGTTTACATTACTCGCTGTTTCCGGGTCTCAGGGTCCATTCGCTGCCTCAAATGCTTGTTCCCTGATTGGCTGGTCTAGATTTCACTCAGCGAGAGGCTAGAGGTGACGTCGCACTTCTCTCTCGTTTTCATTGGCTAGTTATGCAAGACGGCACTGCCTTCTTCCGTATTACGCTCGCTTCCTGAACTCCCGGCACCGATTTGGCGCCCCGCCCACAATTCTTGGTTCCCCGGCAACTGTCTTGGTAGCCCTGCCCACTGAGAGCGTCGCGCGCGTTACCATGACGCCTGGATTTCTCACGCTATGTGGCGTGTGTTGGTGACGTCACTCTGCCGGTTGGTTTCGCCTGTCAGGCCAGGTGGGTTCCGAGCAGTCAGTGGTTCGGCTGGAAGTGACGTCATGGACCTCAGTGCTATGCGGAAGAAATACAGAAATGATGACGAGGTGAGGGGTCAGGTCCTTAAGTACCTACCTATAACGATCACCTACCTACACATTATGTAGATTGTAGTCATTCATTTATAATTCAGGGATAGGGAACCGGTAGGTCTCTAGAGGTTTGTAAACTACAACTCCCAGTATTCTTCTAACAAGATTAGGGAATGCTGGGAGTTGTAGTTTTCAAACATCTGGAGACCTACTGGTTCGCCATCTATCCCTGGTTTATATTCCCCTCTTGTCTCTGCTGGGACTGGGTAGACTGAGGTAGTTGGTGTCATTGAAATGTAATGAATCTGTAAAGACGTGTGTTTGTTAATGATGGGGAACATTAAATTTAATAATTCCCTAGAAAGTTTTTTTTTTATATAATTTCGTAATGTATAAAAATATTTTAATGCCGTACATTAGTACTTACCGACCGATCCGCGACATTCAATCAATATTTCGGAAACCGCCTTTCCGGATCTTCATTGCAACCGACATGCAATGGAAACATGATTGGGGTGAGGGTATGTCAGTCGCGAAGAAGATACTGAAAGACGGTTTCTGAAATATTAATTGAATGTTGCGGACCGGTCGGCGGGTAAGTACTAATGTATGGGCACGTTTAGGAGGGTTGGAATATGAGGGAGGAGAGAAGTTATTTGTTTTCTCAATCAGTATCGTCTTTCATCTATTTTGCAGCCGATTCAATCAAATTAATTGAATCGATTGGAATAACGATGCCGTGTATGGGTTAAGGCAAAGTAAACACAGATCCTTCTGGTTAAGATATCAACAAATATTTTAAACGTGACCAACATTTTTGGGTCTGAATTGTTAGTAATTTTCAGCCAAATGCATAGTTTTCAATAGGCCAGGTGCTTGTTCAAACCGTAATATCGCCATTTTCACTTAATTTCCCATCCAAAAGACTAAAGAGTTTATCGCTCAGCAGCCTGTCTAAAGAGAATACCAGGTCAGGTGTACCCTGCCTTATTCTTTTTTGATAATACCTACAGCTTGCTTAAGTTGCTTTAAAAAATGAGTTGGTCAGTCTAAACGGAAGGCTAATTGAATCTTTTTGATCTCCGATTTACTCTGAAACAAGCAGGTGTAAGGCTGGGTACAAATGAAGGGACTATTTGCCCGACCGAGCGCTCGCCCCATAGGGAACCGCGCGATAGATTGCGATTTACCGACACGGACCGATAGTGCCGTGGATTGGTCGGCTGGCCGAAAATATCTGCTGGTGTGTACCAGCCTTAGTCTGGCCTTACACTAATGGGGCAATGCTATATCAGCCATTTTTGTGCTGAATTAGTGCAAAACTTATGCTACCCAATGTACTAACGAGTTAGCGATCGGGTTTTTGGAAATAGTGCGATGCAGCCTGTTCAATGTAAGGTGTAAGTTTTGCACTCACTACCTTGTAGCTCAACACTTAACGCCTAGTGAATGCAGGCTTGCGGTGCAGAAAAAAAGTTACATTTACCTGACTGGTGCTGTAAGTCTCGTGAAGGAATTTAATGCATTGTGTAATCGTGGTCAGTTTCATGCATTGTGTAATCGTGGTCAGATTAAACTTTTTATTACTACATTGGCTTCTGAGTATTTATCTTTTGACGTTTCCACAAAGTTCTGAAAACTGGCTCAGTAATTTTGTGACCAACATTACGGGCTTATTGACGATCACAAATCAGGATCTGGGTGGGAAACATCAGAGGAACTTCAGATGGTAAGAATCATTACTATGTATGATGTTGCATAAAAAGAAGTAACAACAGAAGTCTAAATTTGGCTGCTTATCATATTAGCACTTATTTAATAAGAGGTGCAAAAGTTTACCTGTGGAGCAGCAATTCTGATGTTACCTGTTTGCTGGGTATAAAAAGCTGCTCCCAGGCAACCCAAGTCAGTCTTGTTTTGGACTGTAACAATGAAAGACCTGTGCTGTCTCTGTTACACCTGAGATGTAAAACACTGCCAGAAGCCAATAAAGTTATTTTTGATTTAATTCAGCAACTCGTGCTTATCTTTGCAAAGAACCCTACCACAAGCAGTTAATTTGGTAGTTGCAGATTAATAGCAGAGGCAAACTTTTACACCTGTTGTTAAAGGAATAGTTCACTGAGAAATAAAATATTTTGAACCTTTAACATTTTTGAGAACCTGTTTTTGAATCATGATAAAGAGAAACGATTAGTTGCATAAAAGGCTTTAGTTTTACTTTTGGTTTGGATCACATCTTTGTTAAGAAGTACATCAATGTAAAAATATAGAGGTGGGGGGGTTCGACACCAACTGTCTGCCATGTACAATGCTGTTTTGACACCTTACTCTGGGCGTTCCTATAACACCTCTTAGCCACTATCCAATCACGCCCTTAACACCTGGCTGTGATATGCTAATTGGGATTTTCCAGGGTACATAATTGCCACAGATTCTTGTACAAGTCATTCTGAATTGAGAGATCCAGTCGGATGACTAGCGAAACGTCTTCAAGAACTACATTTCAAGTCCAGTTGATCTAATTGAATACAACAGATATACCATGACCTGAATGAATGAGAACCTTCACAAGCATACATCAATGTAACTTCATGAACACTGCTTTCAGCTGCTTGTAGCCAAGTGTCTGCCTGCATTGAAGGACACACCACATACTTTTATTTTTAAATGTAGGACACCCTCCTAAATAATAACTTTAGATGCAGTTTTCTCTACGTCGCTACACTACTTACTTTTTTCAGCAGTGTGCCTGAAGCCAGCTATTCATCACAGAACCTGCTACAGAGGTTGCTGCCTCTTTTACGAGATTATACATTTGCAGAGGAGGCAGCACTGGGAGCAGCTGTCAGTAGCTACCTGAAAGGTCTGGGATAAATAGCTGATATCAGGGATATTGTGGAAAAGGTATTGCAGACTTGGGTATAGGAAGAAGCAGATCTAAAGTTGATGGTACTCAAGTTACTAAAAACAGTTACTAGAAACATTCTGCAATGTCATTTTTTTTTAGATTCTACTAATTTTTTTCCTTCTTATTTTAAAGATAAGACTTGAGGGTTACGCAACAATTCAAATTGAACAGTATCAGGATAGTCTAATGTATAATTATCTGCCAATGTATGACCAATCGGCCAACAATTGTATGATTTTTCTGCTTATTGGGCAAGTTGAAATGTTTTTAATTGTCCAGGCACCTTAACAGAGACCACAGTTCCCCTTCAATAATTGCTAGAAAGAAATCCTGAATTTGACATACTAAATATTATGTTTTCCTTTGTTACAGAAATTGCAGATGTATCATAATAATCCAAGGATCTGTAAATTATGTATTTCATTATTTCAACATTCTGATGAGTATGATATGCTCATTAGCTTCCGTATTAAAACTCTGATGCATATATAACTAACAATAGTTTATACAATAAGGCATGCATTTTATATTCATCACTACTTGGATGTAATTACATTTAGCACATTGCAAATGCTGAGATCATAAATATGTAGCTAAACGGTAAGGCATAATTTGACTACTGGATGCTAAGCAGTAGTGATTTTGATGTTGGTTATGACTAGTAAGTCACAATGATTTGCAAATATTGAATCTGCAGCTATTTACCAAAACTATATCGTAGAAATTCATTATTAAAATAGCACCATAACATTTGCTTTGCACAGTGTAGACATACCTCTAAGCTCTCACTGCACTGCAATGCAAAAACCTGTATAGCACCTGAATGGCCCCAAAAAACCCATCAACCACAGAGATCGCTTGTGTTTGATATGCTTTCCTTAATTTTCAATCCTACTGATTATTTTCACAGGCTTTTGAAGAGAAACACTTGATTTCCCTTGATCCTATCACTCAGTTTAACGCTTGGTTCCAAGAGGTCAGTGAGTGTCCGGAAATTGCAGAACCCAATGCCATGTGTTTGGCCACCAGTACCAGGTCCTGGGCATCCTCTGTCATAGTTTAATGTTTTAACATTAACATAGTTTAACTCTGTTTTGTAATATTCAGCACTGTTTTTATTATCCTATAAATAAAGTGATATTTGCTTTATTCACTGTAGGGAAGGAAGACCATCTGCCCGAATGGTTCTCCTAAAGGGGTTTGGGCCAGAAGGATTTCGATTCTACACAAACCGGGATAGTAGAAAAGGGCTGGAACTGGTAGGAAGCTTCAAAATTTAGTTGAATATCAGTGGCGGCAATTTTCACTGAAGCTGGCAATATTTTAGGTTGAAATATTGTCCGATGTGTAACCTGCTTAATAATCGGTTACACCAGTGGTGAAAAAGGCATTTGTATACTTTTCAAGTCAATTTGACTTCTATTTATTCCTCTTTATGGCATTATTTTGTGGTGGTTTGGACTTTGGACATATTAGATTATTGCAGTGTAAAAAAGAAAAACAGCAGTTAATAATTGAATTTCTGTCTTAATTTCAGTATAAACATTTCGCTTCTTAAAGAGCATGTCAAAGGTAAGTAAAGCGAGGATCCGCACTAGCCGGTGCTAGTAGGAACTCAGAAAACAACTGCTTACTGCTGCATAAAATCCTTTGTTGGTATCCGCATGATGCGTTTCAGACTAAACAGTAGGCATAGTGCTCATTTAGATCCTCACTTTACTTACCTTCTATTGTCTAGCCTTGCGACGGGCTCAGGGCTGCCGGCACGCAGGCCACCAGGATGGAGGGTTAAGCATTGCAGTTTACTTACCCATAAGCACCTGCAGTGACATGAGTTGAAGGGTCCGGGGCAATTCGCACCCGGACCACTTAGCTATATAAGTAAGAACATAGTATTTTTTCATTTACTACTGTGTGGGGTTAAGCCCTTAAAGGGAAAGTTCAGTGGAAAATATCCATATTTTAAAAATTCTTGGTTTGTATTGTGCATTCCTAGCTATTGTACATATTCGCTCCTGTTTTGAAAAATCAGTTAATGCTCAGATCTCTACTGAGCAACTGAATCAACCCAGGCGCTGGGGTCAAGGGCAAGACCATAACGGTCTCTACTAGGGGTCCTGCAAACAAGAAGTCAGTATTTCGGAAACATTTATTTATACACAGACAAAATGCTGGATGGGCAGATTAAGATCATTGAAATGAAAAAATACTGCTCTTTTTTCTGAAAAGCATATGTATTTGCACTGAACTTCCCCTTTAATGTCTATCTAATTACTTCTAATTTAAAGGGCATGTCCACACACAAAACTATATTTTACCAGCGAGTAGTAAACCCCCACCCTTAAAGTGAACTTACAGACCCCAGATCAGCACCCAACTGAAGATTATTCTCCTTGGTCCTTTGTCTGTTTGATTTGTCTGCAAACACCTGGGCTCTTCCAGGTCGACACAAAGTCACAGCCAATGGCTAGCATGTCTACCTGGGGAAGTTTCCATTCAGCACAGTGAAAGCTCAGGAGCTAAATTTCACTAAATGGAAACGGAGATTGTTAGGTGCTGATATGGGGTTTTAGGCTTTGGAGTGGGGTGGGGGGGGGTTACTACTCACTGGTTAAAGTTAGTTTTGGGGGATAAGAGAAAGTAAAATTTTCCAGCCAGCAGGCCTGATTCTTAAGGTTTTAATAATCGAACTCCCCCGCAAACCTACACAACAATTACTACAGGCAGGAGTGGTGGTTCCGGACAGTAAACCTGTATTTTCCTCTGCAGGAGACAAACCCTTTTGCTGCTCTGCTTTTTTACTGGGAGCCCTTTAACCGTCAGGTGAGATATCTGTGCATGTGGATAAAAGCTTAATACATGTATTTATTTGTGTATATGGCTGCATTGTTTGTTGGTTTGAATAATAGTTTGCTCAGGGGGCCTGGAACTTACCTTACTGCGCTCCTCTCGCAAGCCGCTCCTTCATCTTAGGCACATGCGCGCCAATACAAAAGATAGGGCGCGGGATCTGGACAGAACAGCTGTTCTGTGCAGGAGGGGCTTGCAAGTGGATCGCGGTAAGGTAAGTTCCAGGTCCCCTGAGCAAACTAATATTCACAGGGAGGTGAGAATAAGCGTTCTCACCTCCCTGTGAATAATAGAAACGGATGCCAAATACTTGTTTTTTTAAGTTTAGTGTTCCTTTAACTGTATTATTGGTCAGAGTTAACATAGGATGTGTTTTTTGTGGCTATCCAGACTGTAATAAAGGAATGATTTTTAACTTTATATCTTCAGCCTTTCTTCTATCCTTATGAGGGTGTTTCCTTTCAATACCACAGCTTTTTTCTCTTTTCTAGTTATGCAGATTTTATTACATTGCCAAAAAATGCAAAAGAGAGTTATTATAATAAATGAAATGAACATTTACATTTGCATGTAAAAATAATCTTTGATAACATTAATGGAAGGGATAAAAAACATCACCCAATTATATATAAAGCTGGCAATACATGGCCAGATGTTCTTCTGATCGGATTCAGGGCCACATTTACCATTAGGCACAGTAGACACACGCCTAGGGGCACCTGAGGTTAGAGGGGCGCTGTCAATCTCCTCCCACCAATCCAACCCCTTTATAGTCTTATTTTCTTCTCCAAAAAAGAAGAGATGGGTGTGGTTTAGGGGTGTGGTCTGTGTTTAGGGGTGGGGCTAAGGGCACCAGGTTCTTTGGGCCTACAGACTCCTGAGGTGTAAATCCGGCCCTGATCGGATTTCCAATCAAGTGCTATGATCGGAAATCTGATCGAAATAATCACTCAAAGCCTCCTACCTTGAGGCTTAGATGGAAATCTGAGGAGAGATGAGGACTGAAGATGGGGTGGACCTGGACCGATTTTTGTTTCCCTTAAACATAATGTAGAGTGGTCAATCAGAAAAGCCGAAAACAGTTTTCGACTTTTCGAGAAATCCCAAAAAATAAGATCAGATGGCTTGAAAAGCTGACCCCGTATATGGGAGGCTTTAGTAAACTTTTATATTGAGCAGTCTCCATGCTAATGATCCATATTGTTCATTGTTTAATAAATCTAGTAAATCTATCCTGCAAAGCTGATTTCAGTTCCCTCATTATATGATCTTTTACTGGGAACAAACAGGTAGTTTGTTCCCAGTAGCTGATCTCCCCTCTATAAAAATGCCTGTGTTTTTTTCCTTGTTTTTTGTTTATCTCTTTGCTGAGTTTTCTTGTGTGGCTGCAATCTAGCACAGTGAAGGTGTCCATGTGTCCACTTAGGTTCGAATTGAAGGCTCAGTCGAACATCTTTCTGAAGAGGAATCTGAGAAGTATTTTCATTCACGTCCAAAGAGCAGCCAGATTGGGGCAGCAGTGAGCAATCAAAGCCAAGTCATTCCGGACAGAGAGGTGAGTTTGGACTAAGCTATCTTCATATTGCTTTGCTACACTTGCAGACTTCTTTCATTCTCAACTAAAAGTGTCAAATACTTCTATGTTCCTTTTATACCGCTTCTCACTATTCATGTTTGTTCCACATGGTAGTATCTGCGGAAAAAGAATGCTGAACTTGAGGCTAAATACAAAGAGGAAGAAGTGCCCAAACCTCCCGAGTGGTAAGTGTTCATAAACAGGGTGGGAGATGCAATAAATCGTACTGGCTCTCAGCCCCGCTACTTACCCGCGCACAATGCAATAATGTTGCCCTTGTTATTGCACCGCGAGAGGATGCGTGTGTAAGTAGTCAGGACTGAACGCCTGCAAGAAAAGAACGTTGGATATTGTACAAAATTGAGGCACAATGTCTAACTTTTTTTTATTGCATAGTAAAAGCTGCGCTACTTCCGAGTGGTGCAGCCCCCGCAACACAAGCATTAAACCCATGCTACGTGATATTGCATCGGGGAGAAGGAGGTTATTGCATCTCTCTGATAAGCTGTGGTATGAGTTACACTTTGCTGTACTCACTCTCTACTGTCTTGCAGGGGTGGTTATATTATTCGCCCCTCGATCATAGAGTTCTGGCAAGGACAGACCAATCGCCTGCACGATCGCATTGTGTTCCACCGGCAAGAGAAAGAGTTGGGCCCTTGGACTCACCGAGGGGAAGGGGGGTGGGTGTACAAGAGGCTTGCTCCCTAATCTTCGGTGATGAGATAAGATTAACTGTGACAGTGATTTCTACCTCCAGAACCATTCGTTTAAATCTCTTGTGGATCCATTTTAATACAAATTGGTCTACTGTGAACAAAATAGAGCTTTTGATCTGCAAGCTCTTTTTTTTAATTCCTGTTAATCCAGGCATTATAGATGACACTGTTTCTGTAGCTTGTAATTGAACCATGTAATTACAGATTGTTCATTGTAGATTAAGAAATGATTTCTGTAAACACTACAAGAAATGTTTGTAATGTAACCTTAATAACCTATAATTATTTAAAAATTGTGCCAAAATGGAGCAGTAAAAAACATCATCTGTGAATAATATTAAATATTCTTTATGCATTTTCGTATTCTTTACTTTGAATGAACAAATAAATATCATACTGTTTGCACATGTACCCTTATACACCCTTACATATACCAGGCCATGGTTGAAGCATTTTCAACAGACTTGCTATCGAACCTTGGCACTCCAGATGTTTAGAAGCTACAATTCCCAACTAGAGATGGGATCCAGGTCCGGCACGAACCCGGATCTGACACGGAAGACCTCAGTTCCCCTTCGAACGTTCGAAAATCCTCGAAAATTTGATCGGTGACCACTTTCGAGTTTCCGATCGTATTTTAGAAAATCAAACGGTCAAGGTTATTTTCGATAATGGGCTCGAACATTCGAAAATACGATGGGAAAGTGGTCTCTGATCGTATTTTCGAGGATTTTCAAACGTTCAAAGATATTTTCGAAAATGATCGAAAATAACCCCATACATTCGAAAATCTTAAAAAATTGTTCCGTTTTCGGATCTTCTGGATTTTCCCGAGATCCAGGAATCCAAAAACGGAACGAAACTATGCAGTTTCGGCCATCTCTACTCCCAACATGCCTTGGTTGCATTTTGCTTTGTGGGAACACTTCGGCAGGGAGCGTCAGAATGGCTGGTACTCATCCATAAATATAAAAGACAATGCATTTTCTCACAGCATAAAGGATGTTGTGAAATAATAATAAGCAAAAATGGTAAACACAACATTAGTAATCGGCTTGTATTCGTGATTTCACAGGTAAATGGAAATCTACAGAATTTTTGATTTTCAAACAGAAACATTTCAATCAGGGAGTCAAGTGCTGAGAGTTGAGTCAGACTGAACACCTTCTGCAAACAGTGAGAAAGCACTTTCTATTATTGCAGCAATAAAGGAGTTTATCTGAGGGGTTGTACCTGTGACCTACAGGTAGATGTGGCACACTGGTAAAAAGCTCACCAGTAAGTAAAACCTTATGGCAAATAGATGGTATAATGAGGTTTTTTAAACATATGGAAGGCAATCAATGTTATATGGAAATGTAGCCATGGGATGAATTACGTAAATGAAACAGATATTTGAGATAGCAGTAATCGTAGCCAAAGCCTCTGGATATCATCTGCCTCTTAACTGACTGTATGCATGCCAACACCCCTGGGAAACAAAATGCTGGCGACAGCTTGGCAGTATGAGTCACAACCATCAAAATACCCAGAACAAGTTCATTTAACAAAGCCAGGAAGGCAATGTGGTAAATTGGTATTTCAGAGATCAAAGGAAGCCAAGCAGAAATACGGTTTGCAAACGAAGGGTTTATTTACACATAAAGAACATACAATGCTTTACTTGTTTTAGGTCCAAGTTACACAGAGAGGCTTTAAACACCTCTGCGCCACCCTGTTTTAGCTGGTATGTGTCAATTCACCTCTGTCCTTTATATTACCTTGTCATTGTTTTCTCAGACTTTAGTATATATCAGCTATCTTACCTGCTTTGCCCAGGAAGAGGGAACAAAAACAGTGGCCTGGTTATATAGTGAATAATGTACCCCCTACTGTAAATTATAAGGATATTAGAATTCACTGAGGAGTCCTGTGTCCATATGAAAGCATGAGAGCGAGGCTGCAAGCCAAGTGCTTTTATAAAGGGCATGTAACTCCAAAGTACCAACTAATATCCATATATTTTTAGTAGGGGGTACATTATTTGTTAGAATTCACCCCTTTCCCCTTCATTTAATGGCATCAGCAGTAAATCCAGAGTGTGTCATTTTAATATCTGTGCCCTGCTCACTTTGTTTTCATCCAGCCAGAGAGTGCTTTGGAGCTGCCAAAGTTCCGGCCAAGTTCTTCCAAGTGCCGTAGATATTTTAGCGTCTGTTAGATCACGGCTGTAAGTTTCGATGGTTAGTGCCGGGGGGAATCATAACCACTTCCTGGTTCTAAGGTTATTATCTTACTGATAGGATCCATTAAGGGGGTGAATTATATGGAGATAACCTATGCTAAACACAGCAGTGACAGAAATGTGAGTTGAGACACAATTCCCTGAAAGGTGGGATATGTTAGAGGAAATTACAGTTAAATTGGCTTTATAAAGGACAAATCCACTGTAAAAATAAAAAGTACCTGGGACAGGGAGGTAGGATTGATTTTTCCTATCTCTTATCATTGCAATACGGAGTGCCAGCACGTATAGATTTAATCTGCCAGATAAATAGGGCTGAAGCACGGAGGAAGCCTGGCAGAAGCTTTTTTGCTTTGAGCTGGTGTTCAAATGATATTGGGAGGTAGGAATTACCAATCTTACCTCCCTCTCCCAGGTACTTTTTATTTTAACTGGGTTTTTAAAAATGTATATATACTATAGCTCTCCTTTAAATTGATATTATTTTGCTGAATGGATTGTGAAGGGACAAAAAGGAAAGGGGAAATCAAACCAGGATCAAAAATAATAATGTTGCAATGTGTACAAAACAGTTTTAGATACACAAGAGATTCCGATACAAATTTCCTGTTTTGTGCCTGCACAAGGTAACTGACAAACCATGAAACCCACAGTAAACACAGAAACACAAAAAGCGAGACAAACAAATTGACAGACAATACAAATGGTTACCAGGATATTGTGTCCAGCATTACAGAAATGGGACTTATAGCAGGTTCAGAGTGTCAGAGGGGAGATTTAGTATGGCCAAAATCCTTCTAAAACCCGTTAACCCATGTTAAGTAATATTGTGTTAACATGTGTTATAGAAAGATTTTAGGGCACAGTGCCATTTCCAAATGTTTTTGGAAATAGTGTTGTGCTACCGATGCAAAACCACTTTCGTTAGGTTTCGCGTTACTTCGTAGCGCGAAACTTAACCTGATTCTGCAAGGGACTTTAATCCAGCGCAGCTTAACTTTACGCGATCCAACGATGCAATATCGGACGTAATCTCATTTACGTCTGGTATTGTATTGTGGGATCATGCTAAGGTAAGTAACGTGTGACTAACTTATTAAATCTGCCCGATAGTGTATATTATAAGGTCACACCAAAAAAAATAAAATTGCACAAAAGATGACAGCTAGAACTGCAGAGCAGGGTACATAGGATGGATACCATCATGTACAGCAAGAAAATGTGCAATTTATTAGCAAAAAAGTGCAATTAGTAATCTCTGCAAACATAAAGCATTATTGGTTCTACCTGAACACAAAGATCATTCCCACCAAGCCAGTCAGATATTCTTCCTGTGCTGTACTGATTTTGGGCCCCACACATGAACATGGCAGGATTGCCCAAGTCTGGAAGCAACCAATAGGACATTTGTCATTATGCCAACGTGCAGTAGACTGACACCAGCTAATTGCTTATTAGTTACTGCAAATTACAGGATTGGGTAGTATAAAGGAATTTTCACAAGTGCTAAACATACAATCAAAGTGCAATAAAAGGACTCTGGGACTTATAAAAGCACGGTAAGAAAATAACGTGTTTAGGATACTGTTTGTTATTTTACAACGATTGTTAAAGCCACAGTATCGTCATTCAATGATGCCGAAATAACGGCCCACGGACCTATAAATTACTATTTTTTTTAACGTCTTATTCTACCATATGGGCTTTTATACAGTGTAATTGACAATCATAGGAATACTTCATGATACACCATATCCCACTACCTGCCTTGTATAAAGCACTGTGCGATTTACATGGTGTGTATCAGAAACCAAACATGTTTGTACGAAAAAATGTTTCTATGGCACTGCTTGTGAAGCTGGTAGAACATATAACCCTCATCAAGCGTGGACTAGCATTATCTGTGAGTCAGAGGTAGCAAAGTCTCACTCTTCATGAAATGTGTTCTATGTACAAAACTTATGAGTCCACTCCAGTGATGCCCAGGCTGAGGGCCGCATGCTTTCCAAAAGTTCCAAGTGTACTAAGGCACACCGCTGTTGGCTGGTTGGCCAGACAAGTTGGTAGGTGCAATCCTCTCAGCCCCCTACTTCCAGGGCTACATAACCAAGCAAGGTATCAAAGTAGAGGAGCACACTACTGTAGTGAAAACTTCTTTATTTAGTGCAAAAACAGCATACAACGTTTCGGGACACTAGGCCCCTTCCTCGGGTACCTGAGGGCCGCTTGCTCCCTGCTTACTAAAGATCACGGCCCCATGGTCTTCCAGCTGATCGAGGCATGGGCAGTCTGGGGCCAAAATGTTTGTTACAAAGTGAAATCTTACAATACAGAGAGCCCTGCAAGTGACTACCCCTTCTCTAGCTCATTGAGTGCAGGCGTGCTCATTGTTATTTCCCATGACACTAGAGCAGAATTCCCCAATCAGCTCATTTGTATTTCCCTGTTCCAAAGGGAAAGGGGAATAAGTAAAAGTAAAGGGCTTCTTGTAGTGAAAATATTTTATTAATTAAAGTAATGAGTTAATTAAATAACTTTAATAAAGAATAACAAAATAGCTGAAACATTATTATCATCCAGCCTTAAAGTCAGGGAAAATGTTGTTTTAGGGTGGATTCTTCCTTTAAGTTGAGTGCATGTCAATGACAGAGTCATCTGCAGTATACATGAGAAATTGGTCATCGAATGCTTAAGGCGGTGATACTTGTCTAATCTGGCTTGGACCATCATCCACGAACAGAAATACACATAGAGTAGGAAAAGACATAAATATATAAATAAGGGTGGAAGGTTGTGCAAGAAGGTTTACATGGGTGGAAGGTTTAAACATATATAAGTGGAAGAAAGTGTGTGCACAAAAGGTACCTGCATATACAGAGAGTTGTGGAACAGGCAAGTTTCCTGAGACTGTACGTGGCCCGTGGCAAAGGAAACATTACCATTAATGTTTAAAGAACCCAAACTATCGCCCACAGGTTGCAATTAGGCAAATCCCTGTCTGTTCAGTCCAGACAAGTTATTTTAGAAACTCTGCAGATATCAAGGAGCTAGATTCAAGCTTTATACAAACAGCAAGTAGGGGTGCCGGTTAGAACAGAGAGGCCCCCCAAACACAAAATAGACCCCTTGTTCAGAAAATGTCATTAAAGCAGAAACAAACACAATATAGTTACTACACATTTGTATTATTTACCCCGGGGGTGTTTACTTGTCCACTCTAATGGGTACACAAGCAACTGCAAATGGGAGCAGCAGTTAAAGGGGGAATGTTGTGTGGGGGTCTCCCTTTCCTGAGTCCCATCATCGCTATCTTCAGGCCAGACACATGTAATTAAGGGAGGCAGTGTATGTCTTGTCAGGTTTGTCCAACAAGGTTTTTCATTGTGACAGTTTCATCTGGTCAGGAGATAGACCTACACATTCATTTTAGGGACAGAATGTAAGTCTTGCACACACAGACATGAGGATGTTAGAAATTGATATTCAAATGTTCATTTACACAGCCAGGGACACTGTGCTTGCTTGCACCTGCTTAAAGGAACAGAAGCTGAGTGTGCACAATTATGATTGGGTGAGGTTGTGCATGGACACTCATAGAGTAGGTGTTGCCTATTTACAGTATTTCCATGGCGGTGAGGCATCTCTATGCACCACAAAACCATTTCCTTGTTGTGTTGTAAGCCGTGTAAAGGGCAGTATATTGCTTTCCTTATTCACTGGTTTACCGCTGCAACATTCAGTACAAATAATTCAAAAAAAGATCAGCACCTCATATTACAATGTAAAGGGATTAGGACCCCCCATATTACAATGTAAAGGGATTAGGATCCCTCATATTACAATGTAAAGGGATTAGGACCCCCCATATTACAATGTAAAGGGATTAGGACCCCCCATATTACAATGTAAAGGGATTAGGACCCCCCATATTACAATGTAAAGGGATTAGGATCCCTCATATTACAATGTAAAGGGATTAGGACCCCCCATATTACAATGTAAAGGATTAGGACCCCCCATATTACAATGTAAAGGGATTAGGATCCCCCATATTACAATGCAAAGGGATTAGGACCCCCATATTACAATGTAAAGGGATTAGGATGCAGTTGGATTTCTACCTGCCAATACACAGAATATCAGTCTTGCTGCCTTGCAGACTTTTCAGATTAGTCCATTGGTTTGCTTATTGGGCTGATGGGGGCTCAGGACATAGCCCTGGAGTCTCATTAAGTGCAGGACGAACTTTCTTCCTCTCCTTGAAACGTCCGGAATTGGACACCTTGACATGTTTGCCCTTTGTATTTTTATCCACTATTCTTTCCAGTCGGGCGGTGTAGTTTTCTCCTTGGCTTTCATCTTCACCTTTCTCATCCCCTATGTGGTCCGTCACCGACTCATAGACAACCTTAGGGGTGGATTTCTTCTTCCTCAAAAATGTCAGTTTCCACCAGCTGTGAGAGGCCTCGGCCATGAAGAGAGAGGAGTGGCTAGAATGGAAACAGAAATAGGTTCTAAGAAAGATGTGGATAAAGAATGAGTCAAGGGGCAGTAAATAATACATTTGAGAGAAGAGAGACAAATGTAGATGGATGGGAATGTATAAACCCTTAGAGTCAATGTTCCCCTTAATTTTAAATCATCTGTGTGTGCAGAAATAAATTGTCTGTGTGTATCCAAATGAAATTGTGTGCGCTACACACCCACCACTTATTCCAGCAGACTTAAGTGTGTGCACCACTTTAACCTGTGTGAGCAGGCTTGCAGGGCTGTGTGATCATGCACGAGCACACATCTTAGAGGGAATCATGGCCATATGCAATCTAAACAGCATGTGTGCCGACAGATCACATTGGTATTTTTCGGCACACATGCGGTGGGAACCGCACACATGGACCCGACCAATCCTCATACCTGGTATTTTACTTAAAGTAATGGGAGACGATACCGAATGACGGATACTTCCCATCTTTTCCGACCCACTGGAATGCAGACTACGGTCGTTCATCAGCACTCTGGTCGGTCAGGAACAGCCCCTACACACTGACAATAATGGGTAAATCCCATAATTCGCCGACAGGTTTACCCATTATTGTTAGTGTGTATGGTCCCCCTTAAGGTTCGCCATTGTGGCCAATAATCGTGCAGTGTATGGGCACTATATCGGCTGAAACGGCTGTTCGGTCATTTCCCGACCAGCCAGGTAGATCTCTGAATGCGCGGATGTTTTGGCCGATAAAGTGCCCACACATCGTGCATCGTCGGTCGGTACCCGCGATCGCAAGTCTCAAATCCAATCTGATATTAGAAAACTGATTGTTTTCCAATAAAATAATAAAAACAATAAAAGATTATCTTCCTTGCTACAAGGTCCCACCAATAAAATGATGATCTAACGTTGCACTAAAACAAGGAATTTATTCAGCTCACCTTGATCTTGCTGTGCTGCTCTACACTGTAATCTGTAAAATCACTTGGGCAATATTTAACTAAGCAGGGTACAGTTGTGAAAGTGAACCTTGTGTTTATCAGCTAAGAATGTTATACTGATTTTTATGGAATGTGATCAGATTATAGGGCAGTTTTGTTTCTTCCAGATTGCTCTGGTTTGGATGTACCAACCATGGGGCAGAATGTAGAAACTCGTATTATCGGAAAAGTCCGATACCGTGGTTTATCGTGAAGCTACTTAAAGACCACAGACATAATATAGCATAACATAACAAGTTACTGCTATTGATATATAAAGTAGAGTTGATCCAGGGAATTTCCATTTGCCACTTGGAGTCAGGAAGGAATTTTTTCCCCTTCATAAATTTGGTGGGGTTTTTTTTGCCTTCCTCTGGATCAACAGCAGGTATTCCACTACTCCCGGATCTTCTGGTAGTCTCTAGCAAATCGAGGTGGTCTCCCGCAAGACCACCCCGATCTCCCGCAACAGAGAGGAGTCCTGAATCTCCCCCCCATTACACCCCCTTTCTGTCTGCCACACCCCCGGACCACCCACGCCATGCCCCTAACCATGCCTCCTCCACCCCCCAGCGTTTATGCCCCGTCCACTATGTGACGTCAATGGCGCCACACAGCGTAACCACGCCCCCTCGTCAAGCCCCATCGCCCACCCTGCCCGGAAGAACGAAGAGGCAGGGTGGGATGTCTGCAACAGTTAGGCAGGAAATGAGGATATTGCTAGATGGGTTGGACTGGATGCACATATGTCTTTATTTAACCTCAAATTCTATACCATACTATACTATACATAGCATGCGATAGTAATGTATCGATAAAGGTGCGGTATCCAAAAATAGCGCCTTTATAAATAATGGCCTTGGTATCATATTTCGAATTGCCTCTCTAAGGGCTAGGCCACACTGCTGCGTTTTGTTTGCGCTTGCGTTTGCGATTTTTCAAAATTATTGAAAACGCGGCAACGCAAAAAAAACGCGCGTTTTTCGATGCGTTTGCGTTTTGCGTTCTGCATTTTTAATCGCAATCGCATGCGATTTCCTATACTTATTGAAGAAATCGCAAGCGCAAACGCAAAAAAATCGCACATGAAATCGCATGCGATTGCGTTTGCGTTTGCGTTTGCGTTTCAGTGTGGCCTAGCCCTAATGGTGTTTTTTTACCCCTTCTGGTGCAGAGTGAATGTGCCTTCAGGTGGGAGGAGGGGTTTGTCTCCAATTGATAGTTAGATTGTTAATAGACACATGCTGAATAGGCATGGTATGTCTATATTCCACCTCAACTATTATGAGATGGGATTTATACACTTATTCTGGGCTATGACGTTCCCCATACGTTCACACATTATGTTCGGAACATAAAACTGCAGCTAAAGTTTGTGTTCAGACATTTGATAAAATTGCCGATTGAACCTAAAATTGAACCTAAAATTTATCAAATGTCCCATTAATGAATGCCCAGCATAAAGGCCAACTTAGCTCCGGATGTCCTTAAAATGTTCTAAAACATCATGATTGTAATATGGACTGCAAACCAGAACCCGTCCACAATATTTTGCAGGAATGTTTGGCAGGTAAAATCGCTGCATTGAACAAATTTATGATTTATTCAGTGCTCATACTGGATTGAACCAATGTCAAACTAGGGTGTTAAGGCCATCCAAAAAGTATAGGACCAGGGGCCGACCAGGAAGTATGGAAGTATATGACCAGCGGGCCACCAGAACGTATATGATCAGGGGCCCACCAGGATGTATATGACCAGCGGTGCACCAGATAGTATTTATGATCAGGGGCCCACCAGGATGTATATGACCAGCGGGGGGGGGGGGACCCAACCAGAACATATATGATCAGGGGCCCCACCAGGATGTATATGACCAGCGGGCCACCAGAACATATTGATCAGGGGCCCACCAGGATGTATATGACCAGCGGCCCACCAGAACGTATATGATCAGGGGCCCACCAGGATGTATATGACCAGCGGCCCACCAGAACGTATATGATCAGGGGCCCACCAGGATGTATATGACCAGCGGTGCACCAGATAGTATATATGATCAGGGGCCCACCAGGATGTATATGACCAGCGGTGCACCAGATAGTATTTATGATCAGGGGCCCACCAGGATGTATAAGACCAGCGGTGCACCAGATAGTATTTATGATCAGGGGCCCACCAGGATGTATATGACCAGCGGCCCACCAGAACATATATGATCAGGGGCCCACCAGGATGTATATGACCAGCGGCCCACCAGAACGTATATGATCAGGGGCCCACCAGGATGTATATGACCAGCGGCCCACCAGAACGTATGATCAGGGGCCCCACAGGATGTAATGACAGCGGCCCCACCAGAACATATATGATCAGGGGCCCACCAGGATGTATATGACCAGCGGCCCACCAGAACGTATATGATCAGGGGCCCACCAGGATGTATATGACCAGCGGCCCACCAGATGTATCTGACCAGCGGCCCACCAGAACATTATGTGATCAGGGCCCCACCAGGATTATATGACCGCACGGCGCACCAGAACATATATGATCAGGGGCCCACCAGGATGTATATGACCAGCGGCCCACCAGAACATATATGATCAGGGCCCCACCAGGATGTATAGGACCAGCGGCCCACCAGAACATATATGATCAGGGGCCCACCAGGAATTACATATTCTGAAAAACTTATTATGTTCGTTTTTCTGATAAACCATTCGATTGGAAAAACCCTTTACATGGGATTGATAATTTGAGTGATTCGATCACATTAATGGAATTGCTCAACATATTGGACTTTTAACATTGATGGAAACGACATTTGACTATCAAATCTACCTAATATCTAATAAGTATATGGACAGGATAAGGTCTGGTACACACAGGCCAATAACCAGCTCGATTGATTGTCTGCCCCTATATTAAAGGGGAACTGTGGACTCCAAACAAGTTGATTTGAAAATGACCCATCAACCACCTCTCTACGTACTGCACAGCCCAAGATATAAAGAAATCACTAATCAGGAAGTTAGGGGAATCTGCGGTCACAAATACTAGTTCCTCAATGTAATCTGCGGTTGGCACATGCTCAGTGCAAATGAAAGCAGAAGAAACCAGGAACAGACTGAGTTACAGTGACTGAAGTAGGACTAAAAGGGAGTTGGGGGGGAGAACAGCTCAGCACAGCCCACAGCAGAGAGTGTTTAAGGGGTGTCAATTTTTGTCTTTTTTAATGCCTCCCACACAGGGAGGGACTGTCACATGGTTACAGAGCAGGAAGCAGGAAGTGCAGGGGATCAGGTGATGCTGCTACCATATCACACATAAAAATGTAAATATCAAAATGATGTAAAATAAAATAATGAAAGAAAATTGCAAAAATACTGATGAAAGCAATTCCTGTCAATTTACTTAAAGTCCTTTTTGGACCACAGTTACCCTTTAAGGTGAATCAGGTCAGAACAAGAAGTTAGAGCGGGAAATGACGATTTCAGATATTTATGTTCAACAGACGTTAAAATATCAGTCCAGAGTTGGCCTTTGTGTACCAGAGGTGGATTTTTCCTTTTAATCAATCAGACTATGTTTTTAATTAAAGTGATTAAATTTTTTCAATTGAGAAATCAAGTATCTGACAATTTTTGAGACCTCCTGTTCATCTGTGAACAATCACGAAGAATAAATCAATTTCCATGTGAGGTTCTGCTATTGATTCATTATTTACTCCTTTCCTGTGCATTAACATTCTGAACACGGCCTCACAAGGACTATAACCAGTAGCTGATGTTTCATCAACGTGTACAGACACTTGGTTCAAAGTTTCTGCTGGATTCTATCTGTATGTGGACTCAAAACAGCTTGTTTTTGTTAAAAATACATTTGGAGTTGAATAGGTTTTATGGGTGCTGGATGTGTTAACTGCATTGTTCAACTTAAAGGGGAACTGTGGTCTCCAAACAAGTTGATTTTAAATGAAAGGCCAGGTTCCTACCTTTAAAATGAGTCATCAACCACCTCTCTATATGCTGCACAGCCCATATGAAGAAATGACTGATGAGAAAGCTAGGGGCTTGGAGGTTCTGAATCTGCGGTCACAATACTACTTCCTCCTTCTAATCTGCGGTTGGCACATGCTCAGTGCAGGAGAAAGCAGAAGAAACCAGTTACAGATTGAGTTACAGTGACTTAATGAGGCGTGGGAGGGGCCAGAGGGGGTTTCAAGGGGACTGCAAGGAGAGGAGCCATGGGGGGCCACAAGGTGAAGGAGACATGGGAAAGAGGGATTTTCAGAGCAGGAAGCAGGAAGTGCAGGGGATCTTGTGATGCCGCTACCATATCACACATAAAAATGTAAATATCTTCAAAACTATGTAAAACAATAATCAGGGTTATTCAATAAAAGTTCTTATCGTTTAAAATGGTGCTAATTTTGCCCCAACCAATCAGATATTAGCTTTAAAATGTTAAATAAGATCTGATTGGTTGGCGCAAAATTAGCACCATTTTAAACGATAAGAACTTTTATTGAATCTCCCAGATAGAATGTAAACTGCAAAAATACACAGGGAGCAATTCCTGTCAATTTTCCTAAAGTCATTTTCAGACCACAGTTACCCTTCAAGGTAGCCATACATGGTCCAATGTTCTTCCAATTTTCCATCAGCCGAAACCAACAAAAAATCGATCGGAAGAACCTATCCAAAGTCCCCAACTTGCACTGCCGATCTTCCGTAGATTTCAGCTTGAAAACAACGTAGGGTCTGATGGAAAATTTTCTGTCTTGCCCGATCATGTTTTTTTTTCGATAAACCCATCAATATCACCGATCGGCCTATCAAAAACACGAAAAAGTTTCCTTGATAATCCGATCAATTTGATTGAAGTTTTTCAAATTGTTTGGAATACCAATGCCATGTGTGGGAGCCTAACAGGGCCTCCAATTGATATGGTTATTTACTGGCAAAAGATATAATCTGAAGTAACCAGCCTCAACATGTATAGCAAAATTTGCCACATGTCTATTCCGTAGAGTTTGCTCAACTGACCAGATGTGCCTGTATGTGGCTAAGATCCCCTTTAATAGGTGAGCTGATTAAAGGATATATCAAGAAACAGGTGTATATTACCACAGGCCACAGGATCTATGATACCAGGAGTTGTAATTAATTTATGGTTGGTTTGGTTTAAATGTACACCTTTCAGGTTACTATTTTATTTTTACTGAAAGGTTTACAATTATATGCTTGGAAGATAATGCTGACGAAAATACATGAAGCTTGGGGATGCTTACACTACTCCATATGCTATGAGTAACTATTACTGCCAGAATACCTTTCAAAACTCTTCCAGTTGAATTCTGTGAATTATAATTGAAAAACACCTAAAGAAGCACAGTTTGACCATACGTGACATGGAAGGTAAATAAAAGGAACATCCGGAACAAAACTGAACAGAAATTACACAAATTTAATTATTGTGAGACGAATAACGTAATTGCTGCATCCAAGATCTGAAACTTAGAGAACAGACTAAAGAACAAAAGGAACCCTAAGGCGCACTGTGAACAAATCGTAATAATCTTTATTTAACAATGTGGCAAAATGAGTTGGAGATATGCAAAATTTAAAAACATCATGTACAAAACTAACAGTTTTATCACCATCTATTCCCATACACCGTTATTAGTTATAACCTCTAATCGGTAATCAAACATATACAATATATAAAACAGTGTAAAAAGTATCTAAGGCAAACCCTCTAATGCTAATCATGGTCAATGTCAGTCCACATGGAATACGCTGAGATCAAATGTAACCAACAATATACTTATCGTCTTTGGGATGACCAATGTAATAGTGCAATATCAATGGGGTGCCAATATCAGGAGAACAGTGGATCAACTGCTAGCCCCATACTCTGGACGCGTTTCGCATAAGCTTCATCCGCAGTGATGGAGTCACCATTACCTTGTTCAATACCCATTTAAAAACCCTGTACACATCTCTAAAACTTAGAGAAGAGATAGTAAACACAGGAGACTAGAATAAGAAAAGATCCAAACAGAGTACTAAGGCAGAGAGGGTATTGGTGGATGAGGATGACAACCATTATGGGAGACAAAGACACTATGAACTGGAGTAGAAAGGAGGATATAAGACTGGGGGCACCAAAAGCTGGAAAAACAGGGTAGTCCACACTGACCTGCTTCTAAAATGTAGGTTCTTGTGCAATGGGTTTGACTAGAGCTGTCCCTCCTCTATGTACTAGTGTCCAGGATGATGGCTTCTCTTCCGTTAGTAAGTAGGTGCATATGTTATACCCCCAGGCTCTCAGATGAGCACAGGTTTCTTTCTAATGAGGTTTACTGTAGCACAGGGAGAGATGTTTATTCTCATGCAGGATGTCCACTTTCTTGCTGAAAGGTGACTTGCTTCTTAGGTACCAAAGTTTACTTGTATCTTTCTTTCCCAGATAGAAAAATAAAGGGTTGTCTCTTCAAGTCGCAAAGGTAACTTTCTCAGTTGTATTTGAAATTTAGTACCTGTTTCTGAGAACTGTTTTGCTTCAGTAGGCGGCTGTCCATTGTGTGTCTATGTGTGTTTTGTAGGTTGCAAAAATAAACCCTTCCCTCCCAGTATCTTTCCAGGTGTAAGTATGTGGGGTTTCTTCTATCTCCTCAAGAGAAGTTTGTCACTAGCAGTTTATAGAGGTGATTAAGTTGCAGTGTAGTCTATGCTAGGTACAGGTGTATCTGCCTCTTTCTCTCTCTCAAGGTTAAACCTGACCCTCCCAGCTTAGCAAACAAGGGAGAGCAGGAACTGTGACATGAATATTTATACGAAGGACACACCTGTCACTTTGTAACCCAGTCGAACAGGTGACTGAGTGGCACAGGAATGTGCAGCAGTATAAACAAGGTCCAAGTATCACCACACACACCCAAAATATTAACTTGTATGGAATGTAGGAAATATGTGCCTCTTAATGGACTTGTATTCTAAAAGTCTCCAAGTAACTGATTAGCAGTATTTCAGCTATCTCCCAGATCAGGTTAGGGAACCGAAAAGCTTTTTATTTTGTTTACAGAAATGTTATCCTTATAATAGCAGAGGTAGATTCACAAATTCTTCTTGATACCTGGTCAGATGCATTCTGCCCCAATTTATTTCGGAAGGAGCCCTAAAACATTTCTGGTCCTCTACCAATTTCATGATAATGAAAACTTTCACTGATAAAGAATTCTTTCAGTATGTATGTGGTTACTATACACAAAATGATTGTTGTGCCGTATTATTCCAATATATATATATAGTATATATAGTATCATCCTGATGACGGCCTCTTGAAGGCTGAAACGCGTCTATATGATGGAGTATGATTAAAACAAAAAAATTTTTAAGAAGATCTGCAGGAGTGCATGATGCTTACTCTAGGCCCCTGAGGAAGGGGCCTAGAGTCCCGAAACGTTGTATGCTGTTGTTTTTGCACAAATAAAGAAATATTCACAGAAGTAGTGTGCTCCTCTACTCTTTTGCCTTGCTTGGTTACTGCATAGGGACTCGTGTATATATATATATATATAGTGACAAATAAGAGTACTGTGATTATTTAAGGTGGCCATACACATGCGATTTGTACAGCATGTGTACCGACAGATCACATTAGTATCTGTCAGCACACATGCTGTGGGAACCGCATACACATACCTGACCGATCCCCATATTCGGTACTATCGTATCGGCTCCCTTTACTAAAGTAAAGGGAGCCGATAACATCCAACAGAAATTTTTCGTCTTTAACGACTGACCATAGTGGCGACTACGGTCACTCGTCACTTCAGTCGGTCGGCAAAAGCACATACACATGAACGATAATGGGTAAATCCCATCATGGAACAACAGGTTTTACCCATTATCGTTTGTATGTATGGCCACCTTAACAGTTTATTTAGTTGACAAGGCTATACCCTCTTCATCAGGTCAGAGTGGTTACTGTTCTCCCCCCCTAGCTCAGGCAAGCTCAGTGTGAGAGGGAAGCCAGGGAGATTCAATAAAAGCTCTTACCGTTTAAAATGGTGCTAATTTTGCCCCAGCCAATCAGATCTTATTTAACATTTGAACGCTAATATCTGATTGGTTGGGGCAAAATTAGCACAATTCTTAACGATAAGAACGCTTATTGAATCTCACTGTAAAATTGTGAAATAAAAGGACTTTCTGTAGTGAAAGATTTTATAGATTTGAAAAAAGAAAATCTTTACTCAACAATTACTAAACGTAATAAAGTGTTTTTATTATAAAATAATAATTGGATAATCCCATAATTATTGTAAAATGTCAGAAACATTTAAAGGGCATGTCCACCCCTTTTTGCCACTTTCTATATAATGTAGTTATTGGTCCCCCAGCCCTAACCGCAATAATAGATTTTTTAGAAAGTGCCCTGATTTTTACTTACCTTACCTCTCTCCTCCGCTGCACTCTCCTGGCCCTCTGCTTGCACGGAACTGCAAGCAGGGGGCGGGACCAGCAGCCGCGTCTTTGATTGGCTGAGAGGCAGCCAATCAGCGACGAGGCTGCCGGCTGCTCAGAACGCCGGGGGAGAGTGGGAAGGTAAGTAACTATCGGGGGACTCTCTCTAAATTCTATTATAGCGGTTGGGGCTGGGGGACCTATACCTACATTATGACCAAGGGGTTTAGAGCTAGGGGGAGGGAGAGAAAAACGAGAGGGAGGGGGGCAAGGACTCTCCTGCGCATAGAAGGAGAACCATTTGAAACAGAAATGTAAGGTAAGGATTTTATTAAACTACAGAGTGGGGCCAGTATGGTGTTAAATTTTAATTTTGAGGGTGGACATGCCCTTTAATGTCCAGAAATCCATCTTATGGATTTTGCAACAAACAGGCGTTTCCGTAAAAGTGTGGCTGTTTTCACGGGCGTTGTTGGTGGTCCGATCTGATGGATCGTTTGTTGTTAGTAGCATGCAAAATCGCATGGCAGTACCAGTCTTTACAGAGTATTAACCAGTCAGATGCATTCCATTTTAACTACACTGTGCTAGTAAAATTGAAAAAATCTAAATAAGTCACTCTGCACTATGGGGAATTATTCCTAGGCCGCCTACTCCTTTCTGCTGTTTACTAAAGAAAAAGGTCTGTAAAGATTCCTTTCTCCCTATAATATTTCATTTGCCCTTGCACGTATATCAAATGTTTTTTCTTTCTGGTTATTTGATTCCTTTAACACTTTTTTTTAAAAAACACTCAAATTATAAATGGACTTTAAGAAATCATAAACTGAATTATCTGTTAGCAGCCTGGCCAAAGCTATATAGCAGCTTTTATGTGGCTATATAACTTCTTGATGACATATAATATTCCTATTGGGAGTGCAGATATGTCTGTAGGTATAATTTTGTTATCATGGAGGTACAGGGCAATACAAAGTGTAGAAGAGTAAATAACAAAAAAGAAAACAAAATAAGTGATACGTGATTTATTGATTAGATCATTTTAAAATCATTTGATAAGCAGAGGTAATTTATTTTTTTTAAAAAAACAAAACTGTAAGGGCTTGCAATGTGTGCCTGGCATGACAGTGGGGGCAATGTAGAGGGCCCCACTGGCTGTATTGTAATTCAGTCTGTAAGAATGCGATCACCATTTTTTGTGCAGCACACATGCACTATGATAAGGGAGTTTTGCACAAATTGCTAGCGCCACACACACACAGAAACGCTTTGCCAAAATTGCAATGTGTTTCTGTTGCATTGAAGTGTGGCCTCACCCTATTTGTTATCATTATAATATAATTATATATATAATAATTATATATTATTGTAGTTTTGGGAGTCTCACAGATTCTGAGGTGGTCTCCCCTCACTCCTACAAGACCACCCCAAACTCCGGGTAATCTCAGGAAAGGCCAGGTAAGAATGTTAAAAGGCATAATACAGAGAAAAATAATATCTGGTTTGGGTGGTTTCAGAACTGGGTGGGCTGGGGGATTGTGTCCTGGGTGGGATGTCTGCGATGCTAAGCAGTGTAACTACTGATCAGATTATTATTATTATTATTATTGTGGATTTATATAGCGCCAATATCTTCCGTGGCGCTTTACAATTACATGTATACATTCACATCAGGCCCTGCCCCTAAGAGCTTACAATCTAAGCACATTTATGTGACACATACAACCTATCAGTATGTCTTTATGATTGTGGGGGAAACCGGAGTGCCCGGAGGAAACCCACACATTGAAGCACAGGGAGAACATACAAACTCCTTGCAGATGTGTCCAAGCGTGGAATCGAACTCAGGACTTCAGTTCTCTATATATTGTTCTATATAAAAGGACTTGAAGGGCGATGCGCCACCAGCTGCTGTGTGTAAAAAGTGCTGGGAATGTCACACTATTAGCGATATCAATTAGCTTGACTTTTTTCTGCAGCTGCGCAGATATCGCAAAAGACACTTGTGCAGCCGTTGCACTACTTTTTAACACCGGTTATGGCTTTATTACATTGTAAACATGATTACACTGGAGAGTTATAGCGGCTCTGATTGTCTATTATAATTGTTTATATGTTCTCTCTTTCCAGAAAATAAGACTGGAGGCACTCAAGTCTATTGCCCTCTGCTGGGAAATCTGGGGAATTGCAGTTTTTTTTTTTTTTTACTGCAAATGCTGACGCTTACACCTCGTACAATCTCATTGGGGTATTTTATTTGGGGGCGGGCTAACAAATATACGTGGCATCTTAGGATTGGTCGAGTCTTCTGTGTCCGGTACACGTGGGCTTAGAATCGGCGGAGCTAGGATGCAGGTAAAGTCGTGGACAGAGTGACGTGTTTTAGGAGCTGTCAGGGCAATAAGGCACCGATTTGGTGACGTCTTTGTCGCAGGCGTGAACTACTGCCATGACAGCGGTAAGGCCGTTTACTGCAGCTTGTGGTCATTTAACTGTTCGTAAAATGCCTAGCACAGTGATGTCGAACGTTGGCACTCCCACTGTTTTGGAAACTACAACTCCCAGCATGCCTCGTTTGCATTCTGCTAAAAATGCATGCTGGGGGTTGTAGTTCAGGTATTCTCAAACGGGGCTCCTCCTGATATTTTTTCAACGCCTAGCATTCCGTATTTCCCCTATGTAGTTGAGGAATGC
Source organism: Hymenochirus boettgeri (assembly GCA_019447015.1). NCBI lineage: Eukaryota > Metazoa > Chordata > Amphibia > Anura > Pipidae > Hymenochirus > Hymenochirus boettgeri. Next base: position 74,131,611 of record CM033476.1, on the reverse strand, counting down.
TGGGAGTTGTAGTTTTTAAACACCTAAAGGCGGTGAGAATCCCTGCTCTGAGCTTTAAATCCTGATGGTTAAACAGCTGACAGTACTGGCCTTTAAATGCACAGAGCAGGCAATGGAAAGCAATAGTTTTATTGGATAGTTTGGCTGTTTGTAGCCTGGGATCTGGCTATATAAATTCTTAAGTAGGACAATGGTCACTCAGCAAGTTACAGATAATAGGTTTGTATGTATTTTATTTCTTTTATTGCGCTACATATTCTGCAGCGCTTTACAATTATTTACTCAATTCACATCAGACCCTTCCCCGAAAAGCTTACAATCTAATCACATTTATTGACGCATACAACCTATCAGTTTCAGAACTGGATGGACTGGGGGAATGTGTCCTGGGTGGGATTTCTGCGATGCTAAGCAGTGTAACTACTGAGCACATTATTATTATTATTGATTTATATAGCGCCAACATCTTCCGTAGCGCTTTACAATTACATGTACACATTCCATTAGGCCCTGCCCCGAAGAGCTTACAATCTAAGCACATTTATTTAAAACATACAACCTATCAGTGTGTCTTTATGATTGTGGGGGAAACCGGAGTGCCCAGAGGAAACCCACGCAAGCACAGGGAGAGCATACTAACTCCTTGTAGATGTGTCCAAGGGTGGAACCGAACTCAGGACCTCAGCGCTGCAAGGCATCAGTGCTAACCACTGAGCCACCGTGCTGCCTAGGTAGGATACATATTTCATTTATGGAAAGCATTATATAGGAGTACCATGTAGTAGAATGAATCCTGTATGGCATATCACACTCTCCTTTCTTGGTGATATGGGCCCTTGTGTAAACCATACAACGCGTTGCAGCAAACCTATGATTAGGAGCATTGCCAATGCTTCCAGGTAACTACAGGAGGGAAGTGTATCAATTAAATCTTTAAACGCACAGTCTAGAATCCTAATCCACCACAGTCACCATATGCATTGAGTTTGAATACTATTTCTGTATTTGCTTGGTTTTCGATGGACATTCTAGTTTTTCTATTTGAATAGGGAGGTTAACATTTGCAGACCTATTCAAATAGATTGCTTCCTCAGAGACAAAACTTCATCCTACCACCAATTACTGAACTCTGAGACATGTTAAGTGCTTTGAGCCCTATTGGAGAAAAGTGATATAGAAATGTTATTGTATTGTATAATATTGCAAAATGTTGCTTTGAAATGTTTAGTGTAATTTGTTGGGTCCTGGTGAATTCTAAAATCACCCTGGATTGCTCTTTTTTAGATTGTGCTAAAATGTTGTGCCTATAAACTAGGGAGCATTTTCCCAGCTTTTTATTTTAGCACAGGCTGATCTTATAAAAGAAAAGGGTAGCAACCCAGGGTTTATTAACCTCTAGCTAAGCAGCTAAATCTACAACTACAACCTAAGGACTAGGCCAGACTGACACATTTCTGACGTGCTTACGATCATGTTTTGCCAGTGAAAATCGCATGCCAGTGCATGTGGGTGACCACACTGTATACGCTGCACTTTGATCTGTTTTTTGGAGTGCATGCAATCACTGATTTTTTGCAAATCACAAGCTCCAATAACAGAATACTGACAGAATTGAAGAGCATCAAACTACATGAAACTACATTTTACGCATGTTACTGTGCATGTGTAGGATGGCCGCAGTCTAAATTAGGGACAAAAATGCTGCAGGGTTGATAACAAAACTCAAACACATACAAGCAAAAATATGCACATCAGAACAAAACATGATTATGTTGAATATGCCCTCCCTGTTGGTGAAAGATTGGCAGTCTGAGACTCTTGTATTTCTGCTTCTTTATTAGAAATAACACAAAGTAGATTGTTTTTGAAACAAATGCAAAATGAGATGTGCACAGTAAAATGATCTAGTTGTGTTTGTTACTGTAATTGGTGGCCTGGCACATGCAACAACTTAACTAGTGCTGTTGTAAACAGGTAAACTCACGGCAGTATTAACTGGACAGTAAAAGTAAAATGGTTAAGAAATTCTAATTTTAAGTGCAGGAAGCAGGAGCTGTCATTTTTCCAGATCAATTCTACTGTGATAAAAAAGCACCGTGGCCTAGGATGTATGACTATGACACAGGTGAGAGGAGATTGGCCCAGTCCAAAGGGACAGTAAAGTGAAGTGACATTAAGAAAGGTGAATTAAAGTGACTGATATGGGAACGATTTTGTACTTTTAATTGGCACTGGACCTTTGGCTTACTCCCCTGGTTTACATCTTAATGTCAGCTCCTTGAAACCCTTGACAGAATGGCTGCCGTGGAGCTGTAACCTTTGACAGGGTGGCTGCCAGAAAACAAAAATGCTCCATAAATCAAAGATGGTATTCTTGTCTTTCAGGACATACAGAATTTGCCGATTGATATACAGACCAGCCGCCTGCTTGGTAAGGGGGATGTGGGGGTCTCTTTTTGATGTAATTGTTACTGATGAAGATATTGAAATTGGTGCCACTTTGTATTATGACAGGTTCTGAATTTTGCATCAGTGGAAACAGTTCAGACCTGTCAAAGTAGAAACCATTAGAACCCTGGTCTTTTATAAATGGTTGTTTTTCTTTAACATGTTTTCTGAGAAAGTTAAGGACTCTCATTTTCTATTAATGTAGCTCTTTATGCAGAACTATTGTGTCTTGAGATGACAGAGGTTTGTTTAGGGCTGGGTTGAGGAGTTTATTGTACCATAACTGTGTAATTCCCTGGAGAAGGATTTTGATTGAGGTATCGGTGGTGCATTGATCTGGTATGCTGTACCTCTATATCACATTGCCTGCTGTGTCAGTATGATGAACCAATCAGCAGTGCAGCTAACAAAGGCCATAGAGAGAGTGTAGTTCTCTGCCCGCAGGGACTCTTCAGTGATCCACAGCAGTCAGCCTGCTTACAGGACTATAATAATACGCATTCCCTGCCCTACAGTGCCCTCAGCCCCCTGAGGGCCCATTCACACTTGTGTACATTTTACTTATTTATTCATCCTATTTCATTGGGTTATTAGATGCATTGAAATTGAATTAATATAAAGAGAATGCAATCCTATGGGTCAGTGCACACAGATATTTTGTTGCCGTGCTGCTTTACGGTGTATTTCAAATTACATTTTCTCTCGGCGCTGCACATTAATATTAACCCGGCATAAAGTGAGTAAAATTTACAGTCTAATTAAATAATACAAAGCGCACAAAATTGTACTTTTAATATTTATTATATAACATTAGGATGTGGACAGTTGAACTGTAATTTGCAGTTTTAATGCGTTTTTTTTTATTCTGGGAAGTTTAGCGTGTACCATTTGGTCTGGATAACAAGATGAATAGGAGAGGATGTGAACATCAATCAATGAATGATAATATAACTGTGTCTAAACATGCAAATGTGGCTTCATTACAGATTGGCTGGTGGACCGCCGGCACTGTACTCTGAAATGGCAAAGCAAGGTACTGCAGATAAGGGAGAAGATCAATCAAGCATTACAAGACATGCCAGAACATGAGGAGATCCGAAGTCTTCTTTCTGGCACATGTAAGATGGAGGCGTGGGGGGAGGGAGTGCATGACATTCGAGGATGATAAGCAGTGCTGACTATTTCAGTAAACTGGTACATTTTAAACCTCTGATCATGAGACCTGCATCAGGTATATTGTAACAGACACTATCCACCTCAAAAATAAAGAAATTCCTATTATCAGTCAGGTTCATTTAATCAGACGTTCTATAACAGGGCAGCCATAGGGGTAAGCAGTGTAGCTGGTATACTAGTACAGAGGATGGGCTAATCTTTGGATCAACTTGGAACTTTGGGTAATAATCACCTGAACCATCTTTTAACGTTGTCCTTTTCCTGTACAAATGAGTGGGAATTTAAAAAAAAAATTAGACTTTTACTTTAAAATGCACAAGGTGAATGATGTCACGTGCTGTGTCAAACTCATAGAAACTATTGCATGTTTGTTACTGTTGCGATTGTGCTCGTTATCCGTTTTGATAAGGACTCAGTGTGTGAAAGGTTGTCTTTTGTGGAAATCATGGAAAAATCCGGGTTATATATAATGATGTTAGATTACTTTTTTAAGGTGGAACCTTGACAGGTATATATGCATTCATGTTATTTCATAGGTTAGATTACTTTTAAGGTAGGGCATTGAAGGAAGATATATGTGCATTCCTGTTATTTCATATGTGAAGAATTAAGATTATTATTCAGATGTTTTTTAAGCAATAAATCAAAGGCACCATTTAGCTCTATATACACTGCTCTTAAGGGGTTAATTATTATGTTAGATTACTTTTAAGGTAGGGCATTGAAGGAAGATATATGTGCATTCCTGTTATTTCATATGTGAGAATTAAGATTATTCAGATGTTTTTTAAGCAATAAATCAAAGGCACCATTTAGCTCTATATACACTGCTCTTAAGGGGTTAATTATTATGTGACCTGAGTGTTATTGAAGAAGACTATATAAGGAGAGCAGCCTTGTGATTATAGTGGGCAACAGGGAGACAAAATGTCCCTACAGTTAAAAATATCTACTAAAATGTAGACAGAAGCTGTGCATGTGATCACAATGTACCATGGTCATTGGCTAGAAGAACAAACCAGAACAATACGCTCTTTGGATATTTTGGGTGGAGACATGCAAATGGTTCTTTACATTTGTACTGATGTAATTGGATGGAATTTTCATTTAATTCTCTTACTAGAAGTTTGTATGGACTTGCAGTGAATAGTAATAATAGGGTAAAAGGGATAAATGTAGCCAGAAAGCCCAACCAAAGAATTCATTAAACAATCCATATACAAATCTCTAACACATTTTCTCCCTACAGATATTAATTACTTCCACTGCCTGAAAATTGTGGAGATCCTAAAGGGAACAGAAGCGGCCACCAGGAACCTTTTTGGAAGATACTCCTCTCAGAGAATGAAGGTGTAAAATATCTAAAGCTTCTTACACACGTGGGATGGCAGAGGCAGACCCGCGATCCCACCGCACATGCCATGTATGGTCACTTTGTCGGTCGAAATGGACGTTTCATCAGCGACCACTGGCTGACCGACTGGGCGGATCTTCAACCGAGCGGCAATTTGGGCTGACAAAGTGCCCATACACGCCACGATTAAAGGCCGTGCATACACATCATGTGTCGCGGGTCGCCTCCTGCGATTACACGTGTGTATGAGCCTTAAGTGTTGTTCATACTAATAATGGCTTGCCTTGTAATGCATTTACCTAGAGACCCAGCTCTTCTGCATATCTACCCATATATCTTACTGTATAACGTAGCACACTTCAAATCTAACCCATTACCATATAAAAACAATATAATGAATCTTGTTAACAGAGCAAACCCTGAATCACTGCTCCCCCTGTGGGTGTTACAGTTTAACACAGCTCTCACCGGTTGGGGTATATCTGGGCTGTGTGTAGTGTCGCTGCAGATTAAATAACAGAATTGGGATCTATACTGTAATGTGCAATATTGTGTGTGTATGTCCAGATTAAACCTGTGGTAATTCCCAGCAGAGCCAAAACTTTGTATTCTAGATAAATAGGTGGCCAAACTCAACATCCTTCACAGAGTTACACCTCTTTAACAGCTCCTCCGCTAGTCTGTGTATAACCAGGTTAACTTTAACCCTATTGGTTACTAGCTACCATGGCATAACCACATGTTTCTCACTACAGGACTGGCAGGAAGTGGTATCTTTATACCAGAGCGATAACACTTATCTAGGTGAGTGTATTATCCATTTAAAGGCATGTTTTAGTGCAGTGATATGGGGGATTACAACGTTTGCCTTTTTCAGCGGAGTCTGGCAGTCTCCTTGTGCGCAATATAAGCTACGAGATCCCAGCTCTAAAGAAGCAGATGTCTCGCTGTGAGCAGCTTGCTTTAGAGAGTGAACGGAAGGCAGAAGAATGCTTGCATGGAGCAGCAGAACAGAAAGAACAGTACTACAGCAACTGCAAAAACTATGGGATCAGTGTAAGCACATGTATCCCCTCCTCCCTGTACCATTGTCAGTGTCTGTACAGACAAAAGAACAAAAGGCGACTGCTCATTCTTCCTTTCTCTGACTCCTTTTGCTCCTATTTGTATCCTCCCACCATCCTGTGAATTCACTTATTGCTCCTTTATTGTCAGTCACATTCACGGTCTCCTGCTACTAAAACTTCGTACACACATCAGATCATTTTTGCACGATTTGCCCGACGAACGACCGATCGTGCGAAAATGAAGCTTTAACGATTTAAGATCCACGACTACTCTCAGCTTTTTCCGACGATTAGCCTGGCGGTTTCATTCTGCCGATTGTCGTATGTTTGTACATAGTCGGCAGATTATCGGTAGAGTGTAATGGAAGATTGAATGAAATACACACGTGCAACATTTCGAGATCACGCGATATTCCGAACGTCACTTTATACGTACGTCACATAACACCTTTACCAACGAACATTATCCACTATCATCGATGTATGTACAGGCGTCGTTGGCAGAACTAGTGTATAACGAGACGGTTACTGAATGTTCGTTGGGCACATCGTATGAAAATTATCTGATGTGTGTACGAGGCTTAAGGCTGGTACATTGGATTGGATATTTCAGCCTAGTACCAACCCTTATAATCTGAAAATGACAAAACAGCTCCACTCACTCAATGGTTTCCCTGTTACTCCCGTTACTCGCTGCTGCATTATTGTCTGAATCTCTCACTCTACTTACTGCTTCTGATTTGTGGGACAACCAAGAACCTCAAATCTTGGATTTTTCTCTCCCACAGTATTTGGCTTTAAGTCCATCCAATCCTGCACCCATCCAAATGCAGAAATATATTGAAGTAAGGTATATACAAACATGCAGTTGTTATGCATGGATGCACCACACCACTGCATGGCAGCCACCAGGTGGCGCATAACTAGAAAGTTTGCTTGGGCAGGCGCTGGGGGGATGCGTTGGCGGGAGGACTTTGTTGATTTGTTGAAAAACGCAGAAGGGGGCGTGTCAGGTGGGTGTAGTCCATTCTTTAGAGAATCTGCGTTACTGGTTATCAAGAAACATCACCAATTAGTTCTAATTCATCGAGTTTTCATCTGTTGTGCAGTCATTGCTTCCATATTGTCCAAGTCTTTTCTTGCTTCCATTTTAATGGCAAGGAACATCTTTGCTCATTGGCTGCCATTCTCTCCACTACTGTCAAGGTACCTCTCCTAAGTGCTTGTTACTTCCTTTCTGACACACCATGTGCTATCCCCTTGTTCATAGGGAAACCTTATATCTGCTGGTCCCGCTCTATACTGAAGCTCTCCACTTGCTGCCTTCTCAATGACAGGAAACACCCCCACTTGTCTCTTTTTTATTGACGGGAAACCTTTGTTTCCACTTGACTACCTTCTTAGTGTAATTGCTTTTCCCTGTGTTCCACCCCCTGTGACAGGAAACAGGATTTTCTCCTCTGCCTTTCATTGCGTTTGGGCTTTTATTCTCATCTTAGCCAGTTAGATTTGCATTTAATTTTAATATATCAATTGTTCTCTTTGCAGGGAGAGGATATTCAAAGAGAGCTTCAGTCATTGGTTTGTGATGTCCCATCCATCCTAAGGCAGACTGGGGCAGATGCAGCAGGGCTCTTGCCTGCTATCCAGCTGTATCAGGCCTGTGTAGCCTTTGTCTGTGACAGGTGAGAGAAGAAAGGACAAAAGACTGATGGGTGGAAAAAGCAGAAATGGGCTGAGATAGATCAGAAATGGAATAAATAGGAAGGAAGAAAAAACTCGGTTATCAGAGATCAGGGAATGGTTATTTGCAATGATTACAGAAATGCAGTATCTTATAATAAACACATTAAGGCAAAGAATATAGTATATGCAAGCACTCATTCACTGCTCATATTCTTTATTCCTATAAACGGGAGTTGCCATACTATTTTCACATGGCTCAAGACTAACTTGTGCTAGAATATTGATTTTGAAAAGTTATCTATTAAACTACTGACTGAAGTAGATTTATTTGGTATGGTACGGCACATTCAAATGTAGTTAACATCCCCTTTAAAGATTACAAATTGTCAGTCAAGTCCCTAGTAAAGTACAGGCTGAAAGAGCTAACATTGGATTTACATAGCCAGAACTTAGAACCGTGCCTACTAATCTTCCCAGCTATCTTCTAGGTACTTCTATGCATATGAATGTCTTCCATAGCCAATCCAGCTAAGACAAAACATAGAAACTAAAGGACCCAACACAGAAACACAGTATCAATCTGCAAGATTCTGTCTGTCATCTATAACAGATGGGAGTACACACGGTTATGATCGTTCTCCATATATAAAGTATAGGGAGACAGTTGTGACAGCCATACACCCTACAATGGTGGCTGACTTCTTATATTTTAGTACAGGGGGTTGACCGTGGCTGAGGGAAATTTTCTGTTTAAAACGATCTTTGCCAACTGAGACTGTTCGTCAGCGTTGGAAACAATTATTTGGCCCATACACACTTTACCAATAAAGAGCTAGTCCCGTAGATACCAATGGGATGGCCCCTTTATCAGGAAGGTGTGTACCCAGCTTAACTTATTTGCAGTTGCTTAAACATGGCATTCATCATTGACGGTATCATTTCCCAGTGTGGAGCATGCAAATCTAATCTGCTTTAAATCTTTTACATTTTGAGAAACCTTTTGCCTATGATTGGTGTGCATACATAAAGTCTATGATGCTTTGTGTTCATGTACAACAGAAATGTTAACGGTTTATTTCTCTTAAGTTCACCTGAGCATGTTCTTCCCCTCCTCCGCCATGTGCAAAAACACGGAGACACCACTGTGTATGAATGGCGGGTTGGAAAGGTGCCAGAGAGGGTGGAGCGCAATGAAAAGGAGGTGCAAGAGTCACCAAAGTGTTCAGAAGATGGAGAGGTAAATGCCTGAAGTTGATTGGATCTCTCTGATTTGGTGCCCAAAATATTTGTGTTGCAATAAACTGTATTTACTTGGCAGATTAACTGGGGAGATTTTGAGGTACAGTCAACAACATCAGAAACAAACTCTGGACCAGAAATGACTACAGGAGATATAGACTGGGGTGTCTCTCTAGAGCCACAGGTAAAGTTTGAAACTGTACAAGATTTGAAAGCGAATCAGCGGTGTCATGGTTGGGTTGTGTGTGCTCGTTCTGTTGTGTTGGTTTGTAGAAATTTACACCAATACATTTTTGTGTTTGTTATAAACAACTGACAGACTATGAATAGTTTAAGGCTGGCGCTATTAATGCAAAAGAATTCGGTAAAATGTGTTTTGCATTACCAGAAAGCTCCATTTGTCAGGAGGCTCACTATACAGATCTCCATCTTTATATGACCTCGCCCTTTTTTAAAAACCCACCTGACTCTTCGGTCGGTTAGTGAGGAGAAATAGTTATCCAAGATGCATAGCCTAAGCTCAGAACCCTGTGTTTGGAGTTAAGGATAGGTGAGAAGTAACATGTGTAGGTCTTGTTAGAGGGCAAAGCATCATTTTAAGGAGCAGTGTTTGGTTCTGAACTTGATGGGGCAGGGACAGGCTATGTAAAGGGCTGAATAATAAATCGGGGTACTAATACATTTGATAGGGCACTAACAGGGTTATTCAATAAAAGTTCTTATCGTTAATAATGGTGCTAATTTTGCCCCAACCAATCAGATGTTAGCTTTCAAATGTGAAATATCATCTGATTGGTTGAGGCAATATTAGCACCATCTTTAACAATAAGAACTTTTATTGAATCTCCTTGTAAGTGTATAAACTCATGCTTTGGTTTTATTGTTTATGTGTATGTACATTTTATTGTTGTAAACCACAACAATTAATTCCCCCTTCCACCCGCAACTAGTCTGAATCTGTCTGGGAAACTTGTTGATGAAGGTTGATTATATGCAACAGATTCTGGATACAGTGAAATCCAAAAAACTATTTATATTGAATCTTTTCTGATATGAGGTGTAACTATCCTTTCTCTACAGTGTAAAGTGCAAACGCTCCTAAATAAGGAGCTACAATAATATTTGGCATTAAATGACCCTTCCTTCATTCACCTAACATTTTGTGTCCGCAGGCTGCACAAGTGGATGGTATAAGCTGGGATGTAGGGGAAGAGATTACAGAAACTATTACGGTACTTGAAGCTGGAACTGAAGGTAGGAACAGTTTGACCCATGGCAGATACCATTGCATTTCATGTTGGGTAGTAATATTTCTAGGGAGTAAATGAGAGGTAGAAAAATAACAAACCATCATGCACACTCCCAACACGTGTCGTTTCACAGTAGTCTTGCTGGGTGCCACAGTATGCTAGGCAAGCATATAGTAGATCAGGAACCAAAACTGGTGTTTATTAACATCAATAAACCCAGTGTAACGTTTCGGTGCCCATGCACCTTCATCAGACACATACCATGGTATGGTATGATTCAATAAACGCCAGTTTTGCATCAAGTCTGGTGTGCACAGTCTTTTGGCTCCTAAATGAGAGGTAGGGTAAATCTACAGTTACACAAACCCTTTTATTGCTGCTCCACATTAATAGTGTTACTTCACGTAATTGACTCCATTTTATCAGTTGTTTTGCCCTGCTGACTGGCCGTCCCTTTATCTTAGTCCCCCCAGGTATTGCTCGGGGCTCAGATGCTCTCACAGTTCTGGAAAACACAGAGACGAGAAATCAGTTTGTTGATGAATTAATGGAGGTAATTTCCTTTCATTTTCTATTGTGCCATTTTACCCATGCTCTTGTTATAATTCTCTGCCCTTATGTTCCATATTTGCAGTTAGAGCTGTTCCTATGCCAGTGGCTACAGAGCATGGACTGTGACACTGATATTGTCACTGTCACACAGTTCCAGTCTGCTCCATCTATCCTGCAAGGGCAAAACCGGGAGAAAGTAGTTGCTATGGTATCGGCTGTACGGAGCCTGATTGCCCGACTCACTGACAGAAAAATGCGTCACCTTTTCCTCATCTTGGCATCTCCAAGGTACTATGTGCTCATGAATAATACATACATTGGTTTACATTCTCCCATTAATGTGTTTGGTTATACATCCATGGAAAAAGTCATAATGACTTTGCTGGTGTTATTATGGTTTAAGGTATGTGGATCGAGTGACAGACATGCTGCACCAACATCTTCGTCAGGCTGAACTCTTAGAAAAGAAGAGTGAAGCTTGGGTGGAGAGAGGCAGAACAGCGCGGGCAGAGAGGGAGAGTCTGGAACCCAAGGTTTTGCTTACACAAGAGAGAAGCCGGGAGCTACAGAGACAGGTGAGATTAGAAAGTAAAAAGGGGATTTGGTAATAAAGAGAAAAGATAGATACACTGGGTAGTATTGCATTGATCAGGCCCTAACCAAGTTTCAGTTTTTGGGAAAGCTGAGCAGAGAGGTCTAGTGGGATCTTGTTGCATTAAGGCCAATAAAGCAAGAAAATGTGCCTGGTCTCTAAAGTGACGCCATCTAGATGCTATAAAATACAGGTCCAGCCTGACTCTTGGCAGCACAGATAATGGGATTTGTAGATTTTGACAGGTGCTGGATGACCCAATCATTCAGGGACATTCACAGGTTTCCTTATCCAAGTCGTCTCGCTTTCCATTGTGGCATAGTTTTTGTGCTTTCCTATGTAGTATGAACCTGAAGCTTTTTGGTCTCCCTTGCGCCTGCTGTCCATTATCCGTGCTACAGTGTTGTGAATGGGCATCTGCAGGGCGGGGAGTGAGACCTCTTATGGAGTGAAATGTGTAGTGGGAAACTAGAGAGAGCAGAGCAGGAAAGAGGCAGCCCCCCCATTCTGCCACAGCCTCTGCTCTGGAGTTTAATTCATTTGCTGAAAGTTCAAGCGAAGGGTCATAAACCGTAATGAAAATGGGAAGTGGAGAAGAGATGGTAAAGACCAAGACCGGCCTTGCCTTTTACATTTCACCATCTTGTTACAGATTGAAGGAGACCTGTCCCGGAGATACAGCAATCGTCCTGTGAAACTGATGGGCACCGGCCTGTGACCTTTTATGTTTTAAGATATTAAAAGCATTATTTTTGGTAACACTTGGAAGTTTGTTATCCTGGAAGAAACTATTTAAAGACTCTGCACTGGGATTCCATGGCAGTCCTTTTAGGTTGTCCCACTTACACTCTGTCATTGTCTTTTATTCCCTCCGATCCTCTTCACCCCCTCTCTTATCATACAGGCCCCTGCCTTTCCCCTGTTCTCTCATCCTCTCATATCATACCACACTGGGTGATACATGCCTTTCCCCTCTCTCTCGCTCCCTAATTACATCCCATCAGAATGACAAGTGACCTGTCATTGCTCATTATTCTGGCTGCTTGTTATCTCCACGCTCTGGGGGAACTGCCCCCTCTAGCCGGACACTGAGTGATGGCATCTATTAATCAGCATCCTCACGGAGCATTACCGGAGCACACTGCTCTGTACACTTTGTGCCACACCAGCAGAGATGTGGGTGCAAACTGTGCAGGGTTGTGGTTAATGACACATCTAGAGACTAAGAATTAGGCAGGGAGATGGTTAATTTACTTAGTATAGAAAGGCTATACCGCACCTCTACTAGTTACACCATTCCTGAAAGTGGGGCTAACTTGTCTGTGCATTTTTTGTAACTTTTTACAACTCCCAGCATTCCCTGGTTGCAGAGTGTAGAGGAATAGAAAACATTGCTGTAGCGCAATTCCTGTCTTAATGTGACCATACATTAGACCGATTTTATGTACAATCCGACATACAATCCAAGATTTCCATTCATTGGTCGAAAAATTGTACATTTTCCCGATATTATGCGACATTAGATCGTAATATCGATCGTAACTAGGATCAGGAAAGTCAATTGGTAAAATGATTGTAGTGTTTTCTGAAGTTCCAATTAAATGTTAATGTAATGTAACCTCACAATAGACGACATTCGACATCACAAAACAAATTGAATGTCAAATAATATGTATGGTACATCTACGTAAAATTAACATAGTACATCTGTCTATCAAATTATAGGTCGGTTTAAGATAGTAATTATGATTGGAATAGTGTATGGCCACCTTTACATGCTTGTAAGGGATCTTTGTTTACCACCTTCATTATATCCATCTCCTTGTATTGAAACAAAGCCTGCTGTGCATCAAGACATCTGATGTTTGGGACTATTATTGGGACTTTTTGTTTGGTGATCAATGTCACAAATTCCTGGTCTCTGGCCCAACATTACTGTAGGCCAACCATAGTAGGCGAGCCTCAGTATGAATCCACCTATTGGATGTGATAGATGCTAAATAATCTGCGTGCTACAAGTCATTTTTGTGTGTGTCTTTTTGGCTGGGAACAGATAAGCATATCCTCATGTGGGGAAAGGTTACGGATAGTGAAATGTGAAAGAACACTATTCACAGATCAAAAAAACCCAAAACTTTATTACAACCTCTAAATACAAAGCACCCAGCAGGGTAAATAAAAGGCAAAAAAACACCCATGTACCATACACCCATAGGTCTGGTACATACAGGTAGAATTCCTAACCAATAAACCTAAGAATTGGTCATCTCTTGGTCAGGAATACAAGTGTACAGGCCAATCTCCCAGCCCAAATAATTATTTGTATATTTAAATGTCCAGATCAGGCAGGGGGGCCTGGAAGCCAAGGGGGGCCCAACTTCTTATTTTTCCTATGATGGATATAGCCTCCTCCCAGAAAACCACTTGATGAAGCACCAATAGGGGCCCCATAATAGTTTTGCTGGGGGGCAGTGATTCCTAGTTACGTCACTATTAGGCCCTGTGCTTAATAAGGCTGAAATATAATTTATCAATAAATGTTCCATCGGGCAGGAACATTCACGCTTCAGCTTTTTATGGCCTTTAACTTTACTGATAAGCTAAACCCTTGTTTTAAAGGGCCTATAGGTGATATTATGTAGTTATATAGACTAACATGCAGCACGCTTGCAGGGATTATGATTCTGTATCCCCACAGTAGAAAGGTTTTACTGGGTTTGCACATGAAATGAAACTCGCTCCTCTGTGTGTGCAATAATTATGAAATGAGTTCCTGGTACTCCTTGTGTGAAAATGCAGAATTAAAGAAAGATACGTAATTAACTGGTAGAAATGGATTTCCCATTCAAGCTTGTGTTTGCTTTGGGCAGGGGATTGGTATCATATTCTGCATACTACTGTTTTTCTCCCCATATGATTCCCGTGTTATATCCCATTTTTTTCATTGATTACAAACATGCTGGAGACAGAATCTATTGTCCTGCGTTTAGTTCCATCTCACATAACATATTTTTGGATTGTATGTGGCCATAACCCTTTTTATAGAAGTACACCCGTCATTCTTATTTTATATGGCACATGATATTCATCTTACATCCCAAGCTCCACCCAGGACCCTTTTCATCAATTCCATTTTATTTTAAACTGAATAGAATTGAAGACAGCCACCCCCCCCAAAAAAAACAGCCCCCCTTGTGTCTCTTAATTACCCAGCATGCATTTGTGTTATGGGATCCACAGCTAGCCTCATGTCAATGTGACAGACCGTGTGTCATCTCGGCACAGTACACAATGCCTTCTCAGCTGGCATATGCATTGTAATTACCAATTAGGGCTCAGTCCATCTGCTCCTGGGTGACTCTCGGTCCTTCCTCTTAATTAAACCTCTGGTGTGATCCTCACTCAATTAGCTGAATGGCAAGGAACATTAAGTGTGAATATGTGCATGGGTTTAATATTAGTGTATTCTGAGCACTTTATCTCAGAAATAGGTTCCCTTGTGCTTACTGATATGCTAACCCTGTATCCGCTCTCCCCTCTCTTTGCTAACACTGCACTTTATGCTGCCTCTGTTACTCTGCTAAACCTGCATCTAATGCTTTATTAATTCAAGGATTTTAAAGGGTAAAGGCATCACAGAATCACTTGATCCTTATCTTCATTCGAAATGTTTGTTTGAGAATCAACAAAACAACATGACCATTAATACTGCCTCTCCTCCTTTATCTATGCTCCACCCCATCTAGTTACACCTCCTGTCAAACTAGCTGCTTGATCCCCTTAGACTTTAATATTAATGTTGGCACCAGTAGGAAACCACTCACACCGTGAGCTACCATGCTGCTTATTTTCCTAGTTTTGTGGATACTAAGACAACCCCCCCTGACCAGTATACAGCAGTTCAGGACCAATTAGTCAAGCAGAAAATACTCTCATACAGTGTAATGAATACAAAAGTACATTATGGCTGTGTGAGAGGAATGGGTCTGGATCGGATCTAGTACATGGCCCACAATTAAGCCATTATCCTATTTGTTTCAATAAACCCTAACTCCATGTGATTCCTGCATAGCCAGGAATAATAGCAGGCCAGTTATATTGCAGTTTACTTGTGCTTCCATTCCATCCTGTGTTGCCATTCCTGTAATGATATGTAATGCACTACTCTATGTGATCCTGTTCTACTGTGAATGCTTTCCTCTGATTGCGAGATTTAATCTCTTTTATCAATGAGTCTTGTGCTATTTTTGCTGACATTTTGCCTTTAACAGGCCCTGTACTAAGTCTCTCATTACTTTTATGAATACTCTGCCACTTGCCCATGTTCCATGGTCTCCGTTGAATTCCTGGTAAGCCTGCATGTCATATTCCTTCCTAATGCGGGATTATCCACTATTGTAAGCAGTCCTTTCTGCTAAAATACACCAAGTACAATTTCACTGATATTACTGCCAACACTGACATTTGTCTTAAGTCTAACGCTGCATCCTGGCTCAAGTTCAAAATTTATATGCCATACTGTGTTCTGCTCTGTGTGTTATTCCTATATTGTTTGCTCACCTCCTTCTGCTCGCAGTGTGATATAATCAGTTTTGCTTTAAAGGGGAACTGAAGTCTCTAGGCAACATTGTCCCAATAGACAGCACATTCACAAACAAGCCGTGTCTTCCTTTGCTGTGGCTGCTGGGTGCTTTATGAAATTAGCCTGTGGAAACTAGAGGGCCATTACCATAATCCACCTTAGCTGGGGGACTACCAGATAAGTACGCAGTACACTTAACATGCTTTGTAGTGCTCAAAAGGTTAAAACTACGAATCTGCAGCCTTGCTTCCCAGAAGCTCACAGCCAATCATATTACAAATATCCTCCCTCTCCCTGACACAGAACAGGGATTTCAGTGCAGTTTCTGTGTAAACATATTTAAATGCTCTTGCCCTAACAAATATATATTTCTTAGGTTTTCACATTAAAAAGAAAAGTAATTTTTGCAGTGTATTTCTTAGATAGCATGGATGTAAGAAGCAAATATTTTCATTTCATTAAAAATGAAGTCTGGGGAAACAAACCTGCAACATCACGTACTTTGTCTTGCTAAAAGCAAAACGTATTACCCTTATCCCAGTAGAGCTTCCATATAGAAAATAGTACATGTACAAACTTTATCTTTTGATAGGAACATTATGGAAACAATAATAAAAAAAAATCTCGGGATTTAAAACCATGACCTCGTGGGCTGTGCTTAGAAAATGTGTACATTTAGAAACTTTATTTTTAGCTAGGAAACATGAGTCTGTAAAATTAGCTGAATATTTTGTAATGTTCCAGGAAGGCTGTATGCAATTCACACTGAATGGTAAATACACTGTACAGTAACAAGCAGCTTTTAAAGTCTAAGTCAGGTGAGGAGACCTCTGTAAATAAAATGTGCATAGAGACGGTGAATACTGGGGTCAGGGGGTGTGGCTCTTTGATGAATTCATAGGCTGTGGGTTGTACTGGCAACAACATTGGAAGCCTTATTTACAGTAACCTATTAATTACATGTACTAAATGCAACTTACAATGTATAGGTGTTCTGGGAAGCAAAGCTTTCATATTTGGATTTATGTGCTTTGCTATGTAGGGCTATCTTAAAGTCTGTGAGGGCCCCTGGGCAGAACATGGAGTTTAGTGCCCCCACAACTAAACCTATGGTTTGGGGACTCTTAGTTGGGGCTTGGAATTGGATTTATTGGTGGGCCTTTAATCCTGTGTTCTGTCTCTGGCATTAAGGATGCAGCTTTTCACTGTATTTAACTGTTCATAGTCCTCTAAGAAGTAGAATAATCTGTACCGTGTTCTTTTTAGCTTGGCAAACTGCATCTCTGAAACTTCTTTCCTTTTTTGGCTCAGGTTTAGTGTAGAGCCCCAACACATACACACACACACATTCCTAGTTAGCCAGGGGTTCCACTGCACTTATTGTTTGGTGTATCAGGGTCTCTCTGCCTTCCTGGCATTTCTCACATTGATCATTTATGGTCTCTATGAAACCATAGCAAAATCTAAGTATGTGACAAGGCTGTCACCAGTGTCTCCAAGCCCAGTCTGACAGCTGGCACTTCTCCTATTGGGGGATTGTTGGAGTGTCAGCCCCCGTCAGTCACAGAGACAGAGGGTAGAACAATGAGAGTGTCAGAGAACAAAACTGAGCTGCAGACTGACTGTCGTATCTGATCCCCCTCCATCTTCTCTATTGACTGAAACTTGTTTGGTTCTTTCGTGTTCTTGTGTTCCGTGCTCATATATGCAAACATCTATGAAGCCAGATACCGTACACTGAGTGGTTTATTTATATCTGCCTGTCACTGTGTGTCTCTCGCCCTTTCAGTCTTTGCGCTATGTCAGGATCACACACAGCCTTTGCATTTGTCTGTTGGTCAGTAACAGGCAGTGTGCGCCAGTACAGGCTCGATAAATAGATACGGTTTGTGCAACATGCTGCAGATTTCTGTCTGTTTGATAAAATGCTCTGTGTCTAATTGGCAGGAATCTGATCTTCGCACAGCAGATCTCTCTACAATACCCATCAGATTATGGTTAGTGTTCTGTAATGTTTCCACTTAGAGAAATGGAAAATGTCTAACAGGCTAGCGTTACTGTTCCGAATGCTCCACTCAATCTACAGATTGGCTAAAAGGAGAGACTTGTGGGTAATTTCCTACATATCAGGAGACCCAGTGGAACATAGTGGATAACTAATATGTCTGTCTGTACCAGCAATTAGGACGTCTGTTCTCGTCATAAAGCTGGATGGAAAAATGATTAAGGAAGTTAAAACTATACAAGAACTAGAGATGGGCAATCATTGTCTTTATGTTAAACTACAACTCTCAGCATTCCATGTTGGGACTTTTAACAATAGTTGTAAAGCCGCCACTTCCCACTACATTTTGTTTCTTGGGGTTTATTTGTACACGGTTGTGGCGGGGCCATTTTAAATATTATTGTAGGGCCTTCCGAAGCATCTTGGCAAATGGAGGTCCTATGGATCCCCTTTTGGTAGGTTCAGTTGCGGTTGGGCTACAGTCTCGACCACTGCACAAGCACTTGTGTGTTCACTATGGTGTTGGGCACGAAAGCACTGACCCAGGGATTTCAATAATAAAAATAGTTTAAAAAAGTAAATAATTGTAAAGTCCCATTTGTATGTGCATTACATTATATAAATAAAGTTGCATCCCCTTCACTTTAATACTAAACACACATGCAATCATACCAGTTCATGAAGATATGCTGTATGGCTACACTGAAAGTGATGCAGCCTGCATCATGCTTTTTATGTAAATACTGGCCAGCCATTCAGCATGCTGTGTTTGTATATATATCTCAAATGTATATTTGTCTGGGAATACTACAATATTATTTTTAGACTACACGTTATTGCTCTACCCACCATTACATGGCAAATATTCGGGGGTTGTCCTGTGGATATATGACAAGGTCCAGTGTCTGCCCTGAACCCTTCTCTAGCAAGCTTTGAGTTTCACTCCTAGAACAAAGCAACCATTTATTTTAAGGGATAACGGAACCAATGGCAGAGCTGCCAATCAATATCAAGCTGCTATACTGTGTATTATAAATTCAGAACTACAATTATTATAGGCCATAGCAAATTCTTTCAGATTTGTCAAAAATGGATTTAAAGGGGAACTGTGGTCCAAAAATGACTTGAGGTAAATTGATAGGAATTGCTCCCCTGAGAATTTTTGCAATTTATTTCCATTGTTTATTTTGCATAGTTTTGAAGATATTTACATTTTTGCGTGTGATATGGCAGCAGCATCACCGGGTCCCCTGCACTTCCTGCTTCCTGCTCTGAAACTGTCAGTCATTCTGTCCTGTCTCCCCTCCTCCCCTTTGCAGCCCCCCATGGCCCATTATCTTACAGCCCCATGTGGCCCCGCCCACTCGCGGGTGCAGTGGCCCCACCCACTCGTGGGTGCTGTGGGTTACTCAGACCCCCGAACCTCTACCTTCTCTGTCAGGACTTCACACAGCAGAGAGGAGGAGGGACTTCCTGTCTCCCTCACACACTGAGGGAGTCTGAGGCTGTGCTTGCCGGCAGCACTGTGCAGGAGAAGCCTCAGGAATGTCACAAGTCAGCCTCCCACCCATTAACTTTCTGTTCAGTCATTTCTGTATATCTTGGCCTGTGGAGCCCGTAGAGAGGTGGTTGATGGCTCGTTTTCAAGGTAGGAAACTGGCCTTTCATTTAAACTTAACTTGTTTGGAGACCACAGTTCCCCTTTAATTCATAGAAAATGACAAGAAAGAAATAAAAATTATAAAATTATGTTTATGGTTTGTTTATACAAGATTTGTTTTCTGCACTTTTTCAGTGGCATGTTTAGGGGGGATTACTGGTGCCTGGGATCCCCCCCGTCCTTTTTGCTTGCACAGTGCAGTCTGCTGTTCTACTTCTCCTGGTGCCCATAGACTGTTACATAGATTATTCCTTAGATTGTTATATAGAATGTTACATAGCTTGCACAATAGAGTGTTAAGTAGATTGTTATGTAGAATGTTACATAGATTGTTACGTAGAATGTTACGTAGATTGTTACGCAGAATGTTACATAGAATGTTACATAGATTAAATTGTTACATAGATTGTAATATAAATTATTACATTGTTAATTTAGCTGTATCCAATCTGCCCTGTGATTGACAGCTGCATAGAAACCTGCAGCTGCCAGAGGGGATTGCTGAGACTTAATTTGGATACTTTTTGAATATTACTTAAGGTTCATACACACGCTCAATTTGTGAGCAAGCAACGACCGCCTACGGCCGAGCGCTACACACAACGAACGGCCGTTTCGGCAGAGAATCGTCTGTGTATGCATTCAGTTGGGGATCATTCATTACCCTCGACCGAACGCATACACACGGACAATTCTCGGCCATTTGTCGCGTGTATAGCTCGGCCGTTGGAGGTCGTTGCTTGCTCACAAATTGAGCGTGTGTACGAACCTTAACTATACTTAGTGCACTGTGATGGAGCTTAGTGAGCAGGAAGAGGGACATTAGGAAGTCCTGGTGCTGGTTGTCAACATTGCATTATATTTAATACACACAGGAGCGAAGGTTCCTTACATTCTCAATACAGAACAATCATTCAATGTGTCTGTAGCTGATGTTATCGGCTCCCTCTAGTGTAGTTAAAGGGCATGTGCAGCCTAAAATAAATTTTGCTTAGAAATGTTTACCACCCCCCAAACCTAGGTTTCGCATAATGCATACGTTCCAAAGATGCACCTGATGTGTCTTACCTAACACGGCCCCTCGTCGCTCCTCCTCTGCTCGGGTTGCGACCAGCTGTCAGCGCTGAAGCCCTCTGCTTCTGTTTTTGCTCGTAACAAGCTTGAAACAGGAGCAGGGGGCAGTGCCCAGGCGGCATGGGACCGGGTTAGGTAAGTCACTTCAGGGGAATCTTTAGAACTTACGGATAATGCAATAATAATAATGATACTGTAACCCAAATGTGGATTTCTCAGTACAAAAGAACGTTAATGAATATAACAATAGTAAAGGTGATATCTGTATTGGCTAACTGTGATAATAGGCATGGCAAGTAGAGAATATTTATAATATTAGTATATGATCCATATATAATAGAATATATGGATGTAGTTGGTCAAGAACTTCCTTTGGGGCTTGTTCATTGGTAACCCATTCAGGATTCCCCCCCTTTAAATCCGGTACTTGCCCCTGTTTTTGAACACATGCATTTTGTGTTTCACAAGCTAAAATGGTTTTCTATAGAAACGCTATGTTAGTATTTCTACTAATGTATTGTTGCATTTTCTATATGCTGTTGCATGCAATTCTCCTGGTTAATTCACGGGAAACAAAGCAACATCTAAATAAACACACAGCAGAACACAGAGCATTGTTTGTGTTTTGTGCTTTTGTGAATGAGGGTTTAGGGCTTCGAAGGTACGTTTCAAATGCAAGAAAGAAGCCTAGAAAGTGTTAAACAATTCAATATTGTTAGCATAATGCTTTGCTCTGTGTTGTATGTATGTATGTATATGTTTATTTATATAGCACCACTTGGGGACGCAGCGCTGTACAGTATATAAGACTCATACACATGTGTGATTGGGGTACCGATCTGCAAAGCGCAATGTGTATGCACAAACATTTTGTGCCTTGTATTAGTAATTTGTCATCAGAAACGGCTGTTCGGTCAAGGCTCATTAATGATGCACCCGGCCGAATGGGCAGATATCCAGACCAAATGGAATTTCAGCCAATGAATCGCCCACATGCAGCACGATTGTTGGCAAAGATGGACATGCATACATATCATGCATCGCAGGTCGGCCCCGTGATCGCTTGTGTGTATGCACCTGTAGGCTGTGTACAAACAGGCTGAAACGGGGGGGGGGGGGGGGGTTGGGGGGGCCAAAATTGGATGAAAAATGAATCGTTAGTAGACAACCTACCAGTCCTATTAACCTATCATTATTCTGTCTGATGGGGAAATTGCCTTGTGTGTATCATTTTGACAATTGGAAATGTTTTACCTGGACCGAACTTCAGTTCTTTGGTAAGCTGATCGATATTGTAGACCGAATCGGTTAAAATATCAATGCTGGGTATAGCCTGGTTAACTACAACCTAACTGCACTGCACTCCTTTGTTAATAGATCACAGCTATAGTGATTAGAATGGTTCCTATATGCCTTGAATAGGATGAATGGCCCTATGTGTGCGTGACAGATAAAATGCTAATAGGACAAATGAAAAACTCTTTATTGGTCTATTCTTTTCTGTGAGGCTAGTGGATGAATTTTTCTACCATGTTTATAGCAATTACATTTGCAGTTTAAAGTGCCGTGTTCCCAGTAAGGAGATCTCCAGTGTTTAGTCAAGATGGATTAAACCAATTTACTCAGGGCATTGCAGAACACATATTTTTATTACAGTCATAGGATTGTGTTTATTATAGGGGGGCGGGGCTTTTTTCTGCTGCTTGTTATTGGTCAATTGTGAACCCATGTTTCCTTAAAGTGCTGCTTCAGTTTCTTTGTCAAATGATGCTGACATGCCACTGTTTAATTTTGTCCTCCAGCATTGATCTACTTGAAGGATTCTGAATAAAGCTGTTTGGTATATTTCACATGCACTGAATGGGAAGGAATGATTAGAGGATTACCTCTCATCTGTCAGTAAGGGCTCAGAGAGAGTGAAGCTGGGCACACACTTTAATGATCAAGTAACAAATTCAGAAAAGGATCAACCAAAATATCAATTAAATCACTAATTGTTAAGACTGGTGTGCGGTGCGTCCATCAGAATTGCCCCTTTATCGTTAAAGTGTGTACTGCAGTTCTGAGCATTCCAACGAACTTCATCATCGGCATCGCGATACCCGAAAATTTCCTTCGCCCGCATTCATCACCCTTTAATAAAGTACAGGGAGTTGGTCACAGCTAAAAAAAAAAGGGGCCTGTCCCAAACATTCTCCCTATACTTTATGTAGGGAGATTGCTCAGGACTGTGTGTAGGGTCCAACAGAAGATTCTGGTCACTCAACCTTTAAAGATCTTTGCTGCGTGTATCCATCTTTAGACGGTGTTTATAAGCTTCATTTTTGTAAATTATCTGCTCCTTCTACACCCACCTGTCAGGTCACATAGTTTTCTCAGTTATAATAATTAGTGGGAAATGTTTTGGCAGTACAACAATACAAAAGCAACAGAAGGTGGAAGGAGCACACCACATCAGTGTATCAATATTTATTGTGTAGCAATCATACAATCATGCCCGAGGAAAGGGAAAGGTGATCCCCAGAACTGTAGTATGTTGGCTACATACAATGTAATGTAGTGTGCTCCTCCTCTTCTGTTGCTTTTGGACTGTTTTAACCCCAAGTGTAGGGGGTTAGGCGGATTGCACCTACCAACTGAAGACCATTGACAAATGTGCTTGAGTGGATTGCAATCTGTTTGGAAAGTCCTACAATATTCATATTGAAAAGAAAAAACTAAATAACCATCTAGTATTTAAAGGGCATGTTTACACCCCCCCCCATATGAAAATTAATACTCCCCTTCCCCAACTCTAAAAACCTCAACCTCATCAAAAATTCCTGAAGATCAATCTTCGGAGACGGTTATTATGAGCTTGTAAGGAGCTGGCACATGGGCAGTGGAGGCACCTCCATCAGCAGCAGTCATTCATTGTCCATGACATCACAGCTGTGATTGGCTGCTGCACCAGGAAAAAGACTGAACTCCAAAAATTGGTGAACTCTTTGGGAATGTCGGAGAGGTAAGTTATTATAAGAATGTCGGAGAGGTAAGTTAATATTATAGTCCTGGAGGTTATAGGGATGGGGAAGGGAAGTATATTATTAATTATTATTAAGAGTGGATGTTAAGATATCTAGGAAAGCAAAACACAACTAATTTCTCATTTTAATCTGTTCAATTTGCATTTTACTTACGTATTAAAAGAAGAAACATATCAACTTTTTTCATAGACCCCAATGCGACATTTTATAATATTTATTCCATTTAGAGGGATCTGTGCAATGACTGCTTATTGCTTTTTTGTTTTTTATTCTTTATTCCTATTGATCACCACAAATAGGGCTGTGATTTCAATACTGCGTCCATAAGGTCTGAGATGTTGGGATCTATAGTTTCAGGGCTAGGCCACAATAGCGCGTTTGCGCGTGCATTTTACGTTCGCGATTGCATCCACGGTTTTTGCTTAAGTGGAAATCACGGCAACGCGAAAAATCACACGTTTTGGTAATGTGTTTGGTGCGTTAACGCATGCGTTTCCATAATGGAAAACATCGAAAACGCATGCGCAAACGCATAACGATAATGCTCGCGATTCCTGTGCGTTGCAGTGTGGCCTCAGCCTGAATGGATAATTGCAGGTTTGTCACTGTTACTGGGCCTGACACTGTCAACACCAACATATTGATAGGCATCCTGGGAAACTGACAGCTGTGGGAACAGCAAGGCAGAGTGTGTGAGACCCCTGAACAGGGGGAAACTTTATCAGCACCTGCTCTGTGTTCCTGGGATGTTTTTCTGTTGCTCTGTGATTTGGGACTCCCTGCCTTGCTGATATTGAATCCTGCTGCTCCTGTATTCCTGTGCCAGGTTTGGCATCTTGTATGAGGCTTTCTGAGCCAAGTGCATCTGCTGCACGTTTGGCTTCTAAACAAGCTCCTTGTACGCTGTATCTGTCTTGTTAGTCCTCAGATATGCACAATGCCTATCCCAAACTCCTCCAGCAGTGCAGGTCTGCAGTATATCTATATATAAATATAGGTGCTGCTGTCACAATACTCACTAACTAGACAAGGACATAACATGCCCACACATGATGCAGTCAGCCCCTCACAGTGAACAACCGTTTACTTTCCTTAAACTGAAATGGCTTTTCATCAAGCTTACAGGGGTGGTCAGGGGAGCAATGGCTAGGGGGGCCCCATGTTGTTATTTTTCCTATGACAGATATAGCCTCCTCCCAGAAAACCACTGTGGATGAAGCATGGATAGTAGACATGGGATCTAGGTCTGACCCGGATCTGACCTGGAACCGCTCAGTTCTGAAATCCAAATGTTCCATCCGAAATCGGGCAGAGCGCTCGGATTTCAGAATGCATTTTCAAGGCTTACCGAATATATAAGGTTATTTTTGGTGACCCTGGAAAATAATGCTCAATAACCCTCAGGAAATATGTTCCGAACCCTCGAAATTACGGTCCATTTTCAGATTTTTTTTTTCCCCCCCAAGATCCATAAATCCAAAAACGGAACAAAACTAACAGATAACGGGCCCATCATAGTTTTACTGGGGGTCTCAGTGATTAGTAGTTATGCCAATGGTGGTGGCCTCTGTGTTAGCTGTAGTGCCCTTTCCTTCATGGTGTTTCAGCCGGCGCCCATCTCATGTCTGTTCTTAGCTTTAGGCTCTGATTTATCTTTCTGTGGTTAAGAGGCAGACAGATTTCTAAGGGTGTTATGACTTTCCTACAAGACCCTATTGCATACAGTGGGAAATAGGGACTGTTATGAGATGACGAGTGTTCAGGTCTCTGTCTGCATGTATTGCATGTATGTATTGTACAGGTCTCTGTCTGCATGTATTGCATGTATGTATTGTACAGGTCTCTGTCTGCATGTATTGCATGTATGTATTGTACGGTCTCTGTCTGCATGTATTGCATGTATGTATTGTACAGGTCTGTGTCTGTATGTATTGCATGTATGTATTGTAGAGGTCTGTGTCTGTATGTATTGGATACAGTGGGAAATAGGGACTGTTACAAGATGGAGAGTGTTCAGGTCCGTGTTTGTATGTATTTTATGTATGTATTGTACAGGTCTGTGTCTATATGTCTTGTATGTATTGTGTGTATGTTACAGGTCTGTGTCTATATGTCTTGTATGTATTGTGTGTATTGTACAGGTCTGTGTCTATATGTCTTGTATGTATTGTGTGTATTGTACAGGTCTGTGTCTATATGTCTTGTATGTATGTATTGTGCAGGTCTGTGTCTATGTGTCTTGTGTGTATTGTACAGGTCTGTGTCCATATGTCTTGTAGGTATATATTGTACAGGTCTGTGTCTATATGTCTTGCATGTATTGTGTGAATTGTACAGGTCTGTGTCTATATGTCTTGAATGTATGTATTGTACAGGTCTGTGTCTATATGTCTTGTATGTATTGTGTAGGTCTGTGTCTATATGTCTTGTATGTATGTAGTATTGTGCAGGTCTGTGTCTCCTGCTCTCTACTCCATTTAATCATTAAAAACAATGAATTCCAAATTCATCCAAGAATCGTTTTGTGTTGAAGATCTTCATAACCTGTGTTCATTAAAATGACTGTAATTATGCGCCAGTCTTGGCATTCGCTCTGAGTAATGCGTGTTACTAAATAAAGAGCAGTCTCTTTTTTTTCTTGACAGCTGGCACATTAAAATAGCCGTCAGTGTCAGTTTGCTACAGTGTGAATACAATATGTTGGTGTACCTTGTTCAGTTCCATGGCAGCCTGGGAGGAACAGTAAGATCCATATTCTTACATAAAATATCAACCCCCCCCCCCAAAAAAAAAATTCCATTACAGGGTAAACCACATGAACAAGAACTGTGGTATTATTTATTTACGTTTAACCTGAAAAGCATTTGCTGCCTTTAATAGTGTCCAGCGTGCAACATGGCTGTAAAGTGAAAATGGAACATATACACCCCAGGATATTTCTATGAATAGAATGTACCAAATAGGCTGTGCACAGCCCTTCTAGGGGTTTGTCTCACAGCATTCCCCATTAACAAAACACTATGGGCCAGTACCTAGTTTGCAGGATTACTGGATAACTTTGTAACCCATGGAACAGAGGGGTCCAACCTGTAGCCCCCAAGACATTTAACATCCTGGCAGTGCATCTAGGAAGTGCTGGGAGTTGTAGTTTTAAAACATCTGCAGGGCTGCAGCTGTGAATAAGATACGTGTTACTCGTGCCTTAAAGGCACACTTCATAGATATATTTTGGGGTTTAAATGGGAAGTTAAGTGAAAAAAAATCATTTATTTTAAATTTATTATATATTTATATTTATATATATATATATATATATATATATATATATATGCCAGTCCCACATTTTCTCATAGATTCCCACTTTCCTTGTGTCCAGCAAAATGTCCTGCAATGAGAATGGGTAAAATTTGTCCCAGTGCTTCATAGGGAGCATAGGGAACCGCATGATCGATCGGAATTTACCGACACATCCGATCCGGACGACTGGACGATCGAGGTCAGTTGCGGCCGGCCCACCCCACACCAGCAGATATTTTCGGGCGACTGACCGAAAGTGCCGTGAATTGGTCGGCCGGCTGGAAATATCTGCTGGTGTGCACCCAGCCCAAGTTAATGTGTCCCTAGACCTTTTTGGAAATGTTAGCAGGTATGCAATTCAATTTTCTGTGTGTTGAGCTAACTGGCCATTAGATGGCATTGCGCTATAATGATTCCATCAACTTTCAAACTACATGTTTTTAAACAAGGTGCACTATGGAAATACAATGATCCATTCTGAGCTGTTTGGAAACTACAACTCCCAGCATGCCTTGTTAGGAGAATGCAATGTACTGTGTTTGTCAGCTACACTACTGACTGAATCCCATTCATTATTTTCCCAGTGGTTGTCATTCCAGTACCACACAGATCCCTGCAGGAAACCCATATGACATTCTCATTGTGTGAATTCCTTATCTCCCTCTAGCTGCCTTCCCAAGCTTTCTCATCCTCCATTGGGGCTGCAGTGACTGTGATACCCAGAGATTCCTAGTTTTTACTGTGTGATGAATGAAACCTTTCCAGACTGTACCATTTTATGACATCAGAATGGCAGAGTTCAATATTTACTATCTGGATAAAAGGGGGGAGTGTGGAAACCACTGGGAGAGCAATAAATTTGCTTTGTAAAGGTAATAAATAATTGATGTTTTCCCCTGTCTCTTTCTGCAATTTATAATTAGGTTTCAGAAGATTTACAGATTCCGACCCTCTGCTGTTAGGCTTCGGGTCAATTCAAAGACACCGTCGGATCAATCCCATCTGACTTATAGAATGTGGGCGTAATAAGTTCTTCTGGTATGTTCACTTGTCATTTCAATATTCTAAGCAAACAGTCTGATCTGCATATTGTATCTGGGAAATGGGTGAAAGGTAGTAAAATCCCTAGAAATAAATTCTATATGAAAGGGCAAGTCATGGATGTATTCCCCTAGCTTACTCCTCTAAACATGTGCGAGCTTGGAGAGGAGGCAGAAACCTTTTAGAGAGAGGGGGTGAACTTATTGCGGCATAACAACTAATAGGGCCCATATATGCACCAATCCCGATTTTATTTTCCTATCGAACCAAAGGGAAAAATGTTTTAGACCAATTTCAGATTGTACAACTGGGCAACTGTACAATTTGGATTGGTGTGTATATGGGCCCCATTAGTCCTACATCTGTCAGCTTTCTAACAATTATAGTTTTGAGGGTCCTTTAAGTTCTTTAAAGAAGAACGAAAAGGAGCCATATGGTAACCAATAGGATTGTTTGGGTAATGGGCATGTGAGCGACCCCATACATGGTGATTGCGATCAGGTTATTGTATGTGCATGCCATGGAATATTGTGAACAGATTCCATTTAATGCAACTGCCTTAAATCTAATACATACATATATTATATAAATGAATTCTACCATTTATACTGAACACTCACAGTAGGAATTCAGGGAAATTATCTGTGAAATTCTGCAGGTGTCTGATTATTAAATAGTAGGTCACGGATCCAAATACATATATATGTGCATGTTCAGTGAGTTTTCTAGCCTTCCACTCTCCTCACCCCTGAAAAACTAGCCATTACTACTAGCTATCCGCTCGTTATAAACGGTAGCATTGATTAAGGCTTATTTACATTTTAGTTTTAGTTCTCCTTTAATCTCTTAATAGTATCATTAGGTAATTTACAAAGATGGATTGCTGGCTGTTTAGCTCCAATTACCAGTTTAGGAGAAATAACGGGATGTCTGTTCCTGTCTAGCTTGGATTAAGTAAGCTAAAATGTGTTATTGTTTGGCCACAATGAATGGTGTATGTGGTATATTTACAATATGCCTGTTATGACATACGGAGTGTCGCTACCGGGATTGTATCGCATAACAATGACATCATACTGGGTGTGTTTGCCAAGCTTCTAGCTTTGTGAATTGATGGGGTTTTAGAACACACATGCTGTAAGGGAAGGCTAATAAATCACATAGGATGGATAATATACAGAAAACAATAAAGCCAAATAGAAATCCTGTACATGCATGGGATCTGTAATGAGTTTGGAATGGATTCAGTCCAAAAACCAACATGAATATCCCATCACCCCTGCCGGGAACTTAAAGGAATAAAGGGCACATTCAGTAATACTGCAAACCTGAAATCTTTTGGTGATTGGGCGTGAGAGTTGGTGGAATATTCAGGGAAGGTCTTTGTGACTCTCAGAATGGCTCCCAGAGGCACTAACTAGCTGTATAGACATGTAGGGCTGGTGTTAGCAGGAGCCCTGGGAGATGTAGTGCCGGTGCCACAATATTACAATGAAAAGTAGAGAAATTAGAAACAACTGCCCTTTAATGCTCTAGCAATCTTTACACTTCTCTAATATATGGAATCCCTGGTCAAGATATTGATCCACAAAGCCCAGCTTAAAGAGTCATGTGCAATTGGAACCTTCCTTAATTTCCATTTCTATTCTGTTACTGTACCATAATGTATAAGATTTAGACAGTTTACAAACAGGTGAGTATAAATAAATACAATATGTACAGTATCTCACAAAGGAGCGTACACCCCACACAGTGTTGTAGATATTTTACATGGGACAATGTCACTTTGATACAATGTAAAGTAGCGAGTGTACAGCTTGTATAACAGTGTAAATTTACTGTCCCCCTAAAATATGTTTCATAGTGTTGTAGCCAGAACCCACCCTAGCACGCTGCCCTAGCACGCTGCCGTTCCCCAGACAAGAGGCTGTTGCCGTCCTCCAAACCTCTGTCAGGGTTGTAACAATCCAGATTGGAGACCTATATGGAGGAGCACATTACAGCAATTTGTTTTGGAAAAGAACATACAATGTTTCAAGTATACCCGAGGAAGTTAGTCCCGTTACATGACCAGAATGAGAGTGTGATAGTGATAACACCAAATTTAACACACCTGCTCCTCATTTACCCTCATTTACACCTGGGACCTTGTAACACTAACAAGTCACATGAAATCAGGGAAGGAAAATGACTATTAGGCACAATTTTTACATTTTCAACTTAAGGGTGTACACACTTTTGTTGCCGTCAGTTTAGACATTAATGCAGGGCTGCCCAACCTGAGCCAACTTGGGGTGCACTAGTGGCCCTGGGAACAATGTAGTAGGGCCCGCCACAAGCCCAAGGTCCATTCAGGGGTCAGCTGTTTTGAACAGCTGATCGCGTGTATGAATGAAGCATACATGCGATCAGCTGTTTAAAAGACCGGACCCAAACTTCCGGTTCAGTTCTGAAAGTTCGGGTCCGCTGATCGCGTATATGTTTCATTCATACACGTGTTTAAAACAGCTGACCGTGGAAGGGAACTTGGATAGGGGAAGGGGGTCAGGGGCCCGGCCTCCATTCTTGCGTGGCGGCCTGAACCTCTGCAGGTACGACCCTGCCTGGGAATAGCCCGCCACTGGAACGTCCAAGCCCTGCCCTGGAACAACCAGACAACGCCCCCAGAACACACAGGTCACGCCCACCCATGGGTCCAGCAAAAAGTCAGAGGAGGGATGCAGGTTTGGCATCACTGCATTAATGGCTGTGTATTTACAAAAATGTGACATACTATATATACCGGTATATATATTTATCAAGCTTGATAAGGGTTTCAGATAAAAGACAGAAACATTGCTCACGTTTTGCACATTGAAATTAATTTGTTTGTTAAAAAGACCCAGGAGTGCTCCATATACTTCCATATTATTTATTTGAAAAGTAAGTGCCTGCACCAAATTAGAATATTATATATATATTATATATATATATAAATAAAGACAAAAAATAGCAAGATGGTAGCACTCCAACACAATGGCTTCTGGTATCTCCAAACAAGCAATTCCTGAAGCATACAAAATGAAGAAATGGAGTCGCACACAGAAGACAGCGTTTCCGAACGCTTGTGTTTCTTATTCAAGTCAAAAGCATATGTAACAAACATCTATACAAACTCAATATTCAAAGGGTAGATGTCATTTCCTGTTTTACCCTTTAAATATTGAGTTTGTATCGATGTTTGTTACTATGCTTTTGACTTGAAAAAGGAACCAAGCGTTCCGAAACGTTGTCTTCTGTGTGTAAACATATGGCGAAAACATAAGCTTTTATTTGCAAAGAAAAACTGTGTGAGACTCCATTTCTTTATATATATATATATATATATAATATATATATATATCTTATATATATATATATGTTTTAAATGAATATGAATATTAATTTAAAGCACCACGAGTCTGAAACATGTAGTGTGTGAACAAAAGCAATTTTGAGAGTCTCCGTTACCTGGAACTGCCTTCAATATATTATTTGGTTAATATTTTAGATGAAGATCCCATTCATTTGGTGGCACCTGTATATTAGTGTTTATGAAGTATAATGTGGAATAAACAGTTTGTATTTGTACACCGTGTCAGTGTCTGGTTCAGGTTACTCAAGGCAGGAGTCAGCTGACATATTTAACACCAACATCCTATTTTAACACAAGACTCTGCAGTCTTGTTACCATCTGGATGTATATTTAGAAAGTGCACAGAATGGGCTCCTTACTAATTTATGAGACTATAGGAATAAACTCAAATAAATTCTAGATTGAATGATATAACACGTAGCCTTGAATACATTTCCTTACCAGTGATAAATCCTGGTTTCTAAATGAACCCAGCTTCGAGGCATAAACTGCTATTTTCAACATTTTCGCAGATATTGCGGAACTTCGATGGGTGGAACTTTTTTGATGCTGGAAATTCAAAACATTTTTGGCTCCATGGAATTCCAACACATTCCTGACTTGCCTCTATGTAATTCCTAGTGCAGTTACTTTCTCGCTACCTTTCTGCACTCCAAAGAGGGGATACAGAATAGCTCATTGGAGGGCTCCCTTCATTTTTTCTCCAATCAGTACCAGACCCCACACAGCCTGAAAACCATTAACTACACATAAAGACAACAATGTACCATAGCGGCTGGAAACTATTATAAATTACAAGGATGATAGAATTTACAATGTAGCTGGAATTGACTCAGCAGAGTTGTTGCTATACCCCACACATCTTTCAGCTGTTTATGCCAGGGATGCCCAACCTACTGCCATCCATATGTTTAAAAAACTTTAACGCCCAGCATTCCTTGGAGCAATGGGGATTTTTTAAAAAGCAGGAGCATGGATTCCTGTTTTGCAGGGAGTGTCAGGCAATGATTAAACAGTAGATGGCGCTGCAAGATAAGAATTGGCTGATTAGTATTTTTGTGCGTTCTGGGAGCGGATAAATAGTGCATTATAAGTACAATCCGCTGTATGATGCTATAAGGGTTATATGTTGCCTGGTTCTGCTTCAAACCATTGTTTTATTTGCACTAACAATTCATTTAGAATGGGGACAAACTAGATTCAATGAAGTGTTTAATGCATTTTATTGCAGCCTATGGGCAACTTGCTGGAATTTGGGTCCATAGTATTTCTTTGACCAATCAAACAGCAGCAATTGGGTGATTGTTTAGTGTCCTTTGGCATCCTGTTGGACCCAATGGGATTTGCTGAGTATCAGCAAGGTGTGGTTGCTGAAAGATAACCAACTGTGATGCCAACGAAATACCACTGTCCGAATCACTGGCTGTCGTTCACGATGGGAAATTTCTGTTGGGTTTAGGGGTGTGTGAGCGTAGTTTTATTGTGTGCGAAATAAGATTTTCATTGGTTTGTCTTTCATTCATGTTGGTGGAATCCGATCTACATCCTGGTTATAATGTCCCCAGTTCCTGGGGATTATTTATAGTGTGTTTAATGCAGGTCAAGTTTTCTTTATCATTGTCTTTAAGTTTGGTTGCCAACCTACAGCACAGTGTTGTTACTTATAGGGCTATGTACCGGTATTGGTCTCCATTGCCTCCGCTAGGCAATGCTCTTGGTGCATAGTGAATTGGGTTTTCCCATTCCGAAACTTTAATGCCAGCTATGTGCTGGCGTTTAAGTTTCTGCCTTAAAGAGACATTAACGGCTCAGAACATAGCTTGCGCAACACAGTTTTCGCTTCCCGCCACAACCGCCGTAAGTTATGTCTTACAGTCACGTGAACCCTCGGTACATGGGTTAACAGGATTTTAAGATGGAGAAAGACAATCAAGGCTCCCCGTACATATCCCTGTTAGTATTTAATATACAAGTGGGCAGCAGTGGATTATATGTTATAATATATATCAGCCATGAATAGCATGCAAATTGTGTATTAAGGTTCACCTTAGAGTTCCATAACCTGCAGCTTTATTTATATGGTCATGGAACCCTTATAATACATACTATATTTTACAATGGGGGGTGCATTATATATAAGTTCCATTAACTATGTCCCAGAGATCATGTGACCACTACCAAAAAACACTCGTCAAAATAAATACTGTAAAGTTCTAAAACCAAACAAAGCTAAATCATGACTAAACTTGCACTGGTGCTCCAAAGTATAAGAAGCAATCACCAGAGGGCGCTCACAATCAACAAACTTAACCAAACAGCAAAAACAAACAAAATATTTCTATACATATATACTGTATATAAGACAGGGTTGTCCTGACCTTGTAATTCCTCTGTTTTGTTTTTTTCTTCTTTTTTCTTTACAGTTAGATGAAACAGGCGTTTATTATGTATGTCAGGTAATAAAATCTGCAGGGATAACGTCTGGTTTTATGTTTTGCCATATTACATACTTTTCTTTAGGGTATATACTTGCTTATGCATTGGATATATTTTCCTAGATGCCAACATGCAGCACAGGTGGTTATATATACATGATGCTTTATGTGGGTGGGGACATGTATATGTGCTGGCGTGTTTTTGAGCCAATATGCGTAGGACAGTGGGAGAAGATATATATATATATGCATTAGAAATTATAAATCTTCCATTGTTCTCACCTACAGGGGGCGTTGTAGAGTTGCACACGGGGTTTGAATATTGTGTTAGAATTATAAATCTTCCATTGTTCTCACCTACAGGGGCGTTGTAAGTGACACACTGTTTAATATTGCGTTAGAAATTATAAATCTTCTTTTGTTCTCACCTACAGGGGGTGTTGTAGAGTTGCACACTGTTTAATATTGCGTTAGAAATGATAAATCTTCCATTGTTCTCACCTACAGGGGGCGTTGTAGAGTTGCACACTGTTTAATATTGCGTTAGAAATTATAAATCTTCCATTGTTCTCACCTACAGGGGGCGTTGTAGAGTGGCACACTGTTTAATATTGGCGTTAGAAATGATAAATCTTCCATTGTTCTACCTACAGGGGGTGTTGTAGCGTTTCACACTGTTTAATATTGCGTTAGAATTATAAATCTTCCATTGTTCTCACCTACAGGGGCGTTGTAGAGTGGCACACTGTTTAATATTGCGTTAGAAATTATAAATCTTCCATTGTTCTCACCTACAGGGGGCGTTGTAGAGTGGCACCCTTTAATATTGCGTTAGAAATTATAAATCTTCCATTGTTCTCACCTACAGGGGCGTTGTAGAGTGGCACACTATTTAATATTGCATTAGAAATTATAAATCTTCCATTGTTCTACCTACAGGGGTGTTTGTAGAGTTGCACACCTGTTTAATATTGCGTTAGAAATGATAAATCTTCCATTGTTCTCACCTATAGGAGCGTGTAGAGTGGCACACTGTTTAATTATGCGTTAGAATTATAAATCTTCTATTGTTCTCACCACAGGGGGTTGTAGAGTGCACACTTTAATATTGGTTAGAAATGATAAATCTTCCATTGTTCTACCTACAGGGGAGCGTTGTAGAGTGGCACACTATTTAATATTGCATTAGAAATGATAATCTTCCATTGTTCTACCTACAGGGAGCGTTGTAGAGTGGCACACTATTTAATATTGCATTAGAAATGATAAATCTTCCATTGTTCTACCTACAGGGGGCGTTGTAGAGTGGCACACTGTTTAATATTGCGTTCGAAATTATAAATCTTCCATTGTTCTCACCTACAGGGGGCGTTGTAGAGTGGCACACTGTTTAATATTGCGTTAGAAATGATAAATCTTCCATTGTTCTCACCTATAGGGAGCGTTGTTGAGTGGCACACTGTTTAATATTGCGTTAAAAACTAAACTGGTGTTGGACCTGGGTGAACTGTGGTTTAAATAACCCACATGGATCAGTTGAAGTGAGTGTTTAGACAGTGGTAAACATATCATGATAGCAAAAATGAATGGAACTTATCTGTCTCATCTGGATATTAGATCAGTGAAAAAATCCCCTGAGCCAGACTGACTGTGGAACAGCTGAATGTCACCCAAACCAGCAACATTTAGTGTATTGCTCCATGTTTGCTTGGGGTTTAGAGACAGACTGATTACAGGATGAGACATCTAACAATTTTATTAAACAAAAGAATAAAGATTGCTTTGTAGATACGTTCAGTATAGTTGTAGCACAAACATTAAGCAGGACTGTAAAACCTTTGCTCATCTGCCATGAAATACAGCTCCCATCATGCTCAGCTGAAGGCAGTGAATATAAAGCCCTATGCTGGCATTGTAGGCGAAGAATAACTAGTGCAAAACAGTCTCGGGGCTTCTTCCAGTCTCACACTTGTGCTTGGTCTTTGACGCTTGTGCTCTGGTCTCCACTGCCTGTGATGTAGTCAAACAGCACAAAGCCAAAAGCAGGTTCTGAGATGGTCTGTAAATAACGGATTGCGTCATTACCCAGTGGTGTAAGGAGAGGGACTAAAATCATTTCATGTTATAAAGGTTGGAGGATTGTACACCCAGTGGAACACCCAGCGGTTTATATATATGGGAAATCTGCTAAAGGAAATGAGAGAGAAATATGAACGTATCGAATAAACCAGGTGTTCCAACCTGCGGGCCACGGAACACATGAGTGGGCAGGGCCTGAGCCGTTTTAGGGCAGGGCTTGGTGAGCGACCCGCTCTGTGCGTGGGGTACCACTAATGTGGCCCCAAGCCTGGGGAATAAATATATGGCAGGGAATCCAAGGAGGAAAACCTTTTCTAAAAAGGGGCATAACTACCAGGGGGAGCATGGGAGAAACCGCAGGGGGGGGTCCATCTTTTCATTTTTCCTATGACAGGTACAGCCTACTCCCAGAAAACCACTGTGGATAAATCCCAGATAGGGGCCCCATCATAGTTTTGCTGGGGGCCCAGTCATTCCTAGTTCCGCCACTGGTAAACACAATCAGGAGATCCAATAAAAGTTCTTATAGTTAAAAATGGTGCTAATTTTGCACCAACCAATCAGATTTTATTTAACATTTGAAAGCTAACATCTGATTGGTTGGGGCAAAATTAGCACCATTTGTAACGATAAGAACTTTTAATGAAAACCTTGAATGTCTCCAACCACTGCCCAGTGGTAAATCTCTTTCTATCTCTCTTTCTTTCTCATAAAACATAATTCATACAAATACAACAGATCACTAAATATATTTGTATTTTAAACACAATTAAATTCATCACTAGGGTGGATTCTTATAATTCCTGTCACTATCTCAGAGGAGCTGGATAAATATCCAATTGGGCTCAGGGCAGGGCTGACATTTGGGGGCCCTTTGTTCTTGTATTGTATGTGATATAGTACTGAAACGGGGGCCCTGGTGTTTACCAGGCACAAGGCAGCTGCCTAGGTTGCCTTAATGGATAATCCTGCTTTGCAAGTGCACCCTGCCCTGTAGATTACCTGGAAACATGTCTTCTTATTAAGCACCAATAAAACACGTCCCTGTGTCTACTATGAAACAATATCACCTGCAGATTAACGTTGGAATCTCAAATCCAGGCCCTCCAGCTATTAAGAGTAACCAATCACCTTCTGGGCAGAGGATACTAGAGAAGAAAGTGCTTGTATGGCACCTACTGTGCCCACACACTATTCTAGTTACTTTCCAGCTTCATGTCCTATTCTAACTGGGCAAATCACTGTACGATCAGTCACAGGTATATCTGCATTCCATGTCAAATCGACAAATTATCAGGTAATAGGCTGGGTACACACGAGGGGACTATTTGTCCCGACCGAGCGTTCGCTACGAGTGAGCACTTGCCGAGACAAATGTCTGTCGAATGTATATTGTTCCTGGTCTCACAAGGAAAGGCGGTCCAAAGTCTCCTAGTGCTTCTGTCCAAGAACACTTGAGTACTGGAAACAAATAAATGAGGTAGAGCCTTGAAAAATCGCACGGTTCCCATAGGGAACCGCACGATTGGCTGTGATTTACCGACACGTCTAGATTGGACAAATGGGCAACAGACATTGGTCGCAGCTGCGAATGAAAGCAGCACAATACACGGTCAATTGGGCCGAAAAATTTGTGTACCCAACCTAAAAAAACTATTACAGGGCGATGCACCAACGGACGGATGTTATATCGGTTAGCGTGACTTAAACTCCTTCTTGCGGGGGCTGTTACCCGTGCAGCCATTGCAAGCGATGTTATATGCCGAAAGCTGGCTTTAAAAGTGCCGTAATAGAAAAATTCCATTTAGTGATGCTATCGGCATATAACATTGCCAGGTTGTTTGCACCGGGTTGCCGATAGTGGCTCTTGGTGCATTTCCCTGCTAGTTTCTCTTGCTATTTGTCTAGTGCAGTTTTTCTATTTACCCATGCAGAAAACCCTTACTTTAAACACTACCACTATGTTTTATAATTTTATTATCTTTTATATTTTCAATTATAAATGTGTCATCAGTATACAGAATCCATACAAAGACAATATAAATAAACAAATATTTTACAAAGACCAATAAACCTGTAAACAAAAGAACGTGCACAGATACATTTATGGACCCTGACTGCTCCTAACACTTGCTCCTGGAACCCTCTAAAGGACCCACATTGACTAGTCCAGTAGATATAACTACTACACTGTCTGCAGCAAAGCCTTCTTGAAAGCCTCCTTTACATGTTATTATCCTAAAATAGCATTGCACAACAGGAGAACGAGAAATTAAACCTCTTGCAGAATTGCACTGCTAAGCAAATTTGCATTTATGTATATGGGAGTTATTATATTTCTTATCTTGGCAAAAGGCCAAGTTAAAATGATCTATACACTTGACATTTGACACATTGCCAGCACAGCACTATGGCTGCATGGCCTCTGCCCGAGAAGTAATACAACTTGGATTCCCCCCCCAACTTTATGCAAATCCTGAGATGAATCCCCTACTAGATAATGTTAAAGCAAAGGCATGATGGGAGTGTTGCTTATCACTTTCTCACCTTGAAGCTGATTCTCTGCACAACTGACTGATGATCACTCTCCAGAATCACACTGAAAAACAAAAGGCCAGTTACTGATTACCTGTGTAACTTTGCAAGACGTTGGGTCGTATTTAGAAATTTGTGATCGCATGGTGATATATAACACAACACGTACAAAATCAAATACCGTGTGGCCTTGGAATACGTTGGCAAGACTATAAAATAGCAGTATGGATAGAAAGTACCGTAATGGGATGTACTTTACAACCATTTTTTAGCAGTAGTTATAACCCCACTGTATCGGTTCTAACCTATGGCCTTGTAGCTAATATTGTGCTACAACTCTAAGGGAGACATTTCTAAAGGTGCAGTAACACAACAAATTACCAATGATACCACACAGCATCTATATTTAACAACTGCATTGGCGGTTTGCATAAAGTACGGAATTCGGCACAAATATCATCTGCTCTGTATTTTGTGACAGAGTGGTATGTATAGATGCACCATTGCAATCTGTAATGACCGAGAGCTGTATTTTATGGAGTAGTCAATAAGTAATGACATTGCCATAAACTACCAATATCGGTGCCCATACGAACCCACAGTTTTGGTAATGATTGATACAGCGGTTTGTAAATTGACTCCACCTGCTTGAAGGCCAAGTGGTAAACTCCCCTATTATAGATACAGATTGTCCAGTCGGTATGTATGCTATAAACACTGCAAACTGCTCATCTCACCCCGGTCTATTATCTCTCCACAATCAGAAAGGCAGTGTCCATGTTCTCCATCAGTGAGCTCCGGTCCACATGTTTCCTAAAAAGAACATTTCTGTTGGTGTTGGTACATTGGGATAATATCTACTTTACTTTTGGTTCATATGTTTCAAAATTTTCTATGGCTAAAAATACCATAGACACACTAGATAACACCCCAGTAAATGTGAACCCTGCTCAGATATTAACTTAGACTCCACCTGTGGTCCTTTATTATGTCATTGACCGTGTTTCAGTAACCATGACAAACACAGTCACTCCTTTTATGTATATATCGCCACCTGAAGTAATTGAGAAATTCAATTAAATATTTCCAGCTATTAAGGTAAACTACTGGTTTAGTTCCTCACCCTGACCACCCTTAAAGGGCAAGTCCAGCCCTAAAATGAAAACTTACCTACAGGTAAATCACCCCCCAAAACCCTAAACGGTAATTGTTTGAAACCTGAAAGGTGTAAGTCTAACCTGAAATCCTGCACAATGTCCTGTTTCCCCCGTTTCTCTTTCTGCTTCCTGGTTCTTCCAGTTAGTAACTGTCAGTTATGGATTTGACAGTTGACATCACAGCCAATGACTGAATGTTAATCCCCTGTCTGTCTCTTCTGAGCATGCCAGGCTCAGTACAGGCTCAGTACAGGTTTCTAAATGGCTCAGTTTCCATGAGGTATCCAGAAGCATAGCAGGCATACAGTAATGAATTCATAGGACAACTATGATATATCAACATATTTTAAAGAGGCCATTCTTTCTAAAAGATGTTATTATGAGGGTGGAGTTGTCCTTTAATGGGAGGGGGGGCTATAGTTTTCCTTTAAAGTTCCACTAACCCATTGTAAATGGGTGAGCATGACTTTTATATGGCAAGTTTGCAATTGTGGCTCTTGGTAATTTCCCCCAACGTATGTATGTATAATTTTATTTATAAAGCGCCACTTGGGTATGCCGTGCTGTACATTATAAAATACAGAGTATCAAACAAGGGGATACGTGCAAGCCATTATACAGATAGATAAAGAAATTAAATACAATTTCATACATTGGCATATAACACTCTTTAGTGACTGCCCCTTTAATATTCATGTGATATGGCTACAACCTTAACAAAGTTTGGGCTACTTTTTTGCAGAGCTTGTATTCAATCTTGTAATTAATATCTGTGTTTTGTGTAGAGCATTGCAACCTCTGTGATTTATTGTTTTGAAATCAGATCTAGACATTTGGGTTTTAAAAAATCTATAGGCTGATAAAAGGTGTGAAAAAAAGGTGTGAAAGTTTGCTTATGCCTTTATTCTGAAACAGTAGGAGGGCCCGTCACAAGCCCACAACCTCCTGGTTAAAACAGCTGATCCCGCATAACCAGAATTTTGGGTCCGGTCTTTTAACAGATGATTGCCCGTATGTTTTATTCATACGCGTGATTGGCTGTTTTTAAACAGGAGATTGTAGCCTCGTGGAGAGGGGTGGGTCAGGGGCCAGGCCTACAATCTCACAGGGGGGCCCCTGCTAGCATCTGATTGGGTGGTGCAAATTTATAGCATGGGCAAAATGTCTTTACTTACTTTCAACAAATATGTTATTGTTATATTTAACTGTCATGAGACAGTGAGCAGTGGATGTATGTTTTCAGATAGGAATTCATCCTCCATATAAGAGGATAGATAGTTCTGACACAACAATCTATAAGAAACCTCTGACTGGGAAAAGGTAGGGACTTTCCCCTGTC
Organism: Hymenochirus boettgeri; assembly: GCA_019447015.1. Classification (NCBI taxonomy): domain Eukaryota; kingdom Metazoa; phylum Chordata; class Amphibia; order Anura; family Pipidae; genus Hymenochirus; species Hymenochirus boettgeri. The sequence goes on along the minus strand of CM033476.1, from coordinate 74,090,623 downwards.
TGAACTGTATAGGTTGCTCTTCAGTTATTAAGGAGACACTGTCTGTCACCCTAGTAAGGGACATAAATAAAGCTGCATAATTTTGCAACATGTGATAAAACTCACGTGGTCATGTTGAAATGCCCTTGTGGCAAGGTGTATGTGGGTGAGACTACCCGTAAGATTAAATCAAAGAGCATAAAGGCTATATACGTAATTTCAAAGCTGACACTTATTCGGATACATCTGTATCATGCCATTTTGCCAGCATGGGCCACACACATAACCAGCTTAAATGGCTTGTGTTACAAGTAGTCAGACCACATCCTAGAAGGGGATATCTATAAAGCACAAAGATTCTCTTTGGATTAAGAAATTAAACACCTTAAAACCCAGGGTCTGAATGAAATTAATCACCGTTTCAAATAGACTTCTAATGACTTAATTTTCTCAGTAGAATATTTGTCTTTGATCGTTCCTGCGCTCTCTTGCTCTATTTGATTCTTGTTTCTTGTTTTATCGTATTGTGCTATATTATAGTTTTGTTCTAGTAGTTGAGTTTGCTTTTAATTAAGTCTTTCGCCTCGCCTAAAGTCAGTCCGCATGATACATTGAAACCGCAACATAGAATTACAGATTTATCATGATGGGACACCCTTTGAGTTATTATATGTTAGTAATGTGATACTAGCTTTAGCCATTGCACAGGTGACGGACTTAAGGCACATGGAAGATGGCTGACCATGGATAGACAACTTGCACTACAAGATTGCACAAGTAGAGATCTATTTGTTACACACTTAGGCATTGATATCTTGTGTGTGCGTTAAGTAATGTTTGGCCTCCCCCATCTACAGGCCCTAATTGGCAGGGTGATTGCGGCATGAGTTTTTAGTCGGTTAGCTCTACAGACTGAGAGTCAGCCGGGACTTTAAGGATTGTTAGGGTCTTGACTGGTGTGAGGAGTGGACTCTACTAGGACTGCACCCTGATGGTTTACAGGGAGGGGGGAGCACTCCGGGTGTCATATAAATGGGGCACAGGGGGTGACACGACAGGGTGACAGGTGTTTAATGGATAAAGCCTCACTGTGCATCTACTCCTGAGACTTCCATTGTTAAAGATATTGGTTCCACTTGGGTGCTAAGGACAGTAGCACGCTATATTTAAGTTATGCTGTGAGGTTCTCATTCATCCAGGTCATGGTTATCTGTTGTATTCAATTAGACTGACTTAATTTAGTTCTGAGACGTTTCCTAGTCACCAACGGATCTCAATCAATGACTTTACAGAACGGAAATGTACCCGGATGCTAATGGATTTTCCAGTGGACATAATTGCCACAGATCTGTACAAGCACTAATGAGAGCCGTCGAGACTAGCGAACGTCTTCAGAACTAAACTTCAAGCCAGGATACGGTAATGAAACAAAGATATGAAGATTAGTTCTCTAAAAAACAGATATTTAATCTATTATTGAAAACCTAGCCTAAAGAAGGCAACTGCAGCCAGAATAACAGTACATTGGGATTGTGTTAGAATCCACACACTCTAGAGAATCATTGTGGATTAACCAGTTTTGAAGTCTTGCCATTACAATTACACAGGAGGTACACATTGGTCACTACACAAAGTGCAAGGGTAGGTAGTTTTGCAATCCACCAATAATTCTCTATTAGCATGCATGTTATGTAGACATATTTCTCTGCATTTGACAGAGTAGCACTCACCGGAGCATGTGACACAGGCTTTCAATAATACATGTCAGGGCTGCCAGGAGGAGAAGCTATAAATAAAAATATGGGTAATGGCGGATGAATCCACTGTCCTCAGTGGCATCAAAACTGGATTTCACATATTTCCTCATTTTCCTGGGGACCTCCAATGATGTAACAGGTGATGTCAGATAATCGCTGGCACAATGCAGTTCGCCATCCACAAAAGCACTTCATCTGGGAAACACGCATGGGAGAATGCAAAAAAGAAGACGCATGTCTTAACCAGGAAGCCCAAGCATGTAACCATATTTTTATAAACCATAGAGAGCCTATTTAAAGTTCTTCTTAGGCTGGGTACAAAGTGGGATGGATTTTCTTTACCACCCTTTTGCCACAAGCCGTGGCAACTGTCAGTCGTTGCAAAGTAGCCACACCGTCAGTTCACCGTGACCATAGGGAACCACATGATCGGACGTATTTACCAACATACCTCGACAATGATTACGAAACCTGATCATGGCACTAAACGGGGACAATTAGTCGCCCCACCTGCACCATACAAATTCTCTGGCTGAACAACCAATACACGGTAATATCGGTTGTATGTGTGACCCAGCCTTAAAGGACAACAAACTTATAGCAACAATATCCCTACCCCTAGGTCTACTTTAGATCACTTGTAATACTTTACGGATGGTGGCAGAGGGGGGAGGACCAGCCATTGCAATTTTACAATTGTACAAACGGAGAGGGGAGCAACTGGCAGACCCCTACAGTACAGAACAAAGGCTGTTGTTCCCTGACATCCTTTTGATCCATTCAGTGTTGTTTATTGTCAATTATATCTTTTTATGTAGATTCATTTTACCAATTTATCACAGTTTACATTGGACTGTATTGGCTGATTCACATCCTCATTTAATTCTCCACCTGCATTGGAACTCAATCTATACACTACAACCAATTCATAGATAGAAAGGAAACACATACTCGCTATGGTTCAAACCTTTGAAAACTAGAGATGCATTTAGCTTCTTGCCACAATACAAAGTTACTGGAAACCTTCAACTTTCAGGCTGTAAGTAAAACCGATTTGCCTAGGTTCACCTATTTGTTTTGCTAATTGAAGAAAAGGTGGTATGGACCTATGTCTTACCTACGTTCTTAAATTTTATAACAGGAGCCGGGAATGAAGACTCAAAACTTACCCGCGAGCGTGACATAGCTCCTGTTCTTCAGTTATGCAAAAACAGAATCGTCTCACTTATTGAACTGTTCCTTAAAACTTCATACACTGGCAAATTTCCCTTGGCTAAATGCCCGAATGTATGGGTGCTTGGTGGTGGTTTGTTCTGTCCTGGCCAATCAACAAACAACTGCCAACTGAGCACCCATACACGTGTGATTCTCGGTCATGATCTCAATCCGTGGTGATCAACCCTCGGGCATGAAGGTAGAGGGAACTTTGTAGGGTGTACGAGCTTAAGGCTGGGTCACACCAGCCATATTTTCTGCCGTCGACCAATTCACCGGCACTTTCGGTCGGTCGGCCAAAAATATTGGCTTGTTGGGGCGGGCGACCACGACCAACCTCGATGTGCCGATCGGAAAATCACGATTTATCTGGCGGTCTCTCTATGTAAATTTGCGACCGACGACATTTGTCCCGCCGAGCGCTGGCTCGGGACAAATTGTCCCTCCGTGTGTACCCAGCCATAGACCTAGCAAATGTTAACAATGTATATACCCCAATCTCATTATCCAGTACAATACACCAAGTTGAGGAGACAATAAACAAGTGTTCTATGAATTCACATTGGAAGCAAAGGAAGCTTAGGAGGGTCCACATGAATGGACTATTTGTCTCTGGCCAAGCACTCACTACGAGCGAGCAATCGCCCGGACAAATGTCTGTCAGTCGCGGCATAGTGGCCGCAGCCGCATTTGTGCGATCGATCGTGATTTACCGACACGTCCGAGCGTCTGTCCGTCCGTCACCCCACACAGAATATTTTCGGCCAACCCACCAGATAGTGGCCGTGGATTGGTCGGTCGGACGAAAATATCTGCGTGTGTGTACCCAGCCTTAACAAACAATCTTTCAGCATTGTCACTCGCCTCTTCTACATTCACCCATGTTGTAGCTGTTCTCTATCTTCAGTATATTCACTCTTCTACACTTGCAACCTATGATTCCCCATATCTATTCCCAAGGCTGGTACTCTATTAACTGCCAGGGTGTGGGAAGGAAGTTAACTGCATTATTCAGTCCTGATCCCTGCCAGTGTTAACCAGGATCTCTCAGTGTAATCCTTCACAGCATTTTATTTCATCTAAGGCTGGACCCTCTAGAGATCCTGGGCCCTAGGCAGGAGCTTAGCTTGCCTTGTAGATAAATGTTATTTAGCTTTCCACTCTATGTAAATAACACAAACATATAATATTAGACATGACATTACAGAGACCCCATTGCATTGAAAGTTATCATTTGTTTTGGAACCAATGCTGTAGTGTTTCATGTGCACGCAGATGTTACAACAGCCAATGTAGATATTATATACAATATGGTAAAATACATTTAACAGATATGTATACGCTGGATGTCACTATCTTACTTCTGTTTTATGGCTCCTTCTGAAATTTGTCTCTCCAATTCTTGCGGCTCTGCCCAGGAGGCATACATGTGATCAAATACTGGGTATAGGAGAGAATGGAATGACGGAGTATAAAGAATGAAATTAGTTATATGCAGTCCTAAGGGGGTGCAACCATAACTGGTTCTATCATGCGTTCACTCAATGAATAATGCCGTGCAAGAAAATACATCTTCCCCTGGCTATCCTTCATCCATGATCTAAAACCAACTGTTGTAAACTAAAATTAAGTCCAGAGAGAGAGAAATCCATCACAGCTGTTAGATGGTGAGGCATTGTTTTAATCTTTGCATCTTACTAAACCCACCCATGCACTTTGTGTTAGAATAGGCACGTGCATCTGGGGTCCTATCGGACGTGAGTACGAACCATAAAGGAGACTAACCTTGTTTATATAGAGAGGCTGCCACAAAATGAATGTTTTGCCATATGAAAGAAAATGAAGCCAACAGTAGCAAGAAACAATCATCTTTTAAAATGGGCAAGTCACTTCAAATAAAACTTTAGCTAAAAATGTGATTACCCCCTACCCCCCCCCCCCCAACCTCCTAGCTTATGCCAAAGACACACTGTTTAATATTGCGTTAGAAATGATAAATCTTCCATTGTTCTCACCTATAGGGAGCGTTGTTGAGTGGCACACTGTTTAATATTGCGTTAAAAACTAAACTGGTGTTGGACCTGGGTGAACTGTGGTTTAAATAACCCACATGGATCAGTTGAAGTGAGTGTTTAGACAGTGGTAAACATATCATGATAGCAAGAAATGAATGGAACTTATCTGTCTCATCTGGATATTAGATCAGTGAAAAAATCCCCTGAGCCAGACTGACTGTGGAACAGCTGAATGTCACCCAAACCAGCAACATTTAGTGTATTGCTCCATGTTTGCTTGGGGTTTAGAGACAGACTGATTACAGGATGAGACATCTAACAATTTTATTAAACAAAAGAAATAAAGATTGCTTTGTAGATACGTTCAGTATAGTTGTAGCACAACATTAAGCAGGACTGTAAAACCTTTGCTCATCTGCCATGAAATACAGCTCCCATCATGCTCAGCTGAAGGCAGTGAATATAAAGCCCTATGCTGGCATTGTAGGCGAAGAATAACTAGTGCAAAAACAGTCTCGGGGCTTCTTCCAGTCTCACACTTGTGCTTGGTCTTTGACGCTTGTGCTCTGGTCTCCACTGCCTGTGATGTAGTCAAACAGCACAAAGCCAAAAGCAGGTTCTGAGATGGTCTGTAAAATACGGATTGCGTCATTACCCAGTGGTGTAAGGAGAGGGACTAAAATCATTTCATGTTATAAAGATGTTGGAGGATTGTACACCCAGTGGAACACCCAGCGGTTTATATATATGGGAAATCTGCTAAAGGAAATGAGAGAGAAATATGAACGTATCGAATAAACCAGGTGTGTCCAACCTGCGGGCCACGGAACACATGAGTGGGCAGGGCCTGAGCCGTTTTAGGGCAGGGCTTGGTGAGCGACCCGCTCTGTGCGTGGGGTACCACTAATGTGGCCCCAAGCCTGGGGAATAAATAATATGGCAGGGAATCCAAGGAGGAAAACCTTTTCTAAAAAGGGGCATAACTACCAGGGGGAGCATGGGGAGAAACCGCAGGGGGGGGTCCATCTTTTCATTTTTCCTATGACAGGTACAGCCTACTCCCAGAAAACCACTGTGGATAAATCCCAGATAGGGGCCCCATCATAGTTTTGCTGGGGGCCCAGTCATTCCTAGTTCCGCCACTGGGTAAACACAATCAGGGAGATCCAATAAAAGTTCTTATAGTTAAAAATGGTGCTAATTTTGCACCAACCAATCAGATTTTATTTAACATTTGAAAGCTAACATCTGATTGGTTGGGGCAAAATTAGCACCATTTGTAACGATAAGAACTTTTAATGAATAACCTTGAATGTCTCCAACCACTGCCCAGTGGTAAATCTCTTTCTATCTCTCTTTCTTTCTCATAAAACATAATTCATACAAATACAACAGATCACTAAATATATTTGTATTTTAAAAACACAATTAAATTCATCACTAGGGTGGATTCTTATAATTCCTGTCACTATCTCAGGAGGAGCTGGATAAATATCCAATTGGGCTCAGGGCAGGGCTGACATTTGGGGGCCCTTTGTTCTTGTATTGTATGTGATATAGTACTGAAACGGGGGCCCTGGTGTTTACCAGGCACAAGGCAGCTGCCTAGGTTGCCTTAATGGATAATCCTGCTTTGCAAGTGCACCCTGCCCTGTAGATTACCTGGAAACATGTCTTCTTATTAAGCACCAATAAAACACGTCCCTGTGTCTACTATGAAACAATATCACCTGCAGATTAACGTTGGAATCTCAAATCCAGGGCCCTCCAGCTATTAAGAGTAACCAATCACCTTCTGGGCAGAGGATACTAGAGAAGAAAGTGCTTGTATGGCACCTACTGTGCCCACACACTATTCTAGTTACTTTCCAGCATTCATGTCCTATTCTAACTGGGCAAATCACTGTACGATCAGTCACAGGTATATCTGCATTCCATGTCAAATCGACAAATTATCAGGTAATAGGCTGGGTACACACGAGGGGACTATTTGTCCCGACCGAGCGTTCGCTACGAGTGAGCACTTGGCCGAGACAAATGTCTGTCGAATGTATATTGTTCCTGGTCTCACAAGGAAAGGCGGGTCCAAAGTCTCCTAGTGCTTCTGTCCAAGAACACTTGAGTACTGGAAACAAATAAATGAGGTAGAGCCTTGAAAAATCGCACGGTTCCCATAGGGAACCGCACGATTGGCTGTGATTTACCGACACGTCTAGATTGGACAAATGGGCAACAGACATTGGTCGCAGCTGCGAATGAAAGCAGCACAATACACGGTCAATTGGGCCGAAAAATTTGTGTACCCAACCTAAAAGAAACTATTACAGGGCGATGCACCAACGGACGGATGTTATATCGGTTAGCGTGACTTAAACTCCTTCTTGCGGGGGCTGTTACCCGTGCAGCCATTGCAAGCGATGTTATATGCCGAAAGCTGGCTTTAAAAGTGCCGTAATAGAAAAATTCCATTTAGTGATGCTATCGGCATATAACATTGCCAGGTTGTTTGCACCGGGTTGCCGATAGTGGCTCTTGGTGCATTTCCCTGCTAGTTTCTCTTGCTATTTGTCTAGTGCAGTTTTTCTATTTACCCATGCAGAAAACCCTTACTTTAACACTAACACTATGTTTATATATTTTATTAATCTTTTATATTTTCAATTATAAATGTGTCATCAGTATACAGAATCCATACAAAGACAATATAAATAAACAAATATTTTACAAAGACCAATAAACCTGTAAACAAAAGAACGTGCACAGATACATTTATGGACCCTGACTGCTCCTAACACTTGCTCCTGGAACCCTCTAAAGGACCCACATTGACTAGTCCAGTAGATATAACTACTACACTGTCTTGCAGCAAAGCCTTCTTGAAAGCCTCCTTTACATGTTATTATCCTAAAATAGCATTGCACAACAAGGAAACGAGAAATTAAACCTCTTGCAGAATTGCACTGCTAAGCAAATTTGCATTTATGTATAGTGGGAGTTATTATATTTCTTATCTTGGCAAAAGGCCAAGTTAAAATGATCTATACACATTGACAGTTGACACATTGCCAGCACAGCACTATGGCTGCATGGCCTCTGCCCGAGAAAGTAATACAACTTGTGGATTCCCCCCCCAACTTTATGCAAATCCTGAGATGAATCCCCTACTAGATAATGTTAAAGCAAAGGCATGATGGGAGTGTTGCTTATCACTTTCTCACCTTGAAGCTGAGTCTCTGCACAACTGACTGATGATCACTCTCCAGAATCACACTGAAAAACAAAAGGCCAGTTACTGATTACCTGTGTAACTTTGCAAGACGTTGGGTCGTATTTAGAAATTTGTGATCGCATGGTGATAATATAACTACAAACGTACAAAATACAAATACCGTGTGGCCTTGGAATACGTTGGCAAGACTATAAAATAGCAGTATGGATAGAAAGTACCGTAATGGGATGTACTTTACAACCATGTTTTTAGCAGTAGTTATAAACCCACTGTATCGGTTCTAACCTATGGCCTTGTAGCTAATATTGTGCTACAACTCTAAGGGAGACATTTCTAAAGGTGCAGTAACACAACAAAGTTACCAATGATACCACACAGCATCTATATTTTACAACTGCATTGGCGGTTTGCATAAAGTACGGAATTCGGCACAAAATATCATCTGCTCTGTATTTTGTGACAGAGTGGTATGTATAGATGCACCATTGCAATCTGTAATGACCGAGAGCTGTATTTTATGGAGTAGTCAATAAGTAATGACATTGCCATAAACTACCAATATCGGTGCCCATACGAACCCACAGTTTTGGTAATGATTGATACAGCGGGTTTGTAAATTGACTCCACCTGCTTGAAGGCCAAGTGGTAAACTCCCCTATTATAGATACAGATTGTCCAGTCTGGTATGTATGCTATAAACACTGCAAACTGCTCATCTCACCCCTGGTCTATTATCTCATCCACAATCAGAAAGGCAGTGTCCATGTTCTCCATCAGTGAGCTCCGGTCCACATGTTTCCTAAAAAGAACATTTCTGTTGGTGTTGGTACATTGGGATAATATCTACTTTACTTTTGGTTCATATGTTTCAATAATTTTCTATGGCTAAAAATACCATAGACACACTAGATAACACCCCAGTAAATGTGAACCCTGCTCAGATATTAACTTAGACTCCACCTGTGGTCCTTTATTATGTCATTGACCGTGTTTCAGTAACCATGACAAACACAGTCACTCCTTTTATGTATATCGCCACCTGAAGTAATTGAGAAATTCAATTAAATATTTCCAGCTATTAAGGTAAACTACTGGTTTAGTTCCTCACCCTGACCACCCTTAAAGGGCAAGTCCAGCCCTAAAATGAAAACTTACCTACAGGTAAATCACCCCCCAAAACCCTAAACGGTAATTGTTTGAAACCTGAAAGGTGTAAGTCTAACCTGAAATCCTGCACAATGTCCTGTTTCCCCCGTTTCTGCTTCCTGGTTCTTCCAGTTAGTAACTGTCAGTTATGGATTTGACAGTTGACATCACAGCCAATGACTGAATGTTAATCCCCTGTCTGTCTCTTCTGAGCATGCCCAGGCTCAGTACAGGCTCAGTACAGGTTTCTAAATGGCTCAGTTTCCATGAGGTATCCAGAAGCATAGCAGGCATACAGTAATGAATTCATAGGACAAACTATGATATATCAACATATTTTAAAGAGGCCATTCTTTCTAAAAGATGTTATTATGAGGGTGGAGTTGTCCTTTAATGGGAGTGGGGGGCTATAGTTTTCCTTTAAAGTTCCACTAACCCATTGTAAATGGGTGAGCATGACTTTTATATGGCAAGTTTGCAATTGTGGCTCTTGGTAATTTCCCCCAACGTATGTATGTATAATTTTATTTATAAAGCGCCACTTGGGTATGCCGTGCTGTACATTATAAAATACAGAGTATACAAACAAGGGGATACGTGCAAGCCATTATACAGATAGATAAAATGAAATTAAATACAATTTCATACATTGGCATATAACACTCTTTAGTGACTGCCCCTTTAATATTTCATGTGATATGGCTACAACCTTTAACAAAGTTTGGGCTACTTTTTTGCAGAGCTTGTATTCAATCTTGTAATTAATATCTGTGTTTGTGTAGAGCATTGCAACCTCTGTGATTTATTGTTTTGAAATCAGATCTAGACATTTGGGTTTTAAAAAATCTATAGGCTGATAAAAGGTGTGAAATAAAAGGTGTGAAAGTTTGCTTATGCCTTTATTCTGAAACAGTAGGAGGGCCCGTCACAAGCCCACAACCTCCTGGTTAAAAACAGCTGATCCCGCATAACCAGAATTTTGGGTCCGGTCTTTTAAACAGATGATTGCCCGTATGTTTTATTCATACGCGTGATTGGCTGTTTTTAAACAGGAGATTGTAGCCTCGTGGAGAGGGGTGGGTCAGGGGCCAGGCCTACAATCTCACAGGGGGGCCCCTGCTAGCATCTGATTGGGTGGTGCAAATTTATAGCATGGGCAAAATGTCTTTACTTACTTTCAACAAATATGTTATTGTTATATTTAACTGTCATGAGACAGTGAGCAGTGGGATGTATTGTTTTCAGATAGGAATTCTATCCTCCATATAAGAGGATAGATAGTTCTGACACAACAATCTATAAGAAACCTCTGACTGGGAAAAGGGTAGGGACTTTCCCCTGTCTGAACTGTATAGGTTGCTCTTCAGTTATTAAGGGAGACACTGTCTGTCACCCTAGTAAGGGACATAAAATAAAGCTGCATGATTTTGCAACATGTGATAAAACTCACGTGGTCATGTTGAAATGCCCTTGTGGCAAGGTGTATGTGGGTGAGACTACCCGTAAGATTAAATCAAAGAGCATAAAGGCTATATACGTAATTTCAAAGCTGACACTTATTCGGATACATCTGTATCATGCCATTTTGCCAGCATGGGCCACACACATAACCAGCTTAAATGGCTTGTGTTACAAGTAGTCAGACCACATCCTAGAGGAGGGGATATCTATAAAGCACCAAAGATTCTCTTTGGATTAAGAAATTAAACACCTTAAAACCCATGGGTCTGAATGAATCTATTAATATCACCTGTTTCAAATAGACTTCTATTATAGTGACTTAATATTTTCCCTTTCAGTTAGAATATAAGAGTATGGGTAAGCCCTGTGTTTTTGTAATTATATCTTGCAGAGTCGTACATCTGTCGGTCCAATGTATATCATATCCTCTTTCTGTATTTAATATAATATGAACTCTTGTCTATACTTAGAATTACAGATTTTATCTATATGTGAGGACACCCTTTGAGTTATTTATATTTAGTAATGTATATCTAGCTTTATGCCAATTTGCACAGTTGTTACTTTGTTATTCTATAATATCTATTCATTGGTATTTATTCTTACCTATTTATATAGCAACTTTGCACTACAATGTATTTTCCACTAAGTATAATGATCTATTTGTACATAGCACTTTATTGCAATTGATATTCTGTGTGTTTTGCTGTTTTAATTTAATGTTGTTCCTTACTTCCCATGTTTCTACATAGGCCCTTATATTGGGCAGTTTGATAGCTTGTCATGATGTTTTTATTTTTCTGTTAGCCTCTACAGACTCTGGAGGAGTTTCAGTTCCTTGGACTTTTTTAGAGGATTTATTGGGAGGTGTTTCTTTGACTTTGTTGGAGGAGTGGACTCTTACCTATGGACTCTACCCTGATTGGTTTACAGGGGGGTGGGGTTTGGAGTACTACCTCCTGTGTGTACATATAAATTGTGTGGTCACTAGTGGGTGTGTTACACTTGACAATGGGTACATGTTGTTTAAGCTGGAATAAAGCCTCACTTGCATCTACTCCTGAGGACTTCCATTTTTAAATGTATTTTGTGTATCCACTTGGGTGCTAAGGACAGTAGCACTTTTGTCTGGAATTTCATGTTATTTAAGATTATGCTTGTGAAGGTTCTCATTCATCCAGGTCATGGTTTATCTGTTGTATTCAATTAGATCAACTGGACTTGAAGTTTAGTTCTTGAAGACGTTTCGCTAGTCATCCAACTGGATCTCTCAATTCAGAATGACTTGTACAAGAATCTGTGGAAATGATGTACCCTGGAATGCTAATTGGGATTTTCCAGGGTACATAATTGCCACAGATTCTTGTACAAGTCATTCTGAATTGAGAAATCCAGTTGAGATGAATAGCGAAACGTCTTCAAGAACTAAACTTCAAGTCCAGTTGATCGTAATTGAATACAACAGATATTTAAGATAGTTTTATTTTTAGTTCTCTTTTAAAATAACATATATTTAATCTATTATTTGAAAAGCCTTAGTTTTCCTAAAGAAGTGCCAACTGCATGCCTAGTAATAAACAGTACATTGGTGATGTGTTAGAATCCAGCACACTCTAGAGAATCATTGTGGATTAACCAGTTTTGAAGTCTTGCCATTACAATTACACAGGAAGGTACACATTGGTCACTACACAAAGTGCAAGGGGTAGGTAGTTTTGCAATCCAAACCAATAATTCTCTATTAGCATGCATGTTATGTAGACATATTTCTCATGCATTATGACAGAGTAGCACTCACCGGAGCATGTGACACAGGCTTTCAATAATACATGTCAGGGCTGCCAGGAGGAGAAGCTATAAATAAAGAATATGGGTAAATGGCGGAGTGAATCCACTGTCCTCAGTGGCATCAAATAACTGGGATTTCACATATTTACCTCATTTTCCTGGGGACCTCCAATGATGTAACAGGTGATGTCAGATAATCGCTGGCACAATGCAGTTACGCCATCCACAAGAAGCACTTCATCTGGGAAACACGCATGTGGAGAATGCAAAAAAGAAGACGCATGTCTTAACCAGGAAGCCCAAGCATGTAACCATATTTTTATAAAACCATAGAGAGCCTATTTAAAGTTCTTCTTTAGGCTGGGTACAAAGTGGGATTGATTTGTCTTTACCACCCTTTTTGCCACAAGCCGTGGCAACTGTCAGTCGTTGCAAAAGTAGCCACACCGTCAGTTCACCGTGACCAATAGGGAACCACATGATCGGACGTGATTTACCAACATACCTCGACAATGATTTACGAAACCTGATCATGGTCACTAAACGGGGACAAGATTAGTCGCCCCCACCTGCACCATACAAAATTTCTGGCTGAACAACCAATACACGGTAATATCGGTTGTATGTGTGTACCCAGCCTTAAAGGACAACAAAACTTATAGCAACAATATCCCTACCCCTAGGTCTACTTTAGATCACTTGTAATACTTTAGCGGATGGTGGCAGAGGGGGGAGGACCAGCCATTGCAATTTTACAATTATTGTACAAACGGGAGAGGGAGCAACTGGCAGACCCCTACAGTACAGAACAAAGGCTGTTGTTCCCTGACATCCTTTAGTGATCCATTCAGTGTTGTTTATTGTCAATTATATCTTTATTTAGATTCATTTTACCAATTTATCACAGTTTACATTGGGACTGTGATTGGCTGATTCACATCCTCATTTAATTCTCCACCTGCATTGGAACTCAATATCTACACTACAACCAATTCATAGATAGAAAGGAAACACATACTCGCTATGGTTCAAACCTTTTGGAAAACTAGAGATGCATTTAGCTTCTTGCCACAATACAAAGTTACTGGAAACCTTCAACTTTCAGGCTGTAAGTATAACCGATTTGCCTAGGTTCACCTATTTGTTTTTGCATTAATTGAAGAAAAGGTGGTAATGGACCTATGTCTTACCTACCGTTCTTAAATTTGTATAACAGGAGCCGGGAATGAAGACTCAAAACTTACCCGCGAGCGTGACATAGCTCCTGTTCTTCAGTTAATGCAAAAACAGAATCGTTCACTTATTGAACTGTTCCTTTAAACTTCATACACTTTGCAAATTTCCCTTGGCTATAATGCCCGAATGTATGGGTGCTTGGTTGGTGGTTGTTCTGTCCTGGCCAATCAACAAACAACTGCCAACTGAGCACCCATACACGTGTGATTCTCGGTCATGATCTCAATCCGTGGTGATCAACCCTCGGGCATGAAGGTAGAGGGAACTTTGTAGTGTGTACGAAGCTTAAGGCTGGGTACACACCAGCCAATATTTTCTGCCGATCGACCAATTCACGGCACTTTCGGTCGGTCGGCCAAAAATATTGGCTGGTGTGGGGCGGGCGACCACGACCAACCTCGATTGTCCGGATCGGAAAATCACGATTTATCGTGCGGTTCTCTATGTAAATTTGCGACCGACGGACATTTGTCCCGGCCGAGCGCTGGCTCGGGACAAATTGTCCCTCCGTGTGTACCCAGCCTAAGACCTAGCAGAAATGTTAACAATGTATATACCCCAATCTCATTATCCAGTACAATACACCAAGTTGAGGAGACAATTAAACAAGTGTTCTATGAATTCACATTGGAAGCAAAGGAAGCCTTAGGATGGGTACACATGAATGGACTATTTGTCCTGGCCAAGCACTCACTACGAGCGAGCAATCGCCCGGGACAAATGTCTGTCAGTCGCGGCAATAGTGGCCGCAGCCGGCAGTTTGTGCGATCGATCGTGATTTACCGACACGTCCGAGCGTCTGTCCGTCCGTCACCCCACACCAGCAGATATTTTCGGCCAACCCACCGATAGTGCCGTGGATTGGTCGGTCGGACGAAAATATCTGCTGGTGTGTACCCAGCCTTAAGCAAACATATCTTTCTAGCATTGTCACTGCCATTCTCTACATTCATCCCATGTTGTAGCTGTTCTCTATCTTCAGTATTATTCACTCATTCTACACTTGCAACCTATGTATTCCCCATATCTATTCCCAAGGCTGGTACTCATTTAACTGCCAGGGTGTGGGAAGGAAGTTAACTGCATTATTCAGTCCTGATCCCTGCCAGTGTTAACCAGGATCTCTCAGTGTAATCCTTCACAGCATTTTATTTCATCTAAGGCTGGACCCTCTAGAGATTCCTGGGCCCTAGGCAGGAGCTTAGCTTGCCTTGTAGATAAATGTTATTTAGCTTTCCACTCTATGTAAAATAACACAAACATATAATATTAGACATGACAGTACAGAGAGCCCCATTGCATTGAAAGATTATCATTTGTTTTGGAACCAATGCTGTAGTGTTTCATGTGCACGCAGATTGTACTACAGCCAATGTAGATATTATTATACAATATGGTAAAATACATTTAACAGATATGTATACGCTGGATGTCACTTATCTTACTTTCTGTTTTATGGCTCCTTCTGAAAATTTGTCTCTCCAATTCTTGCTGCTCTGCCCAGGAGGCATACATGTGATCATAATACTGGGTATAGGAGAAGAATGGAATGACGGAGTATAAAGAATTAGAAATTAGTTATATGCAGTCAGCTAGAGGGGTGCAACCATAACTGGTTCTATCATAGCGTTCACTCAATGAATAATGCCGTGCAAGAAAATACATCTTCCCCTGGCTATCCTTCATCCATGATCTAAAACCAACTGTTGTAAACTAAAATTAAGTACAGAGGAGAAGAATCCATCACAGCTGTTAGATGGTAGGGCATTGTTTTAATCTTTGCATCTTAGCTTAAAACCCACCCATGCACTTTGTGTTAGATAAGGGCACGTGCATCTGGGGTCCTATCGGACGTGAGTACGAACCATAAAGGAGATGCATAAGCCTTGTTTATATAGAGAGGCTGCCCAAAAAATGAATGTTTTGCCATATGAAAGAAAATGAAGCACACAGTAAGCAAGAAACAATCTATCTTTTAAAAATGGGCAAGTCCACTTCAAATAAAACTTTAGCTAAAAATGTAGATTACCCCCTACCCCCCCCCCCCCAACCTACTAGCTTATGCCAAAGATGTTCCTGAACTTCCTTACCAGACCCGGTCCTTCGCCATCTAGTAGTGGGCTTCTGCTTGGACAGCCACTCCACTTCCTGGTCGTGGCTGTCAGGCAAGACGTGAAGTTGCGCCTTTACTTACAACCACAACCAGGAAATGGAGCAGCTGTCAGCAGCAGAGTAGGAGTGGTGAGGGACCGGGCCAGGTAAAGAAGTTCAGGAGCATCTTTGGCATAAGTTACAGTAGCAATGTGAAACCTAGGTTTCGGGGGTAATCGACATTATTAGCTAAAGTTTTTTTTGAGTGGACATGCCCTTTAACTTAGATAGGTGGGTATAAATAACAGGAGAACTTTTAAAATGAATTTTCCCATCAATTCAAAATTACTACTGTTATAAATGTCCATATATCCATAAACCTAAAGGAATCCATTTTGTATTTTAATCATTATTTTATGTTAAAAGTTACTTTGATATAACAATTTATTTTTCTTATCATTCTTACTGAACCAAGACTAAACTAAATACTGTCTCTCTCCCTCCTTTTTTTACTCTCCCTCTGCGTTGAGTGTCAGGTGTGGGCAAGGGACATTGTGTTTGGTAGATTCAAGTAACCTCAGCACAGGAACTAGATTTTGGCGTTGACATCATTAGGGACAGATTTATACTTTTTTCTCTTTCAGGCCAGCTAGCTTATTGCTGCCCCTTCCAACAAATAAGGTAATATTAGGATGGCTCTGCAGTGACTGTAAGAAGAAAGGGCATTGCCGTACATTTCTTATGCCGCCCCTAGCAGTTGTGCTGCTCTTGGCCACAGCGTAAGGGGCCTAGTGAGAAATCCAGTCCTGGTGATCATAACGAATAAACTACAATCGTTTATGGTGCTCTGTAACGTACAGTAATCACCTATTGTATGTTTTCAATGCTAAATGTTTTCTTTGGGTATAAGGAATACATGATGTATATAGCCTGAAAGAACTCGAAAAAAAATCACACAACCATTATATGCAATTGCTCCTTATGTATTACATGGCATACACACAAAAAAGTATTTTTTAAACCTTAGTTCTTTATTAAGCTTGGCTTTCATATATTTTGGCTGGACAATGGCAGAGTGAGAACTTGAAATTTACTTGACTATGCTGCTGTGAAACAAAGTAAGACATATCTACGTGTAAAAGGGAGTAAAAAGTGAAATTGGAATAAGAATATTCATCTGATTTACTTTTGAAATATTGTAGTCCAGCTAATTAGAGAGGAAAAGTCTAAAATGTACAACCAGATGTCAAAACTCTGTCTGGAAACTGATAGAAAAGATAACGTCTCTTCCATCTAGATACTCAAATTATACCCTGGAGTCTACGCATTCCTGAATGATAGAAATCATATTTAATTTAGTGTATGTAGACATAAAAATGTTAGATAGCATGTAGCCTTCATGCACACACATTACATATATAAACATTAAGGTATTAAAAACAAAACATTTATTGATAACGCTTTTTTCATGCATAAGCAGATCTTTATTGATCGTATTCTAAAGGTCAGTGCACAAACATTTAGTGATAAGTATTACTTTAGCCAGCAGTCTATGTCCATCTTGATCCAGAATAATGAAAGCTTTCACGGTATAAAGAGATGGATCCTGAAAGGAAATATTCAAAGATTTGCACACAATTTTACTTTGATAGAAACAATGCATGGAGTATGGACATGCTGGTACTGATTTGCCTGGAAAATATTAAAGGATATATACACTGCAGACTAAAGCCTCGTACACACGTCAGATAATTTTCGCACGATTTGGCTGACGAACGACCCATCATGCGAAAATGAAGATTTAACGATCTTTTAAGACCAACGATCCACGAATATTCTCGGCTTTTTCTGCCGATCAGCCTGGTGGATTTGTTCTGCCGATTGTCGTATGTTTGTACATAGTCGGCAGATTATTGGTAGAGTGTAATGGAGGACTGAATGAATTACACATGTGCAACATTTCAAGATCACGCGATATTCCGAACGTCACTTAATACGTACGTCACGTAACACCTTTACCAACGAACATTATCCACTATCGTGGATGTATGTACAGGCGTCGTTGGCAGAACTAGTGTATAACGAGACGGTTGCTGAACGTTCGTTGGGCACATTGTACGAAAATGACCTGACATGTGTACGAACCTTAAAGCTGGGTGCACATGTTCCAACCCTTCCGCCTGTTCGAGGCTTGAGACCGGTCAGCCAGGAGGAAGGACTGTCAGTCACCGTAAAAGCAGATGTGTACGACAGTCACGACCAAGCGTGCTGTCCATAGAGGGCCGCGCAATTGGAAATGGTTTTTCGACACATCTCTGATTGTGAGTTCATCCGATAAATAAATGGTTGACATACAATACAGCCCAACCAACCGGACTGAATTGTTGTACGGTGTGTACCAAGCTTAAGAGCAGCACAATAACACAGTTGTTAGTACATACAGGATAATACAGAACAGGGCTACACACAGCACATTGTGCTATGAGAAATTGTACGCAGCACCACGTGATCCTCCCATACCGTCTGCTTCTCGGTTGAGTTCATGGCCGGACCAGCCACTTCTGGGACTCGATAGCCACGCCCACACCACTACGCCCGCCCCTCCCACATTCAGACCGCCTCCATATCGACAAGGGGAACCAGTTATGTAAATAGAAACCTATCAACAATCCCAAGCCCTTGAGCAACTTCCAGTTACCTCACACCCACGTGCTGCCCAATTGCGCAACGTCTTTGTTTTTGTAACGTTCTACGTCAGACGCACAGAACCTTCTAGAACGCGTGACGTGAGACGCAATTTTTTTTTTTTTGCAAGTCACGGCGAGGCCACAGGCCTGAAGTGTTTGGTTTGCGGTTTCAGCTCCCGTTCTCTGGTTTAGTTCCATATAGGAACCGGGAACGTGCTGTGACCTCGCCATCCAGCTGCATTGTAACCTCCGCTTCCTGTTATCAACCGGTGATGTAACCGCTGGCAACTCCGCACATCGCAAAGTGATTGGCTGTCGGCGTGACACTGACAGTTGGGTGGTGTGGTGAACACCCAACATGTGATTGGCAGAACACTGTTCTGCTATTTTCCTATTGGCTGTCTGTTATGTCCGTCAGAGTCGGCTCGGATTTGATTGGTTAGCGATGCTGGTTTACAGTGTTGCCGGCTGATGCGGAAGTGAGAGACTTGAGGCGAGAGACCTGCGGGCGGTAACAGACACGAGGAGGCAGCGAGAGAACCGGGTGTGTGCGGCGAAGTGTTGGGGGTTCTTCTTAACCCTGTGGCGGGTGGTTCGGGGTTAGCCTAGGAAAGGTATTAGAAGGAGCAACTTTAAAGCTTTTATTTAACTACAATACCCGACAGCCTCGATCAGCCGTGGGATTCGGGAACAGAGCAAAAAATAATGGGGGTGACGGTATAAACCTAAATATTTACCTGGCTTTAATTCGTTATATGGTTGGTTTAACTTAATAGGTTATCAGGGCGATGTGGTACAATTGGACAGACTGCACATTAGGACCATGTATGTGATGGTCCATGCTGGGACTGTGGGACCAGAGCAGGATTACCCATAATGCAATCTAAGCACTTACACAGTAAACAGTATTCCAGCCTATAGAGGTGAATAGAGCAAGGGGGCCCCGAATATGATCTTTCCCATTTGATCTTGTTCCCTCGCTGAGTGGGACCTTGAAGGCATGCTTTGTTTGATGCAATACTCATTATGTAATTGGTCAGCATTAAAGGGAAAGTTCAGTGTAAATACATACACTTTTAAGAACAAAGAGCAGTATTTTTTAATCCTAATGTCTGTAACCTGCCCTTTCAGCATTTTTTCTGTATAAATAATGGTCAATCACATCTGCTTTTGCGGCACCTAGATAAATAAATGCTCCTGAAATACTGACTTCCTGTTTGCAGGACCCCTACTAGAGACCGTTATGGTCTTGTCCTTGACCCAGCGCCTGGGTTGATTCAGTTGCTCGGTAAATAAATTAGCATGTTTGACCCATCCAACAGCCAATCAATAGAAATTACTGTTGGGATATAAAAATCAACTGATTTTTCAAAATGGAAGACAATATGTAGAATAACTAGGTATGCATAAAGTAAACTTAAGAATTTTTAAAATATTTCCCACTGAACTTTTCCCTTTAAGCCCTTCTATAAGCTCATGGCTTGGCCATTTTCTATTAATTTATAAAAGCTATCTATGTGAATTGCTATGTTTGCATCAGAACAATGGTATTGACAAGGGCATGAGCCCTGGTAACTGTGTTTCATATTTACAACTTGTTTCCAGGTGCTTTTCAACCTCAATAGAAACAAAATGGGTGTGAGCTAATAATCGGTGGCATTTATCCTAGAGATTTGTCATCAGAGGGATTGTATTCTATTTGCCTTTAATAAAAACACATTTATGTAGAAGCACAGTGATACAACGTATTGGTTTTGAATCAAGAGACTAAATATGTAAAGGTGGTTATACGCTACAAAAGTTTATTGCAATCGTAAACCAACCGATACTTTGATAGACAGATGTACAATGTTACTTGTTCTTAGATGTACCATACATATTGTTCGACAATTAGTTTGGTGATTAATGTCTAATGTCGTCTATTGTGAGGTTCAGTTGCATTTCCATTTAATTGGAACTTCAGAAAGTACTACAACAATTTAAACAATCGACTTAAAAAATGACTTTCCCAATCGTAATTACGATCAATACTATGATCTAATGTCACATAATAAGATCGGAAAAAAGTCCAATTTTTGGGCCAATCAATGGAATTGTTGGATTGTACATAAGGCCTAACTTATGGTCACCTTTAACCAGGTGAAGGCACATGGACTGGATTAGGAATTAAACTATAACACTGTAATGTTACAGGTTCAGGATCACACAAGATCCCACTTACTTACTTGGGGTAGAGAAATGCATTTATTGAGTATTAGAACTTGGATGTAATCTGCGAAGATTAAACAAAGTGTTTATTCCTGTTCATTTTAACACAAAAGGATTGGCCATAATCCATAATATAATCACACAAATCCTATTTGATGTGTTTTGTTGAATGTGAATTTTAAAATGTTTAAAAACATGAATGGTAATGTTTGTAGTAATGTTTGAACCGCTAAATGTGATATCTGCTTTTGTGCTGAAGCTTATTACAGTGAAGCATACGATGGCTATGTGCCAAATAACAGGGAAGTGTGTCCTGCTCGCCTAAAAACAGCTGTCTACTTTTATTTAAAATGAAATCTTCAACAAACAATGTTATAGACGCGTAACTGAGATGTTTATAATGAAAAGAGGTAACGTGATTAAATAAAGGGAAGACTCTACAGATTTCGGCTAGTTCATTACTCTGCTGTGGAAGAACATGAAATTTATATTAAAAGAAAGTTTCTCAATAGAATAACACAAGGACATACAGTAAGGTACAGTAATACTTGCATCTGGTAATGGTGGATTTTAAAGACTTTTTTTTTCTTTTTAAACACTTGCGATTTGAATTTCTGGTGTTTCAGGTTTTGTAGTGATGTAGGCAGTGTTTGGTATGTATTATCCGTTTGTCTAAAGTACTTTTTTTTTTTTTTTTTTTTTCTTTCAAGAATAGAGTGTGTTTTGGGGGTCCCTGCATCTTTGGGGCTCCCAGACATGCTGTCTCTGAAGAAGTATCTGACTGAGGGTCTAATTCAATTCACTATTCTGCTTAGCCTGATGGGTGTACGTTTGGACCTGGATTCTTACCTACCTTCTCATCTGCCTTCTCTGCATGAGATTATTTTAGGACCTACCTCTGCTTACACGCAGACTCAATTCCACAGCTTAAGGGGCACTTTAGACGGATATGGGGTGCATCCAAAGAGCGTGGATCTAGACCAGTTTTTCACATCTAGGCGACTTTTAAGCTGTGTGCGGGCCCTGGACCGTCTCAGAGTACCAAGTACAGCATTGGATGCTTGGCTTGTGCACAGAGAAACTGATGGATCTGTGTCCAGTGCACAGACTGGATCAAGTCGTCCTTCAGACAACCAACAGGATTTAAGCAGTTCTGGATCAGAACAGGGACGTGATGGACAAGGCTTGGAGGAACTAGGGGCAACTGCTCCATCAGGCAGTTCAGATCTGAGCAAAGAGGTAAGATAGGTGACTTGGAGAAATTAAAGTTTTATGTTCAGAATGTTTCTAAAATGCGTCTATTGCAATTTAATTATGACGTTATCTCCCTTAATACTTCATTGGGGATTCTGTAAGTTTTGGAATTCGATTATTTAGATGGTCAGGTAGCCCTCCTCCTTGTTTTGTATTGTGAAAAAACACTAAGTCTTCACATAAACAGGACTAAATAACACAAGAAGAAAAGATAAATACATTTACAGATTTCATTTTTTTCTTTTACACATAAACTTGGCATGCTGATTAAGCTGTCCCTTTTTTTATTTAAGTTTTTGTGTTGGCAGTGTTAATTTATTTGATATTTCAGGGTTAATGTTTCCCAGGTTTGAATGAATTGTTGACACAATGCTGCTCTGTTTGTGCTTTTGTTTTATGCATTTGGCCTAATTCTTTTCAGTGATTTGTTCTTTTGTGCTTGATGGGAATTGCAGCTGTTTACTTGCTGTGTCTGCGTGACAGAAGGTGACAGGTCTGTTTGGCCAGGTTGGGGAGGGGAAGCTGTGTCAAGTCTCTTTAAAAAGACATGAACACTCCTATATCCTGTTTATATATTAGGTGGCATGAATGAACCAGACATTGAATGTCCATGCTCAAACAGACAGGATTGTTATCATATGACTTTGTGCTTGCATTACAGAAGCACAACAGGATAGGGCTGCCTATTTACTCAATGTCCAGAATAAGGCTATAAATATATACTCTCATGCTTGCCATCTGGAGCTACTGTGTATAGACAGTTTTTGACTGCCTGGACCCTGTGTCTCATATATGGAGAAACTTTGATATTTAAACTGTGATTCTCATCTCAACACACACATTAATATTCAGCAGCTGCAAACATGTGATACTTAGAACTGCTTTATTGTGCAAATGTGAATTCACTGCATGGCTAGAAGCTGTAGGTAATGCTTATTGCAGTTATATTGGGTTTCTGACTGCTTCCCAAACACATTGCAGCTGTTGTAAGAAATGACACATGACAATGAACCTGACAGACTGACCTTGGGAGCTGCACGGCTTGCTGCTTTTTATACAGGAAGGAACAATTCTGGGGGTGTAGCACAAGACTGGAGGTTCTACACATATTTATTCTAAAGACAAAAATCACCGGGCCAGTCTTTCTAAGGAGCATTTCCCAGAAAGGAAATCTGTCTGATATATAATTAGGCTTTGTGATCATCGTATTCCTGTCTTGATATAGAGTTTAAAAAAACAAAACATTTTGACACAAACAAAATGTATTATTTACAGAGTTTAAAGCTGGCCATACATTTGCAATGGCTGTAGCCCAACTGTTTTGGATCGAGAAGTTCCTATCGGACTGCACCAGCCTGCACCATTTATCTTGGGCAGATTTCAGCTTGAAATCTGTCCAAGACATATATGGTATTGTTGGAAATGGTTTATTTCCCTTCTGATTGATAGACTGTCTGATATCACCAGTCTATCTAACAGATGGCCATGTGTGGTGTGTATTTCAGATCAACTTGATTGGAAATACCGGTATTGACCCTTGTATGCCAAAATTCCTACAGACTCGGTCACTGGGCAGGTCTTTTATATCCAGGATAAAGCTGGTAGAATTGTCATCCTTGAAACTTGATGAATCAGACAGTGATGTTTTACATTTCCCTGTTGGGAAAGGGGCTATTCTCACTCTAGTGGATATAATGTATTAATCCCCCTAGAAAGTAAAAGGTCCAAGTAGTAATAGGATCTCGCACTGAGTGTGAAATTCTGCCTGTTCCTGTCATTCTTTGGGTTTCGTTGTCAAAAAATGTGAGCCTTGATAAGTCTGCGACAAACAGCGGGCACCTGTTCGTCGTTCGTCCGATCCGGATGCATGCTGGTAAATCCCAGTGATCCTGCAGTCCTGGTGAACTGCCAAGGCTAGTTTTGCTGCGGTGTTTGTATCCTTCCTAATAGTGGTTTTAGCTCTGGTTTTTAAAGGGGAACTAATGGATATCAAATAATGTCTATAGTCTGTTATTCCTTTTTATACCATTTCTTACTTTGCCAGCTTCCCACCTTGGTGATTCACGTAAAAGACCAGTAATTTAGGTTTACAGCAGCCAAAGATGTCCCCAAATGTACTTACCAGCCTTCGTTCCTCCACTGCCTTCTGCTTATCTTCCGTGCACGGAGGTCAAGCAGGAGGGGCTTGACTGGCATCCGCCCCTGTGATTGGCAGAAGGCAGCGGAGGAATGACGTCTGGTAAGTACATTTGGGGGCATCTTTGGCTTCTGTAAACCTCGCGAGGTTGAGCCTCGTGAGCCTTTTCCTACAACATATTAAAATTTAGTTTGGGGGTGGACATACCCTTTAAATAGCAAAACACACTTCAAAATGTTTATTTTTATTCACATATTCAACCATTAAATTTAGTTCTCTAGTAATCTTTATTGTCCAGCCCAGTTTGTAATAAACATCTCTGACACAAGTTTTTAAATAAAAACTTAAATCAGCAGCCTAATGTTGTCTGGTCCACATACATTCGAAGATTACGTCTAAGCCTCGATTTTAGCTACCTTTCATATCCGCTGTTGTACTTGTATGAATTTTATCGTGATTCTCCAGTCCTCTTCTTGCTTATCTCTGCATTCTGCAATGAAGCCAGTGGGAAGACATGCTCTGCAAAGAAGAGTGTCTTCCCATTGGCCAGATCAGAGTGTCACTGAAAGTGAAAGAGGGGACGAGCAGTGAGGGGAACTTCATGTATAACATCTGATCTGTAAAGTACCCAGGGGGGAGGACCTTACGTTTATGTTGTAACCCTGGTTACTATTCAGTTGTGGAAAGTGAGAAAGGTGATTTATAAGAAGAGTATTATAATTAAACAATTGTATTTTTACACATTATGAAGTATAGATGCCTCCTCACTTTTTCCCTGATGGTAATTCTGTCTAGGATATTGACTTGATTGATATATTGTGGCGTCAAGATATTGACTTGGGTGTTGGACGTGAAGACTTTGAGAACAGACAACTTCAGACTGAAAATGAGAAAGTGTGGGAATCCCTGAGAGATGAGCCTGATACGGAGACCTTAGAACCTGTTCTACAAGTGGATGGAGAGACAGGAGAGAATATACCTCAGGTAGGTTATTGTTGATAGTAGCAGTTCCCTTATTTTGTGTAGATCCAGAGCTGAGTTTCCATATCCTCACAGGATCAGACTGCTCTCTCCTTGGAGGAATGTCTGAGTCTCCTGGATGTTAATTTTCCTTTTGGTGATTCGCCTGGGGTGAGTTAATCTGTGCTTCTTGAGCCCCTTCCTGTTCTGTGCTTTATGTCCTCTATGGCCTTTAACCATCACTTTGGTCTTTTAGTTTCAGACAGTGACCCCGTCTGATGTCCTTGATTCTGCACAATGTCCTGTAGTATCAGATCGAACAGACAGACTCCTATCCCCTATGTTGTCTGATATCAATTCATCTCTGGATCTGGAGGAGCAGTGGCAAGACTTAATGTCCCTCATGGATCTGCAGGTATTTCTGTCTGGAGTTACAGTAGAAATAAGAGTGCCATTTTTTAGATTTAAAGGAGAATTAGATTCATGCTGTAATTAACTGCTTTCTGGCAGTAAAATCCCCCATAAATGGCACTGATATTCCGATGAATAGACTGATCTCCGATCTATCAGTCTAAATGAAAAAAAAATTAATAAATTTGATCGGGCAGACTGAAAATTTTCCATCAACTTCCATTTCTTCCATCTACCAGAACCTATCTTCCGTAGTTTTCAATCTGCAATCTACGGAAGATCACAATTTCTTTTAAGTTCTTCCAGTCGTATTTTCGATAGTTCTGGCCAATTGGAAAACCATTGGACCGTTTATGGCTGCCTTTACTGACTGTTTTTAAGCTCCTCCCCCTCCTTTATTAACAGCTGTTCTCCAATGTCAGAGATGGGAGAATAGTCAGTGACTGGCTGTGGGAGGAGCCAGAAAGAAATTTGTTACTGCATTAGTATAATTCTCCTTTTATCGCTGTGCTTTTTTCCCCAGTGGAGCATTAAACTGGTTCGGGCTTATGCATGGTGTAGGAGGAGTTGGGGTAAGAAGGAAAGGTGTTTAATATTGAAGCAGGGGCATATTTATAAAACATTTTCTGTGCCTTTCAAGGAAGTTACAATTTAAAAGTAAATGGCAACCATCATTGTATATTTTAACTTGCTGAAATGTACATTATGCTGCTAATGAATAAATATGGTTATAGTATATGTTTTTACAAGTAACCCCTTTTTGCTTAAAGGTTTTCACACTGTTGGCATTCGGTTTCAGAAGGTTTTCATCTGGAATAGTTTTCCCAATAGTCTTGTAGGAGGTGGTGAGCGGTCAAACTCATCCCAAACCATCTCAATTAGTCTAAGGTGCAGATTTCCATTGGTGTTAATTGGGCTAAAGAATGCACTTCATGTTGTTCTTCCTCGGTAGTGGCATCTTGGCAGCAAGTCGACTATGAAGGCCCGATTCATGTAGTCTCCTCTACGGTTGATTTAGAGATTAGTCTGCTAATGGAACCACGGACCCTATTAATAAAGTCATAAATCACTAAGTAGCGATACCGTGCCTTTAATGATCTGCAATTTTACATCCAGAGTCCTACATCTACTATCGCGATCGCACATTTACGATTGTGATCGGACTTCTACAATAGTTTATATTTAAATTGGGGCCCCAATAGAGACCTTTTATGTATGATCTAATTTGAACTCATGGTCTTCCTTTTTTAGCCACAAGAGCAAGTTTTATTGTAGCGTCTAAGGGTTTTTGCTATTAGGATTCATTCAAAGTTCTTTAAAGGGTAACTGTGGTCTCGAATTTTTCCAAACTAGTAAGAATTATATAAAAAGCCTTTCAACATATCTTCAAAATAAAACCTAAATTGCATCTCTAGATAAAATTTGTGAGACGTTCTTGCTGGAAAAGTTCAGCAATATTACTTCCTGCTTGAACACTTCCGGTTTTCAGCCATGTGACCAGCTTGAAATCATGTGACCAGTCTCTGCCTGCATTAATAGGCTCCCTTTCTCAATTGACAATTTTTTCCCCCTAGATGCTTCCTGATTTCCCCAGCATTAAGGGCATGGCCACACTGCGCCGCAATCGCAACACGGAATCGTGTGCGATTTTGTTGCGTTTGCGCATGCGGTTTTGTTAGATATATTAAAGTGATTGTGTTTAAAAATGCAGAGCGCAAATCGCAATCTCATCGCACCCGAAAACGCGCGTTTTCGGTGCGTTGCTGCAATTCCAATGATCGGGAAAACTGCATGCGCAATCGCTCGCGCAAACGCAAGAAAAATGCGATAGTGTGGCCTAGCCCTTAGTCTTAACTGAGCATATTTCTCTCCTGGGCGGACGGGTGGGACAGAGGTCAGTTGATGTCACTCAACCTACTGGAAGCAGGAAGTTTGAACATTCACCCCAATGTAATTTCTCACAGGCTCCAGCCAGAGATGTGATTGTCGGCTCATTTTAAAGGAAATACTGCAGACTTTCATTTAACCCTAACTTGTTTTGAGACCACAGTTGCTCTTTAAATATTCCAGATCGACCTTTTTATTTTTGTAAGTTATGATGGGGCTGTCGTTTCTTTTTACTTGGTTACTTGCCATTACATAGAGAAGTTTAATAGGGCTATTTACTGGTTAGTCATAGATATCTTGACAATGTGCAACTCTTAAAGGGCAAGTCCAGCCCTAAAATGAAAACTTACATACAGGTAAATCACCCTAAAACCCTAAACGGTAATAGTTTGAAATGTGTCTAACCTGAAATCCTGCACAGTGTCCTGTTTCCTGTTTCTGCTTCCTGGTTCTTCCAGTTAGCAACGGTCAGTTATGGATTTGACAGTTGACATCACAACCAATGACAGAATGCTAATCCCCTGTCTGCCTCTTCTGAGCATGCCCAGGCTCAGTACAGGCTCAGTACAGGTTTCTAAATTGCTCAGTTTCCATGAGCCATCCAGAAACATAGCAGGCATACAGTAATGAATTCATAGGACAAAGTATGATATCAACATATTTTAAAGAGGCCGTTCTTTCTAAAAGATGTTCTTATGAGGGTGGAGTTGTCCTTTAATTGAAAGTTATTCCTGGTGACTTCAACATGAATATGATTATTGCCAGTTTTGTGCATTCTGTCAAATGAAAAGGTTGCTAGATGAATCTAACATATAAAACACAGTAACACTTTTGTTTACTGCATAATTCCTTCATAATTTTTATTTTATTCATTGTACATTAATATTGAAGAAAAATCATTAAATGAGACGTTTTTCCAAACTGGACTGGTGAATAGCAGTTAGTGACCACCATCTATTACCCAACCCCTGTCTTTTACCCACAGGCAATGGATGTAAATGGTTCATCTGAGGATCCGTTATATCTAAACTTGGATCCTCCACTTCAGCAGGATATAAGGCTGGATGAGGCTTCTATCCCAGGCTGTTCTCACAGTGTGTCTTCTGATTTCACTCCCAATATGGAACCTTTCTCAACTACTGAATCCCCAGGGCTTCAACTCTCTTCTCAAAACTCCACTGACATGAACTCCACATTTGGTTTTACTAATCTGACCGGGATACTCTTCCCTTCACAGCTAAACAGCACAGGAAACATAACATCACCGTCCACAGTGTCAGACCCGCTTAGTGGTCTTCTGGATGAAGCTTTATTGGATGAAATCAGCTTGATTGAGCTAGCTCTTGAAGAAGGATTTAGTCAGGTTCAAGCATCACAGCTCCAAGAAGAACTAGATTCAGATTCTGGGTTATCCCTAGATTCCCATCATAGTCCTGTGTCCCCCAGTGGTTCTGAGTCTTCCACATCCTCTTGCTCATCATCCTCAACAGCTTCATTTTCTGAAGAAGGAGCAGTAGGATACAGTTCTGACTCTGAATTATTTGAGAATGAGGAATCTGAAGGAGCCACTGGATACCAGCCACAGTATAGCAAGATCTGCCGTATGAGCTCCCAGGATCCTAGCCAATTTCAACACTTGCCTTTCCTTGAACACATTGGACACAATCACACCTACAATATGGTTCCCGAAGAGCCAGAGGAAGTGCAGCCAATGGTTGAGAGCCGGAGGACACAAAGCTTTGTAGACAGACAGGCTGGGCGTGATGAACAAAGGGCTAGAGCCATGAAGATCCCGTTTAGTAATGAAAAGATCATTAATCTGCCAGTGGAAGAGTTTAATGAGCTGCTCACTAAGTATCAGTTAAGTGAGGCCCAACTGTGCTTGGTAAGAGACATTCGCAGGAGAGGCAAAAACAAAATGGCCGCTCAAAATTGTCGCAAGCGGAAGCTGGATACCATTCTGAACCTGGAACAAGAAGTAAAACGTCTAAACCGAGAAAGGAGCTCCCAGCTTCGGGAAAAAGGAGAAAACTTGCGATCATTGCAGAGAATGAAGCAGGAAGTTGAGCATCTATATCATGAAGTGTTCAGCCAGTTGAGAGACCCTGATGGCCAACCCTATTCTCCCCAGAGATATGCTTTGCACTACACAATTAACGGTAGCATTGTACTCATGCCTCGTAATCTTGAGGGACAACAGGCTCGCCGGCCAGAAAGGAAGGATCGGAGGAAGTGAGGGTGTCTGTATTTGACTTATGGAAAATTACAGGACAAGGGGTGTGGGCTGTACTTTCATTAAGGCCTCTGTCAAACCTTTCACAAAAGAATGACCCCAGTGAGTGACCAAGATGAGGTCCCCAGCCAAGGGCTGTGTCCTGCCTGGGTTTGAGCCTATATGTCCAGAAATGAGGAGATGGCCAATCAGGCCCGAGAACTGAGGCTACCCAGGAATTGAAAAACTTAAGAAGCCGACAAAGGGAGGGTAAAAAAAAGTTTTGTTTTTTTTATTCTTGATCCTTTAACTTGTATGAAATGTAGCCAGCTGTGTGTCAGGAACTTAATGGCATCCTGCATGAGAGTGATCTGGTGGTAACCAATAGTCGCACCACTGAGTAGTGATCTAGAGTCAGTGACCCAAGTGGTCCTGTTACTAAACAAATCTTGGGGGGTTTAGGTGTGGCAGTAGTTAATGTATACACAACATTATTAGCAAGATCAGATTGTGAATTAAAATACTGTTGTGGTACTAAAGATGAGAACAGCAGGATGTCCTCATGGGCTAAATATCTTAAAGGCATGTTTTCTAGGTTTGAGTGGGCATGGGTATTTGTGCCATTCTTGTTTTTGTCTGAGGGGATTAAAAAAGTGGAATTTATGTCTTTATTTATGACTGTCATTTTCTGAAACTACCAGGCACAAGTATAGCCCAGAAACAACCCCTAAACCACTTGTTACTCAAACCTTTTGTTTCTGGGCACTGACCTAAGAAGAATCTGTGTAGTAGGAGGATGGTGTGTAATACAAATCATAATTACAGTATAGCAACAAATGTATTTAATGAAGAAAGTACATAAAGGAATCTTTGTGCATTCTGTAGACTAGAAGAGATCCGTTAAATCTAGAGCAATAATTGAAATGTCAGTCCTTGGGCATATGCGTTAATATACGCTGATATTCGTAGTTTATCAGTTATATCAATGTTTACAGTGCCACTGGTTATGTAGGTGTAATGATTGTCAGTCTGTGATGCTACTTTAATAACCTACGCATCAGCATCTTCCATAAGTTGTACAAAACAACATTGTTGTTTGAAGGCTCACATTGAGCAAGGTTAATTTTCCAACCTCGGTTCCAAACATATTACTGATCCACAGAAGGCCAAGCTAAAACAAGAAAACCGCTAATGTTGTGCAGACTCACCGCACAAACTAGTCCCTGTCTTTCCAATGACTTACTGCTATAAGTGGATTTTCTAGACCAGCTGAATGACAACTGTGCACTCTGGCACCTTATTGAATATTACAGTTTCCCATTTTACTAATAAAAAAATGCATGCTTAAAGGGGCATAACACGCTATTACTATATTTACGACCTTTTCCTCTCCATTGGAAACTGTGTATTAGCTTGGCGCAAGTAATGTGTTCACCGTGCACATTAGGCACCATTTGTAGAATTGAAACTCTACATGGGCTCATTATGTTTTCATAGCAATATAAAGGCATATGTAAGTAGCAGGGATTTGTAAGAATAAAATACTACCCACTGAGTCCATGAAATAGTAGGGACATTCTTAGCAAATTCTTCATATTTAAGTTTGTGATGGGAAATAATTTGAAATGTTCATGATAATCTTAATTGCTCACTGCTTTTCATTATGTGCGCCTAGCCTGTGAGTCAGATTTGTCTAGGTCCAATAAGATTCATTTTAAGTAATGTAAAGAGAATCATTATCCAGAATGATCTTTACAATACCTTCTTTGTTGGCAATGTTACTGTAAAAAGCAAACCTACCGTATACTGTATATATAAACAGAACTTACTGAAGCGTATCTGGTATTGGCCTCAGTAAATTCTACTCCATCTGTAGCAAAAGGTTTTTCTGTCTCTTTAATGTTTGAAAAGCTTTAGCCTAATTTTTAGAACCAACTGTTAAGATTATCTTTGTGTTATATGGGGCAGAGGAATGTAGGACTGATCACCCTGGGACTGACTTGTGGAATTAGCGGTTTAAAGATTTCTGCTTTTCCCCCCCCTCCTTTTTTTCTCCTACCAAGTGGTAAAATTGCACGTTCCGTAAAAATGTCATCCTGGAACTATTTCAGCGTTGTATGAAATAATGTGTTTTGCCTATTGAAAAAAAATTATAAAAGTTTTTTTTTTTATTAAAAAATAAAAAATAAACATCTTAAGAAATAGTCTAATTATGATGCAATGTGTCTAGTGTCTTTGTTGCTTGTTAATGGTTTAAAGGTTACACAAGCCATGTCTGGATGGTACTGGAAGAAATGTTACCCAATGGAGTCTAATAAAATTCCAGATTTATTAGTTAGATATTCCTATGTTTGGTTTCAAGACTTAGCAATTAGTGCACAATTAGTGACCAAAGCCTGTAGTAGTCAATCCAGTCACTTCCGTAACCTCCATAACACTGGAATATAAAGAAGCTATTTGGAAAGTCTCAACTTAGGCCGTTTGCAGCAAAATGTATGATTCCGGTCATACAATTACAATCATAACTGTATGATGGCTTGTACAATACCATTGCGGTAGTCTTACTTTTTACAAAAACCAGAGGTATTGGAACTTTCCCTTGAGTGTAGAATACTAATCATGCCTTTATGGCCATATTTACATATGTTACGTATGTTGTTGTTTTACGACCGCATCCATATCTTACAATACTGATACCACACAGTATCGGTCATAAAATAATACCGCAGTATTGTTCAGACATGGACAAAACTTTTTGATAAATTTGTGGTATCAGACCTTTCTGATACTGCAGGTTTGTAAATAGAGCCTTTAGTATCATAGGGAACTAGACTAAAAATGGAAAGTACCTGGGGCAAGGAGGTTGGATTGTTTATTCCTACCTCCCAATATAGTTTCCTTGAGGAGCTACAGCACTAACAGTTTTCATTTGCCAGGTTAGTCCTGGACTATTCCTGTATTAAAGACAGTGCTGAAGCCAGGAGGTAGACTGGCAGGAATTAGTTTTCCTTGGGCTGGTTCTCATCACAGAAACAATATTGGGAGTTAGGAATTACAAATCCTATAACCCTGTCCCAAGTACTTTTCAGTTTAACTGTTTTTTTTTTTTTAAATAAACTTTATAAACACAAAAGATTTCCCTTAATATTGCAATACATGCCAGGCTAACAGATTGTGGGTGGCCACCCTGTGTGCACTGTGCTTGATTGCAAATCTAATGTGCATGTGAAAAGCGTGCATTACCACACATTGTAGTGTGGCTGCAGCCCAATTGGAAGTGCTGGTACACACGGCCAGTTTTGGCCAGCAGATTTGCTTATCGATCAGTAGTGTGTTGGCCTAAATTTAAGCGACACGGCCAATCTTTTGGGCTGACTAATTGTGTAGCCACATGATTTGATGAAAACTATGATCATATCCTGACTGCATTCAACCAATCAGTCAAACATGATTGGACGTGCGACATCTACAGCTGCTCTTTAGGGCCATATTTATAAAGGGGCCGTATCGCTATTTGGGATCCGGTTTATTAGAGAGCAAAACAATACATGTGGCAGAGTTAAGTGTAGACTATTTTGCGATACCGGTCCTCTAACAATTGTTGCCGTGATTGTACATTTATGTCCAAAATCATAATTTCACAAAACCCCGTTGTATCAGAATATCATGGGTTAATAATTTTCCCCCTCAGGCTTGATTGACCAAAATATTGACGTGTGAACCAGCCCTTGAACTAAATGGTATACTGGTGGACAGGCTTTCAGTCCTAGCTATGGCTACCCCCATTAACTGGACTAGGCATGACTTGTACAGCTGTAAAGAATTATAAATAAGATTGGTATTTACCATCAAATTGATTTTAAATTTTAGATATTTGCTTTAATTTTCCAATTTTAAACCACTGCATTTTCAATTTCCTGCTATGGTTTATGGAAGAAAATGTTTACAAAGACAACAAGCTCCAATACAATTCATATATATATACACCTACTACTTTCTGGTCTCTCTGCTTCCCACCTCTCTCCCCTTCAGTCTACACTTAACTCTGCCACATGTATTGTTTTGCTCTCTAATAAACCGGATCCCAAATCTCCTCTGTACCGGACAACAACCTGGCTCCCCGTTAAACAGCGCATTGCATACAAAATCCTTCTCCTAACATTTAAATCCCTTCGCTCTGCTGCTCCTCCTTATATTTCCTCTCAAGTTCCCCATATGTTCCTGCCCGTGACCTCCGCTCATCGCAGAACCAGCTCCTGTACAGACCCCCACTCACTGCTTCCTCTCGCCTTAAACCTTTCTCTTATGGCTCCCGTCCTCTGGAATTCTATTCAAGAAACCTCAATCAGCAGGTTTAAATCTAGCCTTACATCCTACCTATCTGGTAACCAGTACAGTATATGGTTGTTTTATTTGCACTGCATATGTCTCACTCCAGCACCCATTCCAATGTATCTGTGTGTTACCCACCTAACTAGATTGTAAGCTCTATGGGGCAGGGACCTCCTTATCTCTATCTATGTATTTATCCCCCTTGTATGACTTTATTGTATTCTTTACTGTACAGCGCTGCATACCCAAGTGTCTCTATATAAATAAACATATACATACATACATACATACAAGGTTTGTGCAGAGGTTTCCTATGCATGGTAATTAAATTGCTACAAATGCTTGATCCTATAAACCATTGCCTGTATTTTCGTCATTTTAATTCCACTTACCATGTCTGCCCCCAAATGACATTTGATATTTTGATAAAGAAGCCACAAAACCCTAAGATTGTTATACTCACACAGATACTAGCAAACTCCTTTCACGTCCCGGTTGAACTGGAGTCACAGCCTTGATGTCCAATTATACGGCCAATGACTAATGAATACCTGGAGGCTTGTCCATTGAGAGCAGTGGAAAGCTCATCTGAGCATGTGTGAAAGCTCTGATATTTCCCTGCTCTCAGCAAATTGCCTGCAGGGATTATGTGCTTAACTAGCTTTGCGTTCAGTGAGTTTAACAATTTTATGGTTTTGGGGGCTACTCTATCAGAATATCAAATGCCATTTTGGGGGTGGACATGCCCTTTAATGTATTGAGATGAAGGTGGTTCTGCTAATTATTGCTTGGTAATTACTTTGCTGCAGGAATAAAAAAAACTGTGAAGACCAATAAGAAAATCCCTCACATTTCCATCTGTGCATTGAGGCTGCAGACAAAAAACGTGGCATTATCATTCATTTTAATGTTGTCTTCCACATAAGAATTTCTTTGTACAGATGCAAGGTGCTCTGTGTTGAAAATTGTTTTTTTGTAACAAAAATGCATACTTTGCCTATGCTTAATGGAGAAGAGTGAAATTAGAGAAACAAGTTAAAAGGACAATTCTGGTCTTACACACTTTCACATCACAAAGACTGCTGATTAAAATAGTGTATTTCCTAGCCACAGATATACTGAGCCTATGCTAGTAAAACCGAGGAGAATGTTTATAAATAATTTGAGTTAAATTGGACCCATTAGAATATGGGGCCTTTTCTGACCTTTAATGGCCATGGTACTTACTATTTGTAAATAAAACAGGGTTATTAATATGTGAAAATCAATTCAACTTACCCAGATTTTCTTTTCCTGGTCCGAAGAACGGCAGTGGATGTAATGGGTTAACCCCTGCTGTAAACACTCACAACAGTCCCTTTCTCTTAGCCAATAAAGAGTTTCTCCTCCCCCAGTGCTCCATGTCTTTGACTACTGTTCTGTGAAAACACAATAACTTAACATCATTTTAAGGGAGGGAAGCTTTTTTGTGCCTTTTCGGACCAGGAAAAGAAAGTCTCGGTAAGTTTGAATTGATTTTCACATTTCCCTGGTCCAACAAACGGCAGTGGATGTAATGGGATTTCCAACGTAGTTCAGAAAGAAACACTGACAATAGCTATTAGGTTATTTTTTATTTATTAAACTTAGAATGGATAACCCAAAATTCGAGTCAGCCTGATTCTGAATATCAAGTTTGTAATGTTTTACAAATGTGGACATAGATGTCCACGTAGCAGCTTTACTAATCTCAGCTGGGATCATTTTGCTGCAAAGGCCCAGGATGTTGCCATTGCCCTGGTAGAATGTGCTGTTACCCTGTCGGCTTATTGCACTGCATTTATTTTATATGCTTGTCTAATGATCGTTGTGATCCAGATGAGATTGTAGCTGTGGATGGTTGTTGTCCTTTTTTATTTCCTTGAAATAGTACAAACATTGAACCTGTTTTCCAAAATGATCTACCTACATCTAGTAGATGGTCTTTTGTAGATTCTGCGTTATCTTTTAATGTTGGCAATACAATTTCTTGATTTAAGTGAAACTCCAGAGACCACTTTAGGTAAGAATTTATCATCGGGGATTAAGACCACTTTCTCATTAATGAATTGTAGGAACTGTGATGACATCTTTAGTGTTCTTAGTTCCAAAACCCTTCTAGCTGATGTAATTGCTGTTAAGAAGAGTGTTTTTAGTGTTAAGTTTTTAATGTCAATTGACTCAATCTGTTCAAATGGGTCCTTCTGTAATACTTCAAGTACTAGTGGAAGGTCCCAAGGTGGAACTCTGCTCTTTGCTGGAGGATGAATTTGTTTCACCGCATTGAAAAACCTTATTATTAAAGGTTCCTGGAACCACTGCAGATATTGACTCATTAGAGTTGACATGCTCCATTTTTTCTGTAGTCCTGTTTGTAAGAACTCTAGAATATTTTTAACAGAAGGTTTTTGCATTAATATCATTATCCTTGCACCATTTTTGAAAAATTTCCCACTTTTTGTAGTATGGTACAGATGTGGAGTTTTTACGGGAAGACATTAAAGTCTGTATAAAGTTTAGTGACAAACCTCTTGTCTTTCATTGCCTGCCATTCAATTTTCATGCTACTAGTTTTAGCTTGCTCACATGTGGATGGGTTGCAGTCCCCATGGTCAACAGATCTGGTCTGTTCGGTAGTTTCAATGGAGTTTCCACTGAGAGTGATTGAATCCATGATCACTAAACTTTGGTCTTTCTGTATTTTCCTCAGTACTCTTGGAATGAGAGAAATTGGGGGGGGAATGTATGCAAGGTGGAATTTCCACTTCATTGAAAACGCATTTGTCCCTGCTGCTAGAAGGTCCGGGAGCCATGAGAAAAATTGTTTCACTTTCCTGTTGATTCTGGTTGCCATAAGATCGATTTGAGGGACTCCAAACTCTTGAGTAATCAAGTTGAACACTTGACTGTTCAGAGACCACTCCAATGGATTTAGCATTACCCTGCTTAGTCGGTCTGCTTGTACGTTCTGACGACCTGGGATATGAATTGCTGATATGTCAGTCAGGTTGTTCTCTGCCCATGACATTACCTCGTCTACTTGGCTCCAGAGGGATTGACTCCTGGCACCCCCCTTTTTATTTATGTAATAGACAACTGATGTCGTCCGAGAGAATTCTTACTGCATTCCTTGTGATAAGGTGTTTGAAAGATACCGTATATACTTGAATATAAGTCAATCCGAGTAGAAGTCAAGGTACCTATATTTACCTGAAAAATTAGTAAAAACTGATTGACTTAAATATAAGTCGATGGTAGAAATTATCACCACTGCTACCTTCTGCTTCTGTAATTGTTTTTAGGCTTTAGTTGCCCTATATAAATCTAAAATACATTATTTTACTGGCATTGAAGCTTCCATGAAACTACAAATGCCAGCATTCCCTAATAGCCAGCATGTTGTTAATTAAATAGCTGAACCAGGAAAAAAGTAAACACTAAGGGTAATTCTGGTGCATGATTGGAAATGACAGACAAACCAACCATGAACCCATCAAGAACAGAAGCAGCTTTGTCTTGTTTCCCCAAACAGTAAGTACAATTTGGCCCTTACCTCTCCCCATCCCGCTTACACACATGTGCAACTTCATTTGCATACAAACTAAACCCTTCCCGGATGGTTCTCACTGCAGCTCCATAGACTCAGTGCTGTAGTCCCAATATAAGGATAGGCGGTGTACCGTAGTTCCCGATAGTGAAGGTGCCTTTGCCCACGATCTGACGTCTCAAGGCCTCTCCAGCCAAACGCTTGCTGGTTCTCTGCATTACGGTGCCTGTTACTTCCTTCCCGGCGCTCTCCTGCCACAAGGTAAGATTGACCACAGTTTAAGCCGAGGTTCGATTTTCAGGCTATTTTTAAAGCCTGAAAACCTCGGCTTATACTCGAGTATATACGGTAATAGGGCCATTAGTACCGCTCTCATCTCCTTCACATTCTGGTGTTTTGTTCTCCAATGTGAATTCCACCTTCCTTGGGTTGATTGATTCTTGCAGATCGCCCCCCATCCAGATGGACTGGCATCCACAGTAATCAGGGTCCAAACTGATTGCATTATATTCACCGGTTTGTAGTTCTCTTCTTCTAACCACCATTTCAGTTTCTCTATGGTATTTCCTGACAGCTTGATTGTTTGAAATTTGCTTGCTTGGTCTCAGGTGCTACTGAGCCCATGCACAATGGCATTCCATAGGCAATGTTCTAACAAGGTGAACAAATTGGGTCAAACTGTGGCCAATATTTGCAGCTTTTTACATAGTTTTTAATATAAGTATTTTCATTGTTTAACGGCCTGGAGGGATCCAGTTATAAATGGTGATTTGAACTTCTTTACCCAAAAAAAATTTCACCTCCACTTTATAACAGTCCTTAAATGTTTATTCAGAATTCTGCATAGACATCAAACAATGTCTACAATGTATTGGACACTGAGGGATAAAGATGGATTAGACCAACCCACAGAAATATCTCAATGCTGCTGTAGGATTATTAACTGGTGTTGGGATCTGTGCTATGGATTACATCACATTAATATCAAGATCAAGCTTGTCCTTTAGAGAGGACAGTTAATTATGTATATTTTTAACCAGGTTTCATGCAGTTTTAGTTTCTGGTTCAAAACAGAATGGACTTGGATATAAATGATAATGAAACCTAATTTCCATCTGTAGTAAAACTGCAACACCTATAAGTTTTTTCAATGGATTCCTTGGCCCACATTTATAAACCCATGGTATTGCTATTTAGGGATACCGCTGGTTTGTTAATTTACAATCACGTTTGTAAAGATGCGATCGCACATTTACGACCGAACGTTTGTTAATAAACGAACATTTGATCGTAGAATACAGTGCAGTAAACTACTGCAACAGTATTCTATGGGGATCGTAAATCTACAATTTCCTTATCGTAGATTTACGACCGTTAATCTCTGATCGGTTTAACGATCGTAAATTTCTGACACAGATAGTTAGTCGCAGTATCGCTAAAAAGCTATACCAGCGGCTTTATAAATATGGCCCCTTGGCACAGAGAAGTTAGGGTCTCATTTCAATTTGCTAAAAGAGATGCCAAAAACTAATTTTCCTGAGCTAAAAAAAAACCCAGGTTTATCTATGTGGGTGGTTTGAAAAACAAGTTATACCTTTTAAAGGGTAACTGGTCTCCATAAAAGTGACCTTTATTGAAAAGAGCTCTCACACAAGCCTAGTTTGATGGCTCTAGCTTCTCCATACCATAAGTTATTGGCACAGTCACATGATGTGCCATTAGAAGCCCCACCCCCCCAAAAATCAATAGCTAGAAGCATGATCATGGAGTCATTTTAAAAGGTAGGAGTGTGTTTTTTTTTTTTTTTTAACCAAGGCCACTTGTATAGAGACCACAGTTTGCCTTTAAATAAACTTTATCTGGGCTACATGGCAGCAAATTGGATTTAAGGCTAACCTCACCAGTTAAAGGGGAAAGATATTCAGGATAAGTTTATTATGTGAAAAAACCCCAGTAAGTATAATAAATGGGAGTTCTTACAGGACCCATATGCAGTAATTCACAGATACGGTACTTTTATACAAGCTGCAAATTTTCGCTCAGGTAGCGTTTTCTTAGCAGTTACAAGACATTTTGTGAGCGTTCACCAGTGACAAAACAACCTGTAGGATTTTACTGCCACTAAACATCTGGATTCGCTGGATTGTAACGGTAAGTTCAGTGAATAGTTTCAAGAGTGGGCTGGATACGTTTCTAAAATTGAACAATATTAGAAATAACCGATATTTAAACAGTTTTTGGTTGATTGGGGATCATTTCTGAGTCAGCAAAGACTTTCCTGCCATCACTGCAATCTTTAAAGGTAAACCAGACCCCTCCTCATTAGACAAGGAGAGAAATACCTGAAATTGAACTCACTGGGTCCAATTCAACCTTTGTGATTGAGGTGTGTCCCTATTGGCCTGGCCAATAGGGACACACGCTCTGCAAGATGTCCCGGACACAGTGTTGGGGGTAGGGCAGAACATAGCTAGAACCTAGCTGTTCAGGCAATCACATAATGGGTATTTTAATAGGGGAAGGTAAATACTGGTTTCTGTGTTGTGACAGTTTAAACAATAACATGGACATTAATACGTGTATTAAAGTTGTGATCTCTCAGAACCTTTGCAATGTAAGATACCATTTCATTGTAACGTTCCTTTAATGTGTATCAAAGTCAGCAGATTAAGGAACAGAGTAAAACTAACAATTATAAATCTAAAAGTTTTATTACGACGATGGACTGAAAATGCTGCCTATGAATTACTTTACATTTAAACAAACTTTTCACAAAAACTAAAAACACATGCTTAAAAAAAATTAAAAAGAAACTACAAACTTTGACAATTTATACAATAATCCTGTATGTAGTCACAGCGTGATGGAGAGACCATAAGGCCTCGTTTTGAAGAAATTCTTGTTTGGGAAGTTACAAAATGATTCAGCACCTGCGTCAAATTCCTGCCTGCAAGGACACAAATTTCCCAACCCATAGTAGATCCCCATCGGGGGGTCATTAGTACGGAACAGGCCAATGGGACAACCTGACACATAAATATGCAGAGAAAGTGTACAAGCTTGCAGGATTGGCAGCTACTGGTTATTTTTTTCCCTTTCTTCTTTCCAGGGTTAAAATATATGGGGAATGGGTTTTCAACCCCCCTTCCCACAGTGGCCTCAACGTCTTATCAACAGACATCACTAATAGCCAAAAATGACATGCTAATCAGTACAAATGCAGTTTGTAACACTATTGTGAAGCAGGAGGAGAAGCTTAGAGGATGCAGTGATCCCTGTTCCTCTTGATGCTCATCCAGACATTTCTGCCAATGGAAACCACATATCAAATTTTCAGGACAGACTGAATCCTGCAGGTCCCTCCCCCTTCTCACTGGTGCGAGCGTGACTGGCATATACGTCTCACCCGCAGATCATAATCAGTGGGAACCGTAGGTGAGGGGCACTTAGTTTTTATCATCCTTCTTATTATCATCCTCTTCAGAAGGGTAAGAATGCCACGTCAGCCTCTCTTCATAGAAAGAGATCACCACCTGTGGGCACTTCACATTGGCTTCCTTGGCTGGCACAAGGTCTGCTTCATCTGAGCTTTTCCTGTGTTAAAAAAAACAACAACAACACGGTAATCCAGTTTTCTAAGGACTACCAGAATTATAAACCATTCAACTTAGCCAAAGGAAATCAATTAGGAGTTTTTATGTTAAACACATAAAGCAGCGCAGATCTATAGTAACTTTACATCATATAATAAATAGATCAATAACTGCAGCACATTTTCCATAGGCCCCATTAGACACATCTGTAATTTTAGAGGCTATGTTCTCTTGTTAATTAATGAATGAACAAACAAAAGCCTCACCATTTCATCAGGAACATGAGCTCTCCGCTGGAATCTGTTGCACCAATTATTCGTTCTGGTTCCAAACCTCGCGCAAAGCCCCTTGGCTTCTCAGCCTGAAATAAGGACAGACATTTATTTTAGAAGGGCTCAATGTCCTGCCATTCAAAGGGAAGCCTCCATTAGCAGCAGGTAACAGCAGTTCAATTTCACTTACCTCCTCTTTCTTTTTCTTTGGCTTGCTCTCCTCCCCCGCAACTTCAGTGTCTGAATCTGCCTTCCTTTTGCTTCCGTCAGATTCGTACGCGTTTTTTTGAGACTGCAGGAACTCAGCGATCAGATCAGGACAGTCCAGGTTCTCCTCTGGCTCCCAAGTGTTATCCTCACTGTAAACAGCACAGGAATTCACATCCAATCTCCTCACAATAAGACATAACGTGTAATGGCTGTACTATATCCTATTAGTACTGGAGAGAAGTCACTAGAGTTGTGATATATGTGACTGCTACAGGCCAATCAAATGTTATCTAACTGCAGTTACCCAGCAAAAAGCAAACATCTAATTGGTTGCTGCAAATAAATAACATGGGCAAAGTATTGCACCCCTTTTTGCATCATCCCCTAAATATCCTCTTCTTTACCCTTTCGTGGCATGAAACAGATGTTCTACTTGTAGCAAAGGATCTGCTGTTAATATACTGTACATCATTTAACATCTCCAAACAAAAAGGCATAACCTAGTACATAGTAATTAAGGTTGAATAAAGACATACGTCCATCAAGTCCAACCTATTCACCCTCTTTATATATATATATATATATATATATATATTTTTTTTTTTTATTAACCCTACCTAACAGTTGATCCAGAGGAAGGCAAAAAAAAAACAGCTAAAAAGGGGGAAAAAATTCCTTCCTGACTCCAAACGGCAATCGGAAAGTATCCCTGGATCAACCAGATCTATATGCATTAATACCAGTAATTCTCAATATTCTTTAGTTTTAGAAACTTATCCAGACCTTTTTTAAAGCTATTCAATGAACTTGCCATTACCACATCTGCCGGAAGACAGTTCCACAATTTCACCGTTCTCACTGTAAAGAAACCTCTCCTAACCTGAAGATGAAACTTCTTTTCTTCCAACCTTAGAGGATGTCCACGAGTCCTCTGATATGACATATTAGTGAACAATGCACCAGAGAGTTCATTGTATGGCCCATTAATATATTTGTATAAGGTTATCAAATCCCCAGGCAAACTTCGCTTCTCCAATGTAAACAGCCCTAACTTGTCTAATCTGCCTGCATATTCAAGCCCCTCCATTCCCCTTATTAATTTAGTTGCCCTTCTCTGAACTGCCTCAATTTCCAAGATGTCCCTTTTGTATATGGGATTCCAAAACTGCACCGCATATTCCAAATGAGGCCTTACCAGTGCCTTGTAAAGAG
Organism: Hymenochirus boettgeri; assembly: GCA_019447015.1. Taxonomy (NCBI): domain Eukaryota; kingdom Metazoa; phylum Chordata; class Amphibia; order Anura; family Pipidae; genus Hymenochirus; species Hymenochirus boettgeri. The sequence goes on along the minus strand of CM033476.1, from coordinate 74,047,766 downwards.
GGAGAATAATATTTTTTTCTCTTGAATCTATTCCCTTTTTTATACAAGACAATATCTTGCTAGCTCTAGCCGTTGCTACCTGGCATTGTTTGCTATGGCTAAGTCTGTTATCTACCAGAACCCCCAAATCTTTTTCCATTACAGATGCACTTAACACAGAGTTATTTATGGTGTAGGTGGCACAGGGATTATTAAATCCCAAATGCATCACCTTACATTTATCAACATTGAATCTCATCTGCCATTCTGCTGCCCATTTTGATAATCTATCTAGGTCTGCTTGCAGCACTTGCACATCATTGGAAGTTTCCAAAGCTCTGCATAGTTTAGTGTCATCAGCAAATACTGAGACCTTGCTCTCAATGCCCCCTTCTAAGTCATTTATAAACAGATTAAACAGAAGCGGCCCCAGTACAGAACCCTGAGGCACTCCGCTTAGAACTTTAGCCCACATAGATGTAGCTCCATTAACCACCACTCTCTGTTTGCGGTCCAATAACCAGTTCTCTATCCATGAACAAATGTTTTCTTCAAGGCCAACAGTCCTCAGTTTATACATGAGTCGCTTATGTGGCACAGTATCAAAAGCTTTTGCAAAATCCAAATATACCACATCCACTGCTGTGCCTGAATCTAACTTCTTACTCGCTTCTTCATAAAAACCAATTAAATTTGTCTGGCATGATCTATTTCTCATAAATCCATGCTGACTACTACTAATAAGATGATCCCTGGAAACAAAGTCAAGGATATGATCCCTTAACAAGGTTTCCATCACCTTCCCTACCACTGATGTTAGGCTTACAGGTCTATAGTTTCCAGGCTGTAAACGACTACCTTTTTTGAATATTGGTATTACATTGGCTTTTTTCATAGAGTTAGACTCCCGGAGAACGCAATTGAATTTTCACACAGGTATTATTTTAGGTTGTAACAATGTGCTGTTCTCTGGCTAGGCATTTATTCTATCTAGTACCAGGGTTGCTCACCACATCAACACTAAGAGTTAGAACAACCAACTACGTTGAGGCCCTGCAATTACAAAATGAGCTTTATTAGACATACTTGAAAGGTGCACATCAGATTAGCCACGCCTGACACCTTTCATGTCCAATCAAACTTCATCAGAGGCGACTCAAAGGCTGAGCAGCCAGCGGCAGTATTAATGGAACTTTGACAGCTCATGAAAGTGACCACCTAGGTTGGTAGGAGTAGACTTTCCTACCTTCCTGGCAAATAGACATTGGTTATGAAGTGACAGGAAGTAGCTCCAGCAGGTTCTGTTAGTGAAGTTAAACATGGCAAAAAATGCTGAGTCATTGTCCAGGCATGAACACTGGAATGGGCAGAGTAGTGGGATATAAGAAATGAGTCACTTAGTGACATAGCTGAGTGATTTTTATAAGGATATATACCACTGCTGCTCCCTTTATAAAATATCACACTTATGTATTATAACCCTAATAAAAAATAAAGCTGACCCGCATTTACCCAGGTAATGATAAACAACTCACACTGCTTTAATGGGAAGTTATGTGGTACTACCCTGGGAATTAAAGTGAATGAACACAGAACCTAATAGTGGAGTTGTCAGGTTCCCAGAGAATCCTATAGGATGGGGTTTTTCTTTATTGTCTGTATAACAGGAGGTGTACAATCGGTTGAAAAGAGATAATTCTCTTTACTAAGCTTTCCTCTCATTTATAGATCTACATTCTGAAGTCCCGTTTCACTAAAACGTAATCAAAATGATTGTATGACACTCCTTATTTAGCTACGCAATGATCTTAAATGTATGAACACAACTACAGATTTTTCATATGACCACACTTACTCCGAGAATCCCTTCCATTTTAGCAGGTACTCCACTTTCCCTTTCACTACCCTCCGGTCCAGGACTTTTTCCACCACATATTCCTCCTCCTCTTCATCTACAACCTCTTCCATCTTTTTTTTGTTCTGCTTTTTTCCCATGGAGGTCGCCAGTTTATCTGCTAAAGTGAGATAAGAAGAGAGACATCTGTTAGAGGATCCATGTGTCTTCACTGGCTACACAATTGGACCAATTCCAGATTTCATTATTTTAGAAGCAATTCATCCAATTACAATAGACAAAACCCAGCTGCAGAGTCTGACTTTACAAATTATCCAACCAATCAGCTCACAGGCTGATTAAATAATAAATATAAATGATTTAGCTAGTTGCAACTGGTCACGCTTTTATTTATTCACGACTAAAATAGTGGTCACAGTACAGATTACCTAATACTGAATGAGAACAAGCTCAGTGTGTGTTCACTAGCAAAACACTGACAGGTACTACAAACTGCTGCTCCAAAACTAGGGGCTTTCCATACTAAACCCCACCTTATAGTTATATTTGCAGCAATATACGGTATATATGCACCACACAGGAGCATGGGTTCCCCTTCTATTCCTGGAAATAATCTTAGGTTATGTGTGGTGCTGTGTAATCCAGTAAATGGTCAATTCCTTTAAATGGCTTTCAGTCATTTAAATAGGCAGGTCATCTTTGCCACCTATCGCTTCTTTTTAACACACACAGTAAAAACACTGGCTAAGCTTACAGGGATCAAATAACCTGTAGAAACTAATTCAGATGGAACTAGTTAAAAAAAAGGCTGACCAGAGTTCACTGTGGCCATGTTACTGCAGGTTTCTCTGCTAAAAGGCCTTGCACTTACGCTCCAGCCTCCACCTTCCATGGCTTCCAATAATGCTGTATCCATGGGGTCATGGATACAGGGCAACTTTTTGGACATCATTCTCTGTAGCTGATATCACAAAGGCCTAAGGAGCTTTACATCAGGATCACAGAGCAAGTAGGTGTTTTTTTTAGTACAAAGTTTTGCAATTCAAATGACATGTGTTTCATGTTTGTTGGGTGGGGAAATCAAGGAGAGAAAAATTGGATTGATTTCTTTTCTCCTAAACTGTTATGTTGTTATGGATTTACACCCCGTGTATTTGCCCTAAAGAAGAATTTAAAGAAAAGCAATTAAACTGAATTTCTAATTAGTTCCACTGGAGTGCAGGTTCCTTATTGTCCTTTTATTTTTGCTTGATGCACCCGTGGATGGATGAAACTTTGCAACGCGAGTGGGGCTCCACTAACCTCTTATTCAAATTTAAACATGCAATCAAAATGCTGCAACGTTTCGGGACCTAAATTCCCTTTCATGTTTAGTGGTAGAGAATTGTACCGTGTTGGCCATTGATGAAAGTGCAGACATTCTGGATGTAAAATAATCCCTTTTATTGGCAATGCAAGCTTTATATCATGCCTGAGGAAGAAGCCCAAGTGCTTAGAAACGGATCCTTTTATTTTATGTGCCCTTTGGGTCCTGTCTGTGGCCCCCATGATCAGTGGTGTCGGTCTTTGTCATATCAGAGGTTTAGAAACTACAACTCCCAGCATGCCTTGGGTCTAGTTGCCAAACATCTGGAGTGCTATGGTGTGACATGACCAATAGAAGGAATAATCATTACATCCCATAGACTAGAACACAGTCACACCTCTTATTATAACTTCACACACAATTCCCATCACACTGATTTAGGGGGAAATTAAACAAAAGTTTCCCATACTCAAGATTGTAACGGGCTGTTACCAGAGAGGATGCTGGGAGTTGTAGTTGATTAACCAATGGAGGACTCAGTTATAAACTATTGAATGGGGGGGGCGCAGTGATTGACAGGGCAGGAAACACTACAACTCCCAGCATGCTCCGTGCCAGCAGTACATGAAACAGACAGACACATGCTGGTTCCCTGTGCTCAGGGCGGATCAGGCCGCTCTTACCCGCTGTGGGTTCTTGCTATGTCCCTGGTATTCTCGGGCCGGTGTAGTGGTCTCTGGGCGACCGTACGGGGAGGTGTGTCCGATATCTGTCTGGTAACTGGACCCGGTTCGGTTCTGAAGGATCTGGCGCCTCCAAACAAAAGAAGCTCAGTCTGCCGCCAAGGAATCCGAGGACTGCGCATGCGCACGGCCAGCGCCGCCGAGGATTGTGGGAGGTGTAGTTCATTCACCGAGAGTTGAGATTGGGGAAAGACAGGCTGCTCGTCTTACTGGTCCTTAGGCCGTGGGGGAGGGGACAGAGACTGAACAGAAAGGGGCGGGGCTGCTAGGTGGTGCCCCAGGGCCAATCATATCCATGTACCGCACACTGTGCTCATTAATATGCGACCCCCCATCGCTCCCAATGTAAACAATGTAACGAGCTCCTGCCCTAACTGGGCGTGGCTAGACGTATAGGGCGTGGATAGACATGGGTGGGCGTGGCTAGAAGAATCCCTGTCACAGACCAGGAATCCCTGGCCTAGGGTTGGCACCTCACCCATAGGTCTGACCAATTTGGGTTCCGATTGGAAACCAACGATTTTGGAAAATCCGCGAATCCGACAGATTTTCACTAAAATTGGAACTAACCGTAAAAAAAACAACAATACTAGAAAATCGAAGACTGCGATCGATTGGGTTCGAATTAGATTTTCAGAACTTCAGTGGGTTCCACGGAACTCACCGGTCTTGCTGTAACCACGGAACCTGGGGAGGGCTTTGTAGACCAGGGGAAAACACATTGATGTGGCCCCTTGACGAAGCTCTGCACACACACCGGCCATTCTCGCACGCAAATATGCCAAGGAAAACATCAATAGTATCAGTAGGCAGAGAGTTTGCATTTCCATCCCCATTCTAGTATAAGGGTTGTAATGGTAACAGGATCTCACTGTACAAAACGCCGATGAAATCGTAACTACCAGGGGAGCAACCGCAGGGGGGCCAAGGAGCCGAGAGGGCCCCATCTTCTTATTTTTCCTATGACAGATATAGCCTCCTACCAGAAAAGCCCCATCATAGTTTTGCTGGGGGACCAGTGATTCCTAGTTACGCCACAGACTGAAAGTTAAAGTACAAAGGAGCAGCCAGAAAGGTTTCACTTTGAAGGGACAGACTCAGTGTGACCATGTGGCATGAGTGTCATCACACCAATAGCCATGGCCCAATGGCTATTGGGCATTTGCCTACTAGCCCAGTCCTTCCCTGCATAGAACATGCAGCGTGTGAAATGAGCTGAAAATGGGACTGACTGGATTTTAGAATTTCCAAGGACTCATTGGCACTAGACCCGCTACATGTTTATAAATGAATCTTGTGTTCCATAAGGACACTTTTTTCTCTACAGAAAGTATTAGGAAGAAAACACATGGTAACACATGGAGCATTTTTAAATAGGTGTAGGTGTAAAAATAAAAATCTATGGGCCATTTTTTAAAAAGCGCAGCATCGCTTTTCAGCAATCTACGATAATGCGATCATAGATTTACCATCCCCATAGAATAACATTGTGGTAGTTTACTACTGCATGGTATTCTACGACCGAACATTCGTTAATTAACGAACATTCGCAATATCGTGCTTTATAAATATGTCCCTACGTCCCTTAAATCACTCCAGATGTATGTCAGCACGGCTATTATGAAACCAGGGAAATAAAGAAAACATGGAGACAGCAGCTTTACTGCAACAAACAGAATAACCTTACTGCCAAATCTTATGCCCCAACCCGACAGGTAATTGTGGGTAGTTTTGCAGGTAGGAGACAAGGGGGAGTCCATAGTTGCCAATATATCTTAGAAATTTCTAAAGACACTTTTATAAAAAAGTAACGCACACACTTTACGTGAATGGAGTTTTGTGAATGTCCATCTTTAAAGATCACGTTAGAATGGTATGGTATAGGATTTGAGGTTGAACAAATACATACGTCCATCCAGTTCAACCTACTCAGCAATCCCCACAATATCCACTTCTGTACAGCACTGTAGGTATTAGAGTAGGTTTAATCAGTTTCCCAGCTCTATGGGTTGGTACAAAGTTTTGCTTATTGAAAGATTACCAGCAGCTCTTTGGTAGAAACTGAACATCAAATTGAAAGTTTCTTTGGGTCCAGGTACTGGTTCTTACTTTGCAACGTTCCTTGGACCCACAATGCTTTGCCACCCTATAACGATTGCAGTAATTGGGCCAGTCAGTTTCTCAAAATGACGAGGGATTGTTGGAGGTAGGCCTTAAAACAAGCACATTCATGTTATTATGGGTAACACTGCACATTCATGTTACTATGGGTAACAGTGCACATTCATGTTACTGTGGGTTACACTGCACATTCATGTTACTGTGGGTTACACTGCACATTCATGTTACTGTGGGTAACTGCACATTCATGTTACTGTGGGTAACTGCACATTCATGTTACTGTGGGTTACACTGCACATTCATGTTACAGTGGGTAACTGCACATTCATGTTACTGTGGGTAACTGCACATTCATGTTTTACTGTGGGTAAACACTGCACGCATGTTTAACTGTGGGTAACAGTGCACGTTCATGTTACTGTGGGTAACACTGCACGTTCATGTTACTGTGGGTAACACTGCACGTTCATGTTACTGTGGGTAACTGCACATTCATGTTACTGTGGGTTACACTGCAAATTCATGTTACTGTGGGTAACACTGCACATTCATGTTACTGTGGGTAACACTGCACATTCATGTTACTGTGGGTAACACTGCACATTCATGTTACTGTGGGTAACAGTGCACATTCATGTTACTGTGGGTACACTGCACATTCATTTTACTGTGGGTAACATGCACATTCATGTTACTGTGGGTAACTGCAACATCATGTTACTGTGGGTAACTGCACATTCATGTTACTGTGGGTAACACTGCACATTCATGTTACTGTGGTAACAGTGCACATCATGTACTTGTGGTTACACTGCACATTCATTTTACTGTGGGTAACTGCACATTCATGTTACTGTGGGTAACTGCACATTCATGTTACTGTGGGTTACACTGCACATTCATGTTACTGTGGGTTACACTGCACATTCATTTTACTGTGGGTAACTGCACATTCATGTTACTGTGGGTAACTGCACATCATGTTACTGTGGGTAACACTGCACATTCATGTTACTGTGGGTAACAGTGCACATTCATGTTACTGTGGGTTACACTGCACATTCATGTTACTGTGGGTAACTGCACATTCATGTATGTGGGTAACACTGCACATTCATGTTACTGTGGGTAACACTGCACATTCATGTTACTGTGGGTAACAGTGCACATTCATGTTACTGTTGGGTTACACTGCCACATTCATTTTACTGTGGGTAACTGCACATTCATGTTACTGTGGGTAACACTGCACATTCATGGGCTTTCTCCCTTCATTCAGGGTCTAGGGGCTGCACTGAGTCAGGGTGTGAAGATAGAACACTGACTGAACCTGCCACTGTGCAAAGAGGTCATGTGATAAGAAGTGGGCGGGGTGAAGACGACACTCGCCGATATGTTCCTTCTCTTTCGTGACTGAACTAAACTTCCCATCAGCACTTGCGTGGACATGCCGGAAGTGAGTCTTTTTATCGTTATTCCGGCGAGTCAGAATTGATGGTAAGAGTAGTGGTTGGATTCCATAGCTGCAGGTAAAAAACAGTGAGGGGAGGGATAGGCTAATCCTCTGTAGACCAAGGGAACACCGGGTAGGGTTCGCCCTTAAAGACCAATTTGCTGGGTGCAATGTGTATAGGTGTGTGGTTTGCCATATATTGTTCTGCAGCCAGCAATGAGCCTTTAATCTGGTTTGTGTCATTTATTGTACAAATTGTTCTGAGCTAATAATAATGTTCTTGTCCAATAACAATCCAGTATGGAAAGATAGAAGCTCTCTATAGCATATTAGGGATAAGGCCTAGTGAACAGGGTTGGATATTTTGGACTGATTAGCTGGGTGATTGGCTGTGATTTCTGATATGGCTTCTATTATCAGCCAGGCGATTGGACGCGATTTCTGATATCAGGCGGGTGATTGGCTGTGGTTTCTGATATCAGCCGGGTGATTGGCTGTGGATTCTGATATCAGCCGGGTGATTGGCTGTGGTTTCTGATATTGCTGCTCCTGATTGCTTTTTCTACAAAATGCCCCAGTCCCAATTGGGTTGACTTGTCAGAAAATCACACACTATTGTGCAGTTCTAATTTGGGTGGAATTATCGGCAAGTGCCACTTTTACCAACTTGTAAAGAGGCCCATAATACAACAATCCCGGTTGTACGAAATCTCGGTATTTTCAGTATTGTAAGATCATTAGCGTAAATGGACAATCTAAATATTTTACCTATCACAACTGTTTTATTGAATTGTTAACATGTTGTTGTGTTTATTGGCCCCTTAAATGTATTAAGTCAAAATCAGCCTGTGGGCATCAGGCACATCATCTTTGATAGATGGGAGTACACACAGTCATAATCGTTCTCCCTATATAAAGTGTGTGTGTATGTGTATATATATGTGTATATATATATATATATATATATATATATATATATATATATATAATTCATGTAACCACCCACTGTTATATAGAGGTTCTCTGACGCCACTGCCAGGAAGTCCTGTGCTAGGAGTTGTGTGCTGCTTTACCATATGGTATGTTTGATAAAGGAGCACTCTGCTCCGAAATATTGCTTGAAAGTGCACAATAAATGTTTGCAGATTCTATGTTGCCTGAGGCTCGCCTACAATTCCTTGTTTGTTTGCATGTCTGGCCACTGGTGACTGAGAGGAGGAGTAGTGTGAGTAACAACAACTATCTACTTTGAATCACATCTGGCATTCAGAAGGTCCCTAGCACCTGGCTGTTATATGCTAATTGGGACTTGCCGGGGTATTTATTGCCAACAGATTCTGAATTGAGATCCAGTCGAATGACTAGCGAAACGTCTTCAAGAACTAAACTTCAAGTCCAGTTGATCAAACTGAATACCACAGATCTATTTGGTAAAGAGAATTGGTCTGATTCAGTGCTGGTGATACATGATGGTTGTAGTTACCGAGTTGCTACATTTAGAAAGCTTATACATTCTATAAAAAAAATGAAAACCTCTAATTTATAATTTTAAAAACATTTCAATCATTAATTTTCCAGTTTCCCATGGTACTTTACAGCTAGTGATATCTGCCTCCTTCATCTCTATAGGGATAGTACCAAATGAAGATTCGCCCAGCCTGAAGGTGTCGCCATCAACAGTGGAACTTGGGGGGGAAAAGCCATACCTATAATTATATCAATCCTGAGGTAAGTTTTGGCATTCTCAGGATAACTAACCTAATGTCAGGAATAGATAAGCACACTTATATTTAAAGTTGTTATAAATTTGATTTCTTATTAGGAATTTCTGATATTTTGCCTTTTAAATGACCCGTTTCTCTCTAGATGAAGCCACCAAACTGGCTCTGTGTGTAGGATGTTTCCGAACAATCTGGACATAGAGGTGAGAATGAATGTTGAGTGTATTGAACAGACCAATTCAGAGTCCATTTAATTGTTGGGGTCAGGGAAAATCTGAACAGCTGTTTAAGGATCTTATGTGTTGATGAAGTTGGGACAGAAGGAAGAGTTTGTTTAGATATTCACTGAACCCATGCAGGTGTGGGCTGCTTGGTGCATTGTACGGTGAAGTGAGAGAGTCCTGAGAGAATGTAATTTGCTATTAAGAGTCATAGCTGATGCCTAGAATTGGATATGAAGAACTCAACGCTGTCCCCAAGTGTACTTACCAGCCTTCATTCCCATGCTGCTTTCTGCTTGTCTTCCATGCAAAAGGGGCTCAACTGGCATCTGCTCCTGTGATTGGCTAAGGTGTGACGTTCTTGCCCATTTCCTGCAACATATAAAATTTTTGTTTGCTGGTGGACATACCCTTTAAGTTGATACAGAATTGCAGAATTCCCACCCATGAGGAAGTCTGTTTTTGGGGTAAACGCATCTGTCATTTGTTCTATATTTTTAACTGTTCCTCCTTACCCTGGTCCTATACCTATATCATGAGTGATCTGCCAGTTTGTTTAGTATTTTAGGGTTTTAATGAACCTGAATACCTGACTATAAAGGAATGTACTATCCAACTGTGTGACCTGATACTCTATTTATAAGTGTATATGGGGGGACTGTGAAGGGCATTACCGGTATTTATACTCTGCATGTGGGTTAGTTTTTAGGGGATGTTTTTAACCTTTTTCTATGCAGTTTATCCGAATTATATGGTTATTAAGCTGAATTGGAATAAATAAATATTGGGATTGTTTTTGCACATATCTGGACAGTTGCCCCTTTATACCCGCTGTTTTTTCTTGTTTGTTATACTGCATTTATAATGAGTCTGTATTCTACTTTATTTCTTACACCATATTACCCATCCCTGTACTAAAACACTTCTATGTTTTTATCTGTCCATCTATTACACTAACTCATTCCTCTGTGATGTCATGTTTTTGCAGGAGTTTATCACTATCCGAGTGCAAGATCCCAGACTGCAGAATGAGGGAACATGGACTTCCTATGTAGATTATAAAATCTTCCTCCATGTAAGTTTTGTCTCTCTCTAATATGTGGAAGTCACAACAGTGCATGTATTCTATTGGATGGGAATTTATGTACATGGAGGTGAGGGGATTTAAATAGCCAATGAAATATAGCACAAGAGTTGATACTATGGAAATTAACTAATTAGAACAATAAGGCGTGGCTTATGCAGAACATAGTAAGAACTATGGTATTTATGGCAACCTCATACATGCAAATGAGGTTATTAATTTCGCTTGAAGAGACAAATTCCTGTTCTTCCTATTTCTTCCTTTTTATTTTTCTACTTTTTTTGGACTGTATCTCCTCCCACAGTTTTTGAGCTAGAGACACAAAATTCGGTACAGACGTGCGGGCCACATAGGAGAAGTTAGCTAAGGAATCCACCAAAGCATTACCACGTTATCTGTGAATTTTGAGAATGTTTTTTCCCATTGACTATAATGGACATTTGGACATTTCAAGGTTTTAGGGTCATACGATCAAAGACCTGATACCCCCAACCCCCATACAGACACGAGTATACACTACTGACCTACTCTTCTATTCCTGTGGCAGCCATACTTAAAGGATATCTATACTATATAAATTACTCTAACACTCTATACAGCTATAAATTAGCTGTTTAAAAATGGAAAGTACCTGGGGCAGGACAGGGAGGTCGGATTGTTTATTCCTACCTCCCAATATCATTTCGTTGAGGAGCTACAGCACTAACAGTTTTCATTTGCCAGGTTAGTCCTGGACTATTCCTGTATTAAAGATAGTGCTGAAGCCAGGAGGAAGACTGGCAGAATCAGTTTTCTTTTTTCACAGAAACAATATTGGGAGTTAGGAATTAGCAATCTTACATCCCTATCCCAAGTACTTTTTACGTTTAACCGATTTTTAAATAAACTTTATACACACAATAGTTATCCTTTTAAAGTATAGTCACAAAATAAAATCTTGATCAATCTTAAAAAAAAAAAGGTTAGTTTTATGGTCATAAATGCAAAAACACATACCCCCAACCTGACACAGGTAGACCTACCTACTGACCTACCCTTCCATTTCCACTGCAGTTATACATAAAGGTTAAATTTAGTCCAAAAACTCATTTTGACCAATCCTCAAAAGTTAGTTGTTTTTTTTTTTTGTTTTTTTTACCCCCCCCCCCTCCCAACCTGACACAGGTACACACACGCTACCCATACATTCCCGTGGCAGCCGTACTAAAACGGGGTTAACTATAGTAAAAAACTTTCCCTTTCTAGTTGCCTTTAGGGCTAGGCCACACTGCTGCGCTTTTTTTTTGCGTTTGCGCTTGCGTTTTTTTCATATCATTGAAAACGCGACAACGCACCAAAAACGTGTGTTGAGATTTGCGTTCTGCATTTTAAATCTCAAACGCATGCGTTTTTCAATACTTAATGAAAAAAACGCATGTGCAAACGCAACAAAATTCTAAAATTAGTGCTGAAAAAGGCTGCCGCAAAGTTGTTGCTATTGGAGTCCAGTAACAATAGTTGATAGCAACCTTAAAGGACAATTATACTCAGAAAATGGGAAACAAGTTAAATGTATATGTATGTTATGCTAAGTTCCCCAACCCTCCCTCTGCCTTTTTTTTAATTTTATTTTTAAATACAAGCATGCAGAGAATTCCTACTTTGAAGTCCAGCCCGTTACAGCCACTGAACTCCGGAAAAACTCTGGGCCGAAAGTAAACCACACTATTAGCATGTTGTAGATAAGAAAAAGTGACAGAGTCCAGCAAAGCTGCATGCTTCCTGCCCAATCAAATGGCACATTCTAACTTTTTGTTTCACTGACATAGAGTGAAAGGCAGGATTTATGGTCTGGGGAACAGGAGTTTGGACATTAAAATCTTTTTTCTGACATAGCGCAGGAACATGAGTGAGTGGGTTTTATTGTATACCTGTTTAACTCTCACCAGTATAATTGTCCTTTAAGGCTGGGTACACACGGGCTGATTTAAACCCGACAGATCAATGTCTGAAATATACTTCTAATATTTCGTCCCAATCAACGGAAATTTCATTTGTGACAGAAATGTGTTCACAGCCTAACAGCCAAGAAGGAGGGAGTCGCTCTCCAAGTTGGAATGCGACTCCATCCTTCTTTGCTGATTATATTTCCCTAGGAAGTGGGAATTTATTTTGTAGTCTGACCCACGGAGTTAAAGTGCAAAAGGACCTGTTGTGTTTGCATACAGCCTAACAGACCTGAAATATATCTGAAACCTCTTGTCTCCGCATTACATGCACATAAAGCAACTCGGAACACAAGTGTTGTGTTTTGTGTTGTTTTTTTAGGAAAATAATTGATCTTTTGTGGCTTATTTAAAACCCAGGGGTCTGCAGTTGTAGCGGTAAACTTCACTAAGTCCTCTCTGGCTATTGTTACACAGTGAGGTGATGGGACACATGATGACATAACAACTCTGTGTTGAACAAAGCATTTCCCTGAAACTGCAGATTCCTAGATGTGATCCTATGGACACCTTTTCACAAGGATTTTGCTTAATTTATTTTACCTAGAGTTAATGGGGGAGGAAAGAGAATGATATAAACTCTGTTTAACCTTAAAGGGTTAAACAGAGTTTAACCCTTTAGCCATGTTTGTTTGCAAGAAAACTAATCCGAAAGGTACCTACAGAGCTTCGTTCCCCTGGCGTTCTGATCCGGCCCTCTGCTTGCAAGAAATTGCAAATGGGGCCAGACCGCAGCCGCGCTGGTGATTGGGTGCCTCTCAGCCAATCACTGACATGGCTGCCAGCAGTGCAGAACGCTGGGGGAACGAAGCTCTGTAGGTACCTTTCTGATTAGTTTTTTTGCAAACAAACATGGCGGTTGGGGGTGTGATAGGGTTCCCTACACTATAGAAAAAGGATTCAAAGGTAGGGCACCAGGCAGCAAACTGTAATCGAGAGGAAGGGGGGGGGGGTCCTGTGGCCAAGCCAGAAACCTCAGAGGAATGGTAAGAGGTGGAAACCTTTTCACTCACAAACAGGCTCCTACTCTTCGCTTTCTGGGACTTAGGAAAGACATTGCAGGAGAATCATTTGGAGCAGAAAGGTAAGGTAAGGATTTTTAACACTACACAGTGGGGCCAGTAGTGGGGAAAATGTAAGTTTTGGGGGCAGTCATTTCCACCCTTAATAAAAAAAAGAAAAAGATATTATTCAGCCCCCCACCCCAAAACTCCAGTTACATTTTGCTTAAAAGTTTTAATGTTCCTAGAGCGAGAAATTACAACTTCCACGATCCACTGCTGCCACTAGCTTTTTCCGTTTACAAGTAGCAGCAGTGGAGGCTCGTCCTGTAATGGCCATTGGCCATGATGTCACTGTCATGACCCTGACTGACAGCTTACCAGGAAGTAGTGGAGACCCGTGGCGGTGGATCGCAGAGGTTGCAAGTATAATTTCTCACTGTGGGAACATTACTAAAACTTTAAAGCAAAATGTAACTAGGGTTTTGGGGGGTCCTGAATTTTAAATTTACTCCCAGATTCTGTCCATATGTACACATTCACTGCAGAGTATGAACCCTTTTAGACTACAGCAAGAATAATGGGTACAGTTTCACGTCATAATAAATTCTATATGGGTGTTAATTCTAGGATATAGTTATAGATAGCGATGTAGCCTAATAACAAGTCATGGGATGCCCTAGCAATGGAATGACAAGAAATACTCCTTTTTTCCAGACAAACAGCAAAGCCTTCACAGCAAAGACGTCCTGCGTGAGGAGACGTTACCGGGAATTTGCTTGGCTGAGAAAGAAACTCCAGAAAAATGCTGGCTTAGTGTAAGTTGGAAGAGAAAGCATTGCCAAGGTTTTTTTTTTAATGTCCTGTTTTATTGTATCCACTAATCTAACAGTCACAAAAACAGAAACCTAAAAACGTCATTCCATACTGCAGCAACCCGAGCATCAGAGGACACCAGTATTTAGATTTTTTGGGGGATTCATGCTCGCGCCCTCTAGTGTTTAGGTTTTTTTAGTAAGGTTTTCATCACTGTTTTCTGAGCTTATACTGTGTATTGGGAAGAGACTCTGCGTCTACCACATGGATGCCCACATGTTTTACTGTGAAGGGTATATTTTATATATATATCTATATATCTCATAATTCCAGGCCTGACCATTAAATAAAACCTACTGGTTTTGGCTGCTCCTCTTTTTGTATAATGTCATCCCTTATTGCCGTTACTGTGGAACTGTCTTCCAGCAGATGTGGTAATGGCAATTTCACTGAATAGCTTTAAAAGTGGTGTGGATAAGTTTATAAAACATAAAAATATTGAGAATTACTGGTATTAATACATATACTGTAGTTCTGGTTGGTACAGGGATACTATATAATATTGAGAATTACTAGTAATGATACATATACTGTAGTTCTGGTTGGTACAGGGATACTATATAATATTAATAATTACTGGTATTAATACATATACTGTAGTTCTGATTGGTACAGGGATACTGTATAATGAGAATTACTGGTATTAATACATATACTGTAGTGCTGGTTGGTATGGGGATACTATATAATATTGAGAATTAATATTATTAATACATATACTGTAGTTCTGGTTGGTACAGGGATACTATATAATATTGAGATAATGGATTGATACATATACTGTGAGTTCTGTGGTACAGGGATACTATAAATATTGGAATTACTGGTATTAATACATATACTGTAGTTCTGGTTGGTACAGGGATACTATATAATATTGAGAATTACTGGTATTAATACATATACTGTAGTTCTGGTTGGTACGGGGATACTATATAATATTGAGAATTAATGGTATTGATACATATACTGTGGTTCTGTTGGGTACAGGGATACTATATAATATTAATAATTACTGGTAATAATACATATACTGTAGTTCTGGTTGGTACAGGATATATTAATATTAATAATTACTGGTATAATACATTACTGTAGTTCTGGTTGGTACGGGGATACTATATAATATTGAGAATTAATGGTATTTAATACATATACTGTAGTGCTGGTTGGTACTGGGATACTATATAATGAGAATTACTGGTATTAATACATATACTGTAGTTCTGGTTGGTAAGGGGATACTATATAATATTGAGAATTATGGTATTAAACATATACTGTAGTTCTGGTTGGTAGGGATACTAATAATATTGAGAATTATGGTATTAATACATATACTGTAGTTCTGGTTGGTACGGGGATACTATATAATATTGAGAATTAATGGTATTAATACATATAGTGTGCTGGTGGTAGGGATACTATATAATGAGAATTAATGGTATTAATACATATACTGTAGTTCTGGTTGGTACGGGGATACTATAAATATTGAGAATTAATGGTATTATATACATATACTGTAGTTCTGGTTGGTATGGGATACTAATAATATTAATTACTGGTATTAATACATATACTGTAGTTCTGGTTGGTACGGGATACATATAATGAGAATATTGGTATTAATACATATACTGTAGTTCTGGTTGGTACGGGGATACCATATAATATTGAGATTATTGTATAGATACACATACTAGTGTCTTGGTTGGTACGGGGATACTATATAATATTTATAATTACTGCTATTAATACATATACTGTAGTTCTGGTTGGTACGGGGATACTATATAATGAGAATTACTGGTAATACATATACTGTAGTTCTGGTTGGTACGGGGATACCATATAATATTGAGAATTACTAGTAATGATACACATACTGTAGTTCTGGTTGGTACGGGGATACTATATAATATTAATAATTACTGGTATTAATACATATACTGTAGTTCTGGTTGGTACGGGGATACTATATAATATTATAATTACTGGTATTAATACATATACTGTAGTTCTGGTTGGTACGGGGATACTATATAATATTGAGATTACTGGTATTGATACATATCCTGTAGTTCTGCTTGGTACGGGGATACTATATAATATTGAGAATTAATGGTATTAATACATATACTGTAGTGCTGGTTGGTACGGGGATACTATAATATTGAGAATTACTGGTATTGATACATATACTGTAGTTCTGGTTGGTACAGGGATACTATATAATGAGAATTAATGGTATTAATGCATATACTGTTTTCTGGTGGTATGGGGATACTATATATAAATTGAGAATAATGTATGTTAATACATATACTGTAGTTCTGGTTAGTACGGGGATACTATAATATTAATAATTACTGGTAATAATACATATACTGTAGTTCTGGTTGGTACGGGATACTATATAATGAGAATTAATGGTATTAATACATATACTGTGTTCTGTTTGGTACAGGGATACATATAATATTAATAATTACTGGTAATAATACATATACTGTAGTTCTGGTTGGTACGGGATACTATATAATATTGAGAATTAATGGTATTTAATACATATACTGTAGTTCTGGTTGGACGGGGATACTATATAATATTGAGAATTACTGGTATTAATACATATACTGTAGTTCTGGTTGGTACAGGGATACTATATAATGAGAATTAATGGTATTAATGCATATACTGTAGTTCTGGTTGGTACGGGGATACTATATAATATTGAGAATTAATGGTATTGATACATATACTGTAGTTCTGGTTGGTAAAGGGATACTATATAATGAGAATTAATGGTATTAATACATATACTGTAGTTCTGGTTGGTACGGGGATACTATAATATTGAGAATTATGGTATTGATACATATATGTAGTTCTGGTTGGTACAGGGATACTATATAATGAGAATTACTGGTATATATACTATACTGTAGTGCTGTTGGTACAGGGATACTATAGAATATTAATAATTACTGGTATTAATACTATACTTTAGTTCTGGTTGGTAGGGATACCATATAATATTGTGAATTCTGGTATGATCATATACTGTAGTTCGGTTGGTACAGGGATACTATATAATATTGAGAATTACTAGTAATGATACACATACTGTAGTTCTGGTTGGTACAGGATACTATATAATATTAATAATTACTGTTATTAATACATATACTGTAGTTCTGGTTGGTACAGGGATACTATATAATATTGAGAATTACTGGTATTGATACATATACTGTAGTTTTGGTTGGTACAGGGATACTATATAATATTGAGAATTAATGGTATTAATACATATACTGTAGTTCTGGTTGGTACGGGGATACTATATAATATTGAGAATTAATGGTATTAATACATATACTGTAGTTCTGGTTGGTACGGGATACTATATAAGAGAATTACTGGTATTAATACATATACTGTAGTTCTGGTTGGTACGGGATACATATAATATTGAGAATTACTGTATTGATACACATACTGTAGTTCTGGTTGGGGGGATACTATATAATATTAATAATTACTGGTATTAATACATATACTGTAGTGCTGGTTGGTACGGGGATACTATATAATATTAATAATTACTGGTATTAATACATATACTGTAGTTCTGGTTGGTACGGGGATACTATATAATATTGAGAATTACTGGTATTGATACATATCCTGTAGTTCTGTTGGTACGGGATACTATATAATATTGAGAATTAATGGTATTAATACATATACTGTAGTTCTGGTTGGTACGGGATACTATATAATATTGAGAATTATGGTATTATTGATACAATATACTGTAGTTCTGGTTGGTACAGGGATACTATATAATGAGAATAATGTATTAATCTATACTGTAGTTCTGGTTGGTAGGGATACTATATAATATTGAGAATTAATGGTATTAATACAATATACTGTAGTTCTGGTTGGTACGGGGATAATATATAATATTAATAATTACTGGTAATAATACATATAACTGTAGTTCTGGTTGGTACGGGGTACTATATAATGAGAATAATGGTATTAATACATATAGTGTTCTGTTTGGTACAGGGATACTATATAAATTAATATTACTGGTATAATACATATACTGTAGTTCTGGTTGGTACGGGATACATATAATATTGAGATTAATGGTATTAATACATATACTGTAGTTCTGGTTGGTACGGGGATACTATATAATATGAGAATTACTGGTATTAATACATATACTGTAGTTCTGGTTGGTACAGGGATACTTATAATATTGAGAATTAATGGTATTAATACATATACTGTAGTTCTGGTTGGTACGGGGATACTATATAATATTGAGAATTACTGGTATTGATACATATACTGTAGTTCTGGTTGGTACAGGGATACTATATAATGAGAATTAATGGTATTAATGCATATACTGTAGTTCTGGTTGGTACGGGGATACTATATAATATTGAGAATTAACTGGTATGATAACTATACTGTAGTTCTGGTTGGTACAGGGATACTATATAATGAGAATTACTGGTATTAATACATATACTGTAGTGCTAGTTGGTACAGGGATACTATAAAATATTAATAATTACTGGTATTAATACATAACTTTAGTTCTGGTTGGTACAGGGATACCATATAATATTGTGAATTTCTGGTATTATACATATACTGTAGTGCTGGTTGGTACAGGGATACTATATAATATTGAGAATTACTAGTAATGATACACTACTGTAGTTCTGGTTGGTACAGGGATACTATATAATATTAATAATTACTGTTATTAATACATATACTGTAGTTCTGGTTGGTACAGGGTATATATAATATGATGAATTACTGGTATTGATACATATACTGTAGTTTGGTTGGGTACAAGGGATAACTATATAATATTGAGAATTATGGTTTATAATACATATACTGTAGTTCTGGTTGTGTACGGGGATACTATATAATGAGAATAATGGTATTAATACATATACTGTAGTTCTGGTTGGTACAGAGATACTATATAATATTGAGAATTACTGGTATTAATACATATACTGTAGTTCTGGTTGGTACAGATGACTATATAATATTGAGAATTACTGGTATAATACATATACTGTAGTGCTGGTTGGTACGGGGATACTATATAATGAGAATTAATGGTATTAATACATATACTGTAGTTCTGGTTGGTATGGGGATACTATATAATATTGAGAATTAATGGTATTATACATATACGTAGTTCTGGTTGGTACGGGGATACTATTAATATTGAGAATTAATGGTATTAATACAATACTGTAGTTCTGGTTGGTACGGGGATACTATATAATATTGAGAATTACTAGTAATGATACACATACTGTAGTTCTGGTTGGTACAGGGATACTATATAATATTAATAATTACTGGTATTAATACATATACTGTAGTTCGGTGGGTACGGGATACTATATAATATTGAGAATTACTGGTATTGATACATATACTGTAGTGCTGGTTGGTACGGGGATACTATATAATATTGAGAATTACTGGTATTGATACATATACTGTAGTCTGGTTGGTACGGGGATACTATATAATGAGAATTAATGGTATTAATACATATACTGTAGTTCTGGTTGGTACAGGGATACTATATAATATTGAGAATTACTGGTATTAATACATATACTGTAGTGCTGGTTGGTACTGGGATACTATATAATGAGAATTAATGGTATTAATACAAATACTGTAGTTCTGGTTGGTAGGGATACTATATAATATTGAGAATTACTAGTAATGATACTACTGTAGTTCTGTTGGTACAGGGATACATATAATATTAATAAATTACTGGTATTAATACATACTGTAGTTCTGGTTGGTACGAGGGATACTATATATATTGAGAATTACTGGTATTGATACATATACTGTAGTTCTGGTTGGTTACAGGGATACTATATAATGAGAATTAATGGTATTAATACATATACTGTAGTTCTGGTTGGTACGGTGATACAATATAATATTGAGAATTACTGGTATTGATACATATACTGTAGTTCTGGTTGGTACAGGGATACTATATAATGAGAATTACTGGTATTAATACATATACTGTAGTGCTAGTTGGTACAGGTATTATATAAATTATAATTACTGGTATTAATACATATACTGTAGTTCTGGTTGGTACGGGATACATTAATATTGAGAATTACTGGTATTGATACATATACTGTAGTGCTGGTTGGTACAGGGATACTATATAATATGAGAATTACTGGTATTGATACATATCTGTAGTCTGGTTGGTACGGGGATACTATATATATTGAGAATTACTGGATTGATACATATACTGTAGTTCTGGTTGGTACGGGGATACTATATAATATTGAGAATTACTAATAATGATACATATACTGTAGTTCTGGTTGGTACGGGGATACTATATAATATTGAGAATTAATGGTATTAATACATATACTGTAGTGCTGGTTGGTACGGGGATACTATATAATTTTGAGAATTACTGGTATGATACATATACTGTAGTTCTGGTTGGTACGGGATACTATATAATATTGATAATTACAGTATTTAAATACATATACTGTAGTTCTGGTTGGTAGGGGATACTATATAATGAGAATTACTGGTATTAATATATATACTGTAGTTCTGGTTGGTACAGGGATACTATATAATGAGAATTAATGGTATTAATACATATACTGTAGTTCTGGTTGGTACAGGGATACTATATAATATGAGAATTAATGGTATTAATACATATACTGTAGTTCTGGTTGGTATATGGGGATACATATATATTGAGAATTACTGGTATTAATACATATACTGTAGTTCTGGTTGGTACGGGATACCATATAATATTGAGAATTACTATAGTATATACACATACTGTAGTTCTGGTTGGTACGGGATACTATATAATATTAATAATACTGGTATAATACATTACTGTAGTTCTGGTTGGTACGGGATACTATATAATTAATTAATTACTGGATAATACATATACTGTAGTTCTGGTTGGTACGGGGATACTATATTATATTGAGAATTACTGGTATGATACATATCCTGATAGTTCTGGGTTGGTACGGGGATACTATATAATATTGAGAATTATGGTATAATACATATACTGTAGTCTGGTTGGTACAGGGATACTATATAAATTGAGAATTACTGGTATTGATACATATACTGTAGTTCTGGTTGGTACAGGGATACTATATTATATAATTGAGAATTATGGTATTAATGCAATACTGTAGTTCTGGTTGGTACGGGGACTATATAATATTGAGAATATGTATGATACATATACTGTAGTTCTGGTTGGTACAGGGATAATATATAATAATGAGAATTACTGGTATTAATACATATACTGTAGTGCTGTTGGTACAGGGATACTATAAATATTATTAAATTACTGGTATTAATACATATACTTTAGTTCTGGTGGTACAGTGGATACATATAATATTGTGAATTTTGGTATGATACATATACTGTAGTGCTGGTTGTACAGGGATACTATTAATATTGAGAATTATAGTATGTACACATACTGTAGTTGGTTGGTTCAGGGATACTAATAATATTAATAATTACTTGGTATATACATATACTGTAGTTTGGTGGTACAGGGATACTATATAATATTGAGAATTACTGGTATTGATACATATACTGTAGTTTTGGTTGTACAGGGATACTATATATATTGAGAATTAATGGTATTAATACATATACTGTAGTTCTGTTGGTACGGGGATACTATATAATGAGAATTAATGGTTTATTGGTAAGAGATACTATAT
Organism: Hymenochirus boettgeri; assembly: GCA_019447015.1. NCBI lineage: Eukaryota > Metazoa > Chordata > Amphibia > Anura > Pipidae > Hymenochirus > Hymenochirus boettgeri. The sequence goes on along the minus strand of CM033476.1, from coordinate 74,025,556 downwards.
ATATTGAGAATTATGGTATTAATCATATACTGTAGTTCTGGTTGGTACAGGATACTATATAATATTGAGAATTACTGGTATTAATACATATACTGTAGTGCTGGTTGGTATGGGATACTATATAATGAGAATTAATGGTATTAATACATATACTGTAGTTCTGGTTGGTAGGGATACTATTAATTTGGAATTAATGTGTATTAATACTATACTGTAGTTCTGGTTGGTAGGGGATACATATAATATTGAGAATTATGGTATTAATACATATACTGTAGTTCTGGTTGGTACGGGGATACTATATAATATGAGAATTATAGTAATGATACACATACTGTAGTTCTGGTTGGTACGGATACATATATATAATGAGAATTACTGGTATTAATAATATACTGTAGTTCTGGTTGGTACGGGGATACTATATAATATGAGAATTACTGGTATTGATACATATACTGTAGTGTGGTTGGTACGGGGATACTATATAATAAAATTAATGGTATTAATACATTACTGTAGTTCTGGTTGGTACAGGATACTATATAATATTGAGAATTACTGGTATTAATACATATACTGTAGTGCTGGTTGGTACTGGGATACTATATAATGAGAATTAATGGTATTAATACAATACTGTAGTTCTGGTTGGTAGGGATACTAATAATTGAGAATTATGGTATAATGCATATACTGTAGTCTGGTTGGTATGGAGGATCTATATAATATTGAGAATTAAGGTATTAATACATATACTGTAGTTCTGGTAGTACGGGGATACTATATAATATTAATTAATTACTGGTAATATACATATACTGTAGTTCTGGTTGGTACGGGATACTATATAATGAGAATTATGTATAATAAATATACTGTGTTCTGTTGGTACGGGATACTATATAATATTAATAATTACTGGTAAATACTATACTGTAGTTCTGGTTGGTACGGTGATACTATATAATATTGAGAATTAATGGTATTATACATATACTGTAGTTCTGGTTGGTACAGGATACTATATAATATGTAATTACTGGTATTAATACATATACTGTAGTTTCTGGTTGGTACAGGGATACTATATAATATTGAGAATTAATGGTATTAATACATATACTGTAGTTCTGGTTGGTACGGACGGATACTATATAATATTGAGAATTACTTGGTATTATACATATACTGTAGTTCTGGTTGGTACAGGGATTATATATAAGAGAATATGGTATTAATCATATACTGTAGTTCTGGTTGGTACGGGGATACTATAAATATGAGAATTAATAATGGTATGATACATATACTGTATTCTGGTTGGTACAGGGATAATATAAATGAGAATATGGTATTAAATATACTGTAGTCTGTTGGTACAGGGATACTTAGAATATTAATAATTACTGGTATTAATACATATACTTTAGTTCTGGTTGGTACGGGATACCATATAATATTGTGAATCTGTATTGATAAATATACTGTATGCTGGTTGGTACAGGGATACTATAAATATGAGAATTACTAGTAATGATACACATACTGTAGTTCTGGTTGGTACAGGGATACTATATAATATTAATAATTACTGGTATTAATACATATACTGTAGTTTGGTTGGTACAGGGTACTATATAATATGAGAATTAATGGTATTGATACTATACTGTAGTTTGCGTGGTGGTACAGGGATACTATATAATATTGAGAATTAATGGTATTAATACATATACTGTAGTTGGTTGGTACGGGGATACTATATAATGAGAAATTACTGGTTATTAATACATATCTGTAGTTTGGTTGGTACAGGGATATATATAATATTGAGAATTACTGGTATTAATACATATACTGTAGTTCTGGTTGGTACAGGATACTATATAATATTGAGAATTACGGTATTAACATAACTGTAGTGCTGGTTGGTACTGGGATACATATATATGAGAATTAATGGTATTATACATATACTGTAGTTCTGGTTGGTAGGGGATACTATATAATATGAGAATTAATGGTATTAATACATTACTGTAGTTCTGGTTGGTACGGGATACTATATAATATTGAGATTAATGTATTAATACATATACTGAGTTCTGGTTGGTACAGGATGATACTATATATATTGAGAATTACTAGTAATGATACACTATACTGTAGTTCTGGTTGGTACAGGGATACTATAATATTATAATTACTTGAGTATTAATACATATACTGTAGTTCTGGTTGGTACGGGGATACTATATAATATTGAGAATTACTGGTATTAGATAATATACTGTAGTGCTGGTTGGTACGGGATACTATATAATATTGAGAATTACTGGTATATACATATACTGTAGTCTGGTTGGTAGGGGATACTATATAATGAGAATAAGGTATTAATACATATACTGTAGTTCGGTTGGTACGGGATACATATAATATTGAGAATTACTGGTATTAATACATATACTGTAGTCTGGTTGGTACTGGGATACTATATAATGAGAATTAATGGTAATAACAAATACTGTAGTTCTGGTTGGTACGGGGAACTATATATATGAGAATTACTAGTATGATACACATACTGTAGTCTGTGGTACAGGGATATAAATATAATAATTACTGGTATTAATACATATACTGTAGTTCTGGTTGGTACGGGGATACTATATAATATTGAGAATTACTGGGATTGATACATATACTGTAGTTCTGGTTGGTACAGGGATACTATATAATGAGAATTAATGGTATTAATACATATACTGTAGTTCTGGTTGGTACGGGATACTATTAATATTGAGAATTAATGGTATTGATACATATACTGTAGTTCTGGTTGGTACAGGGATACTATATAATGAGAATTACTGGTATTAATACATATACTGTAGTGCTAGTTGGTACAGGGATATTATATAATATTAATAATTACTGGTATTAATACATATACTGTAGTTCTGGGTGGTACAGGGATACCATATAATATTGAGAATTACTGGTATTGATACATATACTGTAGTGCTGGTTGGTACAGGGATACTATATAATATTGAGAATTACTGGTATTGATAAATACTGTAGTGCTGGTTGGTACGGGGATACTATATAATATTGAGAATTACTGGTATTGATACATATACTGTAGTTCTGGTTGGTACGGGGATACTATATAATATTGAGAATTACTAATAATGATACATATACTGTAGTTCTGGTTGGTACGGGGATACTATAATATTGAGAATTAATGGTATTAATACATATACTGTAGTGCTGGTTGGTACGGGGATACTATATATTTGGAATTACTGGTATTATAACATATACTGTAGTTCTGGTTGGTACGGGATCTATATATATATTGAATTAATTACTGGTAATACATATACTGTAGTTCTGGTTGGTACGGGATACTATATATATGAATACTGTGGATGAATATATTATAACTGTAGTTCTGGTTGGTACAGGGATACTATATATGAGAATTAATGGTATTAATACTATACTGTAGTTCTGGTTGGTACAGGGATACTATATAATATTGAGAATTAATGGTATTAATAACATAACTGTAGTTCTGGTTGGTAGGGATACTATATAATATTGAGAATTACTGGATTAATACTATACTGTAGTTCTGGTTGGTACGGGGATACTATATATATTGAGAATACTAGTAATGATTACACATAACGTAGTTCTGGTTGGTACGGGATACTATATAATATTAAATTATGGTATTAATACATATACTGTAGTTCTGGTTGGTACGGGGATACTATATATATTAAATTACTGGTATTAAAATTACTTAGTAGTTTGGTTGGTACGGGATACTATATATATTAGAATTACTGGTATTGATACATATCTGTAGTTCTGGTTGGTACGGGAATACTATATAATATTGAGAATTAATGGTATTAATACAATATACTGGTGCTGGTTGGTACGGGATACTATATAATATTGAGAATTACTGGTATTGATACATATACTGTAGTTCTGGTTGGTACAGGGATACTATATAATGGAATTAATGGATTAATGACATATACTGTAGTTCTGGTTGGTAAGGGGATACTATATAATATTGAGATTACTGGTATTATACATATACTGTAGTTCTGGTTGGTACAGGGATACTATATAATGAGAATTACTGGTATTAATACATTATACTGTAGTTCTGTTGGTACAGGGATACTATAATATTAATAATTACTGGTATTAATACATATACTGTAGTTCTGGTTGGTACAGGGATACCATATAATATTGAGAATTCTGGTATTATACATATACTGTGTGGTTGGTACAGGGATACTAATAATATTGAGAATTACTGGATAATATACACATACGTTAGTTCTGGTTGGTACAGGGATACTATATAATATTATAATTACTGGTATTAATACATATACTGTAGTTCTGGTTGGTACAGGGATACTATATAATATTGAGAATTACTGGTATTGATACATATACTGTAGTTTGTTGTTGGTACAGGGATACTATATAATTGAGAATTAATGGTATTAATACATATACTGTGTTCTGGTTGGTACGGGGATACTATATAATGAGAATTACTGGATAATACATATACTGTAGTTCTGGTTGGTACAGGGATACTATATATATGAGAATTACTGGTATAATACAATTACTGTAGTTCTGGTTGGTACAGGATACTATTAATATTGAGAATATATGGTATTAATACATATACTGTAGTGCTGGTTGGTACGGGATACTATATATGAGAATAATGGTTAATACATATACTGTAGTTCTGGTTGTATGGGTACTATATAATATTGAGAATTAATGGATTAATACATATACTGTAGTTCTGGTTGGTACGGGGATACTATATATATGAGAATTAATGGTATTAATACATATACGTAGTTCTGGTTGGTACGGGGATACTATATAATATTGAGAATTACTAGATATGATACATACTGTAGTTCTGGTTGGTACCGGGATACTATAAATGAGAATTACTGGTATAATATATATACTGTAGTTCTGGTGGTACGGGGATACTATATAATATGAGAATTAATGGTATTGACATATACTGTAGTGCTGGTTGGTACGGGATACTTATAATGAGAATTAATGGTATTAATACATATACTGTAGTTCTGGTTGGTACGAGGGATACTATATAATATTGAGAATTAATGTATTAATAACTATCTGTAGTGCTGGTTGGTACGGGATACTATAATAGAATTAATGGTATAATACAAATACTGTAGTTCTGGTTGGTACGGGTGATACTATATAATATTGAGAATTACTAGTAATGATAACATACTGTAGTTCTGTTGGTACAGGGATACATATAATATTAATAATTACTGGTATAATACATATACGTAGTTCTGGTTGGTACAGGGGGATACTATAATATTGAGAATTACTGGTTTGATACATATACTGTAGTTCTGGTTGGTACAGGGATACTATATAATGAGAATTAATGGTATAATACAATACTGTAGTTCTGGTTGGTACGGGATACATATAATATTGAGAATATATGGTTAGATACATATACTGTAGTTCTGGTGGTACAGGGATACTATATATTGAGAATAATGGTATTATACATATACTGTAGTGCTGTTGGTACAGGGAGATACTATATAATATTAATTATTACTGGTATTAATACATTACTGTAGTCTGGTTGGTACGGGATACTATAAATATTGAGATAATGGTAGAACATATACTGTAGTGCTGGTTGTACAGGGATACTATATTATATTGAGAATTACTGGTATTGATACATATACGTAGTGGTTGGTACGGGGATACTATATAATATTGAGAATTACTGGTATTGTACATATACTGTAGTTCTGGTTGGTACGGGGATACTATATAATATTGAGAATTAAATAATGACATATACTGTAGTTCTGGTTGGTACGGGGATACATATAATATTGAGAATTAATGGTATTAATACATATACTGTAGTCTGGTTGGTACGGGGGATTACTATATAATATTGATAATACTAGTTAATAATAATACTGTAGTTCTGTTGGTACGGGGATACTATATTAATGAGAATTACTGGTATTATATATATACTGTAGTTCTGGTTGGTACAGGGGTACTATATAATGAGAATAATGGTATTAATACTATTACTGTAGTTCTGGTTGGTACAGGGATACAATATAATTGAGAATTAATGGTATTATTATACATATACTGTAGTTCTGGTTGGTACAGGATACTATATAATATTGAGAATTACTGGTATTAATACATATACTGTAGTCTGGTTGGTACAGGGATACTATATAATAATAATATGGTATTAAGACATATACTGTAGTTTTGGTTGGTACAGGGATACAATAATGAGAATTAATGGTATTAATGCATATACTGTAGTTCGGTTGGTAGAGGGGAACTATATAATATTGAGAATTAATGGTATTGATACATATACTGTAGTTCTGGTTGGTACAGGGATACTATATAATGAGAATTACTGGGATTATACATTAACTGTAGGCTGTTGGTACAGGGATACTATAGAATATTAATAATTACTGGTATAATACAATACTTTAGTTCTGGTGTGGTACAGGGATACCATATAATATTGAATTTTGGTATTGATACATATACTGTAGTTGGTTGGTACAGGGATAACTATATAATATTGAGAATTACTAGTAATGATACACATACTGTAGTTGGTGGGACAGGGATACTATATAATATTAATAATTACTGTGATTAATACATATACTGTAGTTCTGGTTGGTACAGGGACATATAATATGAGAATTACTGGTATTGATACATATACTGTAGTTTGGTTGGTAAGGGATACTATATAATATTGAGAATTATGGTATTATACATACTTGTGTCTGGTTGGTACGGGGATACTATATAATGAGAATTAATGGTATTAATACATATACTGTAGTTCTGGTTGGTACAGGATACTATATATATGAGAATTACTGGTATTAATACATATACTGTAGTTTCTGGTTGGTACAGAGATACTATATAATATTGAGAATTACTTGTATTAATACATATACTGTAGTGCTGGTTGGTACTGGGGATACATATATGAGAATTAATGGTATTAATACATATACTGTAGTTCGGTTGGTAGGGGATACTATATAATATTGAGAATTAATGGTATTAATACAATACTGTAGTTCTGGTTGGTACGGGGATACTATATAATATTGAGGAATTACTGGTATTAATACATATACTGTAGTTCTGGTTGGTACAGGGATTACTATATAATGAGAATTAATGGTATTAATACATACTGTGAGTTCTGGTTGGTACGGGGATACTATATAATATTGAGAATTACTGGTATTGATACATATACTGTAGTTCTGGTGGTACGGGGATACTATATAATTGAGAATTAATGGTATTAATCATATACTGTAGTCTGGTTGGTAGGGGATACTATATAATATTGAGAATTAATGGTATTGATACATATACTGTAGTTCTGGTTGGTACAGGGATACTATATAATGAGAAGAATTACTGGTATTAATACATATACTGTAGTGCTGTTGGTACAGGGATACTATAAATATTAATATACTGTATTAAACATATACTTAGTTCTGGTTGGTACAGGGATACCATATAATATGTGAATTTCTGGTATTGATACATATACTGTAGTGCTGGTTGGTACAGGGATACTATATAATATTGAGAATTACTGGTATTAATACACATACTGTAGTTCTGGTTGGTACAGGGATACTATATAATATTAATAATTACTGTTATTAATACATATACTGTAGTTCTGGTTGGTACAGGGATACTATATAATATTGAGAATTATGGTATTGATACATATACTGAGTTTGGTTGGTACGGGATACTATATAATATTGCGAATTACTGGTTATTAATACATATACTGTAGTTCTGGTTGGTACGGGGATACTATATAATATTATATTATGGTATTAATACATATACTGTAGTTGGTTGGTACGGGATACTATATAATGAGAATTACTGGTATTAATACATATACTGTAGTTCTGGTTGGTACGGGGACCATATAATATTGAGAATTACTAGTAATGATACACATACTGTAGTTCTGGTTGGTACGGGGATACTATATAATATTAATAATTACTGGTATTAATACATATACTGTAGTTCTGGTTGGTACGGAGATACTATATAATATTAATAATTACTGGTATTAATACATATACTGTAGTTCTGGTTGGTACGGGGATACTATAAAATATTGAGAATTACTGGTATTGATACATATCCTGTAGTTCTGCTTGGTACGGGGATACTATATAATATGAGAATTAATGGTATTAATACATATACTGTAGTGCTGGTTGGTACGGGGATACTATATAATATTGAGAATACTGGTATGATACATATACTGTAGTTCTGGTTGGTACAGGGGAATTACTATAATGAGAATAATGGTATTAATATATACTGTAGTTTGGTTGGTATGGGGATACTATATTAAATTGAGAATTAAATGGGTATTAATACATATACTGTAGTTCTGGTTGGTACGGGACTATATAATATTATAAATTACTGGTAAAATACATATACTGTAGTTCTGGTTGGTACGGGGATTACTATATAATGAGAATTAATGGTATTAATACATATACTGGTTCTGTTTGGTACAGGGATACTATATAATATTAATAATACTGGTATAATACATATACTGTAGTTCGGTTGGTACGGGGATACTATATAATATTGAGAAAATGGATTTAATACATATACTGTAGTTCTGGTTGGTACTGGGATAATAATAATATGAGAATTACTGGTATTAATACATATACTTGTAGTTCTGGTTGGTACAGGGATACTATATAATATTGAGAATTAATGGTATTAATACATATACTGTAGTTCTGGTTGGTACGGGATACTATATAATATTGAGAATACTGGTATTGATACATATACTGTAGTTCTGGTTGGTACAGGGATACTATATAATGAGAATTAATGGTATTAATGCTATACTGTAGTTCTGGTTGGTACGGGGATACTATATAATATTGAGAATTAATGGTATTGATACATATACTGTAGTTCTGGTTGGTACAGGGATACTTATATAATGAGAATTACGGTATTAATACAATACTGTAGTGCTAGTTGGTACAGGGATACTATAGAATATTAATAATTACTGGTATTAATACATATACTTTAGTTCTGGTTGGTACAGGGATACCATATAATATTGTGAATTTCTGGTATTGATACATATACTGTAGTTGGTTGGTACAGGGATACTATATAATATTGAGAATTACTAGTAATGATACACATACTGTAGTTCTGGTTGGTACAGGGATACTTATAAATAATAATTATTTTTAATACATATACTGTTTAGTTCGGGTGGTAAGGGATACTATAAATAATATGAGAATTATGGTATTGATAACATATACTGTAGTTTTGGTTGGTACAGGGATACTATAAATATTGAGAAGAATAATGGTATTAATACATATACTGTAGTTCTGGTTGGTACGGGGATACTATTATAATGAGAATAATGGTATTAATACATATACTGTAGTTCTGGTTGGTACAGGATACTATATAATATTGAGAATTAAGATTAATACATATACTGTAGTTCTGGTTGGTACGGAGATACTATATAATATTGAGAATTACTGGTATTAATACATATAATGTAGTGTGGTTGGTACTGGGATACTATATAATGAGAATAATGGTATTAATACATATACTGTAGTTCTGGTTGGTATGGGGGTGAACTATAATATTGAGAATTAATGGTATTAATACATATACTGTAGTTCTGGTTGGTACGGGGATACTATATAATATTGAGAAATTAATGGTATTAATACATATACTGTAGTCTCGTTGGTACGGGGATACTATATATATTGAGAGATTACTAGTAATGATACACATACTGTAGTTTGGTTGGTACAGGGGATACTATATAATATAATAATTACTGGTATAATACATATACTGTAGTTCTGGTTGGTACGGGGATACTATATATATTGAGAATTACTGGTATTGATACATTACTGTGAGTGTGGTTGGTACGGGAGTGATACTAATAATATGAGAATTACTGGTATTGATACATATACTGTAGTGCTGGTGGTTACGGGGATACTATTAATGAGAATTAATGGTATTAATACATATACTGTAGTTCTGGTTGGTACAGAGATACTATATAATATTGAGAATTACTGGTATTAATACATATACTGTAGTGCTGGTTGGTACTGGGATACTATATAATGAGAATTAATGGTATTAATACAAATACTGTAGTTCTGGTTGGTACGGGGATACTATATAATATTGAGAATACTAGTAATGATACACATACTGTAGTTCTGATTGGTACAGGGATACTATATAAATATTAATAATTACTGGTATTAATACATATACTGTAGTTCTGGTTGGTACGGGGATACTATATAATATTGAGAATTACCGGTATTGATACATATACTGTAGTTCTGGTTGGTACAGGGATACTATATAATGAGAATTAATGGTATTAATACATATACTGTAGTTCTGGTTGGTACGGTGATACAATATAATATTGAGAATTACTGGTATTGATACAATTACTGTAGTTCTGGTTGGTACAGGGATACTATATATTGAGAATTACTGGTATTAAAATATACTGTAGTGCTAGTTGGTACAGGGATATTATATTATTAATAGTACTGGTATTAATACATATACTGTAGGTCTGGTTGGTACAGGGATACATATAATATTGAGAATTTATGGTATGATACATATACTGTAGTGCTGGTTGGTACAGGGATACTATATAATATGAGAATTATGGTATTATACATATACTGTAGTCTGGTTGGTACGGGATACTATATAATATTGAGAAGTACTGGTATTGATACATATACTGTAGTTCTGGTTGGTACGGGGATACTATATAATATGAGATATAATAATGATACATATACTGTAGTTCTGGTTGGTAAGGGGATACTATATAATTGAGAATTAATGGTATTAATACATATACTGTAGTTCTGGTTGGTACGGGGATACTATATAATTGAGAATTACTGGTATATACATATACTGTAGTTTCTGGTTGGTACGGGCATACTATATAATATTGAAGTAATTAAGTATAACATATACTGTAGTTCTGGTTGGTACGGGGATACATATAATGAGAATTACTGGTTTTAATATTACTGTTAGTTCTTGTTGGTTACAGGATACTATAAAATGAGAATAATGGTATATACATATACTGTAGTTCTGGTTGGTACGGGGATACTATATAATATGAGAATTAATGGTATTAATACATATACTGTAGTTCTGGTTGGTATGGGGTACTATATAATATTGAGAATTACTGGTATTAATACATATACTGTAGTTCTGGTTGGTACGGGGATACTATATAATATTGAGAATTAACTAGTATGATACATATACTGTAGTTCTGGTTGGTACGGGGATACTATATAATATGAATAATTACTGGTATTAAACATAACTGTAGTTCTGGTTGGTACGGGGATACTATATAATATTAATAATATGGTATTAATACATATACTGTAGTTCTGGTTGGTACGGGGATACTATATAATATTGAGAATTACTGGTATTGATACATATCTGTAGTTCTGGTTGGGTACAGGGGGGATACTATATAATATGAGATAATGGTATAATAATATACTGTAGTTGCTGGTTGGTACGGGGATACATTATATATTGAATTACTGGTTATTAACTATACGTAGTTTCTGGTTGGTACAGGGATACTATATAAATGAGAATTAATGGTATATACTGCATATACTGTAGTTCTGGTTGGTAGGGGATACTAATAATATTGAGAATTAATGGTATTATACATATACTGTAGTTCTGGTTGGTACAAGGGATACTATATAATGAGAATTACTGGTATTATACATATAATGTAGTGCTAGTGGTACAGGGATACTATAGATATTAATAATATGGTATTATACATATCTAGTTGGTTGGTACAGGGATACATAATATTGGAATTTTGGTATTGATACATATACTGTAGTTGGTTGGTACGGGGATACTATATAATATTGAGAATTACGAGTTAATGAACAATACTGTAGTTCTGGTTGGTACAGGGATACTAATAATATTAATAATTACTGGTATTAATACATATACTGTAGTTCTGGTTGGTACAGGGATACTATATAATATTGAGAATTACTGGTATTGATACATATACTGTAGTTTTGGTGGTACGGGGATACTATATATATGAGAATTAATGGTATTAATACATATACTGTAGTTCTGGTTGGTAGGGGATACTATATAATATGAGAATTAATGGTATTAATAACATATACTGTAGTTCTGGTGGTACGGGGATACTATATAATATTGAGAATTAATGGTATTAATACATATACTGTAGTTCTGGTGGTACGGGGATACTATATAATATTGAGAATTACTAGTAATGATACAATACTGTAGTTCTGGTGGTACAGGGATACTATATAATGAGAATTACTGGTATTAAATATATACTGTAGGTCTGGTGGTACGGGGTACATATAATATGAGAATTAAGGTATTATTGATACATATACTGTATGCTGGTTGGTACGGGGATATATATAATGAGAATTAATGGTATTAATACATATACTGTAGTTCTGGTTGGTACAGAGATCTATATAATATAGAGAATTACTGGATTAATACATATACTGTAGTGCTGGTTGGTACGGGATACTATATAATGGAGAATTAATGGTATTAATACAAAATACTGTAGTTCTGGTTGGTACGGGATACTATATAATATTGAGAATTACTAGTAATGATACATATACTGTAGTTCTGTTGGTACGGGATACTATATAATATAATTAATTACGGTATTAATACATATACTGTAGTTCTGGTTGGTACGGGGATACTATATAATATTGAGATTACTGGATTGATACATATACTGTAGTTCTGGTTGGTACAGGGTAACTATATAATGAGAATTAATGGTATTAATACATATACTGTAGTTCTGGTTGGTACGGTGATACAAATAATATTGAGAATACTGGTATTGATACATATACTGTAGTTCTGGTTGGTACAGGGATACTATATATTGAGAATTACTGGTATTAATACATATTACTGTAGTGCTAGTTGGTACAGGGATATATAATAATATTAAAATTACTGGTATTAATAATACTGTAGTTTGGTTGGTACAGGGATACCATATAATATGAGATTACTGGTATTGATCATATACTGTAGTTGCTGGTTGGTACAGGGGATACTATATAATATTGAGAATTACTGGTATTGATACATATACTGTAGTCGGTTGGTACGAGGGATACTATATAAATGAGAATTACTGGTATTGATACATATACTGTAGTTCTGGTTGGTACGGGGATACTATATAATATTGAGAATTACTAATAATGATACATTACTGTAGTTTGGTGGTACGGGGATACTATATAATATGAGAATTAATGGTATTAATACATATACTGTAGTGTGGTTGGTACGGGGACTATATAATTTGAGAATTTATGGTATTGATACATATACTGTAGTTCTGGTTGGACGGGGATACATATATATAATATGATAATTACTAGTTAATACATATACTGTAGTTCTGGTTGGTACGGGGATACTATATAAGAGAATTAGGTATTAATATATATACTGTAGTTCTGGTTGGTACAGGGATACATAATAAATGAGAATTAATGGTATTAATACATATACTGTAGTTCTGGTTGGTACAGGGAGGATACTAATAATATTGAGAATTAATGGTATTAATCATATACTGTAGTTCTGGTTGGTACAGGGATACATAAATATTGATAATCTGGTATTAATACATATACTGTAGTTGTGGTGGTACGGGGATACTATATAAATTGAGAATTACTAGTAATGTACACTATACTGTAGTTCGGTTGGTACGGGGAACTATATAATGAGAATTACTGGTATTAATACATATATGTAGTTCTGTTGGTACGGGGATACAATATATATGAGAATTATGAGTAATGATACACATACTGTAGTTCTGGTTGGTACGGGGATACTATATAATATTAATAATTACTGGTATTAATACATATACTGTAGTTCTGGTTGGTACGGGGATACTATATAATATTAATAATTACTGGTATTAATACATATACTGTAGTTCTGGTTGGTACGGGGATACTATATATATTGAGAATTACTGGTATTGATACAATACTGTAGTTCTGGTTGGTACAGGGATACTATATAATATTGAGAATTAATGGTATTAATACATATACTGTAGTTCTGGTTGGTACGGATACTATATAATATTGAGAATTATGGTTTATTATACATATACTGTAGTTCTGGTTGGTACAGGGATACTATATAATGAGAATTAATGGTATTAATGCATATACTGTAGTTCTGGTTGGTACGGGGATACTATATAATATTGAGAATTAATGGTATTGATACATATAATGTAGTTTGGTTGGTACAGGGATACTATATAATGAGAATTACTGGTATTAATACATATACTGTAGTGCTAGTTGGTACAGGGATACTATAGAATATTAATAATTACTGGTATTAATACATATACTTTAGTTCTGGTTGGTACAGGGATACCAATTAATATTGTGAATTTCTGGTATTGATACATATACTGTAGTGCTGGTGGTACAGGATACTATATAATATTGAGAATTACTAGTAATGATACAATACTGTAGTTCTGGTTGTACAGGGATACTATATAATATTATAATTAATGGTATTAATACATATACTGTAGTTCTGGTTGGTACAGGGATACTATTAATATTGAGAATTACTGGTATATACAATTACTGTAGTTTTTGGTTGGTACAGGGATACTCTATAATATTGAGAATTAATGGTATTAATACATATACTGTAGTCTGGTTGGTACGGGGATACTATATAATGAGAATTAATGGTATATAATACATATACTGTAGGTTCTGGTTGGTACAGAGATACTATATAATATTGAGAATAGTATTAAACATATACTGTAGTTCTGGTTGGTACGGGATACTATATATAATATGGAGAATTACTGGTATTAATACATATACTGTAGTGCTGGTTGGTACTGGGATACTATATAATGAGAATTAATGGTATTAATACATATACTGTAGTTCTGGTTGTAGGGGATACTATATAATATTGGAGAATTAATGATAATACATATACTGTAGTTTGGTTGGTACCGGGAGTAGATACTATATAATTGAGAATTAATGGTATTAATACATATACTGTAGTTCTGGTTGGTACGGGGATACTATATAATATTGAGAATTACTAGTAATGATACACATACTGTAGTTCTGGTTGGTACAGGGATACTATATAATGAAATTTACTGGTATTAATACATATACTGTAGTTCTGGTTGGTACGGGGATACTATATAATATTGAGAATTACTGGTATTGATACATATACTGTAGGTGCTGGTTGGTACGGGGGATACTATTATAATGAGAATTAATGGATTAATACATATACTGAGTTCTGGTTGGTACAGGATACATATAAATATGAGAATTATGGTATTAATACATATACTGTAGTGTCTGGTTGGTACGGGATACTATATAAATGAGAATTAATGGTATTAATACAAATACTGTAGTTCTGGTTGGTACGGAGGATACTATATAATATTGAGAATTACTAGTAATAGATACAACTGTAGTTTGATTGGTACAGGGATACTATATAATATTAATAATTACTGGTATTAATACATATACTGTAGTTCTGGTTGGTACGGGGATACATAAATATTGAGAGAATTACTGGTATTGATACATATACTGTAGTTCTGGTGGTACAGGGATACTATATAATGAGAATTAATGGTATTATACATATACTGTAGTTCTGGTTGGTACGGGGATACTATATAATATTGAGAATTACTGGTATTGATACATATACTGTAGTTCTGGTTGGTACGATACTATATATTGAGAATTATGGTATTAATACATATACTGTAGTGTGTTGGTACAGGATATATATAATATAAAATTACTGGTATTAATACATATACTGTAGTTTGGTTGGTACAGGGATACCATATAATATTGAGAATTACTGGTATTGATACATATACTGTAGTTCTGGTTGGTACAGGGATACTATTAATATTGAGAATTACTGGTATTAATACATATACTGTAGTGCTGGTTGGTACAGGGATAATATATAATATGGAGAATTACTGGTATGATACATATACTGTAGTTCTGGTTGGTACAGGGGATACTATAAATATTGAGAATTACTATTATGATACTATACTGTAGTTCTGGTTGGTACGGGGGATAATATATAATATGAGAATTAATGGTATTAATACATATACTGTAGTGCTGGTTGGTACGGGGTACTATATAATTTGAGAATTACTGGTATTATACATATACTGTAGTTCTGGTTGGTACGGGTACTATTATATATTGAGAATTACTGAGTATGTAATACATATACTGTAGTTCTGGTTGGTACGGGGATACTATATTAATGAGAATTACTGGTATTAATATATATACGTAGTTCTGGTGGTACGGGGATACTAATAATGAGAATTAATGGTATTAATACATTACTGTAGTTCTGGTTGGTACAGGGATACTATATAATATTGAGAAAATGGTATTAATACATATACTGTAGTTCTGGTTGGTTACGGAATATATATAATATGAGAATATACTGGTATTAATACATATACTGTAGTTCTGGTTGGTACAGGGATACTATATAATAATATTACTGGTTATTAATACATATACTGTAGTTCTGGTTGGTACAGGATACTATATAATGAGAATTAATGGTATTAATAGCATTATACTGTAGTTGGTTGGTACAGGGGATACTATATAATATTGAGAATTAATGGTATTGATACATATACTGTAGTTCTGGTTGGTACAGGGATACTATATAATGAGAATTACTGGTATTAATACATATACTGTAGTGCTAGTTGGTACAGGGATACTATAGAATATTAATAATTACTGGTATTAATACATATACTTTAGTTCTGGTTGGTACAGGGATACCATATAATATTGTGAATTTCTGGTATTGATACATATACTGTAGTGCTGGTTGGTACAGGGATACTATATAATATTGAGAATTACTAGTAATGATACACATACTTAGTTCTGGTTGGTACAGGGATACTATATAATATTAATTACGGTATTAATACATATGTACTGTAGTTCTGGTTGGTACAGGGATTACTATATAATATTGAGAATTACTGGTATTATAATATACTGTAGTTCTGGTTGGTACAGGGATACTATATAATATTGAGAATTAATGGTATTAATACATATACTGTAGTCTGGTTGGTACAGGGGATACTATTATAATGAGAATTAATGGTATAATACATATACTGTAGTTCTGGTTGGTACAGAGATACTATATATATTGAGAATTACTGGTATTATACTATATGTAGTTCTGGTTGGTACAGAGATATATATAAATTGAGAATTATTGGTTATTAAACATATACTGTAGTTGCTGGGTTGGTACTGGGATACTATATATTGAGAATTAATGGTATTAATAATATACTGTAGTTCTGGTTGTAGGGGATACTATATAATATTGAGAATAATGGTATTAATACATATACTGTGTTCTGGTTGGTACGGGGATACTATATAATATTGAGAATTAATGGTATTAATAACATATACTGTAGTTCTGGTTGGTACGGGTACTATATAATATTGAGAATTACTGTAATGATACAATACTGTAGTTCTGGTTGGTACAGGGGTACTATATAATATAATAATTACTGGTATTATACATATCTGTAGTTCTGGTTGGTACGGGGATACATATATAATATTGAGAATTAATGGTATGAACACATATACTGTAGTCTGGTTGGTACGGGGATACTATATAATATGAGAATTACTGGTATGATACATATACTGTAGTTCTGGGTTGGTACAGGGGATACTTATAATAGAATTAATGGTATTAATACATTACTGTAGTTTGGTTGGTACGAGGATACTATATAATATTGAGAATTACTGGTATTAATACATATACTGTAGTGTGGTTGGTACTGGGATACTATATATGAGAAATTAATGGTATTAATACAAATACTGTAGTTTGGTTGGTACGGGGATACTATATAATATTGAGGAATTACTGAGTAATGATACATATACTGTAGTTTTGGTACAGGGATTACTATAGATATTAATAATTACTGGTATTAATACATATCTGTAGTTTGGTGCGTACGGGGATACTATATAAATTGAGAATTACTGGGTATGATACATACTGTGTTTGGTTGGTACGGTATATATAATGAAATAATGGTATAAACATATACTGTAGTTCTGGTTGGTACGGGATACTATAATGTAATACTGAGATATTAATGGTTATGATAATATACGTAGTTCTGGTTGGTACAGGGATACTATATAATGAGAAATTATGGATTAATACATATATACTGTAGTGCTAGTGGTACAGGTATATATAATATTTTAATAATTACTGGTATAATTACTATACTGTGAGTTCTGGTGGTACAGGATACCATATAATATTGAGAATTATATGGTATTGATACATATACTGTAGTCTGGTTGGTACAGGTCGATACTATATAATATTGAGAATTATGGTATTTGAGACATATACTGTAGTGCTGGTTGGTACGGGGAATAACTATATAATATTGGAGAATTACTGGTATTATACATCTACTGTAGTTCTGGTTGGTACGGGCGGATATATATATAATATTGAGAATTAATATAATGATGAACATATACTGTAGTTCTGGTTGGTTACGGGATTACTATATAATATTGAGAATTAATGGTATTAATACATATACTGTAGTGTGTGGTAAGGGGGATAGATATAATTTGAGAATTACTGGTATTGATACATAACTGTAGTTCTGTGGTACGGGCAGACTATATAATATTGAGAATTACTGGTATTAATACATATACTGTAGTTCTGGTTGGTACAGGGATACTATATAATATTGAGAATTACTGGTATTAATATATATACTGTAGTTCTGGTTGGTACAGTGATGCTATATAATATTGAGAATTACTGGTATTAATACATATACTGCAGTTCTGGTTGGTACAGAGATACTGTATAATAATGAGAATTACTGGTATTAATATATATACTGTAGTTCTGGTTGGTACGGGGATACTATATAATAATGAGAATTACTGGTATTAATACATATACTGTAGTTCTGGTTGGTACAGGGATACTATTTAATATTGAGAATTACTATTATATACACATACTGTAGTTCGGTTGGTACAGGGATACTATATAATATTAATAATTACTGGTATTAATACATATACTGTAGTTCTGGTTGGTACAGGGATACTATATAATATTGAGAATTACTGGTATTGATACATATACTGTAGTTTTGGTTGGTACAGGGATACTATATAATATTGAGAATTATGGTATTAATACATATACTGTAGTTCTGGTTGGTACGGGGATACTATATAATGAGAATTAATGGTATTAATACATATCCTGTAGTTCTGGTTGGTACGAGATACTATATAATATTGAGAATTACTGGTATTAATACATATACTGTAGTTCTGGTTGGTACAAGATACTATATAATATTGAGAATTACTGGTATTAATACATATACTGTAGTGCTGGTTGGTACTGGGATACTATATAATGAGAATTAATGGTATTAATACATATACTGTAGTTCTGGTTGGTAGGGGATACTATATAATATTGAGAATTAATGGTATTAATACATATACTGTAGTCTGGTTGGTACGGGGATACTATATAATATTGAGAATTAATGGTATTAATACATATACTGTAGTTCTGGTTGGTACGGGATACTATATAATATTGAGAATTACTAGTATGATACATACTTGTAGTTCTGGTTGGTACAGGGATACTATATAATATTAATAATTACTGGTATTAATACATATACTGTAGTTCTGGTTGGTACGGGGATACTATATAATATTGAGAATTACTGGTATTGATACATATACTGTAGTGCTGGTTGGTACGGGGATACTATATAATATTGAGAATTACTGGTATGATACATATACTGTAGTGCTGGTTGGTACGGGGATACTAATATATAGAATTAATGGTATTAATACATATACTGTAGTTCTGGTTGGTACAGAGATACATATATATTGAGAATTACTGGTATTATACATATACTGTATTTCGGTTGGTACTGGATACTATTAATATATTAATGGTATTAATACATACTGTAGTTCTGGTTGGTACGGGGATACTATATAATATTGAGAATTACTAGTAATGATACACAATACTGTAGTTCTGATTGGTACAGGGATACTAATTATATTAATATTACTGTTATTATAACATATACTGTAGTTCTGGTTGGTACGGGGATACTATATAATATTGAATTACTGGTATTGATACATATACTGTAGTTCTGGTTGGTACAGGGATACTATATAATGAGAATTAATGGTATTAATACATATACTGTAGTTCTGGTTGGTACGGTGATACAATAAATATTGAGAATTACTGGTATTATACATATACTGTAGTTCTGGTTGGTACAGGGATACTATATATTGAGAATTACTGGTATTAATACATATACTGTAGTGCTAGTTGGTACAGGGAATATATAATATTAATAATTACTGGTATTAATACATATACTGTAGTTCTGGTTGGTACAGGGATACCATATAATATTGAGAATTACTGGTATTGATACATATACTGTATTGCTGGTTGGTACAGGGATACTATATAATATTGAGAATTACGGGTATTGATACATATACTGTAGTGCTGGTTGGTACGGGGATACATATAATATTGAGAATTACTGGTATTGATACATATACTGTAGTTCTGGTTGGTACGGGGATACTATATAATATTGAGAATTACTAATAATGATACATATACTGTAGTTCTGGTTGGTACGGGGATACTATATAATATTGAGAATTAATGGTATTAATACATAACTGTAGTGCGGTTGGTACGGGGATACTATATAATTTTGAGAATTACTGGTATTGATACATATACTGTAGTTCTGGTTGGTACGGGCATACTATATAATATTGATATTACTAGTATTAATACATTACTGTAGTTCTGGTTGGTACGGGGATACTATATAATAGAATTACTGGTATTATATATATACTGTAGTTCTGGTTGGTACAGGGATACTATATAATGAGAATTAATGGTATTAATACATATACTGTAGTTCTGGTTGGTACGGGATACTATATAATATTGAGAATTAATGGTATTAATACATATACTGTAGTTCTGGTTGGTACAGGGATACTATATAATAATAATTACTGGTATTAATACATATACTGTAGCTCTGGTTGATCATGGGATACTTTCCGATTGCCCTTTTTAACTTTTTTTGGGGGGGGTTATTTTTTGCCTTCGTCTGGATCAACTGTTAGGGCTAGGCCACACTGCTGCATTTTTTTTTGCGCTTGCGATTTTTCAAAATTATTGAAAACGCGGCAACGCAAAAAAAGCGCGTTTTTCGATGCTTTTGCGTTCTGCATTTTTAATCGCAATCGCATGCGTTTTCCTATACTTATTGAAGAAATCGCAATCACAAACGCAACGAAAATCGCACATGAAATCGCATGCGTTTGCGTTTCAGTGTGGCCTAGCCCTTAGGTAGGGTTAAAAAAGGAGGGTGAAAAGGTTGGACTTGATGGACGTATGTCTTTATTCAACCTAATTGACTATGTTACTATTAAAGTCTATGGGGCTGGTGTCCACTAAATTTGACCAGCCAGAAAGTGTTCATAACCACAGAGGATCTTTTGAAAGAAAAGTTTGAACATCAAAAAAGTATTACAGTTTTAGGCTTATTGAGGTTTTTATTCTAAGGAGAATCTATCATCCAGCGTAAATCAGATTATGTGCTGTATTGTAGATAGATTCATTTTGCCCATTCAAACTACAGTGCAGATTTACAATGTATCTATTGAGACTTGCAGATTGAAATTATTGGGTGGGAGCAAAGCACAGCTCTGATGAGATCGGGCCCATGAATTCCTGTTTGTCTTTGCAGTGGCTCATTTATTGTTGTCAGGTGAAGAGATTTACCTTTCCAATAGGAAAATTAGTGGCTAGACCTATTCATATCAGTTAGAGCCATACACACATCAATATTGTCTGATAATTGTGGGTAATATCGATTGCATGAAATTACTTCTGATCAGATAACAAAAATGAACAAAAAAGGAAATAAAGAGCATTAATTTCTAGCACGAATCTCCTATCTGCTGCATTTACTAGTTTTGTAGTTTCTGGATATTTGTTTTTCTCTTTTGTTGGTGAATGTTTTACTTTGTTCCTTCCCCTTTATGTAAACTCATGGTGCTCATTCTTCCAAATCTCAGGCCAGTACCAACTTTGCCTGGAAAACTTCCCTTCCTGGTAGGAAGCAATGAGGATTTTATAGAGAGGAGGCGACAAGGACTGCAGCAGTTTTTGGAGCAGTAAGTTATTTCCTATAATATTGATTTATTTCTTTAATACCTGCACATTTCATTAGAAGATAAGGAGGGGCGGGATTCCAATAGTTGATGGGCGGGGGGGGCAGGACTCCAATAGTTGATGGGCAGCACAGGGGCATATAACCAAAACTGTGGTGTCAGATACTGCGGGTTATCATTCATGTACGGCTGTACATTTACGACCAATGTATGAAACCAGGTGGTAGTAAACTACTGCAACGATATTGTATAGGCCATCATCCCCATCATAAAATAGACGATTGTTAAATGCAAATATACCTCCCATTTTATTTAACTGATGTAGAAATTCTAGAATCAGAGAAAATGATGCTGTAAAATCTTTCTTTCGTTTTAGAACCGTACAGAACATGGTGTTGCTGTCGGACAGCCAGCTGCACCTATTTTTGCAAAGCCAATTGACGCTTACTGAGATTGAAGCCTGTGTGCAAGGTCGCAGACCATACACAGCTGCTGAAGCGATACTGAACTATGCAATGTCCAATCAGGGATGGGCTCAAGAAGAAATTCCCAGCAGCTAGTAACAACCTTTGGCATAATATGGGACGTGGCTTCCCAATGCAAAGCTTTGCACTTTAACTCCCAGATCATGCTATGTTCACGTGACTCACAGGTGTATGCAGGCTCGTGGGTTTGAATTTACAGGAAGGTTAGTACATCATTAGCGCTGCTGTAACTGCTGATGGTTGTTTGGGAGTTCATTCTGTTGTGTGACTGAACTACTGCAGTGTTGACACACTATGTACACAAATATGTGTATTTCACAGGTGCAGCCATTATTGCCTGGACTTGTCACTGTTACATTTACTGAACATCACCTGCATACTGACCTGTCACTTTAATACAAGGATTGTGGAAGCACTCCAATTAGGCTAATTTACAGCTACATTAAGTGCTACTGATCTGGTCAAACATTTATACAAACATAGAGAAGATAATCAATGCACATTCCTAGGCCCCATACAATATCATATTATCTGCACACTGGCATACTTTATAAACAAAGGGGTTTTAGTATACATTACTGTGATCACATGAATGAAAAGCCTTCCAACCACGTCAAGGTAACCCCAGTCTGGAAGGTCCTAACGTCTAACCTTTTCAATTTCTTTTACTTCAATTACCATTAGCAAACTTTTCCATTTCTCATAGTTGGAAGTTAGGACCTTCCAGACTGGGGTTACCTTGATGTGGTATGGGGCCAAGAATGTGCATTGATTATCTTTTTTATGTTTGCATAGACCTGTCACTTAAAGGTACTTTAGATTGGAAGGTTCCCAGAATATACCGCAAGGTTTAAGGGAAACTCATTGGAGTATCTGGGTACTATAACATATTCAGTGTTTGTAATTATTTATACCTTCCCCAGAAAGACTGTAGAATTCAAAATGGAGATACTTTTGCTAGAGTTTACATGGAAACAAGCCCTTGGAATGTCAGGAAAGCACCTGTGCCCTTAAAGCTCCAAAGGCAGTGTCCTGTGGATTTCTGCTTGATGATTTAACACCCCCCACCCCACACACTGCATTGGTGCTCTTGATTTGCTAGCCCATAATTCCCAGCATGTTCAATCTGCATCCTGGAAAGGATGACAAGACTTGCAATGCGGCTAAGGAGCTACCTATTAACAGAAGAATAAAGGTGGCAATATATAAATATGTGGGGGAATTTAACATAATGTAAAGTCATGCTAACCAATTGGAGGTTATGTACTGAAGGTCTGTATGATTTTTGTGGTGGTTGTCAGGCAATGGCTTGGCCTGCAAGCAAAGCACCAATGATTTTGCATAACATAGCTGCACGATCCATTATCATTGGGCCTCTGATCATTTTGACGCTATAGGGGGAGTTTATTTGTTAAAGAAATAAATCCACTAATGATATTTTGCTTTGCTGAATGAAGCAGTTACCCAAAGTTTTCAGTTTTTGAAGGCCAACAATTATGGTACAATTGTGATAGATAATGATGCCCCCACATAGAGAGACCTGGATCGGTGACTAGAATTAATGGGTATGTCTGCCAATTTAAGTTTGCTTTGAAGAACGGGAGGTAAATAAGCTAGGTCTTTACTTCCTCAACTAAAAGTTGTACTGAAGAACAGAAGTTACCTGTGAACGGTCCAGCAATGCTGACATTGTCCAACACATCCACAGTCCTTTGCATTGTGCGCGCATGCAGTGCAAAGGAGCATGGATGTGTTGGGGACTGTCAGTGAGACAGGGTTAGTGGGTAAGTTCTGCTTTCTCTCCTGCAGAATGGGAGGCAAGACATAGCTCATTTACTTCCCGCTCTTCAGTTAAACTGAGCAAAGCAAACTTAAAAAATTGGTGGACATTCACTTTATGGCTGCAATGCTGATTAATTTGAGACTCGAAACTTCTGACTAAAATGATGTATCAATTGGTATTGGTATGCGATTTGTTTATAAAAAAAACGCATTATAAACTTGAATCTTTCATTCCAGTAGGCCATGCCACCGGTGCCATGTTGTACGACCTGGGCATGCTCAGTGTGTGAGAGTAACTGTCCAATCGGCTTCTTTTGTATTTTTTATTTCTTTACATTTGAACAAATCATGTAGAAAATACATTATTTTAATCATCAGTTTCTGGTGAGTCAGGTAAAATGGGATTTAGCATAAGGATTTCCCTAATGTTAGTGCTTGATTTGACCATTATATATGTATTACCATTCCATCTAGTGTGGGTTAGAGCCTGAGGGCTAGGCCACACTAGAAAGCAGTATAATCAACAAGAGTCCATATGCACACTAGCCTGGTGGGTGTAGACGTCTAGTTCCCCACTTCAAAGGGAACACGGTATATAGCAGCAATATAGTATAAAGTCGCACTCCAAAGTGAAAGGGTGGGTTTATTAAAAGCCAGTCATCAACAACAGCGTTTCGAGGGTACAATCCCCCTCGAAACGTTGATGGCAGGTTTTTAATAAACCCACTATTTCACTTTGAAGTGCGACTTTATACTATATTGCCACACTAGAAGCGCTGCTATCTGGAGTGCACGCGATCACTATTTTTTGCGCAATTGCATGCGGTCTGATTGTACAGCATTACACAATGATGCGCTGTCGTGGGGTCTCACCCTAAGGGCGGGATTTATAAAACTTTTTTTTTAATGTAACAAAAATATTGCCACAACCACACAATTGTTATTTTACATGCTACTCGTAAATGCTATTCCCATATTTACGACCGTTGATCTACTACATGATCTACTGCCTATTTAACATTACTGAAGTTCTATAAATACAGTCCTTAGATCTTTTAGGTTTATAAGCAACCTTTAGGGCTAGGCCACACTGCTGCTTTTTTTTGCGCTTGCGGTTTTTTCATATCATTGAAAACGCGGCAACGCACTGAAAATGCGCGTTTTCGGGTGCGTTGCATTTTGAATTTTCAATCGCATGCGTTTTTCAATACTTAATGAAAAAACGCATGCGCAAACGCAACAAAATCGCATGCAATTCAGTTTGCGTTGCGGCTGTGCCTTTAGTCTTCCCTTAATGGAGTTGCAAGTCCGTCAGTAAACCCCTACCTCTGAGAGAACATCTACCTCTTAGAACAGTTAGATTTTTTTCAGTGTGTGGGGAGTTTGCCATCTAGTGGTAGGATGTAACATTTCAATTAAAGGGACAACACAAAAATGCAATTTTCAATGTGAAAAAAGTATTAAGTTCTATTCTAATGCAAATGTCTAGTATGTGGTATCTATGGGCCTGGGGTATTTTGAAAGCAAAATAAATGTTTATATTTTAGTTATTCTTGTGTTATCCTTGTTGATTTTATTTCTGTTGCACTTGTGTGGTTAATTCTGCTTAAAGGACAACTAAAGATTCCCCATAACACCGCCACCTCCTAATAGTTCCAGGGGTGAGGATCTAAACAACTAGATCCTCACACTTGAGTTTGATGAAAATGCGGTTGTGTGGAACTATGTCCGGTAAGCTGCATTGACATTTCACTTACGGTAACCAAGTAGAACCAGACACACCATCTTCACAAAGGTTTTAATAAGAGACTGTTTAGGCAATCGGCCTAGTGACATTAAGATAATGTGGAAAGCTATACCAACAATAGTGACTGTACCAGGAATCATTTTTTTAATCTTCAGTATTTTTTTACTTTCTCACATACTTCTGTACAGGTTACAACAAACACTTGGCAAACAAACATCCATTTTATTGAGAAGACAAACATGTAGAAAGACTAGTGATCCCTCTGGATAGAGAAAGTCTTAGTAAGGGACAGTGATGGCAGCAAGTCCGATCCTGTAATTTCATGGTCACATTAGATCTCAAATGCAAGGGTAAGGTAATCTTTGGGCACAATACCAACCATCCCATCCAGTTCTCCAACCCACCAGCCATATGCATTGTACTCCTAAAAAAGGACACAGAGAAAACAAACTATAAAGATATATCCAATATTTTATGTACAATCTATACCCATAACAAATAAGAGTTAACTATAAAAACAAGTATAGTTTAATTGTAAGATACAGGTTTTAAAAATCCCCAAGGTCCCCTCTGAGCGCGCGCGCGTGCGTGTGAGTGTGTGTAGATTTTAAAGTTGCAGACATCTTGGATGAGGAAGGTAAGGCTGTAAAGCTCCTCCCTCTAAGAGTTGGCTTAGTGCTCGTGACGTCCCATTTGCGCATGCACTGACACCTGCGCTCTGCACTTGCATGGTTTTTTAAAACCTGTCTCTTACAATTAAACTATACTTGTTTTTACCGTGCACTTATCCACTAAAAGACGCTTTTAATTATAGGTTGTAGATTAGAAACCAGTTTGTTTGGACAAGGAATCGCCCACATGTGTAGGACATACATAGTAGAAGGTCTTAGACTAGGTACACATGGGCAAATATTTTTGAACCGCTATCGACAGGTCAGCCAGATGAAATATCAGAAACTGTATAAATAGTTAATTACCGTTCCTATTGAAAAGAGAAAGAAGGACCGAACATAGTCTGTCAACAATAAAAAGGGCTTCCAATATAAATGACTAATAACAGGGAGGGGGAAGAGACAGAGGGAGGGGCAGTGGAATACAGGAAGTCACTTAGTGTCTAATATAGATTCTCGCCACTGCACCTCCCCATTGAAAATGCCTAGCTTTATGTATTATAACATTACAGTAGACAATCTTTTTACTCAATAGGCTATCTGTACAAATAACTACACATACATATTATGCAAGACATTTAATTTAAAGGGCATGTCCACCCTTATAATAAACTTTTCCCATATAATAGATTGCCTTCCCCCAGCCCCAACCGCTATAAAATAATTTTACGAAAGTGCCCCGATCTTTACTTACCTTCCCTCTCTCCTCCGACGAACAGCCCGGCCTTCTGCTTGCAATACTGCAAGCAGGGGCAGGACCGGCAGCCGCGTCCGTGATTGGCTGAGAGGCAGCCAATCACGGACGTGGCTGCCGGCTTCTCAGAACGCCAGGGGAGAGAGGGAAGATAAGTAGGGTTCGGGGGACTTTCTTAAAATTATTTTTTAGCGGCTGGGGAAAGGCAATCTATTATATGGCCAAGGGTTTCTGTGCTAGGGGGAGGGATCGCAAAACGGTAGGGAGGGGGGAGAAGGACTGCAGTTCGCATGCCAAACTTCTCCCGGAGGGGAGACAGGAGGCAGAGTCCTATATGGACTCTGCTATCCTCCTGGTGGGCAGTTTTTGGGACTCTGGGGGGGACTACAGGAGAACCATATGGAACTGGGATGTGCACTGCATGGTGGGGCCATTAGTGGGGGGATTATAGTTTTGGGGGTGGACATGCCCTTTAAAGATAACCTGAAAGAGTCTACATAGATATTCATAGGTTACATGTAAATTCTGAAACGTCCCTGGAAAAACTGTTTTGGTTAAAATACTTGACTAGTTAATACAAGGATACATAGTGGGACACAATACTCATGCAGTAACCAAATTCTCCCTGGCTTACACTGTAACATCACCAGCACCAATGCTCTGCCATATCCTTGCCATTTTGAGCATGCTCACTTGTATCCTACAGCTAGGAGAGAGCATCATAAGCCCTGCCCCATAGTTTATAAATCTTTTTTTAAAGTTAACCACAAGCCTGAAAAGATATTTTTTCTCTGTAAGGTCCATAGGTTGATTAAAGGACATAGAATAGTTGCCAATATGTAACTAGCACAGAGCAAAAGGTACGGATTGACCGGGCAAAATTCAGCAAATATAAGGTCACAAAACCATAGTGCACTAACAGGCATCCCACTACTCCCGGATTTTCCTGGAGGCTCCTGTGAATTGGGATGGTCTCCCGCCACCACCCCAATCTCCTGCAACGGAGGAGTACTGAATCTCCTCCCCACCACGCCCCCTTTTTGGCTGCCATGCCCCCGGACCACCCACCCACTGCACGACCTCAGTGACATTGGGACGCATTGCCACGCCCCTCTCCCACCCTGCCCGAAAGCAGGTTGGGATGTCTGCACTAAATACAAGCCATGTGTTCACAATGAGATTAGCGATACGAAGAGGTTACTGTTATTTATAGAAATGCTTTAAAATGATGGTGGTATACAAATATGGTTTTAATTCTCTATTAACTACATTCAGAAGATGCATCAGAGTATAAAACATGATATCTGTTTAATCAGTCACTAATCAGTTTGGAGGTGGGCAATAAATATCCTCTGGATGCTTTTCTATCAGGAAATAACAAATGGCAGGAATTTGTATCCTTTCTAATGAACATGTTTTGGCAATGGGCATGAACCCATGCTCCAGAATCACTTCATTATAAACAGGATGGTGTATAAGAAGTAATTTATATTATGAAAGGCGATCCCTCACTTTACACATTAAAGGGCATTTTCTGAACAATGTACTAGATAGCTGTGGCTTTAAATATGGTTTTTTTTTTTGGTTCTATTACCCTCCCTTTAGTGCTTGAATGTTGCTGGCTTCCTCCTCCAATCTTATCCTGCTGTTAGGACTGCCACCCCCCCGAAATTCTCCAAATCTCCAACATACAGCCATATATTGCACAAAGATTTTTAAAGGAGGCCATACAACGTATGAGCACCTATCATATTATTAACATTTTTCCCTTTGTTCGCTAGGGAAATAAATTGCCCATGCATGAACCATAGATATCAATATATCCCGATATCGTACGACCATGATATGGCCTCCTTTAAGGATGTCCTATTGTTCCAACAGGAAACACATTTTGTATGTGAGGCTAGAAAATACTTATTAAAGGGAATGTCTACCCCTCTACACACACATTTTTATCTGCTACAAAAGAAACCCAAAAGCAGCTCCCAGACGGAAACTTTATACTTACAAGCTCCTCGATCCAACACCGCTACCGGTCTCCTCACTCAGTCTCCACTACGGCTGCTCTTTTTCTGTTCTTGAGCAGCCACAGTGGAGACTGGAGCAGTCAGTGAATAGTAGTAGTAGTAGTGAGTAGTAGTAGCAGTCAGGGAATAGTAGTCAGTGATTGGACATGACGTCACTGTCATGGCCGACACTGACTGCCTTACCCGGAAATGCAGAGCCGCGACGGAGGATCGAGGAGGAGCTTGTAAGTATTAAATTTCTCTCTGGGAGCGGATTTGGTAATTTTAAACATAACGAAGTCCTGCTTTTGGGGGGTTTTGTAGCAGCTTAAGATTTGTGTATAGATGAGTGGACATTCCCTTTAATGGTCATGGATGTTTGTGCAATGGGGGAAAACTACTTACAGTAAAGACTAAAATATAAACCACTACTGGCTCCACTGTGTACTGTTCAAAAATCCTTACTTTGCGCCTCAGCCCCTTATGGTTCTCCTGCAGTGCCTTTCCAAAGTTCAGAAAAGTGAATAGTAGGAGGTGTCAATGTCATCTGGTCCATGCTTCCTTTTTAATTTTTAAATTCTTAGTTTTTATTATACATACCTAGTTATACATATTCTCTTCCATTTTAAAAAATAAGTTGAATTTTTACCCCTCGTTAGTACCTGCTGTTGACTTTAGTGAGCTGCCATTTCAGGTTCTAACACTGCACACACTTTCTTTTGGAATGTTCCTAACAGTTCTACTGATTGGCTGTTGGATGGGTGAAACATGCTCAGATCTCTACTGAGCAACTGAATCAAACCAGGCACTGGGTCAAGGGCAAAGCCATAATTGTCCCCATTAGGGGTCCTGCAAGTCAGTATTTTGGAAGCATTTATTTATACACAGACAAAATGCTGAGTGAGCAGGGTATGGTCATTGGGATGAAACAATTCTGCTATTTTTCTTTAAAAAAAAAAATGAACTGAACCTAAGTCATGTATAGTTTTGCTGTAGCTGGAATGGTGACAGTTGGTATGTGAACTGCATGGTGGGAAATTCCCTCTCCCAATGCAGCCTCACAGGGATTATGGAGCATGCTTTCCCTCACAGAGTCAGATAGTCTGGCAAGGGACTGAGCTTCAGCAAAACAAGTACTGGATTGAAGTCATGCAGCAACACAAATACATCAGAGTAAGTGCTGCTTACATGTATTCAAAAAGTTGCTTTAAAAAAATTGTCATTTGACTGTTCTGTGGAAAATGCTGTGAGGTTCAAAACATTCAATTTTTCTTAAGTCAGCTGAGGGTTATTTTTCCCCCCATTGAAATCAAACATTACTTCATGGATCTACATTTTGTAATCCTCCAGTTGTTGGATAAATTAAACTCCAAATACCTTGAGAAGTACAGTTTAGCCTGGCTGAGGACCCATTGTTAAGAAACTGGGCTATACAATGTCCTTAAACAAACCAGCCAAGGATACAGCCTGCACATGTGCTCACCCCAGGTTTCTCCGGTTCGCTCCACTCATGCGACCAATTGCCAAAATAGAAATAGGAAAAGATGGGGAACTATGCAAAACGTGCTCAAGCACGTTTGACATACTTTATGGTGTCGTCTGTACTTCCAGGATCCCCATCTTGTCCTTTGATAAACATGAGATTCTGGGCTACAGCCACAAAGAAAATCAGTTATAGCAGTGTCAGACTGAGTTCCATGTGAAGACAAACTAAACACACCCCAGCCTATGGGATCTAGACTCCCTGCTTCCTGTCTCTTATCCTGCACCACATCTGCCATCACCTGGACAGGAAGATGCCATAAAATCAGCCCCATAGTCTGAACCACTAAGGGCTTTGAGATCACACGCAATCAAAAGAGAGATGTGTACTAATTAAATCCGGCACACAACCATCCGTACCAAACGTTTCTCTCACTGCAGCATGCCAAAAAGAATTAAAAGAACATTAAACTCCCAGCAATAACATCTAAACTCCCATTCCTTGTGCCAAATTGCACCACTCTGGATTATACAGATGTTTGTTAATTATGCTAATTTTTATTAAACTATTAAAGGGAAGAGTGTGCTGGCACAGCCAGTCTCGGAAGTGCTGTGCTCAGGATCCATGGTTACTCATGCTTCTCCAAGTATACAGATTTTCATAGCACGCCCCATTCTCCGTGGGGTGATCTGCACTGGGTATCAGTGCTACAGATGGGGTAACTTAACATGCCCCACTGGTTCCTTAACTGCTTGAAAAGAACAACACACTCAAGTCCTAGGATAATCTCTCCTTCACAAGTAGTAAGATGTCTTATATACACCCAGATGCAGAAGTATTTCAGAGGCAAAGCAGTCATAAATCTGTCTACAACATACAATCAATGAGCACTTGATATATGTCAGGGGTGTCTAATCAATCACAGTTATTGGTTTATGATTGCTTATTGCTAGTATTAGTGCCTCTCTGTCATGCATTATTGTTTGTAAATTAATGGATTACAATATGAAGCTGGTGTCTATGCTTCTGCCATGTGCTGACAGCAATACATCTCTTGCTGGGCTTCCCTATGATCTTCTACAGAGTGAAAAGGATGTCATGTCAAGTCCTTCGAGTTATGGGTTCGCCTCAGAAAAATAGCTCAGACAGGAAGGCAGAGTCCTACACTGGTAAAGACAGTGGTGAATTTCAGTTCTTACCACCCCTTACATTCAATAACATTATCCACGCTTAAACTGTGAAAGTATTTTAGTTAGGAAATGACACAACCCTTTGTGGCTCCTGTAGTCAGGACTGTATCTATTTGTTCCTCAAACTGACCTTGTGGCCTTCATTAGATTGCGGTCTGACTCAAGAGGTTTGGACATGCTGATCTCCAGAACCCTGAGATGAGAATGTGAAGGGTATGCTAAGAGTGTCATGAGGAGTCTGTGAAAGTCTTGCTGAGAGAAGGGTATGCTGGTAATAGTGCTAGTGTGATGCCCCTTTCCACACTAAAAGGTCATATTATGTTTTACCTCACTAAGGCTGGGTACACATAGGGCGAGATTTGTCCCAACTGACCATTTGCCGCTAGAAATCACTGCCAGATGTGAAATTTTGGCAGCTTGCCGCAACCGATTGGCCTTGATTTACCAACATACCCGATCACCTGTTTGAATTAGCCTCACCATACAATATTTCCATTCCGACTGACCAATACATGGGCAGATATTGTATGGTGTGTACACAGAGTTTTGTCCCACTCTTGGATTTGGTTTGAACAAACGGGCGGCATTGTAATTACAACTACAGACAATTTTCTTTATGTTGAAATTAAGTTTTAACGTGGAATTACATTTTTGTCCTGCGTGGGGTCAGGTACCTGCTGGTTCCCATTGGGTATGGTCATGGTAACCCGGAGTGAGTTTGAATGGGTTGCAGGTCGGTGTGGTTGGTAGTGGTTATGGAGGTGCGGGTAGGGGTTTTGTGGGTGTGAAAACTGATCCCCCTCCCCGATGGTCTCTACCACACTATCACATGACCCTAGTGCCCCTTCACGTGACCTGTGTTCAGTCCCCAGTTGGAGGTGTGTGTGTGGGGGGACCAGGCTGAGATCTATCAGTCCCCAGTTAGAGGTGGGGGGAACCAGGCTGAGCTTTATCAGTCCCCAGTTAGAGGTGGGGGGGACGGGACCAGGCTGAGCTCTATCAGTCCCCAGTTAGAGGTGGGGGGACACCAGGGTGAGCTATATCAGTCCCCAGTTAGAGGTGGGGGGTAGACCAGGCTGAGCTCTATCAGTCCCCAGTTAGAGGTGGGGGGACACCAGGGTGAGCTATATCAGTCCCCAGTTAGAGGTGGGGGGGTTTTAGACCGGCTTAGCTATTATCAGTCCCCAGTTAGAGGTGGGGGGTAGACCAGGCTGAGCTATATCAGTCCCCAGTTAGAGGGGGGGGCAGGCTGAGCTATATCAGTCCCCAGTTAGAGGTGGGGGGGCTGAGCTATATCAGTCCCCAGTTAGAGGGGGGGGGGGCAGGTTGAGCTATATCAGTCCCCAGTTAGAAGTGGGGGGAACCGGCTGATCTATATCAGTCCTACAGTTAGAGAGGGTGGCAGGTTGAGCTATATCAGTCCCCAGTTAGAAGTGGGGGGACCAGGCTGATCTATATCAGTCCTCAGTTAGAGGGGGGGCAGGTTGAGCTATATCAGTCCCCAGTTAGAAGTGGGGGGACCAGGCTGATCTATATCAGTCCTCAGTTAGAGGGGGGCAGGTTGAGCTATATCAGTCCCCAGTTAGAAGTGGGGGGACCAGGCTGATCTATATCAGTCCTCAGTTAGAGGGGGGGGGCAGGTTGAGCTATATCAGTCCTCAGTTAGAGGTGTGGGGGGGACGGACCAGGCTGCGCTCTATTAATCCCCACTTAGAGGTAGGGGGACACACCAGGCGGCTGAGCTCCATCAGTCCCCAGTTAGAGGTGGGGGGGACCAGACTGAGCTATATCAGTCCCCAGTTAGAGGTGTGTGTGTGTGGGGGGGGCAGGCTGAGCTCTATTAATCCCCAGTTAGACGTAGGGGGGACCAGGGTGAAATCTATCCGCCCAGACATAGTGATCTCCTTCCCGGTCTATGGGAGTCACTGACCGCGCTCTCTCTCCCCCAGGCACTGGCAGCGCAATTTGGAGCGAAGGTGACGGGAATGTTTAATCTGCTCGGCCCATCTGTGCAGCGGTTCCTCCCGCTCTCCACATCGCCTGTAATATTCCCCTAAATCACCGCCGCCTGGAAGGGCCCAGTCTGGGTCTGGCGCGGGTTCACGGAGAGTGCACGGGGAGGGGGAGGGACGGGGGATTTTCTATCTATTAGACACATTTCCGCCTCTCGGCCGCGCGCTCTAGGATCTCTCGTTAACAGATGGGCGGAAGTGAAGGGGCTGTAATTCCTATTCCCCGTTAATTAGCTAATCACGTGATACCGACGGGGGGGGGCACCCCCTCCATGGCACCCAAGGTGACTTTGAACACTACCGGTGCCCACCCTCCCCCAGGGGCCACATCGTTCAACGCGGGGACCAGAGAGAAGCCGCAGCCTGTTGGCTCGTTCCCTTCTCTACACGCGGGTAACCATGGCAACAGCTTCTGGCTTCATTTCTCGCATCCCCTCGAGGGGCGTCCCAGTCAGATCCACCTGCTCCTCCCCCTCCCCTCTCCGGGGTCATGGTAAGGTCGGCACAATAAATGAATGGGAGTCCTAATGATGTGTTTACTGGCTGTTTATGTTGTGGGTGTCAGGGGCACTCACATTTCCAGAGCTCATTATGCTTCCAATTACACTGCTAGATATTTAACTCTCTTTGTAAATTAGCATTTTAATAACATTCTGTGCGCAGTCACACACACCGGGCATTTTTCAAAGGAGAAGTTTTTGCTTTAGGTGCCAACGGGACCTTGTCGGTACCGAACCAAATCTCACCTCAGCCCATTTCCGCCTGCAGACGCCCAACCACGAGAGATTTTTTAAATTATTTAAGGACCAAAAATTACAAATGAATTTTACCTTTCAGACTAACCCGGTAGGCACCCATAGTTCCATTCCACCAAGTTGTCGCCTTCCCTCAAAGTTGTACGAGCTCACACATGGAGGGGTTGGCTCGTGGTAACATCGGTAAGTCACTGGCCATGATGTCATATGTCACAGCCATGATTGACTGCTGTTACCCACAAAAGGTGGCTCAGTGGCTGCAGCGCTGAGGTCCTGAGTTAATTCCACCCATGGACACATCTGCAAGGAGTTTGTATGTTCTCCTCGTGCTTGTGTGGGTTTCCTCTGGGCACTACAGGTTCCCCCACAATCATAAAGACATACTGATGGGTTGTATGTGTCAAATAAATGTGCTTAGATTGTAAGCTCTTCAGGACAGGGCCTGATGTGAATTGAGTAAATAATTGTAAAACGCTGCGGAATATGTAGCGCTATATACAAAAAAAAAATAACACAAGAGCGTGAGAAAAACCAGAACATAGGTTTGTCTACCATGTAAGTCTTAAAGGTAAGAAGGGTTTAATTATTGTGGTTGTGGAAAGGGATGTTATTCTACATATGGATACGCTATAGTATAGGGGGTCAACTTCTCCTTTAAGGCTAAAAATGTTTTTTCATTGAACTGCCATAAAAGGCTTCAATTTTGTTACATAATAAAGTTATTATTTTGCCAAACTGGAGTTTCCATTAATCTTAATAGTTGCTAAAAAGCCAATATATTACTGATTTTTTTAAAGAACTGAATGAAATGAAGCGTACATCTAAACGGAAATCTTTACCCTAAATCACATTTTACTTATTTTATTTACAGCCCAGAAACTGATAATTAAAACAATGTATCAATTTTAACCTAATCTCATCACACAAACACAGCATTATAGAGACATCAAAATCGTTACAATAGTAAATAGCCAAAGAACTTTTCACTCTTAAGCTTCGTACACACGCTCAATTTGTGAATGAGCAACGACCTCCGAAGGCAAAGCGCTACATTTGACGAACAGCCGTTTCGGGCGAGAATCGTCCGTGTGTATTGCTTTCGGCCTGGGGTTGTTCGTTGATCCACCTGGTCATGAACATGTAAATTAGAGACAGACCGGGTTGAAGTCGATTGGAGGACAACAAATCCTTATAAAGCCTCTCGCATAGTTGCCCCAGAAGACAGTTAATTTAGTATTATGTAACCCAACCAATGTGAATATACCATGTGACATGGCCTTTCAGGCAATATCTGTAAATGAAATCTGACTCCTGATTCTTTTTATATAGAACCAATATGATGAAAACTGTTAACTGCTTAAAAGGGTATGTTCACCCGAAACTAAAATTCGTATTCCCGCAGGAAATAGCTAATAAACCTCAACCTTGTGAGGTTTATAGCTTTCAAAGACCTTCCCACATGTACTAACAGCCTTCATTCCCTTGCCTTGTTCTGCCTGTCTTACGTGCCTTTTCCGTGCATGGAAGACAAGCAGAAGGGGCTAGACCGGCATCTGCTCCTGTGATTGGCTAAGGCACGACAATTATATAAGAAATTCTGAGTCTAACCAGTGCTGAATATCATACAGGTCAATTCAGTTTTCATAGAATTGCTCCTCAAGCTCAAATTATTTACCAAGCCTCTTTCATTATTACCCAAGAACAATATTTTCAATCCTTATGCTGTTCAGGGCAAGGACCCTAATCACTACGTACAAATCTCAGTAACAAAATGGTTAAACGTTTAACAGCAACAGTGTAAAAAAAAAGAACAATACACCAGCTAGAGATGGGAAAGCAGCAGAATACTAGGGGGCAGTGAGCAAAAGGCAGAGACCGCACTGAAAAGGTAGTGCAATGGTTAGTGCGCTTGGCAACATTAATGGATAGTACAGAATATTGGGTTTGAGGACATAGTGCAAAATTCTCTGTACTGTGACAGTACTGTGACATGGGATTGGTGTTGTAGTACTTACTGGGTACTGCCATAATTGTATGCTGCCTTTGCTTCAATATGGTATTTCAAAAACATGTCTGCATAGACTTTTATATCATGGGTTACAAATGAATAAAGAAACAACAAAACTGCAGAGGGAATGGTGTTTCCACTGTGTTATATTTATTATGGTCTAATATATGGATTGTCCTTCACATGTTAATGACTCACAGCATCTAATAACACTGCTGTTATAGGATGCTAGAAGTTGCAAGAGTTGGGAAGCTGCAGGCCTGAGGGAGGGATCATGCTATAGACTTGGTAGCTGTAACATTGTATTACCAGTACAGAAAGCATCTGTGATTTAATAGTAGTTCTATTCAAGAAGAAAAAACATCCCTTGCATTCTAACCATTACCAGAATATATTGCTCCTATGTCAAAGGGCATTTTGTAACATTCAGAAATATTTCATAGGAATTTCTATGCCTTTGCAAATACTCATTCCCTGCTTTGT
Organism: Hymenochirus boettgeri; assembly: GCA_019447015.1. NCBI lineage: Eukaryota > Metazoa > Chordata > Amphibia > Anura > Pipidae > Hymenochirus > Hymenochirus boettgeri. The sequence goes on along the minus strand of CM033476.1, from coordinate 73,987,405 downwards.
TAAAGAAAAGCAACAGTACAAGGTAATGTTACTCGTATATGTGAAAGTTCACAATGTATTATTCACATCATTTCATGTCATTAGATGAACCCTTTCAGGAGTTTTAACTGTTTCGGTGGTAATTGTCTTCTGAGTAATGTATTTGTTTGCCCCACAACGGGGCCATGGTGCAGCTTCCTTTTCAGAAAATAGGATTTTGTATAAGACCATATTTAGGCATAGTACCCCACCCATATAGAAAGGAAGAAATACAAAAGCATCTCATAAAATATGTCAATGCTAAACATTAATAGTTTTATTTGCCCACTAAGACCTACACCAAGCTTCATAAGACTGAAACCTGTACATTGTACAGAATCATCTTAAACACATTCCTCAAATTATAGCCTACTCCTTACAGCATCTATTATTTCCAGTGCATAGAGCATTATACATCTGTAAAAATCTAATAATTTCCTTTAAAGAAATACTGATCTAATGTGCAGATTTCATTAAACACCAATATAAGGCAGCCACACCACTCTGGACCCAGGCAGGGGCTTATTTTATGGGGGGCTCTGCAGGAGACTGGGGCGAGATGCCCTCTTGCTTACGGTCTGCCTGTCAGATGGCAACATTACCGCTGATGTGCAAGGCACGCAGACAGCTTTGCGCAACTATTCACTATTTCATTCTTATTACATTACAATGGATTCTCTGTAAAGATAATTGGAATGACTGGATTTAATTGTTGATTTATATACTTTACTGCTGACAGAAGTCGAGCTAGAGGGAGTTTAGTAATGTATTTTCTTTAATAAAAGTAGCCAATTTCTTGTCTGTGGGCTCAGCCGCTTGGGAATTTAAACATGGGTACTATATTCTTTTCTTATTTTAAAGCTACCATGGGGTTTAAACTTGTAATATCTTAGTCAGCACTAGATACGTTACATTTAGAACAATCTCCAAGATATGCAATATACAGTCTGGTGCTATGATTGGATCTGTTTGTCTATTCTCTGGAACTACAGCTGTGCCCTACATATGATGTGGTGCTGGGAGTTCATTTACCTTCCATAGTTTCTAAAATCTGGGATTGAATTTGTTTACTGTCATTTTTTTGATTATTTAATTTACGTTTTATCACAGTTCTTTTATCGACGGACATACCGGTAAGAAAAACCCACTGTCCATTTTCCAGGTGTATATTTTGGAGGGAATGGATCTACTAGAAATAACGAACACCATTAAATGGCATGTTCACCCCCTTACAAACTTTCACCCACACTAAACCCCATTTTCTCAATATTTACTTTGCTCTCTGGCATGCCTGAAAGCAGATATTTACCTTGAAGTCTGCTGCTCCCTCGTCTATGGCTGTAGAAGCTCACAATGCTGTAAAGGAGGTGGCAACAAAGTGTGGCAAGGGACCAGCAGACTTCAAGGTAAATCTCTTCTTCTGGGGAGAAAGGTGAGTATTGCATAAATTAGGGTTTTGGGAGGGGTTGGAACATGCCCTTTTAGTAAATCACATTCATTTAATGGTCCACAATTATGTTCTAAAAAAAAATATGATAGTCAACATTTATACCCTAAATTACAGTTCCACTATCCACAATGATAAGAGTTGTAGTAACCAGACTGGAAGATGTGAAACTAAAAGGGATGATCTTTTTCCAACCCTGAAATGAAGTTGTTTTCATTTGTATATTCCCTAAATAACGGTTCCATCATAATTGCAAAACATCATTTTAGAATTGTAAACTATCCATGTGCATATACGTCGACTGGAAACACCAAGTGTGCAGCCAACCATCTAAAACCTTCATCTAGACAGCACACGGCAGATCAATGATAAGTTATGCTACCAAGGAGCAATCATGGTCAGCAATAATTTGGCTCTATAAATATACATACATTCAATGGGTGTTGTAAATCACCAATAAAACCTCTACCGGAGTAAATTGGTGACATTGCATCGAAGGGGAAGTTATCCACAAACAAGTTTCAAATAAGTAGCTAAGCCTTACAAAAAGCAGCTGTACAGCTATCCATTAGTTCTGTACTCTGCCATACATTATGGGAGTCCTGTGATTGTGTGGGTCTTTCTAAGCTCCTGTCCCTGATTTCACAGCACATTTTTCCTATCATAATTACCTCCCACCCTCCTCTATTTCTTGATCTTGCTTAGTGTCTGTTCATTTATAAGAATTACCAAGCAGGAATAAGGCTGCCAAGACTGTTCTAGACGATTGCTTTCTGTCTCGGAAAAGGAATGACCTGCTGTATGTGACCGGCGTGTGACCGCTGCCTTCCAGCTGACCCTAAGCTCTCTTAACTCAATAGCACCTCTTGAGGCTAATAAATGAGGTCAAATGTCCTAGCTTTGCCTCCTGAGTCACCACACGCATGCAGCTTTAGAGAACTAGTGCACAGCGGGAGAGCAATGCGTCAATTCCTGCACCTTTTCTACAAATACAAATCATCCTTCCAGAGCACCATGACAGAGGCCAAAAAGCTAACTGGAACATTAGAAACTGGTGTGCAATCAATCGCCACCAGAGGGCAGCAAACACCTTCTGCACCACAACAAGACTTAAGTATTTTATTTATGGCAAATCAGGAAATTAACTTTTTTTTTTTTTTTTTTAATGGAGGCACTGCCACATCCTGCTAAATACAATTAAAACAGGAAATGCTACAGCATCTCAGTAATTAACACAAACCTTCCACTATAGGGAGAAAGGATATAGAGCCAGAAGAACATGGTTATAACCACTGTTGGCAGCTGACAGCTCCTGAGGACCCCAACACATCTGCTCAGGAGCCTTCACCTGAAGTGCAGCCTTAACCCCGTCTGGCACAGCCAGCAAGCATTAGAATTACATGCAGCATTGCAGCGCCCCAGCTATGGCAGATGGGCTTTAATATCAGCTACCATTTCGCAGCCAGCAGTGCCGACTGCACATTAAATCTGCAGAATCTATGAAACCCAGTTTGTGAAATTAATTGGAGAAAGATTGAAAAGGAAATTAAGATGCAGTTGAGTGAACAGGCCATCCTTGCACTTTTTTGATTGGCTCACGGCCTGGTGAACTGGGGGTTTCAGCAAGGCTCAAGGATGTGTAAACTGCCCTTTCCTTGTAATAATTTCAGGATCAGAGATAAGAAGACAGGCTGTTCTTTTCTAGATTGCACATCTGAGAAAGGAGGCCTTTGCTTCATCTTATTAATAGGGATACAAAGTATTGAGGCCTTTATTTTACCTCACATCAAGCATTAGAACTAATCTAATCTGCATTTCTTTGGTTAAATATTTTAGTCATTTTTCCTCTATAGCATAGTAAAACACAAATTTTGTCTACTACAAATTGCACAAGCCCCCATATACATGGTAAATATTTGGCTATTTTTGCCCTTAGCAATACACAACTACAACACATTTTTAAATGTTATTTTACAAACACAGATCTATTGCGATAAAAAAAAATATAAATCTGTATATGCCATAGAAGTAGGAGAATACTCCTACCCCCTATTCTGCAACAAAAGTCGAGTGCTAAGCTATCAATGATGCTGCTCATCTGTGGCTGACAGCTTGACAGAGAACCTGTCAGACATAAATGCAGCATCTTTGACAACTCACCATTTGCATATTATTGCAGAACAGGAGGTAGAAATTTTACCTCCTACCTCCCTGGTAAATCTAGATATAAATAGACTCATAGATTATTTTGGCTGGATCCTAACCTGAGTTGATAGTCTCTGCTTTAATCCATGTATGCTAGAAGCTGACTCTCCAGCTCAAAGTACAAATTGGCAAGCATTTTGGACATTTCGTCATGTGCTTATTTAATTGCCATAATTAAAGCAGGAGAGTCACCTTCTAGCATACAGGGCATACAGTAGAGGCTGTCAGCTCAGTAACAGTATCCACCTACAAACATTTAGAGGAAGAACTGCACTAACTCTGGTTGCTGCAGATGGGAGCGCATTGGCACGGTTACTCCAAGGGCCCTGTACTGCATCTGCTAGTAAGTATAGTGGGGTTAGTTACTTTTGTAGTTGCTGTCTAAAAGCATCTTGAGCCCTATAGCCCCAGTGACAGGATTTCTCATGCGTAGATGTGGGAATCGGCCACAAGGTGACACCATTATATTTTAAATGAGCAAACACGTGCAATTGCGAGGTTGACCCACAATGCATGATGGGGCACAAAGGCCATTGTGGCAGATGATAGTTTAGTGTATAGGTGATATACGTCCAAAACACCCGTTCAGTTGGCTTAATTCACTGACTCAGCACGTGGATCATCAATGTTAGCCAACCGAGAAGCCGTTTTGGCCATCTGATTGCAAATGCAGTACATGGCCCTAGCAGTTACAGGGCCAATGTACCCATCTGCCGCAACCAAGTGCAGTTGTTTCTCTAAATACTTGTAGGTGGTTACTCGAATATAGTACTTTTACTGTGTACTACAATACAATAACTGGAAAAGGTGGAACTCAAAATACTGCAAAACCCTCCTTAAAGGGTAACTGGTCTAAAAATGACTTTAGGAATATTGACAGGAATTGGTTTCCTGAGTATTTTTGCAATTTACTTTCATTTTTTTTTTTTAACATAGTGTTGAAGATACTGACATTTTTATGTGTAATATGGTAGCAGCATCACCAGATCCCCCGCACATTCTACTTCCTGCTCTGAAACCACATGACAGTCCCTCTCCCTAACTCCTCCTCCTCATGGCCCCCTATGGCCCCTTGCAGTCTCCTAGAAACCCCCTGTGGCCCCTCCCACTCCTCCAGTCACTGTAACTTAATCTCTTCCTGGTTTCTTATTTCTTTCACCTGCACTGAGCATGTGCCAATCACAGATTAGAAGAAGGAACTATTATTTGTGACCACAAATTCAAGACCTCCCACCCCTAGCTTTATGCTCAGTGATTTTTTCATATCTTGGGCTGTGCAGCACGTAAAGAGGTGTTTGATGGCTCATTTTAAAGTTCAAACCTGGCCTTTCATTTAAAATGTTTGTAGACCACAGTTCCCCCTTTAAAGGATTTTTATTACTGCTTAGTAAATAATTTAGTTTTTCTCGTATCTATGTTGTAACATTTTATATACTACTAGCAAAATACCCGCGCTTCGCAGCGGAGATATATTGAAATAACCTTTTTAGTAAGAAAGCAATAATGTATCAAAATTGCTGTAATCACTCGGCACTTGATATATTAAAGAAAGACAATTCAATAAGCTTTACGATAATGCAACACTCATTAACTTTAATTTAATATTATATTTTTTATTCAACTACGAAATTTTGGTGAAAATAACCCCCACCACCCCTCCCCGTCTGCCCCCAATACCCCCCACTATTCCTCTCTGTCCACCCTCCAAACCCTTCCCCTTACACCTCAGCCAGTCCCCGCACACACCCTGAAATTTTGGTAAAAATCGGTCCAGCCGTTAGTGTGCAGGAGTTCAAAATTCTATTCCCCCCCCCATTCACCCCCACCCTAAAAAAAATTTTTTGTTAACCTTTTACTGGTAAAGGAGTATATGCATACAAAATTTGGTTGAAATCGGACCAACCAGTCTGTGCAATGTCAGATACTCACCGTTACAGGTGGAATTTCGAAACGAAACCTGCTTAACTTTTGTAAGTAAGGTGCAATGAATGAGCCTGCCAAATTTAAGCCATCTGCCTCCACGGCAAGTTGGAGAATTAGTGATGAGTGAGTGAGTGAGTGAGGGCTTTGCCTTTTCGAAACGAAACCTGCTTAACTTTTGTAAGTAAGGTGCAATGAATGAGCCTGCCAAATTTAAGCCGTCTGCCTCCACTGCAAGTTGGAGAATTAGTGATGAGTGAGTGAGTGAGTGAGTGAGTGAGTGAGGGCTTTGCCTTTTATTAGTATCGAAACGAAACCTGCTTAACTTTTGTAAGTAAGGTGCAATGAATGAGCCTGCCAAATTTAAGCCGTCTGCCTCCACGGCAAGTTGGAGAATTAGTGATGAGTGAGTGAGTGAGTGAGGGCTTTGTCTTTTATTAGTATAGATTTAAAAATATCACTTCCTGTCCAGTATTGCAACAAATAGTTTTGCAATAGGTAGGCAGGTTGAGAGCTGAGATGAAATCCCCTGATTGATGGAGCAAAGTGGAAGTTTGATTTTTAATTGGGAAGTCGATTGTGTGGATGAGGCCTAATGCCAGAGTTTGTATATGTGCATGCTTTGCAAACTTGGTCTGTATGGACTAGTGGATGTATTTTATTAGGTTTGGGAGCTTTTTGATATTAAAGGACAATTAAATTCAGGACCCTCTTCACCATAAAATGACACAGGGTGACAACTTAATGGGTAACTGTGGTCTTGAATTTTTCCAAACTAGTAAAAATTATATAAAAATCCTTCCATCGTACCTTTAAAATAAAACCTAAATCCCATCTCTAGATAAAATTGTGAGAAGTTACTGCTGGAAAGGTTTCAGTAATATTACTTCCTGCTTGAACACTTCCTGTTTTCAGCCATGTGACCAGCTTGTAATCATGGGACCAGCCTCTGTCTACATTAATAGGCTCCCCTTCTCAACTGTCAATTCCCCCCCCTAGCATTTAGTCTTAACTGAGCATGCTTCTCCACCCGGGGCGAAGGGGTGGGGCAGAGGTCTGGTGATGTAACACAACATACTGGAAGCAGGAAGTTTGAACATTCACCCCAATGTAATTTCTTACAGGCTGCAGTCAGAGATGTGATTGCCGGCTGATTTTAAAGAAAATACTGCAGGCTTTCAATGAACCCTATCTTGTTTGGAGACCACAGTTGCCCATTAAGCCACTAAGTCCTCACAGTATCTATCTCCTGAAATACTTGCTTATACTTTCCCTTACCGGACTGATCTAATGCCGCTAACAGGCTCTCAGTGACAGATCTAATAGGAAGACGCACTGAAAGAAGCACATCTTTCCATTGGCCAGACCAGTGAGGGAAAGTAAGTTTTGATAAGTATATAATGTGATAGATGCTAATAAGGACTATGCTTGGGGCTGCGGAACCCCATGCTTAAACCAGCCGCGGCTGTACCCACACCCCCGACACACCAAACCTGACTTAGTGGTTTAGGTCCTCATCCTGGGTACTTTTTATGGACGGAGGAGAGGGAGGAAGGTAAGTATAATTGTCTTGTGGTCCCACATTCTCTCTCCTCACCATTTTGCTCTTGATATATTATTAGGGATATAAATACACACACACCCCCCTCCATTCTCGCCATTAAGACTACCCAGGTTGAGGACCTAAACATCTAGGCCCTCCCCCTGGGTTTACCATTAAAAATATTTAATTTTCACATTTTCAGGCATTTGTAGCTCCATCGCCTTTCAGTACAGAATCTAACCAATGGAAAGACACACCCTGCAAGAAATCTATCTTCTTATCAGATGGGGTGTGGGCAATTCTACAATGGGCCATCAATCAGAAAATCCCATTAAATATTTTGAGCTATTTAAAATAAATTCAGGGGTAAATACCCAGTGGTTTAGGTCCTCACACTGGGTAGTATTAATGGGGTGTGTGTGTATTTTATTTCTTATATAGTGCTACATATTCCGCAGCGCTTTACAATAATTTACTCAATTCACATCAGATCCTGCCCCGAAGAGCTTACAATCTAATCACTTTATGTACACATACAACCTATCAGTGTGTCTTTATGATTGTGGGGGAAACCGGAGTGCCCAGAGGAAACCCACGCAGGCACGGGGAGAACATACAAACTCCTTGCAGATGTGTCCAAGGGTGGAATCGAACCCAGGACTTCAGTGCTGTAAGACATCAGTGCTAACCACTGAGCCAAACCCAATAAGTTTTACCTTTGTTCTATTTTAACTAGATGAATTGCTTTCTTACAACCCTTCTTATAGTTTCTAAAGGTCTGTTCCCTCTGACAGATTTGAAATGCTTTTTTTTCATTTCCCTTGTTACCTCAAAATTACCTCACATGTTGCTTTACCCTACTGACTCAAGGTTACCTTACTGAGGATATGAATCAAGTCACCGCGTTCAAACGACAGTTCATCGCTATTGTCACTTAAACAGTCCCATAGACCTTGGTAATAATCTCTGTAATTAATTGCAGTTATACCTAAGGAAAATAAATATATTTGTTATTTTAACTTCTCCAGGAGTAAAACAAAGTCTACTTTTTAGAAATGGAATGATTACAAGCCCATGACAGATATAAGCAGAAATGAAAGGGAACAACATTTTTGGCTACATCGACCAAAAATCCAGACATAGTGGTCAATCGCCCCGGAATAAGGGTCACGCTCCAAATATAGACATGTTTTATTTGTGACCACACATCAGAACACAATGTTTCAGGGGGTAAAGTGCCCCCTTCTTCAGGTGATGGCACTTTCTTCTTCAGGTACTTTACCCCTGTGAAACGCTGTGCTCTGATGTGTGGTCACAAATAAAACCTGCATATTTGGAGTGTGACCCATAATGTATGCTTTCTGATATATATGTTCCTTTGAGGGAGTCTGCACCCACGTTCGGCAAGAGTGCACTGAATTATATATATCCCAAATTAGTGGCATATTACTATTACTCCAAAACCAAGAAAGATATTTATTATTGCCTCTACCCACTTCTCTCTATTCCTCCACCACTTCCTCATCACTGTTATATTACAGTTAAATGCTCTGGCATTCACAATAGTGTCCATGGAATCAGCACGCCGTAATCACACGACTCTCCATCATGTTCAACAACTGTCTCATCAACATCACCATCTCTGTCTTGAGCTACGTGTCCCCCAACATTTTCTCCATCTCTTCTCATCTTTTCCTCATCTCTTCCCAACTAGCACTCCATGTTTTCTGCGCACTGCCTCACCAGTGCTCTTATTTGTAGCTTGCCATCTGAATTATTAGCTCAATCTATATCCTCGGCTCACTTTCTCACAGCACTTCCTGAACAGCAATGGAAAGTAGAAGGAGGTGGTTAAGAGGTGATCAGCATGCTGTGACCTGGCAGGAAACACTTGGCTGTCCAGGGCAGAAAGAGAGGAAAGAGCAGGAAGCTAGTCTGTACTTTGCAAATGACTGTCTAGGCTGGATATACATAAATAATCATATTGACATGTTGACAAGGCAGGTTATGCTTGGCAGACACATTTTAGCTATTTACCTGTATTTGTCTGGTAACGGTTATCATTTATAGTCTCAAATTCCTCAAACTCTTCCTGATCTGTAAAAGATTACAATGCAACAATTAAAAAGAAATGTTTTTACACTGTAAGGACTAGGCCACACTAGCGCGCTGTGCATGCAATCCGTTAATCGAAGCACATGCGATCCGCATTTTTTCCACTCAGTCGCATGCGCTCCAATTGCCCAACACTGCGCAATCACAGTGCACAAGCTTGCGCACACATTCCATATCGCTCAGACGTGCTCTAGTGTGTCCTCGGCCTAAAAAGCCAAAACACTAGTGTTGGCTAATAAGCATGACAACACTACGTGTGCTGTGCTGCAATCCATTTTTCGGAGCGCACACGGTCATTTTCATGCGAATCGCATGCACTCAGATTGTGCGGATCACACTGCAAGCGGAGGGTAGCGCACATGCTATAGTGTGGCCTCAGCCTTAATCTATACAGTCAACGATCTACAGACATGCAACAAACTAGTTTCTGCCGAGGTATTTTCTTGGCCACTCTGACTTTGTCATGAGAATCAAATCATCTTATTTGCTTTGTGATCTTTGGGCTGATGTGTCAGTAGAACCTTAGTGTGAATGGGATTTTAGCACAAATCAATGTCAGCTGTAATGTCCTGCCCTGCCCCCATCAATCCTTGCAGCAGGTAACCTATTAATTATTGTTGCTCCTCACTGAAGCAGTAATGTATTAGTGTCACTGTCTGGCAACATCAACCAACCTTGGATCACCAGCCTAATAACTCACACAGGCAATTTTTCAATGATCAGGTTGGTAAAATGGTAAATAGAAGGAATAAGGCTCTGTATTCTATTCAGTGCAGTACACTGGTGACTATAACAATTAAACTGATTTGCAACAGTGTTTTTAAGATTTTTAAGTTATCACACTAACAATTAGTAGCAATACAAACCATAATCAGACTTTATAATTATATGCAGATAACACAGATAAAAAGACGATTGGATTAAGCAGCAGCCGAAAGGGATTTATAGCTGGTCATTCATAGCATTCACAGATGCAGGTCCTTTTCAGATTTATGTTAATGTAGGTATAAATATAACTAGTTTCAACTGTTCTGACTTGGTTTTCCATTTCTTCCTTTTAAAACACTTGTAAAATCTACATGTTGCAAGGCTAAGTACCTATTATTTAAGAGCCTATCCACCCCCAAGCCCCGCCCCCAGTCAATGAAACTCACCGATCTTCTCTGTGCGCAAGTGTCCTCCTTCCGGGTAGCAGCCGTCAGTCATGGGCGAGTTGGTGATATCATGGCTAATCACTTATGTCTGCTTTCTAGTGCACCTCCTCACCTGACTGTCAGAGCTTCAGCATTGTATGTGTAATTAATAGAAAACACAACCAGTTTCTAACCAAATATAATGCATGATAATCAATATGGTAACTCCACTCACAATGGTAACTCCACTCACACAATGCAAACATATTCAGGATGGGTTCCTTGCTTAGAGTCTAAATAGACCTTGAAAGTGTAGTTCAAAATATAACATGTTTATTTTCAATAAACAATATTAAACAGTGTCTATTTGCACTGTCAAGCTACACTTCCCGACCTCAGTCACATATTCCATTGCCTAATCTGGACTGTAACATGATTGGCTAGAGATGACTAGTGGGTGTGACCTGCTATAATAAAGGTCTTGCAGTAGTTTAGGACTGGGCGTGTGTAAAGAACTTAAAGGGACACTAATGGAAATGACTTTGCCTCATCTTAATCTATCATTGAATACATGTAAGTAGCACTTACTCTGATTTGTTGCTGCATGCCTTCAATCCAGCACACATTTTGTTTAGGAGCAGTATCCCCCCCTCCCTCTTTTAACCATTCCCACTTCCATCTGACCTGACTTTTTTCCCCACAAACCAACTGTCAAGCCTGCACACACCATTCCAACTGTGAGTAAAACTACTCACAGAAGAACAGTTTTTGAGAGCAAGGAACTTGATTGACAGCTGAAATATAAGATTGTATATCTAAAGAAATAGGGGGCAGATCAACAAAAAAATGAGACAGTGATCGTTGGGAAGAATTATAGTTTCCAGTTATGGTCAATTTAAAATATCCTATTTTTCGGTACAGATGCCCTTTAACGGTCAGTGACAAAACTGTACTACTAGAATGCAGGGAAATAAAGAACACCCCTTGTAAATTAAGGTAAATTTCCTTGCATTCACATCAAAATGGGAGACAAGACACATAATGCCTTTATGTCTGCCTTCTGATTCAGTGTTGAATGTTTCCGGATTTTCCTCCGTTCTGTAGCCTCCCTCTTCCCAGTAAATATTAATTAGATTTTCTTTGTTTAGAGGGGTATAAAAGAGGTCAGTTAGCAGTGATATGATCTCTTTCCCAACAATCGAGAGTGGCAAACTCACTGAGCACGTGCAGATCTGCATCTTCACTGGGCCCAACAGTACAGCTGAAACACTACACACAGTACAAATCCCAAGAACGAACACAAAACACTTTCTGTTACAGTCATTGAGAATAAAGCCAATGATCAGAGAATAAAGCCAATGATCACACATTTGAATATCATTGGGAAAATGCTAATATACAATGAAACAATGTAATTTGCCCCATATAACCTATGCCTCTCATTATTTGAAAATAAATGCAGATGAAGTGTATTTTCTCATCAAACTTTCTTGATCCCTTAATCTAAGCTCTAGCACATGGTAACAGTACAGTGCCCTTCAATGGGCCGCTGTGATGGAAGCAGTATGTGGATGTCAGGGCAAATACTGAAAGCAATGTTCTGTGGTCAGACTTCTTCCTGCACACGAGCCCAACTATCTCTAATGCGTGTGTACTGCTGTCTCGGCTAACCAACAACAATCAATGAAAATTAGGTCAGCTCTTTCTGAGTTACAAATTGGATCCCAAGTAAAGGGGTCAGTACATTGGCGGCTCTGCCCCCCATTAGAGAAGAGCCTCTCTTCTAAATAAATCAGACTTTATTGTGGAGCTTTGCTCAAGCCAGACATAAACCCATTGCCATTGATTTCAAAATAAATTATTGACAGTGGCTTTGCTTGCTCCCTTCTTTTTGAAAACACAAGAAAGCAAATGTATTGTCTGTACAGAACATCATTTAAAGCCAATGCCTTCCAAGTAAAGAAACGCTTTTCAGGGATATATCTAGGAATACAGGGAAGGCATGCTCTCCATCAGGGAGTTTCAAAATGACAACTCCCAGCATTCCTTAACTAAAGAGGGAACCCAGAGAATGTTGGGTGTTGTAGTTTTCAAACATCTGGACTGGAGGCACACCACTTGAAAATCCCCACTCTACACAGAGAATATACAACACTGTGTACCTAGGGGATGGAACGTTGGTCTTTATTTAAATAAAAATAATTATTTTAATCTATTAAAATCTTCATCAGGGCAGAAATCATGTTATAAATAAATATTATTTATTATATTATTTATATTAAATCTCTATAATGTTTATATCATGTAAAGCACCGAGGAACATGTAGTGCTATATAAATAATATAATACATACATATCCCCCAAGACTATGAAGAGTCACAGTTCATCGGAGGAGTCTGGCCAATATAACTGCAGAGAATTGAATAAGGAATTGAACAGGCTTTCTGAATAATCGTCTGCTTGTTTTCCTGGCCTTATGTAAATGGCATGGCAGGAACCTTGAGGTCCCAGTGCTGTTTCACACAAACATCCGCTCTTGTACCAGTCTGTCTGGAACATGATCTTCTTTGGCTGTCAATGAAGATTTCTTAATACTTCCATCTGGAAAGTCACAACCTGCGGCTAACAGGCATCGCTCCAGTATGTTTACTTACAGGTTTTTTCCCCATGTCAGTGACAGGTCTTTGCACATAATTTGACTTTAGGCAGAGATAAGAATTAATTTACAGGGTGCAGCCTCCACATGGCTATGCCCACTGGTATTCTGTAGAATTTTTTTAACTAAAGAATGTAATGTAAACAAGTTTGTTTGAAAATGTACTCCCATACAGCTGCATAAGGATCAGTGTTTTGAAGGAAGCAGGAATCAAAGCTCCTGGTGCATTTTGGTAATAGACCTACTCTATATATACATTTTGTTTTTATGAAGCACAAAACGAGTCACAGGCATTATGCACAGGAAATATCCTCTGCTTCACTACCTGGTAGAAAAAAGATGACGGACTGCTACCAACTGCAAATAAAACGTAACTTTTATTGTCAAACATTGCATGCTTCACAGAGGGAGATCATACTTTTTTCTACAGTATTTCTTGCCTTTGGATGCTTCCGGAGCACCATTTGACTGGACTCCCACTACGGGTTGTGAAGTAGAGGAGCCGACGCTCAAACTGACTGGTAACACTTTGTTTCACTACCTGGTAACCAGAAACAAGTGCAGCATGCAAAAATAACTTTACATCACAAAATGAAACCATGTGGCCCAGACAACAAATTCCATCAGAGGCTGTTCCTGGAAATATAATATAGCGCTATCTGTGACCTATGGAACTAGTGTACAGAACAGAAAGCCCACACCTATATCCTAGGAAAAGGCAATTCAAGAATAGGCTTCAGTCATAATCAAGGCACTAGGTAGCTTTTCACTAGTGCAGACAAGCTACCAACAGAGTTCTCCAGAGCATCAAGTCCAGAGCCACAAGAGTAGCCCCCAATACCGCAGATAAACCCCCCCACCCACCCCAAAAAACTGCTGTAGACTAAGTAGGAGGGAGGGGAATTTTTTGCTGGGAGTCTGGTGAACTTAAGTTATGCTTCTGCCTATAGCCACACCCATCAGATAGATAGATAATGATAACAAATAGGTCTATGTTTAAAAATCTATAGAGGCACGAGTAGCAGAAAGCAGTACTATCAGCAAGCTGAATCTTTGTAAAAAAAAAAAAAATCTTTATTGTCTATAAAGCAAGGTACACACCATACAATATTTTGGGCCGATTGACCAATAGCTTAGTGTATCGGTCGATTGGAACGAAATTGCATGGTTTAGATGCAACTGACTGGTCGTTTGTCCAAATCGGACAAAACACACGATTGGACATGTTCAAAAACCATGGCCGATCATGCACAGCCACTATTGATGTGGCCAATAGTCCTTCCTCCTAGCCAACCAGTCGGGATAGCCGAACAGTCGGTCAGGTCGGGGGGAAAAAATTCTTTGTATGTACTCAGCCTAAGCTTCGTAGGCATATCAAATCAGCCTCAACGTTCCAGCCTAGAATCACACATGTATGGGCAATCAGTCAGTGGTCTTTCCTGGTCGAGCGTCAATACATGAGGCAGGTGTAGGATTAAAAGGAGAGCATTTTCCTTGGGTTATAGCTGCGTGTTTTCACACATTATTTAGCTCACTGAATGCAGGTGTATTTACACACTGCAAAATACTGTATATCTGCATCATATGTAATAACAGATGAGTAAAGAGTAATAATATATACTACCCCATTGATCCTATTATTTCCTCTATCTCTATAGCTGCTGGCACATTGCAATTAACTTCTGCTGCAATGAGTGGGCATAGAGGCATTTTGAGTTAACTCACTATTCTCCGCAGTGCACTGCGCCTATACAAAGTATAGGGAAATTACAGCAGCAATGTGTGACAGACAGTTTTCAATGGAATCTGTCAGCTGCTGTAAATCTTTAATGCGTGTACCCAGATTTACTCTGTATTCCTATTAAGTTAACTGGAAGCCATCTTATCTTAATCAGGCCATTGTTTAAAAATAAATATGATAAACCCTACTAAATGTACAAAGAACATCCCCCCCCCCCATTTAATCCACAAACATATTAAGTCTTAAATCCTAGATGGTGGTTTTGTTCATAAACTACAGTATCTTTAGTTTACACAGAATAGCCTTTACCCTGAGAAATTAAGAAATATTGCCCTTTGTCATTATAAAATATATCTTTCACATACAAATCAGACCCAACATAGAGTATGATTTCCTTTATATCTGAGCCCTTCTAAGCATTCTTTAATAACAGGCACCTGCTCCCCACCAGAGCTTAGAGCACAAGGCAAAGATGCCTTCCTGGCACTGTGCTAAGTGATACTGGCCCCTCCGCACTAAGCAGCCCAGCAAAAGTACCCTGGCTTGCTGTGCAGTTCCCATAGGGCTCCAGAGTGATCCGTCTCACTTTCATGCTGCCTTACGGGAAGCCTCTCTCTGGAGAGAAGAGTTTTTCCTGCTGTAATCGCAGACAGTCTCTGTGTTCATACACATTTATTGCCATTAATGGCCTTCCAGTCTACGAGCTGTATTCCAGCTCATCTGCGAGACGACAGGAGGGCTGAAGAGGTCTTGTGTGTAGAGAGAAGGTCAGACTTGTTAGAACAACACAGAATGAAAAAATAAAATAAGTCTAGTATTAGATTGATCTCCGGGAGTAAAACTTTCAATCACTGAGAGTTGCAAAGTGTGAAGTAATAACGTGTAGGTGTTAACACACATTTTTATACGACAAAAACAGAATGAGAGGAACTAGATGTATACAAAAATGTCATTAGGGCTGTTGTAGTATTTTATTTTTCATCAATCTGCTACAACAAAACGGCTATATTACTCACATGTATGTGAATCTATAATTTAGACTACATATCACTATGGCCGTCAATAATCATTCTAGCTACAACAGCACAACCAGTGTGCTTAGACAAAAGGGCTGTGGGCAATGCAAGAAAAAAGGAACAAATCTACATAAATCTGAAATATCCGACCTGCAACTCTAGCTGATGTAGATCTACAATTCCCAGCATCCCCCTGACAGCTAGAGGGTCAGAGTGTTGGAAGCTGCTGTTAATCAACATAGGGATGACTGATTAAAAACCCTTGATGTGAACACAAGAAATAATTATGCTGTAATAACAAATTATTTTTAAAGATACTCTCTCTTTACCAAATTAGGGGGCTGATGCAATAAGAGGTGCAAAAGTTCTCCCAAGATATTAATTTGCAGCAACCAGTCAGATATTTGCTGCATATTAATAGCACATTTTGCACCTCTTATTGCACCAACCTTTAGTTTTACGTGATGCACACATACAGAGCCAAAATTAAAAAAAGAGGATGCCCCAGATATTGGGGAATAAATAAACCTATGATGGGCAGACTTGACCTACTGGCTCAATGGCGAGAAGAGCTTGAGTGCTCCAGATTAGGCATCTCTGGTTTGAACACAACTACCAACTGTTCTATAGTTTAAATACGTGAGCTCTATTATATTTTCTTGACATTATAAAGCCTTCTAGCCTTGTCATGCCCTAAAGAGCAGTCTCATGGGCCCTCTCTATTGCCTGTCATACTGTGCACCACAACTGTTTATTTTGACATATTAGAATTTCCCGGTGTGTAATCCAGACTAACTATTCGGTGGTTGTCACAGTCCCAAACCAGCATTCTGATCATTCAGTGCATCTCTTGTCTTTCCCTTTACTATCGCAGTATTTCTTGGTTATATGTGGGGACAAACCAACAGTGGGCACATAGACCAACAGTCCAGAAAAAAAAATAGCCCCTGGCACAGCTGTGCGGGGGCTCCTAACACTGACAACATGGACAACACTACAGAAAAATCTCGCAGGAGCTGGTTTTAATGTAGCAATTTGATTCAATTTTCCACTCTATAAAATTACCCATCACCGCTCCTTGCTGTCTAACAGACACCTTCACTCTTAATTTAACAATCTGATCCAATTCTGCCAGGGAAATTGGAAAAATTTATCACCTGTGAAATTTTATTTTTCCTTGGTTGTGTCTGTTTTTGTAAAACTTCATTAACGACGATGACTTGCTGAGGAAATAATGTTTTTTTTTCTTCTTTCTAGTATTTTTTTTTTGGTTTTGCTTGGGACACAAGAAATGGCCTCAGCAGCAACTGTACGTACATTAACATAATAAAACAAAGAGGGCAGGGGAAGGCAGGGGACCGTAGAAGCCTCTAGCTGAGAATGAAAGGCCCTGTGCTTGAAGGACACAAATTGCATTTAATGTGGGGACCCTTTCACCTGGCACCACTTCATAAATGTCCTCTTCCTCTGCGCTGCCTTCTCTATCTGGTGGGAGGGCGCGGACCACCCCTGGGGAGGATTTTATGCTATCAACATCATCGTAGGTTTCCTCATCATCTTCCCAGGGAATAGAGGTTGAAAGTGTATCTGTCAATAAAAATAAAATATGATCATAAAAATTCAAATCTTAACCCCCAGTAAGGAAGGTCTTGAATTAAGGTGGGTACACACACTTTACAGGCTACACATGTAGAATATAGAGAGAACTTTCGGGACTGCACAGCCACAGCTGAATCCCTATACTTTAGTACAGGGAGACGACCACGGGAGAAGGAAATTTTAGGGCAGTTGCAAGTGATCCCACTAGTACCAATGGGATCGGCCCTTTATCAGAAATGTATGTACCCAGCTTTACCTTGGGTCATTATCAATCAGCTGACACCCTCCATCTGTGTTTGGTTAAATGCTCAGTCAACAGAAAAACAGCCACTGCCCTCACAGAAAAATTGTCTTTACAGTGTCTGGTAAGAAGTGTACCCATGTTTCCATTACATACCACTCTGAATAACACTACCATGTCCTTATAACCATTTATAACCTGTAATTCTGCCAGCTGTAGATACACTTGCATGATTCCAGAGAAGGTAATACCTGAACATGGAGTTAATATACAAAGATTTTTAGAGCTGTGTCTACTCTGCTTCCACCATAAACCACTTCAGCACTGCTGTATATATAATCATAAGATCAAAGAAAAGTTTCCACGGCACTAGTCAATGGTTCACTACACTACATTACATTTGGGAAAACCTATCCTGTGTGTTCAGCCCTAAGGGCCTTCCTCCCCTGACTATAGGCCACAACAATCTGCAGCAGCTTATACTATCATAACCCATGTCTTGTGGTTACTCACCTTTCACCAGGAACTGTATCTGTTCCACCCAATCTTTGGCATCGGATGGGCTTCCAGCAGTAAACTGTAAGACAATAGCACTTAGCAGGTCACGTTAGTAATTACATTTACAACACATTGTTGAAGAAACCGTCCCTTACCTGGTAAATGTGTTGATCAGAAGACACAACTTCAAAGCAGCAATCACGCCTGGAATCCTTACGGATGTTTTGTACAATTTGGGCAACTGTATTTTTAATAAAAAAGCCACCTTTAGGCTGTTTTCCTGCAATGTGTCAAAATGTTAGCCTGGGGCATTTTAATCCACAGAGAACAAGACCAAATAGCTCTAATTTTCATTACTTACTTTAACTCTTGAGTTTCCATTTACCTTTTTCACTAGAGTAATACAGGAAAGACTTCTTTGTGAGCACACACCACCGTTTCTGCCACTCAGATCCGAAAAAGCCATGATCTAGAACAATTAAATAAAAGGAATCGACTTGTTGAGTATCCCATGTAAGGGCATTGATCTAGTCACAAACTAAATATACACAGACCTGCTTTGCAACACCCAAAGGCTTACTTCAAAGCTATATTAAACATATGGTTGGTCAAACTGCACTAAATCCAGATGATCTGAAAAGCACCAGGGATGTTCACTCTTCCTTAAACTTGCTACCAAATAAAATGAGCTAAATCCTTTGTTGTCTACCCATGAAGATACTGGCTGAAATTTACAGTTTTTTTATTGCAAAAATAAATAAAACACCTTAAAGATGACGGATATAAACACCCACCCACAACACTAATCATTCAATAAAGACCACATCCTGCTCCCACAATGTTCTACAATAAACTGTGTATTTAAACATGCAAAAGGGAGAGGCAAAGGAAAAAAAGTAAATACAAATACAATTAGAGCAAAATGGCCATAAAGCAAATGAACAGCAACCGAATATACATAATCCATTTACTGAATTCATGGACTGTACAGAGCCACGGCTTATACACAACGAAAACCAAAGGGATATAAAATAGATAACAGCATGTAAAGTATTACAGTTACAGTCCAGAAATAGACCAGAGTACCAGTTACTACAATCTATTGCTAAATGTTACCAATCCTGATGATCATTGTTTAGCAGTGTAGCAGCCATGCCAATTATTTATTTTGCCAAAAGAGTTTTCCTCTCAGGTTGTGCACTGTTAAATGTAAAGCACTGCATGTATGTTCTTCGTGCTTGTTACTGCATGCATGTTCTTCGTGCTTGTTACTGCATGCATGATCTTTCGTGCTTGTTTACTGCATGCATGTTCTTCGTGCTTGTTCCTGCAATGCATGTTCTTCGTGCTTGTTACTCTGCATGCATTTTCTTCCTGTGCTTGTTACTGCATGCATGTTCTTCGTGCTTGTTGCCTGCATGCATGTTCTTCGTGCTTGTTGCTGCATGCATGTTCTTCGTGCTTGTTTGCTGCATGCATGTTCTTCGTGCTTGTTGCTGCATCATGTTTCTTCGTGCTGTTGCGGCATGCAGTTTTCTTCGTGCTTGTTACTGCATGCATGTTCTTCGTGCTTGTTACTGCATGCATGTTCTTCGTGCTTGTTGCTGCATGCATGTTCTTCGTGCTTGTTGCTGCATGCATGTTCTTCGTGCTTGTTGCTGCATGCATGTTCTTCGTGCTTGTTGCTGCATGCATGTTCTTCGTGCTTGTTGCTGCATGCATGTTCTTCGTGCTTGTTGCTGCATCATGTTCTTCGTGCTTGTTACTGCATGCATTTTCTTCGTGCTTGTTACTGCATGCATGTTCTTCGTCTGTTACTGCATGCATGTTTCTCTCGCTTGTTACTTACTGCATGCATGTTCTTCGCGCTTGTTACTGCATGCATGTTCTTCGCGCTTGTTACTGCATGCATGTTCTTCGCGCTTGTTACTGCATGCATGTTCTTCGCGCTTGTTACTGCATGCATGTTCTTCGTGCTTGTTGCTGCATGCATGTTCTTCATGCTTGTTACTGCATGCATGTTTTCTTCATGCTTGTTACTCTGATGCTGTTCTTCGTGCTGTACTGCATGCATGTTCTTCTGCTTGTTACTGCATGCATGTTCTTCGCGCTTGTTACTGCATGCATGTTCTCTGCGCGCTTGTTACTGCATGCATGTTCTTCGCGCTTGTTACTACTGCATGCAGTTTCTTCATGCTTGTTACTGCATGCATGTTTCTTCGTGCTTGTTACTGCATGCATGTTCTTCGTGCTTGTTACTGCATGCATGTTCTTCGTGCTTGTTACTGCATGCATGTTCTTCGTGCTTGTTACTGCATGCATGTTCTTCGTGCTTGTTACTGCATGCATGTTCTTCATGCTTGTTACTGCCATGCATGTTCTTCATGCTTGTTACTGCATGCATGTTCTTCATGCTTGTTACTGCATGCATGTTCTTCATGTTTGTTACTGCATGCATGTTCTTCATGTTTGTTACTGCATGCATGTTCTTCTGTTTTTTACTGCATGCATGTTCTTCATGTTTGTTACTGCATGCATGCTCTTCATGTTTGTTACTGCATGCATGCTCTTCATGTTTGTTACTGTGTGTATGCTCTTCATGTTTGTTACTGCGTGTATGCTCTTCATGTTTATTAATGCATGGATGTTCTTCATGTTTGTTACTGCATGTATATTCTTGATGTTTGTTACTGCATGTATATTCTTGATGTTTGTTACAGCAGTGTTACTGCATGTATGTTCTACATGTGTTACTGCACGTAAGTTCTTCATGTGTTACTGCATGTATGTTCTTCATGTTTGTTACTAGAAGTATGCTCTTCATGTTTGTTACTACATGTACATTCTTCATGTTTGTTACTGCATGTATGTTTTTCATGTATGTTCTCAATGTTTGTTACTGCATATATGTTCTTCGTGTTTGTTACTGCATGTATGTTTTTTTAGGTTTGTTACTGCATGTGAAGTTTGAAAAAGGATCCATGTAAGATCCAAAACATGTTTCAGAGCACTGAAATAAATCTTGTTTGCAGTGAATTGCTGCGTGGAGTCTCCTTCCAAGTTTGTCTGTTTGGAATTGCTGTAGGGACCAGGGCAGAGGAAAGTGTGCGATACGCCAAAGATTGGTACTGCATGTATATTCTTTATGTTTGTTACTGCATGTATGTTACTGTAAACACTGTGTAAACTGCAATTTTGATTAAAAAAACCTACACATTTTGATTCCCTAATTAAGGCAGTGATGTCAAACCTTGGCACTCCAGATGTTTGGAAAATACAACTCACAGCATGACTTTGTTGCAGAATGCAAACAAGGTATGCTAGAAGTTGTAGTTTCTAAACATCTTGTACATACATCTGAAAATGTAAGACTAAAGCCTCGTACACATGTCAGATACGACCCATTGTGCGACATTCGTGCGAACATGAAGCTTTAACGATCTTCTAAGACCAACAATCCACAAGTACTCTCGGCTTTTTCCCACGATCAGCCTGGCAGATTCGTTCTGCCGATTGTTGTATGTTTGTACATAGTCAGCAGATTATCGGTAGACTGTGATATATAAAATTGAATGAAATGCACATGTGCAACATTTCAAGATCACGCGATATTCTGAACGTCACGTAATACATACGTCACATAACACCTTTACCAACGAACATTATCTATCCACTATCATCGATGTATGTACAGGCCTCGTTGGCAGAACTAGTGTATAACAAGACGGTTGCTGAACGTTCTTCGGGCACATCGTACGAAAATGATCGTGTGTATGAACCTTTAAGGGGCCCAAACACAGAACAATCCTGATCATACCATATTGAGATATTCCGATATAATACGATTTTCGGATTGAGTACAGCCCATCAGCTGATTGTTTTGTACTACTGGCCTGCTTGAAATTTTTTACATTTTTAACAGACCAATACCGATCATATGTTCTGGGATTATACAACCTGTATTGTTGCATGTATGAGCCATTTTAGAGAAATCTATAAGAAGTCCTGGCCCCTTCTAAGCACTAGTTTTTTTACGTCTTCTCTCTCGTTTTAACACGTCTCTCATTATTCATTCTATTTCTAATGAGTAGCTTTAGTAAGCGCTAGAATCCTGGCTACTGGGAGAAGCCATACGTGGCCATTACAGGAGAGCATGAGAAGGAAAATGCACTGCAAAGTAATCTAAAGGAAAGCATGTCAGGTCAATATAGATTTTTAAATGCAGCAGTTATATTTTGTGTATCAAACAAATTGAGTATTATGATGTACGACCTTATTGGCATCCAGGGAAAAGAAACATTATATGTTCATTTATCATGAGGCTCCAAAGACCTTAACGCTTACGGCAAGTCAGTCTACCTACGTATATGGACCGGAGAAAGGTATTTAAAGATACACACTCTGGAACCAGCTCTGAACCAGATCGGGTCTGCAGATAAGATTTATTATCATGGTGTACAGGGCCAAGGTTAGAGAATAAAAAACAGGAGGGCAGAGTGCACAGCCAGTCATGTGAGCATGTGCTACTCCTCGTATGGGCATGAATATCAAGTTGCAAAAGGGAAATAGCAAGTCCCAAAGGGCCCCAAACAAATGCACAGATACATCTTTGTCAAAGATAGAAAAATGTTTACTGTGGTTCACTAAATAAAGTGCAAGTGCTAAATACACATATATACAAAGAATTACATTATAAACATGGATCTAAACCAGTCCAAACCAGATACACATAGAAAAGTTCAGGTGTCCCTGAACAACTTCAACCCCCCCCACCCCATAAATGGTCCCATGAATCAGTCTCTAATACACAAGATTGAGATTCTCCCCTCTTCCCAAAGGTGCAGCACATACAGTGCTAATCAGATCAGGCCCAAACATCGATGTATCCTAACAGGAATTCCAACAGGCGTAACCCAAAGAGAATTTTAGAACAGCCCCACAGACAGGGCTGTAAACAGCTCCACAGCACCTTTAAAGGGGCGGGCACACACTTATATAATTATCCCTTTCAATATCTTAAGACAGGATATAGGATCCTAGTTAATACACAATGGTGATCTGAGCATAATTAATTTTATTTACATAATATAACACACTGAATGTGTAATCTGAATAATGATATAAGGTGCAATAGAGAGGGTAGGTACATTAAGTAAAAGCAACATCGCATAAAACAAGCGTAGATGTGTGCAGGTAGGTATGCAAGATGTCCTGAAGCTATTAGTGCACAGCGTTAGAGCGAGGCATACCCCTCGAACACCAAGGGGGAAATAGATGTAAACATAAGTGGAACGGGATCATCCACTAAGGCATAACCACTTGAAACCATGGCTTGATCCTTCCTCACAGCTATTAGGTTGCTCCGCTAAAGGCAAGAAGTCCAGGCCATATAATCCCCCACTGCCACCAAAGCAAATATGCTTTGGCGGCAGTTTTGCACCTCTCACAGTTGCAAAACGACTGACGCGTTTCGGGACGCCACCGTCCCTTCTTCCGGGACCGTTTTGGTTTGTTTTGCACCTGTGAGAGGGGTGTAGTCCTATAGCAGCCTATTGTTTTTAGGATGCTACAGAGCGCTTTGGCTGCAGCGCACATAATAGATCCGGATAGAACCCTGAACCAAATTGGGCCGATTTGATTCAGGGATGCAATCCAAGGTTAGAGAATTACCAGAAACCCCCCAAATATTTAAAGAATCGACAACCCCCCAATGCACGAACATCCCTGTGGAGCAATTCCTTGTTGTCCAAACCCTAACCACCCTACCCCCCCGCAAACCTGCTATTGCGACAAACTTGTTGTCCGCCCCAAACCCCACCCCCCCCAGCGGCGCATCCAACCCCTGGAGAGCCACTTTCAGCTATTTCTTTCTAAAGCCGTGTTGACCAATATACCAAGGTAAGACACAAATAACAGCATTTGCGCCCATGAACAACTTGTGCCAACATGTTTGTGCTACCTCCGCAACCAATGTACCAAGCCAATAGTGGCTCTTCAAAACGGAATTTTCTACGCTAGCAAAAAGCTGGGTTAAACCCCATTCACTATGCACAGAAAGCTGCTATTCATTGCCCTAATGAAGCAATAGTGGCTCTCAGTACATAACCCCAAAAAATAGGCCTGGACCATCCAACTATGTTCAAAAACAGATAGTGAACTACTTACTTTGGCTTTATTCAATAAGAGGAGCAAAATTTTGTTCTTAAAAGGGAACTGTGGTCCAAAAATGACTTTAGGTAAATTGATAGGAATTGCTCTCCTGAGAATTTTTGCAATGTATTTTCATAGTTTATTTTGCATAGTTTTGAACATATTTACATTTTTGTGTGTGATATGGCAGCAGCATCACCAGTTTCCCTGCACTAAACCATGTGACTGTCAAGCTTTCCTGTGTCTCCTCCTCCCCTTGCAGCCTCCCTTCTCTTGCAAGCCCCCCTCTTCCCTCCCACTCATGGACCCCATGGCCCCTCCATTTGCAGGCCCCCCTTGGCCCGCGGGTGGGTGGGGTGCAGTAGGCCACTCAGACACCCCCTACAGAAAACTGTGAAAACAGCTTGTGTGAAAACAGTGAGAACTCTGTTTTCATATAGTGGGATGGTAGGGCTGTAAATTCCCTTACCTTCTCTGTGGGGATCTTCACATAGCAGGGAGGGGGAGGGACTTCCTGTCTCCCTCACACACTAAAGTCTGAGGCTGTGCTAGTCAGCGACGAGGTAGAGGAGCTGCCCTCTGAATGTTACAAGTCAGCCTCCCACCCATTAACTTTCTGGTCAGTCATCTCTTTATAACTTGGGCTGCGGAGCACGTAGAGAGGTGGTTGATGGCTCGTTTTAAAGGTAGGAAACTACCTTCTTGTATGGAGACAAGAGTTCCCCTTTAATCTGCAGCAACCAATCAGTAGTTGACCAGTAGAAAGGTATCATCTGATTGGTTGAGGTAGCTTAACAGCCCAGGCATGTTTTGTTGAATAATCCTGGATTGTATTAATTTATCATGCAGTATATTATTACTAATAATAATAGGGGATTTTAATAATTACATTTTATGAATAAGAAGCTCCCCTCGGAGATCACACAAAAATTATAGTTTTCTTTAACACCATCATAAGGGGGACAATTACTTGTTTTACACATAAATTATTTAATTAATTATTAATAACCGGATATGCTTTAAATTATTACAAAAATAGAGAAATATTAGAAAGAATGACTATAATGATCTGGATACAACATGTGTATGGTTATCTAAACAGCTCACATCGTAAATCTAATTTAGCGCCCACTAACAACCAATTAGGTGCCAATTACCTCTTTTTCTCTTCTCCAGATAACTCTGTTTTAGGACTTTTACTGTTTCCTCAGTATTTTCCACATCTGCAATAAAAAATATACAACATTAGACAGATAATTTGTTAGAAAATAGAAAAGAGGACAATAAAGTAATAAAGCTGGGTTCAGTAATAAAGCTGGGTTCAGACAAAGGGATCCTTCAACGGTCAACCAGGACATAGGACTCTCGATCGCGGCGAAAGTAACTGGTAAGGTAAATCTGAAGCATTCTCCTTTGTGTACTGCATAGAATAGTAAGACAGGGGACTATACAGCACACAAGAGAGAAGTGCACACTATAGGGAAAAGCAAACAAGCAAACAAATCCCAATGTGTGGAGCGTATAGAGAATGGCATGGTACGTATCTATGTGGTACAGACCACATGGAGAAAAAGCAAGAATACGGCATCAAGGTTGAGAAATGTAAAGTAAAAAGACATGTTCAGCCCATAAATTATATATAGGTTAAGTACCCTCAAAACCCAAAACTGCAATAGTTAGAAAGCTGACAGACAAGCTTCCCCCTTCTTTCTGCCTCTCAAATGTTTCCGCCTCCTTTTCAAGTGCCTCCAAGCTTTTTACAAGCTTTTACATGCTCAGAGGGGGCAGCTAGGGGAATAGCATTCAGTCATTGGCTGTGATGTCATCTGTTACATCCATGACTGACAGCATTTCAGGTTAGCCCTACATCTCACAGGTTTTTACATTTTGCAGTTTTGGTGTGGGTGATTTACCTATATACAATTTTTCATTTGAGGGGTGAACAATACATAGCATGGCACGGTAACACTGACATCTACATAGATGGCAAATCGCAACACATGGCACTGTGCCCATGAATTCTGAAACAGACAGCAGATGCAAGTTTAAATTACACAGTGGAATATATAGAAGTACATAGATATATAGATGCAGGCAGAAGATGGGACTTGCAAAGAATTGTGCCCTGAAGGTTAGGGGTGCACAGTGGAAAATGTAGATCATACCACACTCCCAATAAAGTTGGGGAATAGTATACAGTCACAGTGTCCAAAGAGTTTGAGTTTTAAACAGTGTTCGGGTAGTTAAAAAGGAAGCACAAATATATATACATATAGTAGTATTTCTTAATCCACTAACTGAAAATCCAATGATTTCTCTTCCTAAATAAATAATTTCAAAGTACTGTGACAAAAGCCATCCTGCCTCAAATAATTGAACTATGACATTTTGGTATGCAGGACCCCTAAAAATGTCCATTATGGTATTGCCCATGACTTGGCCTTTGGGTATTTCAGTTGCTCAGTAGAGATCTGAGCAGATTTAACCCATCCAACAGTCAATGAGGTAAAAATGCTTGCAAGGGACATTTCCAGGAAATTAGCATCTTGGGAAGCAGAACCTGAAATGACAGCTCACTACGAACCACAGCAGGGCATAGCAAAAGAATAAATCAAATCAATAAATTTTTCAAAAATGTTGATAATATATAGAATATCCCTTAGGTGTTGTACAGAAAACAGTCCAATGTTGTACAGTTATATAAAGTTATATACTGCAACATACAGACTATAGAACACTGTCAAGAAAAGATTCACATTGTTTCACATTGTCTAGGGAGTCTAAAGGTGGCCATACATATACCCGACATGCGAACGCAAAATCTCATTCATTTCACATCAGGGGTCCAATACATTTGTTATACAGAGTCCATCATATTTTATAAATGATGAAACAGGCAGAGAGAAGGGATATATCGACAAGAGATCATATTAAGCCTTGCATGTTACCCAGGTAGTCTAAGTAAATAGCAATAAAGAATGTACTAAATCTAACATAGCATGGTGTTCTGGGGAGATCCACTGCTTAAAGGACAATTATACTTACCATTTCCCCGATCCACTTTTGTGGGGAAAGGAACGAGGGGGAGGTGAGTATAATTGTCCCTTAATCAATTGAACAAAGTCGGGAATTTATTGTGTGTTTTAACATCCATTAATTTGTGTGGTATACACGGATGATGGGTGCACATCTAGTATGGCACATATGTAGTTTTGTGACAGTAAATATTTAAAGCCATTCAGATGAATGGCTCTATACCATTAGGCTGTATTGCATGTTATTATGCCAGCAGTTCTGGCATCAGTCACAGGACATAAAGGAGAAACTTAGCATGTGTCTGTCCATTTCTCTGGGAATGGTGGGAGTGAGAAATCGTTCTTTATTTCTTGGATTATTTGGGCAATTCTATTCTAATAGCATGAGGCTGTGTGTACTTTCTGTTTTAAAAAGGCTCCATTTCATTTTATGCTCTGTGGAGCGCTTTGTCCATTAAGCCCACCTCACCTTAAACTATGTAGCCGACTTACACTATATATATTGAGAGGATTTCATAAGAAAACACTTGTGAGTGTTTCCTATTATTACATATACTCTATTTACAATTCAGCTAAATTGTAAATAGAGTATATGTAATAATAGGAAACACTCGCAAGTATTTACTTATGAATCCCTTTCAATCCAGCCAGGAACACCCAGTAGAATATACAGGATATCACTGGGCCTAGGTAGTATGGGGTACACAGCAATGGTCTAGCCATCAACTAAAAATCCTGGCATAGCTGGACAATGAACAGTTAATGATAATAAAGCATCTGCATGGAAATTAAAATGCAAAGCTTGTTACTTAAGCTGGAATGTTATATTTATGGAATATTTAGTATTCCGTTATGTGGTATGCACAACATGTGAAA
Organism: Hymenochirus boettgeri; assembly: GCA_019447015.1. Lineage (NCBI taxonomy): Eukaryota > Metazoa > Chordata > Amphibia > Anura > Pipidae > Hymenochirus > Hymenochirus boettgeri. The sequence continues at coordinate 73,959,212 of CM033476.1, read as the reverse complement.
AAATATGAATATTACATTAGTGTCCCCAAACCAGCAGATAGACCCTGCTGGCAGGAGTATAACAAATGCCGCTGTAAAAGTTTTATTTAGACGTTAAGTCTCCTGCCCGCAGCAGGATTACAGAGACCGTGCGGCATGCTCCCTTCGCTGTGCACTCAGGAATTGAATTACCCAGGGGGGAGAAGATGGTGATGAGCCTTGCTTCGCTTATTTAATTTCATTTACTTTCAGTCCATTAGCAGCATGGGGCTTTCTGAATCCCCACAAGAATGTCAAAGGCATGAAAATGCAGTATAAATTACAGGAAGATAAACCCTGGACTCGCAGTACAATGTACGCAGGAGTCTGGTTCACCAAAAGGTTTGTTTCCCTCTTCCCCCAGCCTGGAGGGATTTGTACCTTATTATTTCCTGCTTCTATTACCAATATTTATTTGACAGTTTACACTTTCACATAAAATTAAAGGGGTTACTACGTTTTCATGTCTTAAAATTCTCATACTTACATGTTGGATATAGTTGTGTATTATGGTGCAAAGTGGAGACAGACAACCTGTGGCCCTTATGGTGTTAGATTTTCAGTCTGACTAGACAAGCTCAATTGAAGGAGAATAAAGGGTTATATATACAATTTTAGGCTGGGTACAAACAGGCAGATTTCGATCTCACATTCGCCCAGATCGGGCAAAAGTACATGTCGGAAAATCACTGGAAATCGTGCTGTCTCCTATGGAGTGTATGATTGGTCACAGTGAACTGTTGTCCCGGCTGACTGCTTGCTAGCGGTGAATGGTTAGTCAGGACGAAAAATAGAAAAGATAAAAGGAGCAATCCAACAAATTAAATTCCCCATTTAACTTAAACCTTTATATTCGGTCAGAACTGTGGAAATGACATCATCAAGTACTATGGCTGTGTCACGCCCCTACTGTGATTAGTGTCAGCTACAGAGGGAGCCAATTGTTCTTAAGTGCCAGTATTTATTTTTTTACCCCTAGTGGCAATATTGCTGGATCCCTGCCTGGTCTTAACTTGTTTAATGTATCCTTGGGCAACTCAACCACACAAATGTTTGGTTTTTGGTTAATTGTTTTAAACTGAGGTTTGGTTACAAAAAAAAAAGTGGGAAACTTAAAACTTGCCAGTTAAATGTGACAGTTACTGTGCCACAAATGGCACAAATGTCTGGCCATTTGTGATGCGGTGACTGTCGATCAGTGTTACTTTCACTGCGATGAATTGAAAATTAACTCATATTACACTGCAAATGACTGTCCCTGACCCCTGCTGTGATGAGCTGCATATGTGAGTACATTTCTCTGCATATTTGATGCTTGCATGGGTAGTCTACTTAGGGTGCTCATGAAATACTTAACAGAAGTCCTGTTATGCTTTGTGGCAGGGATTACAAATTTATGAAAGAAACACTTATTAGGAGTTTCCTTCACAAGTTTTTATGCAAAGATCAATGACCCTTAAAATAAAAGGCTCGTTTACATTCTTGTGTGATCTCTATTCATCCTGTCAATACTAATGTACTGTAAAAGTTATAATACCTCAAACATACTGTACATATGTGCAGAGGCACACCAACAGTGGCGTAAGAACAGTGTTAGATCGGACTACATTAGTGCTAAAGACAACAGTGTATAGCCAAGGCACAGGAAACAAAACCACGTATAAACAAATAGAAAATAACAGTAATTATGTTCCATTTCAGTGTGTGGACCAAAATATAGGCAACTGTATAATAGATGTGTTAGTTATGGGAAGGCACATATTGCTTTAATACATATTGATGAATTTTCATGAATTCATGAAGAGCAGTTTGCCCATTGGTAACCCAATGTAAGGGACCATAGACTTTAGTTTCAAATATGAAGAAAAAATATAAGAAAATTTGGCAGTAATAGTATAATTAATTAATGTGCAAAATCAGAGAAACCTACTAGTATCCTTAAAGGAATAGTTCACTCCCAAAATGAACTATTCCTTTAATGTATTGATTGAGGCCTGGAAGGTTAAGGAGCTATGTCAGACCTCCCCGTTATTCAATCAATAGCTCAGAATTCGGGAACCAAGGTAGAAGTTGTCCTTTAAGGTCCTGTCTGCCCACAAAATAATAACATTTTCCTGTGTGAAGGAAGCTCAAACTGCTCCACCGTTTCATTAAAAATCTCCTTTGGCAGCTTGATACATGCCTTGGACATTCTCTGCCTCCGGGTTTCCTGTCAATCATGGCTGTGATGTGGGGATCAGACCAATGATTGACAAGGGTTTACCAAGCCTGCCACCCTGAACATAATTGAGTGCAGTATGAGCTTAAACACAGAATAGTGTACATTCTCAAACATAAAACAAGCACAGAAACCAGGTGAAAAACGTTTAAACACAAAATAGATATTTGGAGCTTTTATCAATCAAAGAAAAGGTAAGTTGTTTTTTTATTTGGGTGGTAATGCCTTTTAAACTAAGGGACCTCTATATTAAAAAAATAAAATTTACAAATGAGTTATATAATTCCAAGGGAAACAGGGAGAAATTTCCTACCCCCTGTTCTGCTTTAAAGAGAACTTGCCAATTCCACTCTCCCACATTTTCTTCCCTGTGCATGCACCACAAATTTAAGAAACGAATAGGGAAATGAAGGAAAAAGCCAGGAGACTGCCACAGAGAGTGAAAGCTGCAAGCGCACTGAGAAGTTTAACTGGTAAGTTTTGATTAGTACCTGGAAAGTTACTGACATTTTTCTAATACACAAAAATCTTGGTTAAAGGGAATGTCCAGCCTAAAAACAAGTTTGTTTTAAAATGATTATCACCCCCCAAAACCTCACTTTCGCGAGGTTCCAACAGTTCCAAGATCCCCCAGAGCTTACTTACCTGACCCGGACCCTCACCGCTTCTCCTCTGCAGCTGGTGCTGACAGCCGCTCCACTTCCTGGTTGCGACCAGGAAGATAAGCATCTGTCAGCGCAGAAGTCCACTTGCTCCTGTTTTTGCTTGCAATGAGCCTGTAACAGGAGCAATATTCTTAAACAAAAAAAAGCTTCCCTTCTCTACTTACAGCACCTCGTTCCCTCGTCGTTCTCATTGATGGCAGCCATGGCTGTGACTGGCTGCCTCTCAGCCAATCACAGCTGCTGCTGCAGGTCCGGCCCCCTGCTTGCAGTTCCAGCGGGCAGGGGAGCCGGACCACAACAGCAAAGGAACGAGGTGCTGTAAGCAGAGACGGGAAGCGTTTTTTGTGTAAGAATATAGCGGTTGGTGGTGGGGGGACATGTCCTACAGTATATTAAAAGTTGAAAAAGAGGGTGGGCATGCCCTTTAAATGCTATATTCACATCTTTAAAATTGGGCTGGAACTTTACTTATGCACCTTTGTTCCCTTGGCTCCTTCTGAAAACCGGCAGCTGCATCCATGATTGGCTGACATTCAGCCAATCACAGGAGCAGCTGCCGGTCATGCCTCTTCTGATCTCTATTCCTGGAAGAAACAGATGGGGCTTAGGCCGGGGGAACGAAGATAGGTAAGTAAAGTTATGGTTGGATTTTAAAGAAATTAATATAGGCTTATGGGGTGGTCCCTACAGTGTGGGCAATTTTGGATTTGGAGAGTGGACATGCCCTTTAAGAAACCTTTGTCATTTATAATAGAGATGTACCCACCAAACTCTTAGAAATTCAGAAATTGCCATCTCTGATTATAGTTCTTTCACCATCATACTTATTATATAATACATAAGGCTAGGCAATCAATATAGAATCTGTATGTATGTATATGTTTATTTTTCTAGCGCCACTTGGGGACCCAGTGCTGTACAGTATTAAAATACAATAAAGTTATACAAGGGGGATAAATACATAGATAGTTCAGTACATAAATATATAAATAGAAGTGCTAGGGCTTTGCCACAAGAGGTAATAAGGTCCCTGCCCCATAGAGCTTACAATCTAGTTATATTACAGTCACTCAGTGATGTCACCAAGTGACTTCCTGTATTCCACTGCCTCTACCCCTCCCTGTATTAGCCATTTATATAGGAAGCCCTGTTTATTATTGACAGACGATGTTCGGTCCTTCTTTCTTTTATTAATAGGAACGGTAATTAACAATTTATTCACTAAACAGGGATTCCTATATAAATGACTAATACAGGGAGGGGGAGAGACAGTGGAAGGGTGGGGGGAGAGTGCGTCTGTGCTTTTTTTTTTCTCTTTTGGCTGGCCTTATGTAATATAAAAAATAATGCACTAACTACAGTGTAATATACAGATTTACTTCCCCTCAGAGTTCCATGCCCTGTATAAAATTCTATATGGTCCTGGAACTCCTTGGTGGTGTAAAATCCTTATATTACACTGTAGCGTGTTATCCCTAACAGTTGCTCAAATGGCTGGTTGTTGACAGATGATCAGAAAATGATTGGTTTTCAACCAGAAATGGTAAGTTTATCATAAGCTAAACCCTGCATTCACAATACAAATCTGTGAATATACTATATATGGCTGCCTTTAGCTCACAAGACTATCACAATGTAGACAAGACCAGAGTAAGGGAAGTATGAGGGTCTAGCAAAGCAGAAAGGTCTAGGAAAATGATGTAAATGAAGGATTTCCAGACTGCAACAATAAAAAAATTAGATGTAGACCTTGGGGGAGAATGTTGGGGTGTCTGTTAGATATCCCAGACTACAATGTGCTTTTCTTTATTACCAAGGGCCTAAGCAAATGCCTGTGTAGCAGAAGAGAGTAGAGACAGGTGGTGTCATCATGGCTGGCAAACCAGCATTTTATCCAGCTCTTGCAAGACAGGACAGCAATGATTAGCCCAAGATGAAGAAGCTGAAGATTAACAGCAGAGATGAGCACATTTCATGCAGAGAGACAATGATCCTGAGACTATGCAGATTTTGTGCAGCTTTAACCTCATTTATCAGGAGCAGACGGCATATCCACACCTTCCATTCACTGTTTCAAAGTCAGAAACTGACACTCATGCCAATTACTTGGAAGTTAAAAAAAAAAAAAAAAAGCACAATACAAGAAAACTGTTCGTAATGAGGATACCAACAGATAATAGAGGTTAACGGGTTCCTAAAGGCACGGATGTGAGATTTTGGTGTAGAGGAACCATGTATCTCCTTTTCTTAAAAAGTATTAATTTGGTAGCAAATATTTCAATTAGAAAACAAAGTTATTTACGTTAAAACACGGTTTACGGCTTTTGAAGAGTTCGGCCCAATGCTCGCATGTAATAATGTTTTAATAAATGCCTAGCAAAGTCATTTAAATGGGCCAATTAAAAGGTCTGATATTTAGTTGATATTTTGACATTACTGATGGTTTTTATATCCAGTTTTGGAGAAAAAATTGTCAAAAAACAACCTGTCTCATTAGTAAATGGAGTACTTCCAGCTGAGTTGGGTGACATACATTATTCAACTCATTTGGAGGTAAATGTTTTAAAAACTTTAATGAGAACACAGCTGTAAACTCTACCATCACATGCCATTAATCTATAATGATAGCCATTAGACAACACTCTTACCTCTGCAGCTAGTGCTGTAATGAAGCTATCAGACCTGCTCATCTGCCTTGTCACGTATCAGAGGGGGTATATATTTTGTAAGTATGCATGCCCCCTTAGGCTCGCCCAATCGCAGAATGTACAAACTAGTTGGATGGCCATTGCTAAAGGCTAAAGATGTTCCATTGTTTAGAGATGCCCTATCTGGTGCTAGATCCCACTCTTTGTAAAACAAGCAACCCTTCCTACTTGATTAGCTTTATAATAAAGGAATCTCTTATATTACTCTTACTAAAACAGCCTAAAAAGGTGTTTAGCACCCAAATGTGCCATCCAGATCTCCTAGTAAAGTATTATATGTACACTATAGAAATGGACCTACAACATGTTTCTGTGCACATTTTGCATTGGCACAATGTTTTGCCATACTTTTGATCCACACCAAAAACAGTGATCACACGTGTTTGCAAAAATGGGCCACAGTGCAATGCAGCCAGTGGGGCCGACTACATTGCCCCCTATTGGCATGCGCATGCAAAAAGCGATTTGAATCACAGCAGTGTGGCCTAGCCATTACTATGTGTGTGTGAATGAAAAGTTTTGCAGCAATCAGTTAGCAAACAGACGGTCTATTTTGTAGTAATCTATTTTACACATAAACACATGAATGCAAAATCAATAATCAGCCTAGTAACCCATTCACTGTAATATCAAAATATCCCTGTTAAAACAATCAAACCAAAAAAAGGAAGGAGGACTGTCTAAACAGAAATTATGATCTAAATAACCATTAAGTGGCTATAAGTTAAACATTTCTATGTTGGTATTTTACTGTTATATACAAAAAGTTCAAATGTGCTTTATAGTAGAAATCCAGCTCAGCCTGAACATAAGCAAGAAGGACAAATAAGGCTGCATTTATCATTCTAAAGCAAACAGGATAAATTTCAAGCTCCCATTGCACAGCTCATTAAGCCAGCTGAGAAACATCCATGCAGATATGCTGAGATCCTGCTGTGCTTCCTCACATAGTCATACAATTGACATTCAGACTGTAGCACTGCTGGGTATGTAGAGGGCCTGCTGGACCGCTGGGTTAATAAAGCATCAGGTTTGTGCCTGGTCCTTATGTAGTCCTAAAAAATGTTCATTAAACACAGAGGAAAATCAGTGAAAGGTCAGTGATCCCATTCTTATCTCATAATTTTCATGGTTGTCAGAACTAGACAGGTTTTAGCAATATGGAGATGGGGAAATTACATATCAAATCCATTAGAATAAACATTAGTAAACAACTGGTAGAGAGTTTGATGAACAGAAAGCAGAGTTAGAATTTATTCTGTAGTAAATAATCTCTAAATGAGAGCTCTAACGTCTCATATTGAAGACATTACTAGCATCAGTGTTCTCAGGTTGTGTGAAAGGTGATAGCGATAATGTGTGTGCACACAGCTAAAACGAAACTAAAGTGTGAGGGCACGGCCACACTGAAACGCAATCGCACACGGAATGTGCGATTTCATGTGTGATTTCGTTGCGTTTGCACATGCGTTTTTTCAATAAGTATTGGAAAACGCATGCGATTGTGATAAAAAATGCGGAACGCAATCGCAACGCACCAAAAACGCGCGTTTTCAGCGCGTTGCCGCGTTTTCAATTATAATATAAAACGCAAGCGCAAACAAAGAGCAGCATTGTGGCCTAGCCCTGAATGTTGTCAAAAATATCTCTGAGGCTCTTTAAGTACTACTGACAGCAGTTTTAACATAAAAGAGCCATTTATTTGTAATACCAATTAAAGCAAAATTTGTTTGGTCATTTTGCATTACTGTTAGGGCTAGGCCACACTGGCGTGATTCGCACACGCTTCTCGAACGCGTCATTGTGATTATAATATTCAGGAAGCTGAATGAAACAGCGAAACGCGTACTGCCTAATTTCTGCATCACAGCTACAGATGCATTTTATATTATTCTATCAGGGAGATTCAATAAAATTTCTTATTGTTAAAAATGGTGTTAATTTTGCCTCAACCAATCACGTTAGATTTCAAATGTTAAATAATATCTCATTGGTTGCGGCAAAATTAGCACCATTTTTAACGATAAGAACCTTTATTGAATCTCCCTATTTATGATTAAACGGCAACTCCAGCCCTCAAACTAAATTTTAGTATCCTGCAGGGAATTGCTACAAACCTTGACCTCGCAAGTTTTATAGCACTCCCTGAAGTTCCCTAATGCTTCCCAGCCTTCGTTCCCCCCGATGCCTTCTGCTTAACTCCTGTTGCCTTTTCCGAGCACGAAAGTCAAGCAGGAGGGGCTCGATCAGCATCCGCCCCTGTGATTGGCTAAGGCATTGCGCGTCTTAGCCAATCACAGGGGCGGATTCCGGTCGAGCCCCTCCTGCTTGACTTCTGTGCTCGGAAAAGGCACGGGAGTTAAGCAGAAGGCGTCGGGGGGGGGAACGAAGGCTGGGATTTATACCAGGAATTGGTTTATACCAGGAAGTGGTTGTGAGTTTTTCTGGGTGGCCGAATCCCAGAATGTGGTGTAAGTGCTTTTATTATTGGGTTTTAATCTTTTAATATATATGTTATTTTTTTTATTGATGTATCACGATTTGAAACTGATATTGGACACTTTTTAATACTATATATTTTTATTCTTTTTTATCTTTTATCTATCACACTAAGGGACACACAAACCCCAAGAAGAAAAGATTGTTTCTAAAAACAATTCAACTGTTAAATCTTCCTTATTTGCCTGAGAGGCAGGATCTGCTGCCACATGATCCATGCCTAACAGAGGCAGGTTTTTGTGCTGTAATATGATTTTCAGTCAACTTTTTTAATCTGCTGTCTTCTCTAGAGCATGTGAAGTGTACTGTCACCACACCAACGAGTAGATTATGGGAGCTGGCCCCTAGAACCCACAGATTAATCTTATAAATCATCCAAAAGCAACAGAAAAGGGAGAGGTGAGATTCAGCTTCTACATTTGAATGGCGCCCTAGCTGTTCTCACCTAGGTCGTCTCTGCCTAGAAACGTCCCTGCTGTCCCCTATCATTGAAACTATAAGTACTGTATCTGTATAAGAAAGTATCTGGGTTTTATCATTCAATTGACTTGAACTCACAGAGAAAAAGCAAGGAGAATCTGCTAGTGTTATTGTACCGTATTTCAAACAATCGTCTTAAAAGCTGAAGAATAACAATTAATAAAGAATAAATAATTCAAAAATTACCAATAAAATGGCATTAAATTGAAGGCCGCTTAGAATTCAAATAACCACATCATTCTTAAAAGTTCATTTTAAGGTTAATTTCTGATGCTATGGCTATTTCTTCAGCCAGAGGACAAATGTCCTGACAGTGACAAGACAATGGCTTTAGAGTTAATTGTAATCCAATTAAAAGATGTTTTGCAACGAAAATCTATAACTTCATGAAAATAAATCTTCATACAGACCACTGCCAGGAACCTGTCTGCTAACTAAGTTATCCAATATGAGCATGCTCAGGCAATAGAAGGCCCTGCATGGTCTTACTACAGTACTGCAAATCTTGGTCTATTCTGTAGTCTGACATATCTTCTGCAGTGATTACATGCAAATACATGCTCCTCTAACACAAATGTTTAGACCAGTCACAAATAATATCCTAATATTTTAAGGCTACTACTGGAATATAAATTCACAAAAACAGGTGTAATATACACCATCAGGAAGTCCACATCACCATAACAAAAACACCAAACATTGCACACAGAAAGTTTTGCATTATTAAGGAATTGTTAGAAGTGCAGTGGATAATACAAATGTATAATATATGTAATATTACAAACTACGGTATGCAACTTTCTGTTTACCTTTTTATACCATGATACCTTGCAGTGTCGCTCCATTAATTAGAGAACAAATGCTAAAATACTTAACATTACGGGACCGGTAAGTCTACAAAAAACATCATTAGAGAAATGATCACAAGCTTATAGTGCAACTTTAAAAAAAGATTTAATTCAAGACAGCTGTTAATTGTTGTGCTCATTAGGTATGAAAGGCATATGGTCTGAGCCAGTGTGTAAGCAGGAGGGTGTAAGCTACACCTGGCCTGCAAATGCTTTCTGAATTGAGAAGGAAGAAAAGGGACAGCTCAAGAAGATGAAAATTCTGAGATTCTATGGACACACATGTATTTCATTTGCTGATATTAGTTGTTCCATAACATAGATCAATGTGTGTATGGTTCATTTAAAGTCCATGACCATGTTTCAAAAAAATCGGAAAATTCGAAAATATACAAGCCAACCAATTGAAGTCAATTAAGGTATAAATAGCAATGGTAACTTACTGTACCGGAAACTTCATGCGCTTTCTATTTTGACACTCTGCATAGTATTAACAAGATTTCCAGAAATATAAAAAAATTGAATATTGTAAATTCTAAATTTCTAGAATTTCCGGTCTTTACATTTGAATTCTTTTGAACATTCGAGAAATCCAGTGGATCAGTGAAATATGACTCAGAACCAGGTTTGGGTCCATCTCTAATGTCGACTCAATATTACAAATGTACCAATTTAGGTTTGTATTAAGTAACCCCTGATCATTCCACTTCTACAGTCCAAATCATCTTCATGATGATTTATACTGCAATATCCTCTGTAAATGTTGCCGTCTCTGCCTAGCTTAATGAGCATGATATGAGCTTGGCTATGTGCAGGTTGGCCTTCTTCAGGATCCACAGTCAATCATTGGCAGTGATGTGAGGGCAATTTTCTCAAAATGTTTTGATCTGAGCAACTGTTGTTATTAAAAGACACTTGTTTCATATAATGGTGTAGGAAGTGTCCAGGGAGTCCTTCATGGAATGGAATCCTGAACTTAAAAGCACATTTCACCCCCCACGTAGCTACGCAACCTCGGGGTAAATTAGTTAGAGCAACTTTAAACAAAAAAATGAGCGCTGTGCCTGCCTGCAAATGTCTAACTGAAAAATGCAAAATTCTATGTTTCTTGGCTTGCCTTGTCCTTTTGTGAAATAAGTTTTTTACAAGATTAGCAACACTTTACAGCTCTCCACCTCCATATGACAACAAAGAATAATACATTTATTAAATCATTACTGGTTTATATTTACGCATTGTCAATCCCAATGCTATTTCAGCTAGTTGGAGTGATACAGTAAAGGCTCTTGCCTTAACGCTCCCTAATTAACTAGATTATTTGGTGATGCTGTTGAATTGTGCTTCATTATGCAGACCAGAGTCCTTTGTTGCAATGATGATGGTTCAATAAAGCAGAAACCAGTCTACAAATGGCACTGTGGATCTGTACTTAGCTCATGCAAAGCTATAGGTGTTGCTTTTGCTCAAGGGCTACCATTGAAAAATGGAAATGACTCAGAAGTCTCTTCATTTTTTATTAATTAATGGCTCCCAAAACTCAGTCAATATGGCTTTAAGGATTATGCCAATATATTTCCCTTAGTGAGAGTGGACAACACATTACATTATTAGTGGGCAGTCTGATTAATTCACAAAAAAAGTATTTATAAAAAAAAATTATTTCATGGGCAAAAATTTGCATCTGTTATGGGAATGAATAAAATAATATAAAAATAAGTGCTTGGAATGTGTTCTAAATGAAGTTACGAGCAGTTACCGTAAACAGAGAATGCAGTTCTTTTATTTTGTTTGCAGCACTAAGATACACTTTATATTTCAATTATTGTAGAAATCAGGAAGATTTATTTTATTCACATGAACTAATCACTTTTAAACAATCAGGTACCTCCCTGAGATATGCAAATTGATATTAAAATCAATTTGGGGGGAGCCATTCCCCCAATCTTATTTAGATAAAGGATACGTATAAAAGACCTATGATCTTTAAACTTACAGTCATAAAGAAAAGTAGACTAAAGACACTTTTTTCATTGCTTCTATTGATTTTAATGAATTGGTCCAAAACCAATTCCCATTTATCCTTCTAAGACATAGACTGTTAGTTGTCATCGGGCAGTTTATCGATCAAAGGGTGAATGGTTACCGTGGAAAACCTTCTGTCAATCCTATCCGCAGCATCTTTCAGGCTGAAATCTGATCAATGGTGCAAGGTGGTATATTGATTGCTACTTCCATGGTGCAACCAATCATTCTAAAAAAAAACTCTTAGTAGTAGTAGTAAATTATTTCAGCATTTTAATCAAAAAGCAGATAAAATGTTAGTGTAATATTTATGAAAATTACCAAATACTATACAGGAGCCACATATATTTCAACTAGAGACTGCCATCAAAAGTCTAGTAACACATTTGCGATATAATGTATTTATTTTAGCAGAGAACACAGTATTATCCTCTTCAGCGAGTATATTCAACTTTTCCCCTAAAAGTCCATGTTTCCTTTGGAAATGTGACAAATGTGTAATTGTTGCGCTGGTGGCAGGGCCATTTCTAGACATAGCACAAGCAAAGGAATTGTGAGGGGCACACTAAAGCTGTAAATCACAAAGTCTTTATTTCATCACGCACACACAATGTTTCGAGGATCGCTATGTCCAGAGTACACCTGAGGAAGAGGACATATCGATCCTCGAAACATTGTGTGTGCGTGATGAAATAAAGACTGTGATTTACAGCTTTAGTGTGCCCCTCACAATCCCTTTGCTTGTGCTATAGCTTAGGGTCTTTTGGTAGAGGACCAAGTGAAGGTGCACCTTGCAAGCCACTGGCTAATAGCCACAGGAGTGCCTAGGCCCTAAAACAATATTGCCGTTTCTAGACATAGGCGACCTAGGCGAAACACTAGGGCACCATTCAAATGCGGAAGGCACTGTTCAAAATTATTTTCTTTAAAAAGACAGGGATCCTTATCAACCAGAGAACAACAACCAGTCTAGTTTCCTGTAGCCGCTCTTTTTGAATACATCTAATCATCTTGGCGAATTTTTTCAATCAATGCAAAGACTAATCCAAGAGGTGGTTGGAGGGAGTTTCAGTTAGGGTGGGGGCACCAGGGGAGACTTGCTTAGGGCACCAGAATGGCTCAAACCGGCCCTGGCTGGTGGGCATAGCAAGCATGGTAAACCACATGTCATTCTACTTTGATTAAAATGGTTGCTATCATAACTAATCTTCCCAAAGGTTTATGTCTATTCTTCTCAGACACAACAGGAGGAAATGACATAAAAAGGCTTTTAACAAAAGGAAGTGACATCACAACAGGAAATCTTTGGTTTTCAGGGGCTTGCTTAAATGAGGCTGGGTGAGTGTTGACACCACTTTCACCCAGACAGATAAAAACATCATTTGTCAGGAAGGAGGCTTTATTGAAAATGTGTTCATCTCTCCACACGCCTCCACAAATAAATACTTCTTATCTGCAGAAACACAAACAGTCGCACACCTGCACTGTGAAGCCCAGACCCTACCATGACACTGAACTCTGGGTAATCTTTTTTTAGAGAGTCAGACAGAATGATTAATTTAACATCTTAATTAATGCAAACAAACAAGGAAAAAGATGGAATGCTGCCAGTGACAGCTTGGAGCTCTGATGGAGAGCAGAGCACATCTGACTGCAGCTTGGCTTTTCATGTGAGGATTGCAGGGTAATAACATATAAATATCATCAGCTTTACATCACAACCTATCCAAATATTTTCGTTTCTGCGGCTCAGCAAATACTATTTTGCACAGTGGTGATCACTTGCCCTTCAAGACTTGGACAGCATGGGAGTGACAGAGCAGAAATAAGCAGAACATCCATGCAGGTGTGCATGGCCAAAAGGGGCAAAGAGCAAAAGTAACATTAGGAGGAACAAGTATACATGGGAAAGAACAACAGGAGAAAACACTATATCTATCTTCAAGTATTTACTTAATGATGAGTGGCAGTTCCAATGAGTTTCACAGCAAACATACAGCCCATAGTATATAAACCCCATTTAACAGAACTCTTTGGTACACATCTTAAAATTTTCACTGCAAGTACAAGCTGAGAAAGGAGAGAAAAGATAAACATAGGAGGTAGAGGAGAGAAAGAAGAAGAGAAAAATCCCACACAGGAGAGCGAAGAGAGGAGAGAAACTACAGACAGAAGAATGATAGGATAGGAGAGAGAAAGAGTACAGACAGAATACAGCAGTGAGAGGAGAAATTACAGAGAGAAGAGCAGGAATAAGAGAGAAAATGCATACAGAAGATAGCAGGAACAGGAGAATTAGTGACAGAAGTAGGGAGAGAAGAAAAGAGTATAGACAGAAGCCAGGATATGGAAAAAGCACAGACAGGAAGAGTAAATAAAGAAATGACCCAGACAGTAGGTAGAGAACATGGGCATAGAGAAGAGAAAATGAGAAGGCAAAAACAAACGTAAAGCAAGGAAGAAAGAATAGGACTGATAAACAATTACAAAAAGAGAAAGCATAACCAAGCAATAATACCAGATAAATACGGTAAGCAGAAAAACGAATAAGCATTTGCTAAGGAAAAATAATACAAAGGAAAGAATAGGACAACATAAAAATAATCGAATACCAATAGGAATTCCAAAATTACTAAAGATTAACTAAGCCAAAAAACCCCCACCATATTCTTTGATGTTTTAAAGTCCCTATCCCAGGGAGGCAAGAATCCTAAGGGCTGCCACCAGAATTTTCTTGTCCCCCATACTAGATAAATTACTGCACCCCCCCACACGCACACACCACGTAGCACCCCACCATCCCAGTACAATGAGTAGTCACTTTCTCTTTCTCTACCAGGAGAATGAAAAGCCCCTCTTCCCCTGTAAATTAAAACACTGCAGTAAAAGGAGAAGCCACTCACCCACCTTCCTCATTCAAGCTGGGTACACACCATGGAATTTATGGTTTTGACCGATCGTTCGCCATTAGCCGAGGACCGCATGATCGGCCGTGTTTTCCAGCACCTGTTCATTTGAATAGATGGGTGAACATTAGATGCCGTGGCCCGAAAAAAAAGTTGGCCTGATCGAGTGATACACTGAATTGTCAGTCAATCTGAACTATTGGATGGTATGTACCCAGCATTAAAAAACCCTCCCTCCCCCACCTGTACGGTAACAAACACTAACTTTCCTCCCAGTAAAATAAGAGGCCTTTTTCTTGCCCTTTCCCTAGTACAAGCCACTCTCCCCCCATTAATATGGGAAGCCACTCTTTTACATTCCTCAGTAAGATTACAACCACTCTCTCTCCCACTTGTACAATAAGCAACCACTCACTCACTTGCCCCTCAGTAAAATGAGAAGCCACTCTTCTATCTTCCCCCCAGTACAATTAGAAACCTCTTAGATTACAAACCACTCTCACTTCCCCACCTGTACAATGGGAATCCACTCACCTCCTCACCCCACCACCGTTAAACAAAAAGCCACTGCCCCACCTTCTCCACAGTAAAATTAAAAGCCACTCTCCCACATTCCCTCCAGTACAATTAGAAACCTCTCTCTTCCCTCCCCAGGACAGTAAGAAGCCCTGGAGGGCTGACTACACTGGGCCTGGCTTATGAACTTGAGGGCTGACAACACAGGCAATTGAACTAGAGGGCTGATTACACTGGCTAATCAACTGGAGGGCTGACTACACTGGCTAATATTTTGGAAAGTACAACTCCCAGTATGCCTTGGTAGCAGAATGCAACCAAGGCATGCTGAGAGTTGTAGTTTCTTAACATCTGAAGTTAAAAGGTTTGTCATCACTGCTATATAGGTGCTGGCAACCCAATAGGCAGTTTAGCAGTCACTGTCAGTCCCTGTATGAAGCACTGAGACAGAGGGTAAAAATGCCTCCCCCCATGGACTCACTGTCACAAGCAGGAATGGGGTGGGTATAACTTACAGTTTCTCCCTCATGAACTGCTATGGAGGATCACAGCACAGAAGAGCTCCAAATTCAGGCAAGAGGCGGGAGGAGCCCCATAGACAGTAGAGCCACTTACTGACTGAAACATGGGACCATGCATCAGACACAAGGAAATACAGGAAGCACATGCCTGCTTTCTTTTCTTTATCTAGGAATGGAGCTCCTTGGAAGAACCCCCCCCCCCCCTTACCCTGGCAAGTCCGGGCTCCATACAGGAGTACCCCCCTTTACCCCTGATGGGGGCCTTGCCCGTAAATATAATAAGAAACCATCATCTCCCCACCACGAGAAGCTGATTCCTCTATTACCCAGTAATATTGAGTTGTTATTAAAGGTCACTATTTTGGCCATTTAACTATCACAGGACATCGCAATGGCAAAGATCCTTATTTTCACCATATTTCTAAAGCCAATTTTTTTGCCATGTAAATTATCGCCGGGGCAAAGTGCAGCTGTAGCATCTTCTCTTTTCAATGTGATACAGAACTAAACGCAATGAATACGGCGATGTAGCTGGTATTCATTGTGTTGTCTTGTATTGTGGTGAAAAGAGAAAATGGTGAGCTTGGTAAACCCGGAAATCACTGAAATCACCTTCAAAGGAGCCACTGACAGGCTAGCTATATGGACAACCCAATCAAAAGAAGTAAATGTTTGTTCTTAAAAGAACTATTTGAATTATTAGCCACCCCTTACCTGCTTCTGTCTTTTTTATTTGTAGACTGTTTTTAGGAGGAGAGCAGGAAATAAGTCACAGTCTATCAGACCATATAGGTAGGTGTGTGTGTTTTTAGAGCCTGCATATCTGCGAGACTGGCACCCTGAGGCCTGCACAACACATTGGGCACTCGTCAAATAACTTTCCTGGGGCCGACCTGTCCAGGCTCCAAGATGATCAGGACATGGCACAATACCTACTGTATCCCCCTGATGGAGGCCCTGATGGAGCAGCAATTTGACAGCTTTACTACTCCTACATGCGGCCACCCAGGGAGGTATAGGAACAGGATTTTACCCATTACGTTTTTGTGGTTTTCCATGTAATGAGGACCTGTATATTTATATTTCATTTACAACAACACCTAAAATGGATGTGCTGCCACTGCACCACCTGCTCTTCCCAATGTCCTGTAACATCTCCTAGCAGGCCATGTCTTTATTTGACACCAGCTCCCAACATACATAATAATAAAGCCAACATGACTAGATGCAGAATTGGGACCAAAAGAAAAGAGGAAGCATCAATATTGCTTTTAGGTTCACAGCTCCAATACTGAATGTTTTAAGGGGCTGGGACAGAGCATAAACAGGGATAGAAAAGAAAGCGAACTCTGGACTGCCTCTGGGTACACTGGACTGCCAATATTTTCGGCCGACCGACCGGTTCACGGCACTTTCGGTCGATCGTCGGTTGGTGTGGGGCGGGCGGCCGCGACCAACATCATTCGTTTCTTGTCGGATATTTCATTTACAACAACACCTAAAATGGATGTGCTGCCACTGCACCACCTGCTCTTCCCAATGTCCTGTAACATCTCCTAGCAGGCCATGTCTTTATTTGACACCAGCTCCCAACATACATATATAATAAAGCCAACATGACTAGATGCAGAATTGGGACCAAGAAAAGAGGAAGCATCAATATTGCTTTTAGGTTCACAGCTCCAATACATTGAATGTTTTAAGGCTGCTGGGACAGAGCATAAACAGGGATAGAAAAGAAAGCGAACTCTGGACTGCCTCTGGGTACACTGGACTGCCAATATTTTCGGCCGACCGACCGGTTCACGGCACTTTCGGTCGATCGTCGGTTGGTGTGGGGCGGGCGGCCGCGACCAACATCATTCGTTTCTTGTCGGAAAAATTACAATCAATCGTGCGCTTCCCTATGGGAATGCACGATCAATCGTTCACAAATTCGGCGGATGAATTTGCTGCGACCGGTCAGGATAAAAAGTCCCTCCGTATGTACCCAGCCAATCAAGGCTGTGTGTCCTGACTGCTCATTTACTGTTTCTTTCCTTATGATACACTATATGAATATACTGAATCATCCACATAGCTGAGAACTGTTCCTTATTTCCAATGGCAGTTACTGTTCTTATTAAAAAAAAAGGGGGGGGGGCCCAAGAAATTATTGCTGCTGGATTTGCCTTTGTGTTTAAAAGACCTTCTACCGTGAAATAATTTCAATTGTCCCCTGAGCAATTGGTTGTACAGAAAAGCAGGCATTATGCATTATTTATGGTGAGCATGGTGCATTATGCCAACTTAGAACAAGTTTCATAGGGTTAACTGTTCCAGGGGCCCCATCATAGTTTTGCTGCAGGGTCCAGTGATTCCTAGTTAAGCCACTGTGAAGTATGTTTAAGTGTGTTATAGTAGTATGTGTAAGAATTTAGAACCACAAAGAAAAGGGGCCTTTTAGTAAAGATGTGCCAGCATAGCTCAAAGTAAGGTTTTATTCACGTAAGTTTGATCTACATACACACAGTAATGCACAGTACCAGCCTGTGTGGGGTCACAAAAAGAAAAAATGTATAAGGGCACAGCCACACTACAACGCAAACGGAATCTAATGCGATTTCATGTGCGATTTCGTTGCGTTTGCGCATGCGTTTTTTCATTAAGTATTGGAAAACGCATGCGATTGCTATTTAAAATGCGGAACGCAAATCGCAAGCGCATCGCACCCGAAAACGCGTGTTTGATTTGGAACAACGCAAGTGCAAACGCAGAAAGATCGCAGCAGTGTGGCCTAGCCCTAATTCCTGCTTGATACAGTTCTCTGTTTTACATTTTAAAGAACTACTGTATCTTTTTTTATTAACATTTCTTACTGTCCCTTTGCCACAGTATCTAAATTTTCTATTTTTCTGGGTTAATTTGATGTGGGCCCACCATGAATTTCCCTGGTATCATGGAAGGCCAGTCTGGCCCTGTCGCCTGCCCACTCAGAAGGCAGGCACAATACTAATAAATGTGAGCTGTATGACATTAGCTGACCTCCAAAATAAAACAAGGTAAGCAAAAATGTGCAAGGCAGCAATCTAGATTATGGAGTGCTGTTTTATGTTCCTTTAAAGGGCATGTCCATCCCTAAAACTATAATTTCTACCACTACTGGCCCCACTCTATAGTGTAATAAAATCCTTACAATACATCCCTGCTCTAAATGGTTCTCCTGCAATCCCCCCCTCCCAAAGTCCCAAAAACTGCCCACCAGGAGTACTGCAGAGTCCATATAGGAGACTGCCTCCAGTCTCCCCTCCGGGAGAAGTTTGGCATGCGCACTGCAGGCCTACCCCCCTCCCTCTCCCTGCCGTTTTGCAATCCCTCCCCCTACCATAAAAACCCTTGGCCATATATTAGTATACCTTCCCCCAGCCCCAACCGCTCTAAAAGATTTTTAAGAAAGTCCCCCGAACTTTACTTACCTTCCCTCTCTCCCCCTGCGTTCTGAACAGCCGGCAGTCGCGTCCGTGATTGGTTGCCTCTCGGCCAATCACGGATGCGGCTGCCTGTCCCGCCCCCTGCTTGCAGTGTCAAGCAGAAGGCTGGGCAGTGCGGTGGAGGAGAGAGGGAAGGTAAGTAAAGATTGGGGGACTTTCTTAAAATTATTTTATGGCGGTTGGGGCTGGGGGAGGGTATATCATATGGCAAAAATGTATTATAAGGGTGGACATGCCCTTTAAGTTCAATTCTTCACTTTCATTTTCCTTAGTTAAAAAACAGGTATGATGCATAATTCATCACTTTTTTTAACTCCATCCAGGGCATAGGTACTGGTTGCATAGGTCGCAACTGTGACCGGGCCCGCAACGGACAAATTTCTATTAGTTCCAATCCAGCCTCCGTCTGCGCCTCTAGCACAGTAATTACGTGTCGCACCCATGCGCAGGGCAGGTGCGCCGCTCGCAACAGGAAACTGTTCACGACCTCAGGTCAGGAGAGGTACTTTAAGGGGAGGGTTTGTGCACGCACCACAGTGACTTACTTCTGCTGCAAGCCTGCAACAATCAGGTGAGATAAGGTACTAAGGGTGGGGAGGGGAAAGGGTTTGTGTGAGCACTACATTGTCTTATGCCTGTTGCCACAATGTAATGTCACCTAAGCTCTGCACTCTTTATGCTGTGGTGCTGAGTGCCTGCTAAGTTTTCACACTAGTTTGTGTCAACCCTGCTTTGTATTTTTCTGTGCCAGCTGCCAACCATTATCATTTAACCCTGCCAATTTGCCAACATTTTGATTTTACCAGTGTCTGAATGCCAACTTGCCATAGAGACATTGGTAAATGGTTGGCAAATTGGCAGTCGTAAATGGCACTTGATGCACAGACTATGCCAATCATTTATGCCTGACAATTTGCCAACCATTTACCAATATCCGTATGCCAAATTGCCATACAGACATTGGTAAAATCAAAATGAGTGGCAAATTGGCAAGGGTAAATGGTTGGCATTGTATGTGTGTCAAGTGTAATTTTATCTCTACCAATTTGCCAACTATTTTACCAATGTCTGTGTGCCAACCTTTTTGCTAGTTCCAGTTTGAAAGCTTTTTACCCGTGTCAACCATTTAGCAGTGACAGTTTTCCAACCAATTTATCAGTGTCTGTGTGCCAGGCAGTTTACAAAAAAAAAAAAAAGTTAATGATGAATTTGGATGTTTTTTATGGGAATGAGTATTTGATTTGAGGTGCTGAATCAGGGCTCATAGGTCGGCAGCTATGCCACTGACTCCATCAACTGTGCACACATTGCGTAGTTTCTAAAGAATTGCTCAATAGAAAGGTGCAATATGTGCACAGTAGATGGTTTGGTGCTATACTTATCTCAGTACAAAATTTTATTTTTTCACCATTATTTGTAAAAATGTTCATCACAGATCACTGATGTCAAGAAGTCTTATCTACCGGTAAATAAAATGGAGATGAGCAACAAATATAAAATACAATACAGTATGGCAGGGTAGGGATACTGATGAATACACTGCTTATAATCAGTTTTTTTACCTAACCATGCATGGCTGCCTAATCCAGAGGGCACAACCCTTACTGTATATGTTGTGTTTTGATTAGTATGTATAAAGAGGGAAGGCTCATTGTGCCTGTTATTACAGACAGAGTGCCGATATGTTTTTTTTTAACCAATCAGCAGGATTGGTTAAGGAATTGACAATATTTAGAACATTGCAAGCTGAGAACATCAGCAGCTGAATTTTACATTTCATAAAAGACAATAAGTGATACCCACAGTGTGACAAAGGTGCGGAGACAAGAGAGGGCAGAGAGAAGAAAACATTTTAAACAAAACAAATGAATTACATAGGAAATTAATTATAGCAACATGGATTATGGGATTTCCATAATAACATATTATTTATATAGTTGCACTGGGATAAACAGCACTGTTAAAAATGCATAGAATAAAACAAGGCAGTAAGTACAAGGTGATCAAATAAAACAAATATATAACAGGCGAGTGAATGCAGATATTTTAAAGCGAAAGAATATAAAGAAACAGAAAAGTTAATTGACTTCTATAAAACATGTAAATGAAGAAAGCAGTGGATGGCAGAGGATCTCGCCTCTCAATTCACTGTACCAAAAGCAAAAAGTTGAAGACACTAACTAGAAACTCAAACAATAAAATGGGTTTATTTAAGAACCCATAATTTAGTATGTATTTATATTGATGACCACTATGTTATAAAGTATTAGATAATACACATACAGACAGCAAGGTTTCTATTTCTTACAATATTCACAGTCCCATGCAAAATGTTAAAATCTATGTGCATATTCAGTGCACTTTAAACCAGAACATTAATGTCAGAGGGATAGAATATTCAGTTGATTGCGAGTGACCAAAACATGTTCATTTGGAGCTATTGGTTAACAGGTGTATAATGGGAAACTTATCGGTTAAATTCACTTTTCGTACATATTTGCTTATGCTTATTTGGACTTGTTTTACAATAGAAGAGGAAACACAATCTGTAGAAAAAAATATTTTCTGGCACTTTAGTAATTTTCCTGCACCATGCAGGGCAAACAGGATGCCTGACCAATCTCCATCCACAAGGGAGCAGTATAAGATCAGGATTTAAACTTTCTTATTTGTTCTCCCCCCTCCCCCCAGCACAGACAAGGTATTTACTGAACTTATGACTCAAGTTCACCATCTGAAGCCCTGATGTGCATCCATGCCCCAAGTGTGAAAAACAACCTCAACATTTTCAGAAAGAAAAAATGAATAGCAAAGATTGGTTCTCAGTATAGATTTTCCTTTTTAGTTGATCAATGGAGTCAGCACTGGTTTCACTCAACATAAACGCTGTAGGCATGACAAAGATCTGTTTTCCTTGCCTCCTGCAGCTACAGTCAACAGCTGAACTGATGTTTGCCTTTATGATGTGCAGTTCATATATCCAACCTTGGAATTGTCTGATAATAAACTGGTAATGATCGGAACCAAAGCTTAATATTTCTGTGCATATTTTTAACAACTTTAGGTTGAGGCCGGCCACACTGCAACGCTCTCCCTTGCGCAGGGTAGCACAAGCGTTCCCGGTGCGCAAGAGTCCGTTGCTGTGCGTGCACTAGTGTGGCCACATCAATCGAATTGCATTCACGATTGCATCAGTGAGGCCTAGCCCTTATAGACTGAAAAAGTCCATGAGTCCTGTGAGTCCTGAAAGGATAATGCAGCCCTCCATTATATCACAACACAACCCTACATCCCCATCCAATACTCCTAAGTTTAGCCTATGGGAAGACACTCTCTGAAAGGAGTACATCTTTTCATTGAACAGTCCAGGAACTGTCCCAGACCCTGAGAGGAGGTGGGACCAGAAAGGCATTACGAGACATCTTAAAAGAACTTAGAACCTAGTGGTCCTCAACCTGGGATGTATTTTGCAATGCACACTTTTGTTGTTAACTTAATGCTGGGCTCTCCCTGTAAATTTAAAAATGTATATTTTTACATAGAATTTTAGCACAGTCAGTGCAGTATAAAGTTACAATGTATTGATTACATTGCTAAGATAATAAAAAGATTTATTTTTATAAACGAACATGAGAATTAAAGGTAAAATGTGAATGAGTCTGAATGAATTCTATAATTCTTAACATATAACTGTAACTCTTTCTAATTCTGCAGAATTATAGCATTTGTAATTTCTGTAGCCCTACACATTGGTATGTTCCAAACTGGTTATTTGATAAGTCTACGAGATGACATGGCAGCCCCTAGTAGTTACTTTAGGTGGGAGACTGAGGGCTACAGAAATACATCTGTTATTAATTAATTATAGAATTTATTCAATTCAGGTTAAAAATATAGCACTGCCCAACAAATCCAAGAAATGAGGAATGATTTCCAGGACAGTGGGCAAAAATGCAATATTATTTCTCTATGTCCCTGTGGCCAGAACTGCTGGAATTGTTACATGCAATAAAGCCTAAAGGCATGGAGCCATTTATCTAAATTACAACACCTGTGGTTCTGGATATGCATTGGCCACGGGGACAAATAACTTCACATGTCTCTGCCCACTGTCCTAGGAATTCCGGTCCTGGAGTTGCCAGTAGCAGGTATTGCCAGACAGCAATATTCTCAGCCTTTGACAGAAAGTCCCAATTTGATTTTACACTATTAGGACCAACTGCACCAATTAACCCTGACTCTATAGGGGCACTGGATTTTGTTGTTACTGTTTGGGGGTCAATTAATGCTGATCCTACTCTATGGGACTTACTGGATTTTACTGCTACTACATAAGGAGCCAATTAAAAACACTTTGACTCTATGGGGGAAATTAGATTCTTTTAGTGGCCCCCCTTACTAGGGAGCACTGTACAGCGCTATTTTTATTAGTGATAAAAAGGAGACAATTAAAATTTCACAATTTATAGAAAATATTGCAAATACACTTTATAAAAAGGTAAAAATCTGTAAAGTAAATCTCTTCAAATCTGAATGGTGAAAAGGAATTTCTTTTCTTGGCTTAACTCCCTTAACTACCAAAGGGATTGCCTACTAGCCCCCCCACAATTCCCCAATGGGTAACCTCTACAACAAAAGCAATATTACCATTATTAAAAAAAATGCATGCGCACAGTGGATGTCTCAAGGAATTGACTAAGATCTGGGGCGCATGGTATGATTTACCTACCACAGCCATTTAATCAATATTACCACTGACATTTAAACCATGTCATGTCATCTAATAGGTAAAATACAATGGAGTCATGCGACACAAATTGTGTATTGCAAGAATGGTTTTCTAAGTGTTTATTTGTTGAACTACTTGTTGAAACATACAAATAATTTGACTAGCCACTACAGGCATATATAATAGACAAGCCATCAACTGCTGAATTAGTAAACGTACTCAATGAACCACATGATGTGTTATATAGGTAGCTATCTGGAACAGATTTTATACTCCGTTCGGTATAAATAAAAATGAAAAAAATTAAGAAATAATTATTTTTTTTCTTTAGAAAAGGCAAAAACGTGTATTAGGCTCATCATAATCCCTTTAGTGTTGGACAAGATTTTTCAAATTAACAGTAGATTTTTGGTGGTGTTAATGACGGATTTGGCCTTGGCAAAAATTAATGGTATAAAAATTCACCTTTTTATAAAATGTAAGAATTTGCAGGGAAGTCCGGCATTAAACCTTGAAAATAGCGCCCCTTGGTTTGTAGGTATACAGTCGGTATGTGGCCAAGCAATAAATATAGACTTACTATAATTCCTATTTTAAATAGATATTGGGTGTTAAATACCCTCCCAGTACATCCCATTTAGTTTTACCAGAGAGCTTCCGGACACAAGGAAAACATTGAAATACAATAACAGATTGTTAGTTAAGTAAAGAAAAAGAATGAACTGATCAGCTGTAGCTAAACATGTCAGCCGACCCTGAGTTTATGGAGCTGCTAGAAGTAAAAGGAATTTGGAAAACATCATATTGCTCCCTCCAGATACCAGTTTAGAATATATCCAGAATGTAATATAACGAGCAAAGATCAAAGTAAATATATCAAGCACACTAAAACTTTATTAACCATTTTAGCTGCAGCTGCAAGGAAAACCATCTTGAGGAAATGGATCAAACATATTGCGCCCACGCGTAATGTCTGAAAACTCAATTTCATTTTTCAGAAGGGACAGCTATATACAGTTCACAATGAGGAACACAAGCAATAACATTTTTTTTAAAGTAGAGAAACCCTTCAAAACAAATATATATATATATTTATATATATATTTATTATAGGATCTCTTTCCCCTTCAAAAAAAAGATAAGGGAAAAAAGCAAATTTGTTTAGTGTAACATGATTTAGTTCATATTAAAGGAGCTGCTCTATTGGACAGTTTAGCACAGTTCAGTGCCCAATAAGGTAATCAAAGTGGGGAGGGAAGGAAGAAAGAAAATGGCAGCACAGCAGGTAATCCATTTCCTAGTATATAATTATATGATACTGTGTTTTCTTTCCCACATCCTGAGTGCAAACAATGCAGTAATCTACAGTATATTAAAAGAGGTCATAGACTTGCCAAAATTGACACCTGATTCTGGCTTTTGAGAAACTGTAGGTAATATATCTATATCACAGAGATCAGTATATCAACGTATTCCCTCTCCTACTTTATTTACAGCCTGAGGCACATAATCTACTGACATGCAGTGGAAATGCTATGTTAAGCCGTGGCATGACCAAAAATGTATAACTCTAACCATTTTCTTCATTTATTTATATAGCCTTGACCACTCTACTTTTCAATTCCACAGCCTTACCAAAGTCCAACTGTGTCCTACCGGGTTTTCCCAAGAAAGACACACAGGGTTATTCAATAAAGTTTTATCGTTAAAATGGGGTAATTTTGCCCCAACCCTCAGATGTAAGCTTTCAAATGTTAAATAACATCTGATTGGTGGGGCAAAATTAGAACCATTTTAAATAAGAACTTTTATTGAATTCCCTGATAGTGTTCATGCACACGCAACCTCATGGGTATTCGTTGGGCTCGGGGGTCTGGTAAAAATCTGCAGGTGCCTTAAAGGTATCTCCATCATAATTGACTTTTAGGAATCCAGTTCTATTGAAGAACGGGAGGTAAAGGAGCTGTGCCTTACCTTGGTTCTTCAATAGAACAAACAGGAGCCAGGAGAGAAGGTAAGAAACTTACCCGCTCGTTCGCTCCCCCGGCACTTAGTCAGAAAGGTCCCGAGGACCTTGTCTTCTATGCGCATAGATTGCACATGCGCATAGAAGACAAGGTCCGTCGGGACCTGTCAGACTAAGCGCCGAGGAGCGAGCGAGCAAGTTTCTTACCTTCTCTCCTGGCTCCTGTTTGTTCGATTGGTCAAAATGTGTTTTTTGACTATAGTTACCCTTTTAATATGGCTGCCATTGAAATGGAAGGGTGGGTCAGTAGGTGTGTGTACCTGGATCAGGTTGGAAGTTAAAAAAACAAACTTGATTATTGATCAATTTGCTTTTTTGACTTTAGTAACCCTTTAAGCATGGCTGCCACAGTAATGGATAAGTAGATCAGGTGTGTGTACCTGGGTCTGGTTGAGGGGGTATGTCCTTTTTTGTGTTTACAACCATAAAACTATCTTATATTGAGGAAAAATCTAAATTAGTTTTTTTTAACTTTATTATCTATCTTTTATTGAGAATATATCAAAATTCGTTTTTTTTACTTTAGTTACCCTTTAAGTATGGCTGCCACTGTAATGGATAAGTAGATCAGTAGGTGTGTGTACCTGGGTCTGGTTTAGGGGGCATGTCTTTTTTGCGTTTACAACCATAAAACTATCTTTTATTGAGGAAAAATCTAAATTAGTTTTTTTAACTTTATTTACCCTTTAAGTATGGCTGCCGTGTAAGGTGGGGGGGTATATGTTTTTGCATGTATGACTATATAACTAGCTTTTATTGATGATTGATTAAAATTAGTTTTTTGACTAGTTACCCTTTAAATATGGCTTCCATGGGAATGGAAAGGTAGGTCAGTAGGTGGGTGTACCTGTGTCTGTGTGGAGGTTGGGGGTATCACCGTTTGTATTTATGACCATGAAACAAACTGTTTTGAAATATCCACATTTGAGGATTGTTACCATTATAGTCTATGGGATAAAATGTCCTGAAATTCGCACACTTCTCCTATATGCACTGCACGTTTGTACTGAATTTTATGTCTCTAGCTCAAAAACTGTGGGAGGAAATACGGTCCAAAAAAGCGGAAGAATAAAACAGAAGGAGAAAAAATATACAGAACCATCGTTCCTATGTTTATATAATATAATGCAATGTGTTTATGTATACATATATGTATAGTTTATTTATAAAGCGCCACTTGGGAACGCAGCGCTGTACAGTAATAAAATACAATAAAGTCATACAAGGGGATAAAAACATAGGTAGTTCAGTACATAAATATTTAAATTATATAAATAGAAGTGCTAGAGCCTTGCCACAAGAGGTAAGGAGATCCCTGCCCAATAAAGCTTACAATCTAGTTGGGTGTGTAACATACAGATACAATGGAATGGGTATAAGTGCTGCTGTGAGACAAATGAAGTGCAAATAAAACAATCATATACTGTGCTGGTTACCAGATAGGTAGGATGAAGGATAGATGAAACCTGCTGATTGAGGTTTCTTGACTTTGAGAGAGGGGAATTCCAGAGGATGGGAGCCACAAGAGAAAATGGTTTAAGCCGAGAGAATGCGGTACGAGTGGGAAGTCTGTACAGGAGCTGGTTCTGCGAAGAGCAGAGTTTTTGCAACATAGTTAATGTGGTTAGAAAAGGAGAGAGAGAAGTCAATAATTACCACCAGGCAGCGTGCCGATTGGATAGGGAAAATGGGGGTATTGTCAACAGAGATAGAGAAAGGACAGGACCAGGTTTAGGTGAGAAAATGATAAGTTCAGTTTTAGAAATATTTAATTTGAGCAATGTTACCACCTCGAGCATTTCTTAAAGGAGAGCTAAACCTAAATTTTTACACTCTAGAATCTGAAACTATACCCTCAATAAACTGTAAATCCCACTGCAGTAAATATAACCCCTTGAATAGCTGGATGAAATAACTGTGTATTTACAGTGACTGGCCACCCCTTTGACCTCAGTCATATGCTCCCTTGCCTAATCTGTCCTGTAAAAGGATTGGCTAGAGGCTACTAGTAGGTGTGACCAACTCTTCCAACTGTAATAAGTTCCTGCAGTATCCAAGGACTGAGCATGTGTATAGAATATAATGGTCAGTGGCCACACTGTGTGATACTGGAAATGAAACACAAATCCAATGTTAGAAAGGTAAATTTCCCAACAACCATAAGAGGTGAGACACAGATTACTGCTTTTATATTAAGATGCTCTTACTTCTGAAAAAGTGTCCTTCTGAGGCTTTAGTTGTCCTTTAATGTCCCTCTTTCTGCTCATTAAGCCCCACCACAGTGGAATACATTAGTAAGAGTTAGGTTCCACTGAGTTGCATTTCCGTGCGTTTTGCGAATAGCAATGTAATTTAAAATATAATGGAAATTGCGAGAATCAGTTCCCTCTGTATGATTTGTGTTCCGAATCTATGTGGTCCATTTTTTATCTGCACGTGTGCATGAATTTTGGTCCGTGTGTGTCAGAATTGCACTTTCATAATAGTCTATGGGAACGGCAAAAAAAAAAAAAAAAATGCGGACACACTGACAAACGTATTTTTTGTGTTTTCTCCAGTATTTCCTGATTTTCAAAAAACAGCACACAGACGCAAACGGGCCAAAAAACACAGACACACGCAGACAAATGCATAGAAAAATGCATGTCTGTTAACCTGCAAACGGACCGGAACGCGAACAAAACACAT
This sequence comes from Hymenochirus boettgeri, assembly GCA_019447015.1. Lineage (NCBI taxonomy): Eukaryota > Metazoa > Chordata > Amphibia > Anura > Pipidae > Hymenochirus > Hymenochirus boettgeri. Next base: position 73,930,898 of record CM033476.1, on the reverse strand, counting down.
TGTCCTAAACGTGCTAAAAACGGACAGCACAATGAAATGCACATAGTGGGAACTTTGCCCCAAGTAATGTATCTAAACCCAGTCTCAGCAATCTCCTCAGGTAGCTGCAGGGTTAATATTGATACAGATCTCTATGCTGCTGTCAATCACAGTGCAGACTAGATACATTTTTGAAACAAAAAAAAAACACTGCTTCAATCACAGCTCAATATAACAATATGTAAGTCTTTGTAACAATATATGTAGCAATCTATGTAACCGTCTGTGTAACAATCTATGTAACATCTATGGGCACCAGGAGAAGTGGAAAAGCAGACTGCACTGATCAAGCAAAAAGCGTGGATTCCAGGTACCAGTATTCCCCTCCCCTAAACACGCCCCTTAACATCCTAACAGTTGTCCACCACCCATTTATATTTCTGTCCAGGATGCAAGAAGTGTCCAAGAACAAATTCAAACCTTGTTTAAAAAAAGAGCTGCACAAATGATTTGTTTACTCTCACACGTCTACATTGCATACGTTTCGGGCAGCTGCTGCCTACTTCATCATGTGATCTGTAACCAAGCACATTGTGGTGCATACACTTGTTGCATTACATTTCTATATAGAAATTTAGAGGACTGTAATAAAGGGCTCTATTGCTTAAACCTGTGCAAAACCCACACTACCCAATGTAATATCAGGTTAGTGTGGGGTTTGCAGCAACCCCAATGCAAAACCATTTGTGTTGTATTTAGAGCTAGTATTTAGCGCACAACCTTTTAACAAATATTAACCACTGCTTTGTAGCGTGGTCACGTATAGGTCACGTCTGTAGTGACATTGCCTGTTAAATTTCTAGAAATTTTGCCTAAAATTTGATGTGTTTGTGCTGCTTCCCAATCATCAATGCTCCCTTTATTGTCAATGTCAGGGAGATGTGCTCTTCTTTATCATTTGCTGCTATGTAACAATTATAAATGTATTTAATGAGCATCTACAAAGGAAAGGCCAAGTAAATAATGTGGAAATGGTAAACATTTTAGTGGCACATCCCCATTCTGTGTCACAGCGCCTAATAAATGTTAAGAGGAGAAAGGAAGGGGGGGCAAGAAGGAGCTGGCATAGAGCGCTGTTTTCACTAACTTATTGTGCTGCTGTAAGTAACGAAGGGAGATAGGAGCTCCTGCAGTGCTCGACTCCTATCTTTCTACTAAAAGTACTTTCTATTAAAAAAAAATATTCATTAGGAATACTTTATAATCCCTTTACATAGATTTGCTTAATGAAGCAATGTTTGGTTTTTTTACATACTATTTCAGCTATCTTGCGGCTCACAGAGCTAAAAACAATTTTACAGAATTTAGCAGGAAACGAGGTCAGTGGTGCTCAAACTTTTTCTGACTGTGGCAGCCTCGGCAATGCAAATTTTCCATGCAGGACACTTATGTACACAGTGAGGGAATTTTGTAATTTCCCATATTTTAGTAATATACTGTCAGGGAGATTCAATAAAAGTTCTTATCGTTTAAAATGGTGCTAATTTTGCCCCAACCAATCAGATCTTATTTAACATTTGAAAGCTAACATCTGATTGGTTGGGGCAAAATTAGCACCATTTTAAACGATAAGAACTTTTATTGAATAACCCTGATTGTATTTTGTTAAGCTGGTGAAAATGTTTTGCCGCAGGCTCTGTTCTAGCCCAATATTGGCAGATGAACGTTCCATATCTCACCTGTTGCCATTTAATCAGAGCAAAACTTTTTTTCAATTCAGATTGGTCGAAAGAGATGCAGGGGGGTAAACCTGAAAAATAAGCTAAAACATTACTAGTTTTTATTGCAATTCACTGATTTAAAGATGAATTTCTAAATTGCTGCTGATGCTCTTGTTTCTGGCTCTGTAACCAGCACATAGAAATCATTCCTATTTTCTGCAGGTAAAAATGCCTTTTCTCAAAGCTTTATACAGGTAAAAATACTTTTCTCTGTGGCATTAAAGGCCAGCATGTGTACAAGTATACTCCCGAGATGGAAAGCGTGAGCAGAAATTTCTCACACAAAGAAACATCATTACAGGGCCTTTAAATACCATCAGGCAGTGTACGAGGCGCATTGTGCTAGAATAAGCCATGTTCCATTGATTGTTTCAATTTCAATAACTTGCTGGGGCATTGATTCTGGTCATGTTACCATGAGAAAGGGATTAATAATACACTGCGCAGGCAGGCTTACTACTACCCATCATAGATGACACAGAGCAGTTAGTAGCAGCTCCTCTGGGACCCGCTGCAGTAATGATAAAAAGCCTTCTTCAAAGACTCACCAGCAGATAGTGTATAACTGGTACATGGATAAAAACAAGAAGAATTCAATATCCCAATCATTTTTAAAGTACAGGAAAAGTAAAATCATTAAATCTTAAGAACTGAAGACTATAATCACATTCTGGTTAAACAGAAGCTTAGAAAATATGTTTCTAATGTGAATTTAACCACTAAAAGCCAGGTTTCCCTTTGAAGATTGATTTTGTCCTTTGCTTTAACCCATTAACCTACAGGTAAAGAGAGACAAGTGTTGAAGAGCCTGCCCTGGTCAGTGATGACACCTCTGCCCCCCCCAGTTAAGTACATTTACCAAAGCGATGAAAGGCATTGCATATGCCTGCACCTACTGGTTAAAGTACACAGCAGCACGTGATAAAAAGTGACTACGGTAACTAAAGAGTTTGCCTCATTCTCAAAGTGAAAACACAAAAAGCAAGAAATACACTGCAAGAAATTAACAAGGGAATGTCATAATAGTTATTATCATTCAAAATGGTGCTAATTTAGCCCCAAGCAATCAGATGTTAGCTTTCAAATGGTAAATAAGATCTGATTGGTTGGGGCAAAATTAGCACCATTTTCAACATTAATATATTACATCTTCCTGTTTTCTAACACAAACTAATGTTCTCTGTTCATATCATAGAGGTAACAGGTTACAAGGTTTATGCGTGGGTGTAGACATTTCCAAGGCACTTACCCCAGGGGTGTATAATCTTTGAAAATAATAAACACACGAGAGTCACACTACACACACCATATTGTGTGTGGTTTACAATAAATTACACTTACGTTCTATTGGAGTGCGACACCTGTCTGAAGAAGGTGCCATCTTAACACCGAAACATGACGTGTTAATAAAACACAGTTTGTTGCAAGTCTGGTGTGCACTGATATTTTTGACATGCTTGGATGTATACACACCTGTGGCTTAGGTGAATCAGTAGCACCCAGCACAAAGACTCAAAAGTGGATGTGGATAGTTTGCAGGACAGCCGACAAATTGGTTTATTCCTACTTCCCTGGTTGGCCGTATGCACAAGGGTGATGTGTCAAAGTTCTATATGCTTCAGTGTGCATGCATAAATCATGCCTCCCAACTCTTTGATAGTGGGTGCCAATGTGGAGCCTACCCTGGAATGCCAAACCAAGCACTGACCTGCACACAATTGGGCCCGTCGAACAATGTTGGGTGTTCCAGCACCCCCCAAACCTAGAAGAGGTTGAGTAGGTATGTCTCCCCTAATGAGAGAGGTAGGAGATATAGTCACGTTGTGTGCTCGATGAGCTGGCTGCCATCCAGGGATACCATTTCCTACTTCACTGGGAAAGAGGCTTTATCATTTGAAATGTTTTTTTGGGGCACAGTTGCCCCTTAAGGCTGAAAAATTAAAGGAAAACTACAAAATCTAAATAAAGCTACGAGGCATTACAAATCATGGTCTCTCACTTCTCATCATTCATAGTTCTGGTCTGATGGTGGTGTGGACCAGACAGAGAAACTAATGTCAATATTCACTGTCTCACGGATTGATCCCTGAAATGCATTGGATGGTAGTGCTGACCCAGATCACAGAGCTTTCCTAAGCATCATTCAGCACTAGGAGAGCTGTCAGGTATTCCGAAGGTCTAAACTTTTCAATGGTACCAGACGTAAGCTATGCATCACAGACATGGGATTTTTACTTCTCCACCCTCTGCAAAAGATTTAAAGGCCAACGCTGTACAAATGAAAAGAACTTGGAGCAGGGAGGAAGGATAAATCATTCCTTTTAATACCTCCCAATATTGCTTTGTTGAAAAGTTTGTACAATTTTCATCTGCCAGGTTAATGTCCAGTGCTGAAGTCAGGAGGAAGCCTGGCAGAAGCAGTTTTATTTATGTTGGGATGTAGGAATTACAAATCGTACCTCCCTGCCCCAAGCATATTTCCTAATGCACTATAGTTCTCCTTTAATAGTACATACGCTAAACCACCTAGCTTGTATTTACCACCTTACTGTATTTAGTCTCTTTATATGAATGCTAAAATACAGCAAACAAAACTCCTTACAACACCTACATTACATGTATAACCATTTACATACCTTTCATTTCTGGGAGAAATTAAATTAAGCAGCAGTGGTAAATTGTAGTAAGATGTAGTACATAACCACAAAAACCTGCCATTTGTTTTCAGATAACACTAGGCCTGTCTGCTACTACACAGAAAATATTATCACAAAAATATGGGGTTGTCAGTGCCAAGCCCCAAAGCACTGTTTACTGTATGTATCCTGGTACGGTGTTCTGTGACCCAGCTGGGGAGATGCCAAAGTTACATTAACAAACAGAGGCAGTTTCCTTTATAGCTTGGCCAATGTAAATCACTTTGAGATATGCTACCGCTCCCATTTTGTCCAGCGTATTCTCAGTTTATCTAGGAGTGGTGACGGCCGGCCTAGAAAGATGGATGTGACCCCTGTGCCTCAGGGTGTGCGGGTTCTTTGCACCTCCTGCAGCACCTACCCCGAGGAATAAAAGCACTTCATCAAATGCCCATTCGTTGGCAATGTGTGCGCCAAACATGTTTGTATGTTCAGATTCATTGACCTCCCCCCGGATAAAAACTGGGAAAGGATTGTAGTAAATCCACACACCTAACACAAGGGAGCTGCAGTAAATCCAGGTCCCCTCCTCACCCTCTTTATTATCACATTCACAGCATGAAGTTATGAGCTTCCTCACAGCTCCTGCTATAAAAAGGTGATGGATGATAACAAAACCTCAGGGAGTTAATATATTCTCCCATTAAATTTTACTTTAATTGGTATTTGAGTCAATCAGAAAGCCACTAGACAGTGAATTAAGAAAAAGGAAGGAAGAAGAGAGGAATGGGAGACGCGGACAGGCTCTGCCAGAAGTCGCTAGGTAGCATTTCTCTGTGTAAACCAACAGTCCAAGACACAGATAGACTGTAGGTGTATTATAAGATGCAATGTATAAGGCATCTACTATATCATTTTATTAATCTTATTGTATCACCAATGTATGAGCACTAAGACAGATCAGTGGGTGATGGCAGTTTTTTAATCAACCACTAAACAATTTCAATTGATTATCGAAAATCGAAGAACAGGCCATCGTGAAAATTTCCCATCGGCCCCATCTTCCATGGATTTCAAGCTAAAATGTAAAGAAAATCACAGAGTTAGGATCCAATTTCAAATCGACCAAAACGATTTAAAGTCCGAACAGGAAAAAATGATCCCATGTGTGGCTAGCTTAAGGCTGGATCAGATGGGTATTTGGAGTGCCATGTGTACACAATTCACTCCTAGAGGATAGATTTTTTAAAAGAAGCATTAGCTTAATGTGCCCTCAGGATGTCTGCAACTAGACTAATACTGTATGTCTTCATCAAGGTATTGACTCAGACCAGCATGGTGCTGAGACAGACCAGCATCTGATGTTACCTGAGAGGCTCAGTTGTAGGGGCAGATTTCCATTCCTGTCACTAATTGACTTATGTGTTATTCAGTGACGTGTTATTCTGCTGAATGCTTAAAAGAAGAAGTTAAAATGTTTATCAGCCTAAATAGATTTCATAATTCCTAAAGATCAGACCGTCTGAAGTCAACAGTATTTTTTTGAAACATAATCACTTTTGCTTCTCCAGGTTTTTAGCTCATTCTACATTGCAGAGAGGCAATAATTGGTTACCCAGTATATATATGTTGTATTCAATTAGATCAACTGGACTTGAAGTTTAGTTTGTGAAGACGTTTCGCTAGTCATCCGATTGGCTTTATCAATTCAGAATGACTTGTACAAGAATCTGTGGCAATTATGTACCCTGGAAAATCCCAATTAGCATATCACAGCCAAGTGTTAAGGGCGTGATTGGATAGTGGCTAAGAGGTGTTATAGGAAAGATTATTATATGCCAAAGATTCTTGTACAAGTCATTCTGAATTGAGAAAGCCAGTCGGATGATTAGCGAAACGTCTTCAAGAACTAAACTTCAAGTCCAGTTGATCTAATTGAATACAACAGATATACCATGACCTGGATGAATGAGAACCTTCACAAAAATGGTTACCCAGTAGTTCCTCACCAGTTATGGTAGACGGTGAATGGCAAGGGGTCTATACAATTCACAAAATAGTTGCAACTTTGTATCAGAAGAGTTAAAGGGGAAGTTCAGTGCAAATACATGTGCTTTTCAGAAAAGCAAATAGCAGTATTTTTTCATCCCAATGCCCTTAATCTGCCCATTCAGCAGTTTGTCTGTATAAATAAATGCAACCGAAATACTGACTTCCTGTTTGCAGGACCCCTAGTAAAGGCCGTTATGGTCTTGCCCTTGACCCAGCGCCTGGGTTGATTCAGTTGCTCAGTAGAGATCTGAGCATGTTTGACCCACCCAACAGCCAATCAGTAGAAATTACTGTTAGGAACATTCTAAGGAAGTGGTGCATCCTGGGAAGAAGAAGGACGGTTAGAACCTGAAATGTCAGCTCACTAACGTGAACAGCAGGGAACAGCAAAGGGTATGAAATCAACTGATTTTTCAAAATGGGAGAGAATATGTAGAATAACTAAGAAGGCATCACACAAATTAACAATTTAACAAATATTGATCATTTCCATTGAACTGTCCCTTTAAGCATGGTACACACCATGCAACTTTTCCTCCTGACCGACCATTCGGCTCTTCTGACCAGTCGACCAGGAGGAAGGACTGTCGACTGCGGTCCTTATGATTTTCGGACAAGTCCGATCGTGCGTTCATCCGATTCGGGCAAATGAACAGTCGGTTGCATCCAAAAAACTATACAATTATTTAGTCCCGATACACTGAACTATCGATCGGACAGAAAAATTGCATGGTGTGTAGCAGCCTTTAGAAACCTGCTTAAACAGCAGCAGCAGCAGCCAAGCTAGTAAAGCCCCCGCCCCAAATTCACCAGGCCCCACCCACAGTCCTGCACCTAATAAAAAAAAGTGTCTAAAACATAATTAATTTAAAATTATATATTTCTTGCCTTTCATAATAATAATCAAAATTCTAAAATTCTCTCAGCGGGACAGACATGTATCATCCAGGGAAAAGGTGAGCGCAACTTTAAATCCTTCTTTGCATCGACTGTGCAGAATATTGCGTTTGTGCAAGATTTTAATGCCAGCTAATAGCCGACGTTGAACTCACGCTGTGGGTAAAAACCTTTGGGGATTCACTCACACTCATTAACCCGATATTAAATTCAGGTGGAGTAACTTACCCAGAGAGATTGCAGCTCTGGGTAATATCCATCTTAGTCCTTTAACAATATTTGTATATGTAATTTGTGTATGCAAGCAAGCTTGGTATATTTTAAAATAAAGAGTGCATATTGTTGTGGAATGTTTGGACTTGTATTAAAAGAGTGATGGCCCACTTGTTGTCCATTTCTGTGTTGGGCTGCAAAGGCCCTGGCATTATCTAGTAACACGCTGTTAGCGATCTACACTAAGGTTCCTCAAACAAGGAGCATTCGCTCACACTCCAAGATAAGGAACTGGTGCTGTTGTAAGTGCTCAGTAGAAATATAGCACTGCAATAACAGTAATATAATACATTGCTAACCTAGAATTGCCAGAAATAAGGGAAGTGTTTCCTAGACATTTTACTGAGAGGAGGCAGTTATGTGATAATCAGCATTTTACATTTTTGTTAATATTTTAGTGCTTCCAACTGTATCAGCTTTGTGTACACCGGCGCAGTTGGCAAACGCTTCATTTACAAGAAGCTTTAGTGTTTATCAGTAACATGGTGTTAACAGACACAGTCAGGACCTTTCTGTACAGAAAAATAAGAAGGGTTATAGTGTTCATACTTTTAGGTAACTGAATAGAACATTTTATACACAGGCTCTCATTCTCTAGAGTCTCAATAGAATCAAGCAAATGGCCCCATTAGTGTTCAAAACACCGGATCAAACACTCATATCAGTCCTGCGGGAGGTCAGTCCAAGGGGAGCATGCCCTAACATTGGGGTATAGCTGTGTGTGCGGTCTTGTGTGTTTCAGGGGTATTGTTTCATAAAGGTCAGGGTGCTTCAGTATATTTGAGTGGTTTCTACAAAGCCTTGATTTCAGCAAACAGATTGCCCATAGCTTGTGATGTTTCTATATCCTGATATGACTGAACTGTGGACCTCTTTCTGGCCTGGCGGCCTCTCACAAGCTTCTTTGTCCAGATGTGTGAAAAGGTTACTGAAATCTGTCCAGCTCATACATCCTATACCACCACACACCCTCTTCGCTCCATGGACAGGAAATCCACTGCAGCCTGACCTCACACTGAACTTTTCACATTGTAAATGAAGGCCGATTGATCTTCAGAGTGTAACCTTGGTTATGTGTTTCGAGGATTGTGGGTTTTTTTTTTTTATTATTATTAAAGCTGTATGAAAGCAAAATACCTATGGATCTTAAAAATTCTTTACCACATTTATCTTCCACCCTCCGCCCCCATGATTTCCCACATCTTATCACTTGGACAACTTGTCATCTCTCTGCCGTCAGTATTAACAGCATATCAATTGTCACATGGAGCAGCTATTGCCCAGCACATGAAGGTGGATGCAGATATTGTATGGCTTTTGGTAGCTGTTGCACCTCACAGATGATGCACTGCCCGATACTATACATCAATACGTAAGCTCCATACACCTGGTTATTTTGCCGTCCAATGACCAGGCACGTGAAGAACTTCCATTGATGTTAGTGGTCTGTCCTGGTGGATCAAGGAGCTGCAATAAATAAGCTGTGCTTTTATAATTTAAATGCTTTATACTAACAATATGTTATTGCTAAAACTGGGGAAACTGACCATCTAACAGTAGCCTTAGGGCTGGTAGAATTAGGGCAAACCTGGCCCGATAGACTACTGTTCAATAAACTGACCAGTAGTGTGTTTGACGGACTTTCAATCATGATTAACCGAAAACAGCCCAATCTCTTCAAATGACTTCGTCCACCAAAGTTACCAAAGCAACTGGTCCGTGGTTACCTGCAAAATTGGTCAGGACCGATCAGTTGTTTTATCTACTGCTGTGGACAATAATTTGGTTTAAATACCGACCCCTGTACCAGTCTTAATCTCTATCAATTTAAGCATTCACATTAAATAATGCAGTATAGCATTGGGTATGGCATAGGTAGCTTCCAACTCCATCTGGAACCCCTTTAAAGCACTGTGGTGCTGTCTGAGTGTTTCAAGTGTTTCCAGAACAGCTGTAATTCCACTCTTTTACCATTCAAATGTCTGACCTCATTAAATTACAACACAACAAATCACAATCCCCTGAAATTCAATACAGTGAAGGGCTTCCAGATTAACATCCTTTATGTGTTACAAGCAGTGACAAAAAAGGAAAAATGTGGCAAACCTCTGAGCTTCTGTTCAATAAAATGTAGCTTTATTGTATCCTGTAGACACACATAAAAATACTTTACATGATTTGTAATGTTAGCCCTATAGTGCAGGGGTGTACGTAAGGAGTTCAAAAGGATTCACTCAAGCACAACAATATGGCAACTGCCAAAGGCTGGGTACACACGGCTGGACTATTTGTCCCGACTGAGCGCTCGCTACAACAAATGTCTGTCAGTTGCAGCAAATTCGGCCGCGGACGATCCATGACGGTTGCCCCACACCAGCCGATATTTGCAGCCGACCGAAAGTGCCTTGAATCGGTTGGCCGAAAATAACGGCTCGTGTGTACCCAGCCTAATGCTAGGTAGGTGCAATCCTCACAGCTCTCTACCCCAAGGGCCAGCAAAGTCCAATGTATGTGAAGAAGATGGAGGAGCACCCTCATTTTTAACAAAAGTGAAAATGTATTGAAGCAAAATACAACGTATCAGGATACCTAAGGAAGGGGAAGATATATCCCACGAAACGTTGTATTTTGCTTCAATAAATTATCACTTTTGTTAAAAAGTAGGATGCTCCTCCATCTTCTTCACATACAGTGTACTTAAGGAGCAAGGTTCCATCCAACTCTAGGTGCCAATATATAATTTTGGGTAAAGACAGGCAAACTTTCTCAAACAATCTCCTCCCCAGCTAGAAATCACAATTATGTAGATGAAGGAAACCACCAAGTTCCACCCAAAGGTTTCGAGGCTTTTGCAGATTTGTTGCAGACCGGAAGTCATCACTATTAGACATACACAGATAAATTTTCTATAAGAAACACATGTGAATTTAATTTATAGAGCTCTTCTCAGCAGCGCTGTTCATTTTATCAATACAGGAGATACAAACAAGGAAATGCATGCAAACAGATAACAATAACTACTTAAATAGTACTATCTATCTATCTATCGCCACAAAAAAGGAACAGTCCTGAGCACACCTCACTAATCAATTTACAAATTTATTTTAACGTTTCGGATAGAATATAGAGGCCGAAGAAGCAATAAAAGGCGCAAAGTTTCCCCATGCTACAAAACTAATAAGATGTTATCTAACTAGAGTAACCCAGTAAAAAGCCTACATCTAAGTGATAGCTGCTAATTAAAGTCGCAGGCAAACTTTTGTAACTCTTATTGCATCAGTCCCATAGAATCTTAATCTATTCTAATCTATTGGCATATAAACATTAGATTTAGTTAGGTAAGTGACAGCAGGGTGTGAGCTGGGTAGAAAGGTGCAATAGCAATGCTCAAGAAAGTTCAGCAATACAGAACTAGGGATCAGTGCCAGCAGGGAGAGACCCACACACAAGGTGCTTGGTTAAGTTAATGGAGATCATTTATGTTAACCTGTACCCATGTAAATGGTGGAAAGACACAGAGACAATTAGAACGTTCAGCTTTCACCAGTGGCATAACTAGCAATCACTGCCCACCCCCCAGCAAAACTTTGATGGGACCCTAATCCATGCTTCATCCACAGTGGTTTTCTGTGGAGGCTTAATCAGTCATAGGAAAAATAAGATGGGATGCCATGCCTCTCTGTTGTCGCTCCCACTGCTCCCCTGGTTGTACACCCCTGAGCTAGGCCACACTTGCAAGTTTTAACAAGTGACCCGATCACAATTGCGATCTATTGGTGCAGCCACACTAGGTACATTGGTGCCCATTGCGCTGCGATCTGATTGTCGGAGCACATGTAATCACCATTTTTGCCATTATTTGCATGCACTCCGATACCCGAATATCATAGGGATCGAAGCGCAAGCAATTATCAACGCTCAAGAATTGCGTGGGTTCAGTGTGGCCTAGGCCTAATTGCCTAACAAGTGCCAGCACTGAGAAATGTAACCAATGTTACTGGAGAACATATTCCTCCTTTTCACACTGAAATCAGTAACATTTACAGACCTGTAACCTTTCTAAATAAGGATATGGACCATTCCACTTATCTAAGGCACTTCAAACAAAATCAAGAGGACAAGTGAAAATGTAATAAATGTCTGACATGAGGCAGGTGCCTCTGGTAAAAGGCTTTGGTGACCTTTCAGGACTTTTAGAAAAATCTCATTGTGATGGTGCCTAAAATGTGTGATTGCAAGCTCTTTAGTGGTGTAATAGCAATAACTCCCGTTACCAACATTACATGCCATTACAGAAAGAAAATGTTTATCCCTAGCACGCGAGACAGCGTCCCTCCGAGGAGTATAATTCAGTCAGAAGGAAACCTACAAAAAAAAAAAAAAAAATGCAGCAGAGCTTTGAATTTCTGGCTGCAGATTTACAGCTACCATTTTCTCTCTTTACTGCAAATACAATCAGGCAGTAATAGCCTGACACAAGAACACTATCAACGTTCATGGAGGGCTGACAGAAAAGCCATGTCAACCAATATCTGGAAGTTTATAAATGGGAACAAACCACAACAGCAAAGGTAATGCGAGACCTATTAAGAATCTCAACAGCCTTCGTGTTTTATTCCTCACCTGCAAGCGATTACAAACACAGCAGAGCAGGCAGGGCCAGCCACTGGGAAAGACACAAAGACATCTTGTTATATACAGGAGCCACTATCCAGCCTAGAAATACAAACCAAATCATTGCTGTAGCTAAATTAATATCATCCACCTTTTATTTTATATTATCCTTTGAAATGCTAATGGCCTATTCTGGCATCCATGATTGTATTCCCATGACTAGCACTGGTAGTAAAACGGTTATCTGGGTTATCTGTGTGATCTCAATTACAATCAGCTGTTTGCACTGATAGCAGAAATGCTACTGACCTTCCAAAGATAAGGAAATGGAAATACATATCACTGACACCCAGAGGGACACATAACATAATAACCAATGATGAAGCATCCTCTTTGCCAGACAATGACAGTTATGACAAATACATGAGCACGTGGTATTTGTCATCAGATCCTGTGTTCAGATCACAGCTAAAATGCAATCTGTCGCAACAGGCCCAATTACTCTGTACAAGATAGAGAATTATGTAATAACCAAACAGCAAGAACATATTTTGAGTTAATCATGTAAGTAATGCGATGTAGACAATTCCCATTAAGACAATGGATTGTCTGCCCAGAACATAATAGGTTAAACAGTAAACAGCATGCTTTTCAAAGAGACTACTCCTCCCTTTCCTTCCTCTGCTACCCCCTACCAAAGGAAAAGGACCGTCTGCCCTGCTTGAACATCTTGAGAGTAGATCATACAGTGCAAATGGAAGACAATTACACGGGAGCCCAGTTGCCAGGGCCACAGTATTCACACTGCAACAGACCTGCCATAAACACTTCCTCCTCCCTCTGTTTACAACCTTCCATTCAACTCCAGCTTGATCTTTGAGGGGCCATAAATACCTCAGGCTCATTCTGGCTGCTCTCCCTACAGCTGGGACTCCAAACACAAAACCTCACATCCTTTGAAGTATCAATTTAACAATATCAGAGTAAAAACAGACATATAGCAAGGGCATCTTCCCTGATCTGAACAAATACATTCCCTTGACAAAGAGCAGCTTCCTTTCCTGCCTGACAGTATATATGTTGAGGGATAATCTGCTTTTGAAAAAGAACCACAGCAAGTGATTTAAAACAAATACCTGTAGAGAGGAAAGACCTGTGTTTAAAACACATCAGGTATAAAATGACTGTGTATTTCCCTATCCAGGGATGGGAAAGCTTACAGTATGGCTAGATTACAGGGCGCACAAGGGTAATACCTGGTGAAAAACGCTTGCACATGCAAGATGGTGATATCGGGTGCTAATCCGGCATGTATGTGTTCTTTTGGGTGTTGGACCTCATCAGACGTGTGTAAGTAGCTTTAGAAAACATTTAATAACATCAGATTGGTAGCTGTAGATAAAGAACACAGGCAACATTTCATACCTTTTATTTAGTAAGGCCCTTAAAGGAAAAGTTCAGTGGAAAATATCCTTATTTTTAAAATTCATACAGGTTTATTCAATAAAAGTTCTTATTGTTTAAAATGGTGCTAATTTTGCCCCAACCAATCAGATGTTATCTTTCAAATGTTAAATAATTTCTGATTGGTTGGTGCAAAATTAGCAACATTTTAAACAATAAGAACTTTTATTGAATCTCCCTGAGTGTTTATATTAGGCATACCTAGTTATTCTACATATTCTCTTCCATTTTAAAAAATAATTTGAATTTATACCCCTTGCAATCCCCTGCTGTTGACATTAGTGAGCTGACATTTTAGGTTCTGTAACGGTCCTTCTTCCCAGGATGCACCACTGCCTTGGAATGTTCCTAACAGTAATTTCTACTGATTGGCTGTTGGATGGGTCACACATGCTCAGATCTCTACTGAGCAACTGTATCAACCCAGGCGCTGGGTCAAGGACAAGACCATAACGGTCGGAAACAGCAGAAAAGCGAGGGTCGCACTCCAAAGTAAACTAAATTGAATTTATTATAGACCACACATATATCACAACGTTTTGGGGGGAAACACTTGAGGAAGGGGGCATGTTTCCCCCCGAAACGTTGTGATATATGTGTGGTCTATAATAAATTCAATTTAGTTTACTTTGGAGTGCGACCCTCGCTTTTCTGCTGTTTCCGATTGATATATGTCCATTAAGGGTTGGACTATCTGGAGGAGTGGGCACCCACGTTGTGGACGAGTGCAGAGGATCACCTTTACTTTACAAGACCATAACGGTCTCTATTAGGGGTCCTGCAAACAGGAAATCAGTATTTCGAAAGCATTTATTTATACACAGACAAAATATTGAATGGGCAGGTTAAGGTCATAAGGATGGAAAATACTGCTCTTTGTTCTTAAAAGTATATGTATTTACACTGAACTTCCCCTTTAAGACTGAGGCCACACTATGATAGATGGCAATGCGTGTGACAAGCCACCCACATTGACATGGATTGTGCTGCCATCCTCACATGATAACAGATCGCAGGCACGATCATTTACGCATGAGAAACCGTGCTGGTGTGGCCTAGCGCTAAACTAGAGCTAAACCTCCACACAAGGAAAAGTCACATTTCAGATCTTTATTAGAATGAAACTCATTGGATGTGCCAGGATAATTAGACATGAAACTGGCTAAATACACATTAAAAGATGCTGGTTTTTAATGCCAACTTTAATTTTGTTTTTTAACTGCCATGAACATACGATCAGGCACCATATTTACAAAGTGATAATCGTCTGATACCCGGTATCGATAATATCGCTGCGTCTATGTGCACCAATAGGCCAGACTACTTTGCACAAAAAACAAGGGGCAGTAGTGTGGCCCACACCTTAGAGCCATTATTACTACCAGGGGAACAGACTCTGCAACTGGGAGAGGGGGCACAGGGTCTGGGTGCTCTCCTGGTAAAGACAGGGAGGGAAACCCATTATAGTTTCACTGGTGAGCCCCATGACTTATAGTTACATCCTTGTGCCATTATGTTTGTTGGGTTACAATGATAGGGGGAATAAATATGTATTTTCCACTTGCAACCAATATAGCATTGGCTAAAATCTGATTCGGAGTCTAATCCAAAGATTCACATACTTTCTCAGACAATAGCACACTTGACAATGCAAATTTTTTCTGCTGTGTGCCTAATGTTGGACTTAGGGCACGGGCACACTGCTCCGCAAACGCCATCGCACACGCAATTGCTTGTGCGATTCCGCTGTGTTTGCGCATGTGATATCTTCATTTGAGATACGAAAGCGCATGCAACTGCGCTTTAAAATGGTGACCGAATGCGATTGCGTATCGCAAACGGAAATGCATGCATTGCCGCGATTGCTGTGTTAGGGAAAAATGCATGCGCAAATGCGAGCGCAATCACCAAAAAAAAAAAAACCCGCGATAGTGTGGCCTAGCCCTTAATGCTGTAATTACCCATATTATTAACAGTGTGTTGAAATTTACTATATATATTCAACAGTAAGTTATACTGGTGGAAATATTTCCACTATCAAAATGTCGTGGCAACAACAGGAAACTATAATTTCCTTTCCTAAAAAAGAAATGAATTAATGAAGACAAGTAAATCCAGGTTAGTAGAACAGCAAAACCCAGGACTTATTGTTTAAGGAGTTCTTGTTTAAGGAGTTTAGCATTTCCAGCTGTCACTGTGTTACATGTAGACTTCTTAAAACAGTTAAAAAGCCTGGAGCGGAGCACTGCATGGTTATTACATGTGTCTAAAATGTGAATAGGATATACAGCTGGATGCTTTAGATAATCTGACCCAGTGGTGTTTCCAGGTTCTAATCGTGTTTCGGGGACACAAAAAAATCAATGAAGACTCGGGTCTTATAAGCCTGGAGTTATAAACTCAAAAAAAGGCCCGAAAGGGAGTCTCCAGACTTGAATGTGTAAAGCATGGTACAGACATGAGATTATTCCTCCTGACTGACCGTTCGGCACCTCCGACTGGCCAGGAGGAAGGACTGTCAGTTGCGCCAATAGTGGCCAGGGCAACAGTTGGCCTTGACAGTGGTTTTCAGACGTGTCCGATTGCCCATTTGTCCCATTCAGGCGAACGGTCGGTTGTGGCAGAAAACCCATGTGATTATTTCTGAAATATTGTATGGTGTGTGCCCAGCTTAAGGCCTGGTACACCAGCCAACTAAATGACTGTAGCTTTTTTACATAGCTGTAAGGCTAGTACCAATATTTCAGTCTGAACAATTGCACCATCTGCCAAAATTTTTCCTTGTTTTAATGTTCTGACCTACCATTTTTTTTTCTGGGGGGGGGGGGGGGGGGTTGGGCGAATCAGTTTGGAATCAAAGCCAATCCCCACAAAATCTGACAAAAACCTAATGTGTGACAGATTATTAGGCCATAAATCAGGCTTGCATATGAAAGCTAAAGAAAATTGTGCATATGTTGTGGGAAACCGTTTTTATCGCACTAATAGTATAAATTATACAGCAAGATACATATCTATTGAGTTACCTTAATTGCCAGAAGACAGATCATCACATCTTAATGACAATTTTCCAGGATTAAGGCACATCTACAGTCAAAATTCTTAAGAAAAGTCCATCAATACCATAACTATGTAACTGAATCACTTTTTTCCTGCGCTCTCATGCACGCCACATTAAACGGAAGACTTAACGCCCTCTACCGAGCACATCCAGGCTCTGTGTGCATGTGCATGAAGAGGAACAAGTCGGAGACAGCAGCAGATACAGCGACAAGCTGCAAATATAAGTTTAGCCAAGATTAAGGCTTGATTTTTAAAAGAAAGCAGAACTGAAGGTTCTCCTACCTCCCATAATATGGCATTAAAGGACAACTCTTGTGTTGTTGCTCTACCCCTCCTCTGGCCCAGTGCCTAACCAATGATCTGCAATAAGTGCTTTTTCCCATTGGATAGATCCCAGACTGAGTGGGTGGAGATTGGACAATACAATTTTAACTATGTAAATGACTGTCACCCGATTAGGGACATTTTTAATTGACTTGCAGTAAAGATCTGTGCAATTAATGCCACAACCAACACTCCCACATTAGCAAAGCCCACAGGAATAACTGAGACACCTCATATAAACGTTTAAAAAGCAGAGCCGCACCAAACACCAGCCAGGCTATCAAAAGACACACACAGAAAAATAATAAGAAAATGATAGTATTTGTTTACTGGAAAATATCTTATTTCCACTTTCTGTTTTTATGGAAAGAAATTCTGCCAGTTCGACCAGATAGAAAAAAAAAAAAGAAAGAAGAAAAAGAAGAAGTACTTTTAAAATGAGATTATGCACCTTCAGGGTACCATTAGGAAGTTTTACTGTACTGAGATGACATGAAGGCTCTGGAATTAATATCCCCGAGATGTTTCAAACCTGCAATAGCAATTATTGTACTACGTGTCCCTGGATAAATAATAGGGCCATTCAACTAATTAGCTACAATGATTTCAACTCCCTGTAAATTCTGTCTCACTCGCCCATAAAAATAACACAGGGAAACTTTCTATAACAAACTTCTGTCACTGAAGACTTTTATTATTTCATTCACAACATGTGAGGCATGGATACCATGGATACAGGGGGAGCAGGCACTGGAGGTCGATTCCTGGGAGCACCGTAAATGGAATGAATAGAGCTACAAGCATAATCATCAGGGCAGGTACAGAATAACAGAGAAGGAAAAGTTGCGGCAAGGTTAAGCCAACTACAACTCCCAGCATCCTTTTGTAGGTAAAGCCAAGATCTGAAACTTAAGGCAGAGGATGGACCAGAAAATTATTCTCTTTACTACACTGATCATAAATCATTTCTGGAGGCAGGAACCATATGAAATAACAAGCAAGAAGAATGTCCTGTGGACACTGGAGAGAGAATTCATAGTTTACCTTGCACACAAGATTCATTGGAATCATCTTGATAAAGGCCACTTAAAGGAGAATGAAATGTAATAATATATTAAGTTAAAGATTAAGTTAATATATTAGGATTTCCAGTGTAATGATAACCCCGGCTGCTATAACCTAAGAAATGCTAAAAAGTATGTGTTTCTGGATGCTGCTCTCCTCTTCTTCCCATGTCTCTGGTAACGCCTCCTTTTGAGTCAAATATATATTTGGCACCACCTCTATAGACTCAAATGTGGTTTACATCACTAGCAGCAAAAGACCGTGGGAAACACGTTTTGCTCAGGATTGAGAAATTCCTATCAAATTTCACTACTTTGCACTTTGGGGACATTTTTATGCTGAAAGATATTGCAGCCATTGATGGGATTGTCAGAAAATCTTCCAACTGGTCCGATCAGATTCTGCTCGATTAACTGCCCGACTTATTGCAGCCTGATATGGAGATAGCACAGATGAGGCACTGACAGACCCCCCCCCCCATTCTCTAACCATGATGCATATGCACCTATGTTACAAATCCCCCCATTCTCTAACTATGGAGCATATGCACCTTAGTTACAAATCCCCCCATTCTCTAACTATGATGCATATGCACCTATGTTACAAATGGGGCTCTGCATTGTGAAAGGAGGGCATGGAAGGAAGGCCAGGGAGAAGCTGTCAATCACTGCACAGGCACTGCTAAAAAGCAACTAAAGGGACATGGGAGCAATTTCTCCCATCTCCTTTTTAGTTATACTTTTTGCAAAAAGCAAGCATTTTAATTGTAATATAGCATAAAGGGTGACCCCACAGTCTTTTTATTGTATATAACCAATAGTTTAGTCAGTTATCCAACCAAAGTAGCAAATAGCATTACAACCAATTAAAAACGGTTAGGTAATCTATTTCCCTTTAAACACTAACAAGTGAAAGATAGAATGCTAGCTAGAATCTCGAAAGCTAGACAAGGGATGCCAAAACTTCCAGCCGTTATTCAACTATTTAATGTTATTTCAACAGCTGTAAGGTGTGAAGGAATCCCCAGGTAAAAAAAAAAAAAATAGGCAGCTTTACCCCGATTTATGTACACATAACTGCCAAAAGTTTGTACTCCCACCCTTGACAGAGCTTTCATTTAGCACATCTAGCCTTTCATCTTTCAAACAAAAACATCATGTTTATTCTAGGAATCTTTATCTTTATGTAATCTGTCTGGTCCCCAGAATAAATATTGAGGGACACAGGCTTCAAAAACCTAGGGTGTAGTGTAGTAAGGGGTAGGCCCCACTAGGCTGTTTGGTGTGCACTATGTTCAGCGCTCACATCAAAAGAACTGGATGGGGATGGCTCCACTATCTCCACTGCCAACCCTTTATCAGGGCATGCGATCCCCATTTTTGGAGTGCGCTGCAATAGGGTTACATCACAGTAACCCTATTCCTGGAATCACATCGCATGCGCAGGGTAGCGCATACAAATCTCACGACATTGCAATTGTGCTGCGGTGCACAAATCGTGTGCGCTGCCGAGTGGGGCCTTGAACTAGAAATGCAAAAGTTTGACTGTGATAATAATCTGCAGCATTCAACTATATGTTACCAAAAGGCAGTAGACTGTCAAAAGCCAATTTCTGGTGGGTTGCTGCCTTATTAATTGCTCATGTAAACGATTGCATCACTGATCAATTATTGCACCAATTCGACATTCCATCCGACACCAATGTTGAGAAACCTGTGTGTGGTCAGTTTTCGAACCCACTAATATTATTCAGCCTTTGGAGGTTTCCACAAGCTCATTTTGGATCTTCAAACATTTTTATAGCTGGGATCTTTGTGGAAATGTTAAGACTAGTGTAATAAGCTAACAGACACTAGGTTTTGTTTTGATGAGAGCACAGATGGTTCATTATTTCAAGCACTGCAGATAATAAATGGGAACAGCCTATCAAATAGCTGAAACATTAGATACCAATATATATGGTTACTTATGCCAACAAAACTCACATGCTACTGCCGTCACATAGAATTTGTCAGCTACACGCTCTGGCTCACATATACACTACTGACCTTCCATACTCTGGGTGGTCAGGTTCCCCAACATGGTACAATTTCAACTTCCTCTACTTGAAGTTAAGTAAGCGGATACCGTCAGATGGAAATTTTCTGTCCTTCCTGTCCGACCCTGTTGCCAACAGCAGAAGTTCTATGGCATCATGGTAGATTATTTTGTCCCACGCATCGTGCCAATAGTATGTAAACCACTTCAGACCAATTATGATTAACATCTTTGCCTGGTGATAATCATATCCTCATCAGGCACATAAAAAAACTGTCAATGGTGTAATAAGGAATATTAAGAGCAAAATGGTTCATAGCACTAAAATGGCATCTCCTGTCAATGCTATTCAGCTCTGTAGAAGTTTATCTTTGTAGAGAATGGCTGAATATGGGTTTTAATCTCATTCAATGCAGATGCTGATCTATAATAGACCTCTGGCAATTTCCCTAGGGTTCGGGGATCTATCTCCTTAGGGCTGGCAGGTCTTATTAACTTCTAAAATATCTAAAGAATGAAACTGAGAATTGTCGTTCCCTCCTACTCCTTCTGCAGCATTACTTTGTCCCAGTGCCATAAAGCCTTGTCTTTAAGATAAAGCAGTATATAACTGTATAATACCAGGCAAGCAATACACGTCATGATTTTAAACCGTTTATTTGAAGTGTAACAGAGTTCTCTGTATAAACAGACAACAAATAACCAGTAAATTATTGTGCAGGCTGTGATTAATTTTATATCCATTTAGTTGCAATAAATTCCCCCATGTACTTTCAATGAAAACAAAAATATATACAGCGGCAAAGATTTAGTAATCCATATCGTAAGTCTTCCAGCTGCAATAAAACTCTCTTTAGCAGCTAGGTGGCAGTAAAGACATGTGAGAGACGTTTTGTTGTTATAATACACAAAACCAATAATTGAAAATATCATTTTTATCAGGATTTCAAATTTGAACCTAATGTACGATACTATGTGGGGCGCTTTCTCTTATCAACTCATAAAATGTGTACTTGGAAAAATTTGATTAAAGTGGTTTCCCAAACCATGCAAATGTCGATGGTAAACATTTTTGTCAGTCATTAATTACCAGTTTAAATGGCTTGCAGGACTCTTTCTACTCCCAAAACCTACTAAACACATTGTTTATAGTATAACCACATAGAAAGTTACCCCAGGGACAATGCCAATGCTACTTTCCAAATTAAGTGGGCCAAATGAGGAGCCATAAAACAGGCATAATGTGTTTAAAGCCAGTACTTAGACTTCACAAAATTCCAATTCCCAATGCAAAGAAATTGATACAAAGGAAGAATTCAAATCCACTATAGATTTGTTATGAAGCTTTAGGGAAACTAGAGGCACAAAGGGGAAGGCTACATCTTCCAAACCAAACACATTCAAGAAAGTAGAAGGGTTTGGACCAACAATCTTTATCTTAATTCCCCTGTTCTAAGTAGAGGGGAGGTAGAGTGTCCAGGATTGTGCCCCATCGCTTAGCAAATGTCAGAACTGGTCACCAGAACTATGTTGGGGGAAGCCTACACACATTATACTGGCCATACACTATACAGGTATCTGGTAGACTCAATGTAAAAAATCAGTTCATAACCTCCCAATTGTCCATGTCCTTGCCCATTCATTTGCAACTGGAAGACAATCGCAAACATAACCAGGCCATCAGGAGAGCATCACAAGGTTAAAAAGCTATGCCTGGTACACATAAGTCAATATTTCAGGCTGGTTGATTACCTGGGCAGGCATTGTGATTGGATCGGAGAGAGGTGATTGAAGAGGATTTACTTCTCAAATTCGTTCTCTTCCAATTTTTAAGGACTCATTCACTGCACACGGACCAACATGGACAAAAACAGACAGTCCTTGTTTTTGTCCGTTTTGTGGTCGATCTGGATGGGTCAGTTTTTGCTAAAAACAGATCCTTTTCTGGACAGAAATGCCAGTTAAACGCACCGTAAACAGACCTAGTGTGAACAAGCCCTAAACAAAATCAGCCATTTAATTTATTTATCAAGCAAACAATATCTTGAATCCCATTTCCCAAATTTCTCAAACCAGAAATCATTTAGAGTTGGACAGAAACGCCCCTACCTTGAATCCCAGGTTCAGAGAGGTTCCTTGATCAAAGATTCCCTTAAATAAAATAACCCATTATTACACTGTTTACACCAGCAACCCCACCTCCCTTCCTCGAAAAACATTAGGGGGTAAGCGTAAATTCCTGATTTGATAAAATAATTCAAAGCTGTGCAAATTCCTGATTTTCAAGCTGGTGTCTTCAAACGTCCTAGATTGTCTTTTGTCCCCAATTCTGAATTGCTGCACCTTTGAAATCATGTTTACTATTAAAGTCACTTAAAGCCATACACGTCAGACAATAGGCAATTCCTGACGGATCCAACAGTCTTCGCTCATTATCGGCCACATGTAGGAAGAGTATTGTATCCTACCATATTTTGTTGATGTATACTGCTGATGCAATCCAAGTAAATTATTGACTTGGGCATTGATCAGAGTTAAGAATCTGCTTGCATGTCCCTGGCATTAAAAGTTCATTACAAACCTTTTGATCCTTGCTCATAATGGTCAATGCTCAATTATCTCAAAATTAATCTCATTATCTTATCCAGCTTTACAAGCCTATTCACATAAAAATAAAAGAAAAATAAGAATTGAGAATAGTTTGAATACTGTACCTGCTTGAAAAATAAGTATACTAAAATACAGATGTGTCTTTTGGACTTTTCTTTCTTAAACATTAAAATACATACAAGCAATCAGCTCTGACTGGAACAAGGGTCAGTCAAAACCTACATTTTTATTTTTTGAGAGTCCGCAATGATTTATATTGTAATTTATAAGCGGGGCTGTTCAAAAATACTTAAAGGATAACTAAACTCTAAAAATTAAAGGGTATCTCCACTCGTATTTTCAAGATTTGGTAATCCAGTTCTATTGAAGAATGGGAGGTAAAGGAGCTACACAGCTTCAATAGAACTGGATTACCAAATCTTGAAAATACGAGTGGAGATACCCTTTAACTCTTCAAAAATGGAAAGTACCTGGGGCCGGTACCCATATCGTTTTGTTGAGGAGCTACAGCACATACAGTTTTTATTTGCCAGGTTAGTCCTGAACTATTCCTGTATTAAAGTGCTGAAGCCAGGAGGAAGACTGGCAGAATAAATTTTCTTTGAGCTGGTGCTCCTCACAGAAACAATATTGGGAGGTAGGAATTACCAGTCCTATATACCTGTCAAGTACTTTATACACACTAAAGCTCTCCTTTCTTTTTTTAATGTAAGCTTTGGGTATACATTACATTGCTTTATGTTGAAACATTGACAAACTCTATTTCTTATGATGACATATTTTCTCTTGTCTTCCCACTTACCGCCTTCTTCCAATATATAAATAGCAAGGACTAGAACAGACTTAACTTTCTTCATTGTAGCCATTCATGGGGTTTCTTTAAGAGACAGTATACATGTGATGACATTTCAGCCCGATTGACTATCTTCTAATTATGTCATAGGCGAGTAATTTATCCAACACAAAATTCTATCTTATAACCAAGTATTTCTACTTAAAGGAATAGAGGCATTATGCATCAGTGTAAGCAGCCATAGCAATGAGCACAGGAGTACATCTGCAGCCATATGGTTCTCTTTAAATATCTGCTATAGTGGACCTAACATGTCCCCATGCTGCTAAAATACATTCTGTCTATCCTATTATTACAGTACAAGCAGGTTTGTCTATCTATGCAGTGCAGATTCATTATAATTTTGCAGTCCATCACTGATCCTAAAGCTGTTTCTCTTTAGCAGTGATGAACAAACCTGGCAAGTTTTATTCTGACAGTGTTTCTAAAACCCGATTTGAACCCAATTGAATAAGAATTTTTCAAACCTGCAATCGCAAATTGTGAGTATTCGGTGGCTGTATTTGTTTTTTTACTGGAATTATCAATAAAAAGTGAAATTCAAAATCGACACCAGGTTCTTTCTGAAACCAGGATTAATCACTGCTCTTTAGCCAATACTAAGTTAGAAACATAAGCATCCCTGTGCACAACATAAAAGTGGAAGAAATTCTTTAATAAGTAATATATCTGCTCATGTTTTTACTTCCTAAATGATTCAAATCATGTTATACTGCTGTATGCATGCCATGTTCTATTATAGATAATATGGTGCAGGCCCCAACAAGATGCTTTTCCCCCCCAATAGTGTACAGTAAGTTTGTTGCAATATCTTTCCGCATAATCTATTTAATTAAAACTAAAATTGATTGATGCAATATTTGCTGGTTATGTCCTACTTGGATTTAAAGGGTATCTCCACCCCAAAAATAAAAAAATTATATAAGGTAAGTCAACCCTCCCAATCCTAAAAGCTATCTTTAGAAAACCTTAAAAATCCCCAAAATGTACTTACCAGCCTTCGTTCCCTCGTATCCTGCCTCTTCTGCTTATCTAGCACTGAAGAGCAGAAGGGCTCAGACCAGCAGCTGCTTGGTGTGGCTGCCGGTCACCAGAGGGAGCCGAAGCAATAAGGTTGGGTAGGTAAATTTAGGGGTTGATTTAGATGTTTTTAAAAATATCATATTGGGTTGGGGGGTTGCCTTGACTTATATGAAGTTTTTTTTTTTATTTAAAAAAGACAGAAGCAGCCACCGGATCTTGGAGGGGGGAGGAGGGCCCCACTGCAGATGCAAGAGTCCTCTCAGAGGAGCAGGAAGTGTCAGGTACGGATTACACACAGAGTCTCCTACTCTTGATTTTGTTTGTACATTCATCAGGCCCTGCAGGACAACCATAAGGAGAAGAGAAAAGTAGGGATTACTACACTACACTACACAGTGGGGCAAATTTTATTTGGGGGGGGGGGGGGGGGGTTAAGATGTTCCCTCGACATTTAAAACTAGATTTCATGGGCAATGTGTCCAACAGTTTAAACATGCACTACATTGATTCCATGTCCACTTACTATATTAGGACTGAGAACTGAACACAATCCCAGTTTTAAATGAGGAGGGAACAACTGTGTGTCCTACAGACTAACAAATGCATTTTCCATTTCAGAAATATGACAGATCCATTTATAACCAAATATACATAATTTACTCACATTTCATTTGAAAAAAAAAATTATTTGAAGCAGCATCCACAAGCAAAAGCCACAGGGAGTAAGGCCAACAGTAATCAAGGAAACATTTCCACAAACTAAATATAGAATCTAGAAGAGGGGCTAAGCTTTGTACAGCTTATTTATATATAATAATGTTTACATTCTTGCTTTAGTACTTAATATTTTGACTCCAGTGAAACTTTTCCACAGAATTCTTTGGGTATTACACTCGTACAGGGATCCTATCAAGTAATGAACAATTCTAGTTGGAAATGGAAGAAGCACAATATAGAATAAACTGGCTCGGTGAACATACAGAGGTAACCAAATTATATAGGACTCAGACTGTAGAAATGATTCACCTTCCAAGAAGACAACACACCAGGACATCAGAGGAGTGTTTTAAGGGCAATTTTGTAAAAACAATCTTCAATCTTCAAATGGCTCAGCATGATCCCACACACCAAATAATGAAATATCTATGAATATGCTTGTGAAGGTTCTCATTCATCCAGGTCATGGTATATCTGTTGTATTCAATTAGATCAACTGGATTTGAGTTTAGTACTTGAAGACGTTTTGCTAGTCATCCGATTGACATTCTCAATTCAGAATGACTTGTACAAGAATCTGTTGGCAATATAAGTACCCTGGAAAGTCCCAATCAGCATATAACAGCCAAGTGTTAGGGACCTTCTGAATGCAAGATGTGATTGCATTGTGGCTAGGAAGTGTTATCAAAACTGCCCAGGGTATTGGTGTGACAGATCTTGGGTAATATGGATGAATGTTTGACTGGACATGTCGTTAAAGGGCAACTGTGGTCTCAAAACAAGGGGGTTAAATGAAAGCCTGCAGTATTTCCTTTAAAATAAGCTGACAGTCACATCTCTGACTGGAGCCTGTGAGAAATTACATTGGGGTGAATGTTCAAACTTCCTGCTTCCAGTAGGTTGAGTGACATCCCCAGACCTCTGCCCTGCCCGTCCGCCTTGGGGGAGAAGCATGCTCAGTTAGGACTTAATGCTGGGGAAATCAAAAGACCCTGAGGAAAAAATTGACAATAGAGAAGGTGAGCCTATTAATGCAGACAGGCTGGTCACATGACTACAAGCTGGTCACATGGCTGAAAACAGGAAGTTTTCAAGCAGGAAGTAATATTATTTAGAGGTGGGATTTCGGTTTTATTTCAAAGGTACGGAAGTATGGAAGGCTTTTTATAGAATTCTTACTAGTTTGGAACAATTCTAGACCACAGTTGCCCTTTAAATTTCATCCGAACGTGCAGTCTTCAATGTGCCAAATTGTTCGATGTGGAACTTTTTCTTCTGACCTGTAGACTGACGATCATTTACCGATTTAATGATTAGAAGTCTGTTGGTCTGATAGATAGGGAATAAGTGAGGAAAATGCCATTGCAAAGTTACTTCATAAACCAATAGTCTCCAAGCTGTAATCACTGCAAACCATACTTTAATTTGTTAAAGATTAATACTTAAATCCTTTTTAGGGTATTTAGTAATTAAACAGCTTTAACTTGGGCCTGCAGCATTGCCAACGAGATTAAAAAGTTAATGTGTCTGAATGCTACCTGGATGGATTGCATTAACTCTGCAGGTACAACTTCTTATTACAAAGCATGCAAACTAAAAGGCACTTTTTCAGCAATATAACTTGAACATGTTATCCATGTTAAAGGTAAGACTGAAGGCTTTTCTTTAACAATAGGACAAGGTTAGGTTTAATACAACAGCTTTAACTATATGAACCACCTCACCCTGACTTTAAAGTTTAACAATACCAGATTCTACCCCCCAACAATACCAGATTCCAATCCCCCCCCAACAATACCAGATTCCACCCACCCCCCAAAGATGGGAGGTTGGAATTACAGTTGCAGAATCCCATCTTTCTGCTGGAACATTGTAGTCATCAAAAAATGCAAGAGGTGTGTCAGTCTCAAAAGGGGATTAAATCAATGGTAGCCAAACAGACTGAAAATGATTACATACAGTAAACAGAGGCACTTCAACTTGTCACCTTTAGTTACTAGTTAAAGATTGTTTTGTTCTTTTATGCCTTATAAGTACACAAATAGCTCCTATCTTTAGGACTTAATGGCTGTGTCCCTTAGCTGCACCGTCACTGTCCACTGTAGTCAAGCAGGGCAGAAAACAACTGGAAAGAGAAAGTGTGAGTATAAACTTTGAATTTAGATTCAAAGGCTGCACAAAGCTCGATTAATGTGAGTGTGCTGTTCGTTTTAAAACCTGCAGCTGTGACACAGGCAAAAAAGTAATCAGTGCTGATTAGGTCTGCTCACAGCTGATGCAATCAAGAGGCAGGTGTTGATTGCACCTGCAACACATCCATTTAAAGGAATAGTGCACTGCAAAAGTGAACTATTCCTTTAATGCATTGATTGAAAACTGGGAGGTTAAGGAGCTATGCCTTACCTTCCGTTCTTCAACCAATGCATGTGGAGCCAGAAACGAAAATAGAACTTACCTTTCAAGCGATCCACCACAGCAGCACTGACAGGTCCTGACCACTTCCTAGTTCTGATTAACTATCGCGTGCATGCTCGATAATACAAGCAACCAGGAAGTGGTTGGGAATTTCAGTGCTGCTGTGAAAGATCGCGCTTGCATGGATTCCTTGGCTATAACACGTCTCCTATGTGTCCCGAACTTCTATACTGAATTTTGTGTCGCTTGTGCGAGGAGATACAGTCCAAAAAAATAGGAAGAAGAAATAGAAAGATCATGAATTAGGCTCTTTCAAGCACTTGCTGGGCAGAAATGTGGAAATATCATGGTCTCAAAGAACAGGCTACAATAGCTATGTTTTTTCTAATCAACCTGAGGGCATGCCTTAAAACTATCTCTAAGAGCATTCAGGACTTTCACACATGCATAATTACAACTATGCAACTATTATTGAAGTCTTATTTTTCATGGTGATGTTAGGATATCTGCACATCCATCTACTTCTTTTTAATTTCCACTAATTAGTTAACAGGACTGTACCATTTCAGTCCTGCTCCAATTTTTTAAAGTGCCGATTTGCTGGTAGCCTGTGAACTATATTGGTTTCTGCCATTCTGCGTTTGAAGATTTTGCAAAAATTCCTTACTAGAAAAAAAAAAAAACTGGCCCAAAATCTCAACAACAAAGATAGATCCAGATAGAAGAGGTGCTGTGCAATGAATGTGCATTTGAGGAACACATAACACACATGAGCAAATCCGTGACTGAAACGAAAAAGGAGCTGTCATTGCTTCTTGACCATCTGGTCCACATTTTCGAAGAACTTTATTGCCATCTTATTTAAATATATATATATATATATTTTTTTTTTTTACAAAGAAAGTTCTGTTCATCTGCAAAGTGTTACAAAGAAGCAAACGTCTGCACAAGTTTCACAATCTGTCAAATGCCTTTCATTGAGGAACGTTGCAAATACCTTACATCAGGAACTTGCCTTTTCTAGCTCTGTGAAACCTTTAGTGAGTCTGCAAAAGTTGCAGAAAGCATTGCTGCTAAGGAGAAAAGTATTTAAACACTATAGAGATACACAGGAAACCTCAGGAAAGGACTATCTGCATTTTGACCGCTGAGTGACCCAACCTTTGGTCGGTCTGCCAGACAATCCCAGCATTTGTGCTTCAAACACATTCTTTTTCCAGAAGGGAGCCTACCCTGGCAAATGCATGGAATTTTCAAGTTAGCTCTAATAGCAGAATAGTACCTGTAAAACAGATGGCCTGGTGCTTTCTCACTTATCTATGCTGCATTTTAATTGGCTATTTTACCCTTGTGCAGAATATTTCTCTTTACACCTTGACAAATAGTTACAGCCCTTGTATAAAATACAGTCTCAAACATCCGGATAAACTTCATCTTCCCATATCAGCTCCTACTGTAATCTGTATCAAATTAATGCACAAGCACTAAAGAGGTTTCAATTTAACGCCATAAAACAGAAAAAATATGATACAATGGCTGTTCCCGAGGACTGAACAAAATGAAGCATTATTTCATATGTGAGCCTATCTTGCTCTATAAACATGTTTCAAACTCTTCTTCCTGTCATGCTATTTATGGGGTCGCAGAGCCTTCAATGCCAATTAGAGTCTTATTAGCTTCTGGCTGGGTGAAAAATCTGCCACCATTTCTACTGTAAGAAAGCACCAGACTCACAGCCTCTTATTGTAGAGTGGGAGAATTTCATCCACAACGGCACTGTGCATCTTTAATAAGCAGGCTAAGCGGTGAACTTGTGAACCACGCAAAGATTACCCAATGGGAGCTGTTAAACTGTGAAACAAACATGAGGTCCTCAGGTAGGAAACAAACTGAACAGTGCCTGCCTCTAGTTTTGTACACTGCTTTATCTGCTCATTCCTCAAATAAATAGGATCTAATTACCCACCAGTTCCCAGCTGCCAACTACAACTGAAAGGCTCAATTTTCTTATAACAAAAGAGCGTACTGTGCTTACTGGCAGACCCCGACAATAGTCATTGATGTATTAAATATTATCGACTGTGTATTACAAGTCTATAAGTCATTGACAATGTTTTACAGAAATAAACCCTACTGTTAACACAAAGATTAAACTAGATGTAGTAACTGAAACAGTACATATCAGCCAAAGCGACCAAAGTGTGTACTTTGCGCTGTACAATGCATGCATTGCAGGTGCAGAAGGACAAAAGTATACAGAAAATTATAGAATTAAATAAAAGTGATTCTGAATCACAGATAACTATAGATGGTGAACATTCAAACCAGTAACTCTTTAGAATGTGCCAAAGTACAAAAGCTTTTCTGCCCCCTAAAACTATCTAAGCGATTCTACTTACTGACCCCAGATCAGCAACTAATTTGACATATTCTTCTCAGTCCCTAGCTTGATCACCCAGTTTCTATTAACACTGTGAAAGCTTAGAGAGATTTTGCGCATGTTCTCCTGACCTTTCACTGCACTAAATTGACAAACCCCTGGTAGACAAACTAATCATTGGCCATGATGTCATCTGTCATGGCTGTGACTGCGGGACTACTCAGAAGAGGTGAGACTTTGCTGGCAGATTGATCTAGAGACCAGGTAGAATTAGCTAGTACTAATCTATGGTCTGTAAGTAGAATGATAATAGGGGTTTCCTACTCAGAGCTGTAATTTAGTTTTTTGGGTGGTCATGGCCATCAAAGGAGACATACAGTATTGGCTTGCAACAAATTAGTCCTGATTGGTGAGCACATTCCAATAAAGTATTTAATTTGCCTGTTATATAATTTTGCTTTCAGGGGTATACCTGCTGGAAATCTTGATGTTATATTAGAAAGAACACATTATGAGTAGGTGCTTGTTTCCCTGATTCCATTCTATTGGAAATTACCAGCACAATCCTTGTATCCCATTATGAGAGAAAGGTACAGTATGCATCAGGCAGGTATGTCAACTCATCCGTCGTTCTACTCTTACTCTACTTTAATGTACTTACTGCAAGTCCTGGTCAGTTAAGAATGATTACATTCCTATTGCCAATGTCTGGTTGACCAGGGAGTCAGTGTGGTACAGTAACTGGTATTAGTACTGATGGAGGTAAAATTTGATCTGATGTGCCAACAACTTCAGGGTGATTGTGTGGTCTTCTATAGGCCCATGCGTACTAGGCCTAACTAAGGCTATGGCCCCACTACAACGCACTAAATCGCGCACAACCGTGAGCGTTATCGCACACGGTTGCGTGCGTCATTCTTGTGCGTTTTGTTTGCGCGTGCGTTTTGCGCATGTGATTTTGCCGTTTTCCGTTATGGCAACGCATGCGTTAACGCACCAAAAATGGTGAACGTATGCGTTGCCAAAACGGATGCGCAATCGCATGGGAAATCACGGGGATTTTTGCGTTCCCGTGATTTCCATTATAACCAAATCGCATGCGCTTTCACGAACGCAAAACGCGTGCGCAAACGCTTAAAAAACACGTAAGTGGGGCCTAGCCCTAAATGATTTATTGTGGTCAAAGATTTTGTGACTTCTATGGTTAGGTACCACCCATACAAAGTTATGCTTTGTTTGAACCATCTGTTTCTGGGCTGTGTCATCCACACATAACCTCATTTTAAGGTGAACTAAAGTTAAATATTCATGAGATGAAACAGATTAAATCACTTTGAAATCAGCAGCGCTGTAAAAAAAAAATTTCCCTGACGTCAGGCATGATACAAATCTGCCACAGCTAATTTTAGACTTGGTTCTTCTTTAAGAAAAATTTGTATCAGATTTTTTATTAGAAATCATCCAGAAGTTAAAAAGTTAAATTAAAAATATTTAGTAAATTCAAGCATTCTCCCAAGCCACCAACTGGTGGTACTAAAAAAAACACTTAGGTCCTTTGACATTTGTGAGATATTATAATACCTATTGAAGAGTCCGTGTGATTAAGATGAATATCTTAAAAAAACAGATGAATATTATTTAAAAGAAGGGAGGATGCAGGTCCAGTCCAGCTCTGCCCCCTCCCTCAGTCCATGACCTTGCCAATAAAAAAATGTGCTTCTTGCAAAGGAAATCTTTCCAAAGACAAGGATTCATGCAGTGGGTTAGTGGGTAAGGCAGATTTATGATCAGATTTATGACCCAGGAGTGATGACCAAGCAGTTTAGGTCTTCACACAGAGTACTTTTAATTGGTGGATTAAAGTGTTTTGTTGTCCTTTAAACACAAAGGTTATTGACCTACTATGCAATAGTGAAAGAAGAACTACAGTAACTTACATTTATTTTTAATATTTTATAGTAATTACCTGTATTTTTTTTAAGGCCCTATGAAGCAGGCACTGACATACGGTCACAGCTGCTTGTGCCAGTAACATCACAAGTTTTCCAGGTATTCCCCCCCGAGTAGAAGGAAACACATATGTGCAGCCTCCTTGGTTGGACAACTTGCCTAGAAACTAATCGTTGTGGCTGTTACCATAGCTCAGTGAAAGTACTACTAAATATGGGAATTTATACTTTTCATTGAAATGAGCTTATGGGTTTGAAATGTCCTCTATGATATGTCTATTTCAAGATGATTACCAGCTGGACAATATGTCTAGTCATAATGCTAATGTTAGACACCTCCCATCCAATAAGGCAACTGGTATACAAACCGTGAACCCAAACAAGTTAGTGCAGATCAATTTTTTTTTGTGTGTGTGTGTTGAGCACTCCCAACCGCACAAGCTTCCTGCTGTGAATGGTCTGGTGTATGCCACCATGATGCATGGTCTGGTGTATGCCATGTAAATCAATAGCCTAAGTAAGTTTCTTTTCTAGCATCTGTAGTCTAAGCCAATGCCTAATTTAGATCATCTTTTTGATGCATGCAATATGGGTATGGACCATTAGATTACATACAGCACTGGTACCCAACACCCAACATACAGAACGACCAAGAGAAATTCAGGGCGTATAGGCCCTGGCAGGCAGAAGTCAGTGCAAGCTGGGTGGCAGATTAGTTAAGAACCAGTTTTGCAGTGCATCAAGGTTGTGTGTGCAGCTCTAATTCATTTTTGTTCTTTTTCACTGGCGACACAGACAGGAATCTTGGAGCCGCACCAAAGCATATATTATTAAACTCCATGTCACAATCAGCAATACTACAACTCCTAAAAACATGTTAAAACACAATCAATGTGTATTCCATGCAGAATGAACTACGTATGTATGGGTCAAGAAAGTGAAAGTAAACTCATCTCAATATAAGGAATAGTTTCCTCAGAAGAGAGGAATTTGGAAGATCAGTGTCAATATAAAGAAGCCAGTGTAAGAACTGTGAGTTTTACTAGCCATTTAGAACAGACAATGAAAACAATGATTT
The DNA here is from genome assembly GCA_019447015.1 of Hymenochirus boettgeri. NCBI lineage: Eukaryota > Metazoa > Chordata > Amphibia > Anura > Pipidae > Hymenochirus > Hymenochirus boettgeri. Next base: position 73,897,688 of record CM033476.1, on the reverse strand, counting down.
GTATATGTGTAAGCAGCCAAATAAAACATAGAGGCCTGCAGACAAGGGAGGTGCTGACCTCACATTTTACATCTCTGCCTTTTCCTGCTTTGTTAAGACAGGAAGCTCAGTCAAGGCCAATATTTCACTGCTTTGACACACTCCATATTGCTTCATTGTTTGGCTGCCACTGACCCAAGCCACAAGTATTTGGAGAATCTTGGATGGACCCCTTACAAATTTAAACTGGACAATGTTTACAGTTTATTTGAATTTGACAAGAGATTACAAAATACTGCATAATGCTGCTCAGCCTGTACACTGTTAGTGTATAAATCACTCTGCGCCAGGCTTTCTATGTTTTAAACTTTATGAAAGAAGTTTGTGTTGTTCCATTTGAAGATGAACCCATGCGCTGGCCCAGGTACTTGTACCCTGAGGAGTGTTTGCTTCCATAACAGAGACGAGCGGCAGCATATATCTAAAAAGTCAGCTCCTGGCATACAACTGGGTCTTATATATTATTATACAGCGAAATCTCTATGGAAAGAGTGATACACTGATAAGATAAGTGAGTGCAAACACAGCCCTGAAGGATCACCTGCAGCTCTCCTGTTACCAGCCCACAATGGCTGTGTTTACCAAATGCCATCTGGCAGCAGAGATATAAGAACAATTAGTCCTCTGAGGTGCAGAGAACGCTAAATCAAATGAATCTGCAATGATTCTAGCACAGCGCTTTAGCCCTGCGCCTGGGTAAACTTTGACAGAACCATAGAAGGCATTTCCAAATAAACTTCTTCTCACAATGAAGCCTGAGATCCTTGAAGTAAATAAACATTTAATACATGTTACTACAGTCATCTGTTTCTACATCTAAAGTGTCTAACCTGCAATTCCCAGTATGTTTTGCCAGCAAGATTTACTCTTTCTGTACATGTTTTAGTAGACCGTATAAGGAATTTACAGCTGTCATCTTCCTTACATACAGATTTGTCTTCTAAAGATAAATTGTAAATCTGGGAGTATTTCTGCAATAACTGCGCAGATTAATACATTTCTATGCCTTCTTCCTGGAATTGTTTTAACATTTTCTAAATCCAGGTCCATCTGGGCAGATTATTTAAAGAATCTGCATTTCATAAAGAATCATCTTATTTGTCTTTATAAATAAAATAAAAAACTTACCCATCCACAATGCGAGAACTGTAATGGGCAGTCGGACATGTTTGAAAAGGTTTGCCTGAACGGAGGGTGTGGTCATGAATGCAGTTCATTGTGCCGGCAATAGGAAAAAGGCTTTGCTAATTACCTGCCTGGGAAGGAAAGCCTCATGTTAATGAGTCTCAATGTGATCACTAACGCTGGGTACGCATCATCCAATATTTCTGGCCGACTGATCCTCATTTTAGTGTATCGGTTGATACCCGAATCAGACAAATTGGCGATCGGGTTTGCTGGAAAACCAATTGCTAATCGTGCGGTCCTATATGGACAGTGGTGAACTGTCAACTGCAGCTACTTTAGCCACGACCGACAGTGCTTAGTGGTGAACTTTGGGTCAGAACGAATGTTTACAGGTAACTCTTTTGAAATCAAAAGATAAACGTGGTATAAAGGTGATACCTCTATTGGCTAACTAAGATAATCATAGCAAGCTTTTTTTTTATTTCAAAAGGGTTACCTGTAAACATTTTGACTGGCTAACACGGTAACACCACCTTTTCCTGGGTCATAATAAAGAAATCCCATGGCGTGTACCCAGCTTATAACTAATGGCCTGCATACAGGAGGCACAATAATGCTAAATACACATTAACAATATAGGGGAAAAACGATCACAAAGGTTTATGGAGCTACATTTTCTTCTACAAGTGTTTTAATTTTCTAATATAGTGCTACATGTTCAGCAGACCTTTACATTTCTTTAATCCATTTACATCTAACCCTACCCAATAGAGCTTACAATCTAAGCGCTTCAGAACCCTCCAATAATTCGTAAATATAAGAGAATTCGCTTGTGCGGTCACGGCCGACTGTTTGAATTGGCGCGTCCGAAAACCACAGGTGATTGTGAAATCCTGTATGGACTGCACGCTCGATCCTGGCGAACTGCCGGCCGCAGCTTGTTTTGACCTGACCAACAGTCCTTCGTTCTTGTTGGTTGGGCGAGTACCCGGCTTTAGTTATCAAACATCAGTATGTGTTTAAAATTGTGGGGGAAATTGGCAACAGATTCCTGTATAAGTCATTCTAAATTGAGAGATCCTGTTGGGTAGCCTGGCAGAAGCAGTTTTCTTCATGCTGCTGCTCCCCATAGAAATGATATTGGGAGGTAGAAAGTACCAATCCTACCTCCCTGTTCCAGGTACTTTTCATTTTAACTGTTTTTGAAGTCTTCATTTTGAATTTTTTTTTTAAAAAAAAACTCAATAGAGGAGCCATAAAAGCTTGAAGTTTATAGTGTAAAGTCATGTGAACAAAAATCACTACACACAGACAGTTGCCCCCCACTGTGCCCCATATAATGCTTTATTTACACAAGTTGTCCTTCCAATGCCATTTAACAACTGGTGGCCTAGGGATGTGTTTACACTTCAGACTGTTTGCTTAGAGAATTGATGTCAAGCTCAGCAGGGTGCAACTTCCCTGCAATTGTCATATGTCACAGCGGTGTTAGATCCTGTGTAATCTCTCGTACAAACTATAGGAGCCCATGTCTTATTTTGTTGTTGCACTTCTGGCTACTACAAGCCATTAGGAAGTATTTGAGGGGTATAACAGCTTTATCTTACATTTGCCCCATCTGCTATTTGCATGGACTAAGAACTACTTAGGCTATGGGTGGTGGTTTTGGCCATTTTGTCTGTTTTGTCAAAATAATTTTCAGGTCAAATAGCAACAACAAAATGTAACCCCAGCGCGACTTTAATATTAAAATTCACGCTAAAACTAGAGCAAACCCTGTTATTAAATAGCCAGCTACATTTCTAGAGGAAAAAAACAAACATATTTTCTAATTAATTCCAGTATAAAACTACGAGGAAATTGTTTTATAAGGCCGTTAATGTATTTATACACAGTAATCATATCCCCACGCAAGCACCTATTGTCCAGCGTACATAATTGTAACTTTTCCAGTCTCTCTTCATATTCAAGCTCCCCCAATCCCCTTATTAATTTAGTTGCCCTTCTCTGAACCCTTTCCATTTCAAAGATGTCCTTTTTGTACACAGGATTCCAAAATTGCACTGCATATTCCAAATGAGGCCTTACCAATGCTTTGTAAAGAGGGAGAATAACTCTAAGATCCCTTATTGAAACTGCCCAGGGTAAGGTGTCAAACAGCATTGTACATGGCAGACAGTTGGTGTTGACCCCCCCCCACACACACCCCTCTATTCAGGCTTTCTTTCTTTTCACATAAATGGCCTCCTTGACACCTCTCTTGAACCAGTCATGTTTCTTTGCCAAGACGTTGACATTACAATTCTAAAAGGTATGTCCTTTTCACTTAAGATGCAGATACACGGCTGAGTCCTGACCCGAGGAATTGGCTTTTCTGTGCTGGGCCATACGTTGGTGCAGTTGCTGTTTGGTCTCCCCCACAAAAAATCAGAGCATTGTGTATATGATGTCGCTTTTCTTGTGTTTCGGTATTGGGTCTTTCAGATGTACCAATTGCTGCCTCAGTGTGTTGTTCGGTTTAAAGGAGACAGGGATAGTGTTTATGGAAAATTCTTCTTAATTTCCCGGGGGCCCATGCTACATATGGGATGACCATGTTCTTACTCCTGTCTGGCTTTCCCCCTTCACTGTTGGTATACATGTTCTTTTCTTTGTTTCTATTTCTTTTGACAAAGGCCAAGTCTGGATACCCACAAGTTTTAAGGGCTCCTCTGAGATGTTTCATTTCTTTAGCCTTCGCCTCTGTGCTAGAGGGGATGTTCTCAGCTCTGTGTTGCAGGGTTCTGATGATACCCAGCTTGTGATCTAAAGGGTAGTGGGAGTCTAACCCATACAGACCAGTATTAGATGTTTGTTTTCTGTAAACCTCTACTTCCAGTTTACCATTCTCCCTTACTACCAAGCAGTCCAAGAAGGCCAGTATGTTGTTTTGCCAACAGATTCTTGTACAAGTCATTTATAATTGAGAAAGGCAGTCGGATGACTAGAGAAACGTCTTCAAGAACTAAACTTTTACAGGGAGATGCAATAAAAGTTCTTATCGATAAAAATGGTGCTAATTTTGCCCCAACAATTCCCATCTTATTTAACAGTTAAAAGTTAACATCTGATTGGTTGGGGCAAAATTAGCACCATTTTTAACGATAAGAACTTTTATTGAATAACCCTGACAGTCTAGTTGATCTAAATGAATACAAACGTTAAATACAGGATGTAACAAAGTAGCAAATAAACCACTCCATTAATCATTTTACAGGAAACTTTAATGTGGTTTGCAAGTAATGTCTGTTAAACTTTTTTGAATGGTACATGCTTTAGTAGAGGTTACCAAGTGTTTGGTCTCAAACAATGTCCCCATGATCAACTCCATTTAACATTTGGTATTTAAAGTTGACTGACAGTGTTGTCTTTTGATTTTTGTTTTGTTATTCTAACATAAAATATTAACTCAAACTTTACCCCTTTTCACTAGAGAGGGAAGGGAATTCATCCGGCTTCATTACCCAGTATCTTAACTCTGCAATGACATGCAAAAAATGTTATTGTTTAATCTTCTCTTATTAAATACATACTACATTTTACAGGCTAACTATAATGTAAAATGAAACCTCTACCTTTCCCATACCTTTTCATGTACCCAGAACGTAACATGCTACGTCTTCACCTCTAGAAGACAAGGAGAACTCCCTATCACAAGGTATGTGGACCAACCTATTGAAAGATGTGCTCAGCAAAAAGTGTCTCCCCCCAAAGGCTCTTGTCAGCAGACACAAGAGGTTGGGCTGGACTGGAAATCTGTGTTTAGGGTATGAATTTTCTCTATTCTGAGGGGTGAGGAGGGTCTTTTGTTTAGGTGCTCCCCCTGGATGCAGCAAAACGAGGGGGTAATTTTAAACACTTCCTTGTACTATACGCACGTGTGGATGTAGTCGGGACCTGTGAGAGGAAGCAGCAGAGAAGCGCAATAGAGAGTGAGTTTTAACTCCTGTCTGCTGGCTCCTGTTTGATTAATTGAAGAACGGGAGGTAAGACTTAGCTCCTTTAACTCCTGTTCTTTAATTTGTGTGAAGGAGGGTATATTCACTTTTTCAGGGCAGATACCCTTTGAGGAACATGAAACCTCTAAAAGTTAAGACATAATAAATAACCACTGAGACTAAAGGTGGCCATACTGTACAAAAGATAATTGCGATCGTATCACTGACCAATTCAATTTGTTTGGCGATTATTGTCTAATGTCTATTGAACTACAGAAAATATTACAATCTTTGAGAGAAAAAAAAAAAACTATCCTGATCATAATTACCTGCCGACCAATCCTGTGGCATTTAATCAATTCCGCCTTACCGCATCTTCCTTGTGGCCGACATATGATCGAGAGGTCCAACCTTTTTGCAATCATATGTCGCAAAGAAGATCTGGAAAGGCGGAATTTATCTAATGTTACAGGATCGGTTTGCAGGTAAGTTTTAATGTATGGGCACCCTTACTTGTATTGAATTTACATACAGCGTACAGAGCACTGTATTAAACAGAATAAAGGGTATCCTTCCACCGCTGTGTAAATAAAGTGTCAATGATTATACTGTATGCACATGGGGAATGCTACTGTAGTTGGCGCTCTGGTTTTCCATTTAGCTTGTGGAATGCTGTAAAAGTCTTTTTAAAGATACAGCTTTCCTAAGAGCTTCCATGAAAACATGGTAAATTCCCAGAAGTCTTTGTTGCTTATTTGCTCAGAGAACTAGATCAGTGATATCTTATTGTTCTATGGCTCATAAGGATCCCTGTCTTTGAAAAGGAAAACTTTGAAAAGGCAGGAGGAAGAGAACATTTGGCTGCATGACAAGTTAGCCCTACATCTGTCAGCTAACTATTAAGGTTTTGGGGCGTGATTTACCTACATATTTTTTATTTGAGGGGTTAACATGCCCTTTAGGCAGAGCAGTGACAAAAATTCTGAACTGCAGTAGTTCTGGACAACAATTCCCAACACCTTTAGCCAGATGCTGGCTGATTAAGGTTGATGCGATTTGAAGTTCACCACCACCTGGAGCACCACGGCTTCTGGAATTCCTCCTATAAGCTTTGGCATTCACTGAAGTAGGTGAATGGCCTGACATATTGGATCCTTTTTTGCACAACCTGAATGTTGTCCATCATGTCTTCTCCTGCTACCATCGCCTGTCATGGGAGAGGTTTTCTCCCAAAATCAATCTACGCGTCTTTTGGTGAAAAATTATATTTAGAAAATAGTAAAGCCTCCACTTTCCCTTTGCTTAAAGAGGAAAACAGATGCACATACACTCTCTTTCTTTCAGATGAGCCTTTGGGGAACAGAGTGAACTTTTGAACCAAAGATGTGGATAGAGCCCGCGCCTTCCCTTCTTCTCACTTTAATAAACATTTTTTTCTTCAATTCATTAAGATTCAAAGAGGAAAAAAAAAAGCCAGGAGAGGATTAATTTGGCATGCACGGCACACACTGATCATACCTTTGGATGCTTATTAAATCTATGCATGATTGCGCTTGAGAAAATTAATCGCATTGTTTTTCTGTTAGTGAGTGAGATGGGGAAACGCATCAAGAAGGCGAGGGAGAAAATGTAGGAAGAATCTGGTGTCTGTGAGCAGCAGAAAAAAAAACACACAAAAGGCAGACATACCACAGGATATCAATGAGGGGAAAAACAAGGGTCTGTGAATTTCAGGTTGGAGTGGGACTGCAGAAGAATTGTATGTTGATGAAATATTCTGTTAATGATTTCCTTAAAGTAAAGAATACGATTAAAGACCTGGGGTAAAAAAGATTGATCGCCACACCTATTTATCAATAAAAACTAACACAGCTTGTGTCTATCCGAGTGATATCGAATCATGACACTCCAAATGTTTGAAAACAACTCCCAGCATGTCTTGCAGAATGCAGCATAAGAATCCCACTCACCAATAAGCCAATGTCCTTCATATCTGCTACCATCACCTGCAGAATGCAACCAAGGCATGTTGGGAGCTGTCGCTTCTAAACATCACTAGTCTATGCTGTATAAATGGGCATACCGGTATATATATATATATATATATTTAAATGAAAAAAAAGGAAAACTAACGTATTTAATTGGAATTTATGGACTATGGTTTTGCAGCTCTTTAGTTCCTGAAGTTTGCACAGATTGTGCCCTGCCCTCCTCCCTGCGTGCATATAGTAAAGATAGGAGACCAGTCATGTTGACAGCAGGGGGCACCTGTCCGCAGTGCGTTCCATGCAAGTGAAGAATCAATGACATATTCAGTGGATTACTAATCATTCCCAACTCTTTCATGTTTCTGTATAATATGAAATGCGCACCTAACTGAAGCAGGATTATTAACCATGAGGATTAAATGCACGGACCAACATTGATTCTTTCTGGCCGACCGCTCGCTAGTGGCGAATGGTTGTTCTGGACAAAAAAATCCCTTTGTGTGTACCCAGCCTAAGGATTACAAACATTACCCATGTATTACTTGGAACATATAGGTGGAAAGAAAGTGAAAAAAAACTTGATAAAAAAATGAAACAATAGCCGCAACAACAAGAAAAAGGCTGCGGTGTTATCTTCAAACACAAGCCTTAGATCGCTTCTTAATGCAGGCAGACAAAAGTTATAGTGCTGAAAAGGGTTTACTGCTTTCAGCAGCTTGAGTTACCTCACAAGCACCTTCTGTCATTCCCTTCTACCTGCAGTTTTTTCACTAGGTTTTACATTAAAACGGAAACCGTTAAGGCATACATCTGCCAGAGTCAGTTTATAAAGGCTGAGGCATGCAAACAGGTGTTTTTTTAGGCTGTTTACCTGTTCCAAGCATTCAGCAGTGAGGGGGTTGGAAATGAAGAACTTAGGAAGTACAGCCTGCTTTCAATCAAAATGGTCTTCCCCAAGCAACAAAAAACATTAACTTTTTAGCATGATACCCAGTGTCGGACTGGCCATTCACCCAAGAAAACATCTGTATTGTGCAGGAGGACAATTTTGTAAAAAGTGCTACAGTGCAATTTATTCCTACGTTACAAAAATATTTTTGTTAATTACTAATCCTCTCACACACAGCAAATGACTCCTTAGATTAACATGAAATATTCAACTAAATGTATGTAAATATCTACCTGCTAAAATAACTCAGTCTAGCTTATAAAAGTGTCATATTTACTTTTTTACTTCAAGACAAAGGGTTTATTTCCTTTTTTTTGCAGTTTCATGCAAGCAGGGGGGCTGTACAGTACGCCGCGGGAAAGAGGTAAGGTAAGTAAAGATCGGGGGAGTTCCTGTAAAATCTTTTATAGCGTTTGGGGCTGGGGGAAGGAAAGCTATTATATGGCAAAATTCCTAAAATGGGGTGGACATGCCCTTTAAATCCCAAGCTAGTATTACATTCAGCACTTTGTGTAGATTTAAGCATCTTTAATGCAAATTTCATTAAATGGGGAGAGGGGGCTTGGCAGCTTGGCAATGCATTGCGGCTTTCTGTTGCAGTGGGGCCTTTGACTCGATGTATAATTGCACTGCATGTAATACAGCCAGTGGTTCTAGACACAGGTACATAGAATAATAATAGATTACATCTGTACACAATTCAAAAATTGTATAGTCCAGGTGACAAGTCCATCTTAGATGAGAAGAATAGGCTTAAATTCCAGCTTGTCAACGTCATAAATCTCAAATAAAAGGAGCATGTTTAATTAAATTCAGTTCCTTATAGATCTTACAGGTTACCGGTAGGGAATGGGAAGAGAAGCTGAGACAGAAGTGAGAATGAATGCATATACTAACCCTCTGAGTGAGGATTTACAAGGAATTGCACAAGTGCTTCATCAACTAGAACATTTTTCTTCTATCTCTGGCAAGCTGTATGTTAAGGGGCCCATACACTATCCAATCTCCGGTTGAATGATATCTCAATATCAGTTTGTTTATGGCCGACTACCCGATTGCCGGCCAATTTTAAGTCTTATTGGTGTATAGGAACATTTTTTTTATCAGACCAATTCTATGGGATTGGTATGTGTGTAGCCAAGTAAGGAAAATGTTATCTAAAGCAAACATCTGCAAGATATTACTAAAGCTAGATATTCTGCCCAATATTGGCCACCCACATCTGTGAAGGTCGCTGCAAACTATAAATGTTTTTTAAGGAAACTAACATACTTAAAAAAGCAGCTTGAGGAACTCAACAGAACTCTTCCATGCAGAGCTAACAAATGCCATTTTGGACAGCCTGCATTCTTGATATTATTCCATAATGGGAGGTAGGAATGGAAGCTCCTTCCTCCTAAACAATATGTTAGTACACTTTTTAAAAAAAGTGAAGTGCTGCTAAAATTTTTGACGTTCTCAGTTTACTAGAGAAAGGAAAAATTCAACATTTAGAATTTATATGAAACACAAGAAAAAAACAGGTTAACAATAAATGGGCCTGATAATTTGTTAAGGGCTAAGACTAGCGAGTCTGCAGTAAGTCACTAAGGTATCCCTGATGGAAATTGTGGGACAGGAGATTCCTATTTTTTTTTAAACTAAAAATGTCGACTAGCTGACATAATAGTTCAGTCAATAGGGTTGAAATATTGGCGGTCAAATGCAAAAGTCCATTTAAAGGGCATGTCCACCCATTTTTTAAACTTTTTATATATTATAGTTATTGATCCCCCATTTTTCCGCCGACCGTTTTCTGTCCCAATCTCTCCGCAGGTTTCAAGCTGAAATCTGCAGAAAGATAGAGGCCTCAAGGCAGGGAATTTCAAGCTCTTCTTATCGGGATTTCCGATCGTTGCCCTAGATCGGAAGAAAGTCTGCCTGTGTATAGCTAGCTTTACTTCATCATGTGGCTAACACAGTTCAATTCTCTGCTACCGTTATCAAACACAAACCAAGCATTGGAAAATTTTATATTAAATAGTGAAATGAGGCCTAGAAATTCAGAGTATTCTCCCTGCCGTGGCCTAAAACTGGCCCTGCATATTTGCGTGCAGAACAAATCTGTGCTTGCTTAAAACAAAGCAATTCCTCTAACAGGGTGGTATTGATTTTATTAGCTAACCATCCCAGTGTACTTTTTTTCCTCATGATGAAATAAGTTAGATGCCTTACAGCCTTTCTTTATACATTAAGCATTCAGCCGTTAGATTGCCATATTTCATTAGTGTTACTAGCAGTAAGGAAAACAGACATCTTCGTTCCTCGGATACAAAAGCTGAAATTCCTTTAGGATGCAGTGGCAAACCAGCTTGTTCTTGAGAGCCATCCAACAAGTGAGCAGACAGAAGGCAATGGACAGAAATGGAGCACCAACAGAAAGAGGTCAGCCCTAAAGACATGGCTTAACCAGTGGAGTTCAGACAGGTCAAAGTTTGACCGGCTCAGATCTAGGGTGAAGAGTTCACAAAGCTGCTGAAAAACCAATATGTCCAGGCAAGAGTTTACTCTGTCATTTATTTCAATTTATGGCAAATCATGCATATAAAATTTGAAATAAATCCTACCCTAATCTCACGGAGCTTTGTGCTATTCACGCAAACAGATGTTTTGGAGTTTTTTTCCCCTCTGCTTCGCATGCAGCACACGGTTACAAGTGACCGAATTTTTTTCTTATTGGATTATTAGTTTGACATAATTGTTTGTTTGCAACAAGCTTAATTCAAATGAATATAAAACACTTCTGCCACCATGTCTGCAAAACTACAGTCACATGTTAGTTTTCTAATAATCCACTAAGGTCCAGGAGATAACAAATGTGGGAGGCGAGGGAGAAGAACCCCAAAAACCACCACAAGATGGCTCTGGAATGCAGATGTAGCAAGAGTATTTAAATTCCTCCGTGCAGGCAGAGCCAGGCTGGCTTTACAAGTCATCTGTGTAATCTCTGTAATAAAGGGAAAAGTTATGAACAAGGTATCAAAGAGGCTTGTTACTGATAAAAGATTTTGGATACTGTAATAACACAGAGTTTTTCAACTCTGGAAACATAATATAATATATAATAAACTTACTAGTGCAGTAACCAAGCAGCAATGAGATTTCTTTAGTACAATGGATCTAATATAATTGTACTAGTGGGCAGCACGGTGGCTCAGTGGTTAGCACTGATGCCTTGCAGCGCTGTCCGGAGTTCGATTCCGCCCTTGGACACATCTGCAAGGAGTTTGTATGTTCTCCCCATGTTTGTGTGGGTTTCCTCCGGGCACTCTGGTTTCAATCATAAAGACATATTAAAAAGTTGTATGTGTCAAATAAATGTGCTTAGATTGTAAGCTCTTCGGGGCAGGGCCTGGTGTGAATGTATACATGTAATTGTACAGTGCTACGGAACATGTTAGTGATATATAAATTCACAATAATAAATAATAATAAAGCACATTTTCACTTTCATTACTAACTATGCCACAAGGTATTACAGAGAGATGTCTAGGTCCACAATATCTAGCAGTTCTTGCAATCTTTGCACTTCTGCAGACTGTTTTAAAAACTGCAGGGATAAAGGGTAGACTAACCTGCTTTAAAATATATTGCCCACAGATAGAAAAACTGAGCCAACACATTTCAATGACACGTAACCTAAATGAATATGACACGAGTCCCATATTTATCATCAAATTAAAATGTTACAAATGCTGTGTGGATTTATTAGGAATATTAACTGCAGCTAGTTTAATACTGCACTTCATTATTATGTTGTTGTATTTGGGAATTACGGAGAAGCACATTACTGTTTTTATGGTACCTATTTACAGCACCAATTCTAGCTGCTTATGTTTAATGAATCAGGTTATTAGACTGTGACATGATGCAGGACAGATTTACATTAAGGGTAAGTGATTTGGGGGCTCCTTGCGCAGTTTAATGGTGTCAAACAGAAGCTTTGGGTTTTGTTCATTTTATTGTTTGAGTATAATAGTCGAATATCCATCCCTCTTCTTGGAATTTCAGATATTTTCTATACGAAAAGGGAGATGTGTACGTGTTCTAGATAGGAACGGCTATATGAACTATTTTATTTGTATTTCTTGTTTGTATTAATTGCTGTGATAGATTCAAAACGAACATGGATGACTGATCCTACAAAATTATTGTCATTTTAGTCAAGTGTCCAGACTAGCACAGAGAGAATCTTTCCACTGAATAGCTAAATGCCTCTGTTGTTAATCGAGAATACTGAGGTGAATGAAACTGTTGAGAGACATAAGGATGAATGCCTGCTGTTTAATTTGAACCTATTAAATAATTATGTTATATTATTATAATAGCACAAGGTGTTTCAACATAGAAATACGACAAGGCAGGGCTGAGGACACGCCCGAGAATGAAATTGTAAAAGTAAAATAGGGCTATGGTTAATTCATTAAAGAAAGAAGAAGAATTAGTAAACTACTGTATACCAATCAATGCAAGAAAATTATTTTCAATTCAATTATCCACTGGCAAAAATAAGAAATATGAAAATAACAGTTTATGTTAAGTTTTAAAAACAAAATAATAAAAGACTAAGTGCTGATTTTTTTACTGCTCTTTCTACATGTGGGTTCATTTGCTTTTGTTTGACGGCATAAACATTTTAAGTAGGAAAATGTTGTTGCATAGGCACCAATATGTCCCAATACACAAAGTAAGAATGTCTAGAAAAGCTGTCACATTAATATGGAATACTTTACAAAAAAAACATGCAGAAGGGGGATGAATATAAATGCATCCTTAGTTCAGTCCCGGAGAAAAGCAACATCGATCAGTAAAAAAGACCTGAATGTATAGTCACCGGGAACCGCTTTTTCAGAGATGAAATCAGCATGGACATAGGGAAGTATATGGAATGTAAACCCAGATATAACACAGAGGGATATGTTGGATATCCTGCTCTACATACTAACATTATTCTTGCCTACAGTGGAACAGCCTACTGAGCCTTTAGTCGAACCACAGCTAATGATTTTTCCCTACTATGCTTACTTACTTTGAGTGCTAATTTTTCAATGTGGACCCCTAACTAATAAAACCGGGAAGTAGAATAAAATATGCCTCATTGTGTAAAGGTTATAGTGGTGAATACATACGTGTATTTTTGTGTGTCGAATTGTATATATGAAGAAAGCTAGATTAATTTATGTTAATATAACTTGCATTTCTGGCACAGGTGTCACATTCACCATTAAGGCCGATGACAGATTTCCCTATAAAGCACAACAACTCCACCCATTTTGGTCTCTTTTCATCACTAAATTGACTCTTCTAAATGACGCTTATTAAAAGATTCATTATTACTTTTTCTACTGCAAAACACCAAAAAAGCTGTGACCTTGTAGTTCTCCTTTCTCTCCATTCTGAAAACACCTTATTTACTTTTGCCCTTTCTGTACCAGAATCATCAGCCTCAACATTGGCCTCTAACTATATAAAAAACAAATTCTACTTTCCTTATGGAGACCCAATGTGCCACTATTTACCCAATGTATATCCTTGCAACACCACATGCCAGGATATACCCCCTCTGGCCACCGGTTTCCCATGCTGTTAACCAAGCACTGTGACCAGTTGCTTAGGTTTTTTGCTATATAGGCTGTAAATCCATCTTGCACAGCACTGAGAATGCTAGTGTACAAATACACAAACCTGCATCAGTCTATAGTCACATCTAGTCCAAACAAACAAATATCAAGCTAAATGTTTATATTGCCAGTGTGCAAGCAGGGAAAGACTGATGGTAAACTTGACCTGCCGCTGGTACAATTCCGTGGCCATTTTTTATTCCTTTTTACCAGCATCCCTCCCTTCAGCATGTACACGGTCAGGTCAGGCATGGGTGAAACTCCGTTCACATTTACATACAGGCGGAGTTCCACAAAGAAGGCCCATCTGTTCCCATCACACTGTACAAATCGAGTGTCACCCAACTTGCTGCCAACAGCAGTCTCCTTCCCATTAAGAGAAAAAAAACCCCACACGGCTCTGATTACATGGGATATTGAATGAGATAGAAAGCTGTCTCTTTTATAGAATATCAACAGATTCTCGGTTAAATTATCAAACTAAATCCAACCGAACCCAACAAACCTTTCTGTGAGAGAGAGATTGTGGGTGTAGCAACAACGAGCTCGCTAGGAACATACAATGAACTCTGAACTCTCTATGCCCTCCAACTTCATTAATAAACTTACAATGTCATTCCTTGAGCTATCCACTGCATTTCTCCTGTGAAAAACGCCATTTTGATGAGGTGAATGTAAGGGAAGCAATGTGTTATATGGAAAGGAGTGAGGTTTCATACTCCTATACAGCCATGCAGTAACATTTACACAGAAACAATCATTAGACCCTTGTTCTTCACCTCTGTTCGCACATTAAGCTAAGCTGGGCAGTCTCGTTTAAATGGACAACATTGCAACCCTGTTTGTTATGGAAACAGAGGAAGAGAGGAGGCAAAGGCTTGAACTTTCATCAGCCTTTCCACGTTCTATTATTTCATCACTTCTTTCAACATAAAGGAAAGCAACCAATATTTGTCAACTCATCCCTTTAAGAAAACTGCTTTTTTATATAAATGTTCAGATGTTTGTTTGCAATTCATTACTAACTTCCTTTCAAAGACATTACAGACAGCATAACATACAAACAAGTCTTGATAGCAACATCATCTGCAAGGAGTTTGTATGTTCTCCCCGTGCCTGCGTGGGTTTCCTCCGGGCAATAATAATAAAGCACATTTTCACTTTCATTACTAACTTGTCCACAGGTATTACAGAGAGATGTCTAGGTCCACATTATCTAGCAGTTCTTGCAATCTTTGCACTTCTGCAGACTGTTTTAAAAACTGCAGGGTAAAGGGTAGACTAACCTGCTTTAAAATATATTGCCCACAGATAGAAAAACTGAGCCAACACATTTCAATGACACGTAACCTAAATGAATATGACACGAGTCCCATATTTATCATCAAATTAAAATGTTACAAATGCTGTGTGGATTTATTAGGAATATTAACTGCAGCTAGTTTAATACTGCACTTCATTATTATGTTGTTGTATTTGGGAATTACGGAGAAACCATTACTGTTTTTATGGTACCTATTTACAGCACCAATTCTAGCTGCTTATGTTTAATGAATCAGGTTATTAGACTGTGACATGATGCAGGACAGATTTACATTAAGGGTAGTGATTTGGGGGCTCCTTGCGCAGTTTAATGGTGTCAAACAGAAGCTTTGGGTTTTGTTCATTTATTGTTTGAGTATAATAGTCGAATATCCATCCCTCTTCTTGGAATTTCAGATATTTTCTATACAAAAGGGAGATGTGTACGTGTTCTAGATAGGAACGGCTATATGAACTATTTTATTTGTATTTCTTGTTTGTATTAATTGCTGTGATAGATTCAAAACGAACATGGATGACTGATCCTACAAAATTATTGTCATTTTAGTCAAGTGTCCACAGACTAGCACAGAGAGAATCTTTCCACTGAATAGCTAAATGCCTCTGTTGTTATCGAGAATACTGAGGTGAATGAAACTGTTGAGAGACATAGGATATTTGTATGTTCTCCCCGTGCCTGCGTGGGTTTCCTCCGGGCATTCCGGTTTCCCCCACAAATATAAAGACATACTGATAGGTTGTATGTGTCAAATAAATGTGCTTAGATTGTAAGCTCTTCGGGGCAGGGCCTGATGTGAATGTATACATGTAATTGTAAAGCGCTACGGAAGATGTTGGCACTATATAAATCCACAATAATAACAACTACAAACCTCAATTACCCAAGGCAGCTTAGCTGGCTGAGGCATGTGGCTGTTGTATTTCAGCAACACCCTGCAAACCATTGTTGGTATTACACTACATTTGGGGGTCTATAGAATAGTTATATAGTTCTGTAGATGCCATTACAATTGTTTTGCTTGGCAAAGTCAATAAACAAGGGAGTCTCTGTTTTGATCCGGTTGTCAGTTTTTTAGGCCTTAAAAAAATGACAACAAAAATGTGTAATTGTGAGGATGTTACTTTTCAGTAACTGTATTTATTTTCAGAAAAAAAAACAATGTCTTTCTGCACATGACACCAGACTTAAGCTTTCTGTGAGAACAAATTGGCAAAAATGCTAAATAGCAGTATATTTATTAAATGTGCCATTTGTCCACATAAAAACTTACTAATTTACTTACACTGTGCGATCCACCATGTTACAGATTTGGATTCTAACAAGGTATTGCACATAGACACATCAATCATTGAAATGCATAAAAAACAAGTTTCTTTGTTAAACATTTGCAAATTGTCAGACGTTTTTAGTTCTGATAAAACACTTAAGGTTGCCAGGTGCCTATCAATGGTGTCAGGAAAATAACTTCACAGAGAACGGAACTTAATGTACTTATATGTATATAAGGAGGTACACCTAGAATTGTGACAGTGTTTACTTAACTATGTAATATAAGGAGGTACACCTAGAATTGTGACAGTGTACTTATATGTATATAAGGAGGTTCACCTAGAATTGTGACAGTGTACTTATATGTATACAAGGAGGTACACCTAGAATTGTAAGTGTACTTATATGTATATAAGGAGGTACACCTAGAATTGTAACAGTGTACTTATATGTATATAAGGAGTACACCTAGAATTGTACCAGTGTACTTATATGTATATAAGGAGGTACGCCTAGAATTGTGACAGTGTACTTATTGTATATAAGGAGGTACACCTAGAATTGTGACGTGTACTTATGTGTATATAAGGAGGTACACCTAGAATTGTGACAGTGTACTTATATATATATATATATATATATTATATATATATATATATATATATATATATATATAGGAGGTACACCTAGAATGTGACAGTGTACTTATATATATATATATATATTATATATATATAGGAGGTACACCTAGAATTGTGACAGTGTACTTATATGTATATAAGGAGGTACAACTATGAATTGTGACAGTGTACTTATATAATATATATATATAAGGAGGTACACCTAGAATTGTGACAGTGTACAATATAAGAAGGTACACCTGACCTATGAGTAAGAGCCAGTGCGGGTTCGAAACGCGTAAGGCCGATTTCCTATGTTTGTTTGATTATGGCCGATGTTGCCTGAATAAACTTTGCTGCTTTTACCAAGTGAACTACCCTCGGGTACCCCACAGCACAAAACCGGGAAGGGGCCACTCCTTGCAGATGATGTTGCTATCAAGACTTGTTTGTATGTTATGCTGTCTGTAATGTCTTTGAAAGGAAGTTAGTAATGAATTGCAAAACAAACATCTGAACAATTATATAAAAAAGCAGTTTTTCTTTAAAGGGATGAGTTGACAAATATTGGTTGCTTTCCTTATGTTGAAAGAAGTGATGAAATAATAGAAACGTGGAAAGGCTGATGAAAGTTCAAGCCTTTGCCTCCTCTCTTCCTCTGTTTCCATAACAAACAGGGTTGCAATGTTGTCCATTTAAACGAGACTGCCCAGCTTAGCTTAATGTGCGAACAGAGGGGAAGAAAAAGGGTCTAATGATTGTTTCGTGTAAATGTTACTGCATGGCTGTATAGGAGTATGAAACCTCACTCCTTTCCATATAACACATTGCTTCCCTTACATTCACCTCATCAAAATGGCGTTTTTCACGGAGAAATGCAGTGGATAGCTCAAGGAATGACATTGTAAGTTTATTAATGAAGTTGGAGGGCATAGAGAGTTCAGAGTTCATTGTATGTTCCTAGCGAGCTCGTTGTTGCTACACCCACAATCTCTCTCTCACAGAAAGGTTTGTTGGGTTCGGTTGGATTTAGTTGATAATTAACCGAGAATTGTTGATATTCTATAAAAGAGACAGCTTTCTATCTCATTCAATATCCCATGTAATCAGAGCGTGTGGGGTTTTTTTTTCTCTTAATGGGAAGGAGATGCTGTTGGAAGCAAGTTGGTGGACACTCGATTTGTACAGTTGTTGGGGAACAGATGGGCCTTCTTTGTGGAACTCGCCTGTATGTAAATGTGAACGGAGTTTCAACCATGCGACCTGACCGTGTACATGCTGAAGGGAGGGATGTGGTAAAAAGGAATAAAAAATGGCCACGGAATTGTACCAGCGGCAGGTCAAGTTACCATCAGTCTTTCCCTGCTTGCACACTGGCAATATAAACATTTAGCTTGATATTTGTTTGTTGGACTAGATGTGACTATAGACTGATGGCAGGTTGTGTATTTGTACAATAGCATCTCAGTGCTGTGCAAGATGGATTTACAGCCTATATAGCAAAAAAACCTAAGCAACTGGTCACAGTGCTTGGTTAACAGCATGGGAAAACGGTGGCCAGAGGGGGATATCTGGCATGTGGTGTTGCAAGGATATACATTGGGTAAATAGTGGCACATTGGGTCTCCATAAGGAAAGTAGAATTTGTTTTTTATATGTTAGAGGCCAATGGTGAGGCTGATGATTTGGTACAGAAAGGGCAAAAGTAAATAAGGTGTTTTCAGAATGGAGAGAAAGGAGAACTCAAGGTCACAGCTTTTTTGGTGTTTTGCAGTAGGAAAAAGTAATAATGAATCTTTTAATAAGCGTCATTTAGAAGAGTCAATTTAGTGATGAAAGACCAAAAATGGGTGGAGTTGTTGTGCTTATAGGGAAATCTGTCATCGGCTCTAATGGTGAATGTGACACCTGTGCCAGAAATGCATTATATTAAAATAAATTAATCTAGCTCTTCATATATACAATTCGACACACAAAAATACACGTATGTATTCACCAATAAACCTTTACACAATGAGGCATATTTATTCTACTTCCCGGTTTTATTAGTTAGGGTCCACATTGAAAAATTAGCACTCAAAGTAAGTAACATAGTAGGGAAAAATCATTAGCTGTGGTTCGACTAAAGGCTCAGTAGGCTGTTCCACTGTAGGCAGAATAATGTTAGTATGTAGAGCAGGATATCCAACATATCCCTGTGTTATATCTGGGTTTACATTCCTATACTTCCCTATGTCCATGCTGATTTCATCTCTGAAAAAGCGGTTCCCGGTGACATATACATTCAGGTCTTTTTTACTGATCGATGTTGCTTTTCTCCGGACTGAACAAGGATGCATTTAATTCATCCCCTTCTGCAGTTTTTTTTGTAAGTATCCATATTAATGTGACAGCTTTTCTAGACATTTACTTTGTGTATTGGGACATATTGGTGCCTAGCGAACAACATTTTCCTACTTAAATGTTTATGCCGTCAAACAAAAGCAAATGAAACCACATGTAGAAAGAGCAGTAAAAAAAATCAGCACTAGTCTTTTATATTTTGTTTTTTAAAAATTAACAAAACTGTTATTTTCATATTTCTTATTTTGCCAGTGGATAATTGAATTGAAAATAATTTTCTTGCATTGATTGGTATACAGTAGTTACTTATTCTTCTTCTTTCTTAATGAATTAACCATAGCCCTATTTTACTTTTACAATTTCATTCTCGGGCGTGTCCTCAGCCCTCGCTTGTCGTATTTCTATGTTGAAACACCTTGTGCATTATAATAATAACATAATTATTTAATAGGTTCAAATTAAACAGCAGGCATTATCCCTATGTCTCTCAACAGTTTCATTCACCTCAGTATTTCGATTAACAACAGAGGCATTTAGCTATTCAGTGGAAAGATTCTCTCTGTGCTAGTCTGGAAACTTGACTAAAATGACAATAATTTTGTAGGATCAGTCATCCATGTCGTTTTGAATCATATCACAGCAATTAATACAAACAAGAAATACAAATAAAATAGTTCATATAGCGTTCCTATCTAGAACACGTACACATCTCCTTTTGTATAGAAAATATCTGAAATTCCAAGAAGAGGGATGGATATTCGACTATTATACTCAACAAAAAATGACAAAACCCAAAGTTCTGGTTGACACCATTAAACTGCGCAAGGAGCCCCAAATCACTTACCCTTAATGTAAATCTGTCTGCATCATGTCACAGTCTAATAACCTGATTCATTAAACATAAGCAGTAGAATTGGTGTGTAATAGGTACCATAAAAACAGTAATGTGCTTCTCCGTAATTCCCAAATACAACAACATAATAAGGAAGTGCAGTATTTAAACTAGCTGCAGTTAATATTCCTAATAAAACCACACAGCATTTGTAACATTTTAATTTGATGATAAATATGGGAATCGTGTCATATTCATTTAGGTACGTGTCATTGAAAGTGTTGGCTCAGATTTTTCTATCTGTGGGCAATATATTTAAAGCAGGTTAGTCTACCCTTTATCCCTGCAGTTTTAAAACAGTCTGCAGAAGTGCAAAGATTGCAAGAACTGCTAGATATTGTGGAATAGACATCTCTCTGTAATACCTTGTGGCATAGTTAGTAATGAAAGTGAAATGTGCTTTATTATTATTATTATTGTGAATTTATTATTCACTAACATGTTTCCGTAGCACTGGACAATTACATGTAACATTCACACCAGGCCCTGCCCCGAAGATACCATCTAAGCACATTATTTGACACATACAACTTTTTAATATGTCTTTAGATTGAAACCAGAGTGCCGGAGGAAAACCACACAAACATGGGGAGAACATACAAACTCCTTGCAGATGTGTCCAAGGGCGGAATCGAACTACGGACAGCGCTGCAAGCATCAGTGCTAACCACTGAGCCACCGTGCTGCCCACTAGTACAATTATATTAGTTAGTCCATTGACTAAAGAATCTCATTGCTGCTTGTTACTGCACTAGTAGTTTATTATATATATATTATGTTCCAGAGTTGAAAAACTCTGTGTTATTACAGTATCCAAAATCTTTTTCAGAACAAGCTCTTGATACCTTGTTCATAACTTTTCTTTATTACAGAGATTACACAGATGACTTGTAAAGCCGCCTGGCTTGCCTGCACGGAGGAATTTAAATACTCTTGCTACATCTGCATTCCAGAGCCATCTTGTGGTGGTTTTTGGGGTTCTTCTCCCTCGCCTCCCACATTTGTATTCCTGGACCTTAGTGGATATTAGAAACTAACATGTGACTGTAGTGTTGCAGACTGGTGGCAGAAGTGTTTTATATTCATTTGAATTAAGCTTGTTGCAAACAAACAATTATGTCAAACTAATATCCAATAAAAAAAATCGGTCACTGTTAACCGTGTGCTGCATGCGAAGCAGAGGGGAAAAAAACTCCCAAAACATCTGTTTGCGTGAATAGCACAAAGCTCCGTGAGATTAGGGTAGGATTTATTCAAATTTATATGCATGATTTGCCATAAATTGAAATAAATGACAGAGTAAACTCTTGCCTGGACATATTGGTTTTTCAGCAGCTTTGTGAACTCTTCACCCTAGATCTGAGCCGGTCAAACTTTGACCTGTCTGAACTCCATGGTTAAGCCATGTCTTTAGGGCTGACCTCTTTCTGTTGGTGCTCCATTTCTGTCCATTGCCTTGTCTGTCACTTGTTGGATGGCTCTCAAGAACAAGGTGGTTGCACTGCATCCTAAAGGAATTTCAGCTTTTGTATCGAGGAACGAAGATGTCTGTTTTCTTACTGCTAGTAACACTAAGAAATATGGCAATCTACGGCTGAATTCTTAATGTATAAAGAAAGGCTGTAGGCATCTAACTTATTTCATCATGAGGAAAAAAGTACACTGGGATGGTTAGCTAATAAAATCAATACCACCCTGTTAGAGGAATTGCTTTGTTTTAAGCAAGCACAGATTGTTCTGCACGCAAATATGCAGGGCCATTTTAGGCCACGGCAGGGAGAATACTTGAAATTTCTAGGCCCATATTCACTATTTAATATAAAATTTTCCAATGCTTGGTTGGTTGTGATAACGGTAGCAGAGAATTGAACTGTGTTAGCCACATGATGGAAGTAAAGCTAGCTATACACAGGCAGACTTTCTTCCGATTAGGGCAACGATCGGAAATCCCGATAAGAAGAGCTTGAAATTCCCTGCCTTGAGGCCTCTATCTTTCTGCAGATTTCAGCTTGAAACTGCGGAGAGATTGGGACAGAAAACGGTCGGCGGAAAAAATGGGGGATAATACATAATATATAAAAAGTTTAAAAAATGGGTGGACATGCCCTTTAAATGGACTTTGCATTTGACCGCCAATATTTCAAACCCTATGACTGAACTTTAGTCAGCTAGTCGACATTTTAGTTAAAAAAAAATAGGAATCTCCTGTCCCACAATTTCCATCAGGGATACCTTAGTGACTTACTGAGACTCGCTAGTTTAGCCCTTAACAAATTATCAGGCCCATTTATTGTTAACCTGTTTTTTTCTTGTGTTTCATATAAATTCTAAATGTTGAATTTTTCCTTTTCTAGTAAACTGAGAAGTCAAAAATTTTAGCAGCACTTCACTTTTTAAAAAGTGTACTAACATATGTTTAGGAGGAAGGAGCTTCCATTCCTAACTCCCATTATGGAAATAATATCAAGAATGCAGGCTGTCCAAAATGGCATTTGTTAGCTCTGCATGGAAGAGTTCTGTTGAGTTCCTCAAGCTGCTTTTTTAAGTATGTTGTGTTCTTAAAAAACATTTATAGTTTGCAGCGACCTTCACAGATGTGGGGGCAATATTGGGCAGAATATCTAGCTTTAGTAATATCTTGCAGATGTTTGCTTAGATAACATTTCTTACTTGGGTACACACATACCAATCCCATAGAATTGGTCTGATAAAAAAAATTTTCCTATACACCAATAAGACTTAAAATTGGCCGGCAATCGGGTAGTCGGCATAAACAAACTGTATTGAGATATAATTCAACCGGAGATTGGATAGTGTATGGGCCCTTAACATACAGCTTGCCAGAGATAGAAGAAAATGTTCTAGTTGATGAAGCACTTGTGCAATTCCTTGGAAATCTCACTCAGAGGGTTAGTATAGCATTCATCTCACATTCTGTCTCAGCTTCTTCCCATCCCTACCGGTAACCTGTAAGATCTATAGGAACTGAATTTAATTAAACATGCTCCTTTTATTTGGATTTATGACGTTGACAAGCTGGAATTTAAGCCTATTCTTCTTCTAAGATGGACTTGTCACCTGGACTATACAATTTTTGAATGTGTACAGATGTATCTATTATTATTCTATGACCTGGTGTCTAGAACCACTGGCTGTATTAACATGCAGTGCAATTATACATCGAGTCAAAGGCCCCCACTGCAACAGAAAGCAAGCAATGCATTGCCAAGCTGCCAAGCCCCCTCTCCCCATTTAATGAAATTTGCATTAAAGATGCTTAAATCTAACAAAGGGCTGAATGTTAATACTAGCTTGGGATTTAAAGGGCATGTCCACCCCATTTTAGGATTTTGCCATATAATAGCTTTCCTTCCCCAGCCCCAAACGCTATAAAAGATTTACAGGAACTCCCCGATCTTTACTACCTTACCTCTTCCCGCGGCGACTGTACAGCCCCCCTGCTTGCATGAAACTGCAAAAAAAAGGAAATAAACCCTTTGTCTTGAAGTAAAAAAGTAAATATGACACTTTTATAAGCGACTGAGTTATTTTAGCAGGTAGATTTACATACATTTAGTTGAATTATTTCAGTTAATCTAGGAGTCATTTGCTGTGTGTGAGAGGATTAGTAATTAACAAAAATATTTTTTGTAACGTAGGAATAAATTGCACTGTAGCACTTTACACAAATTGTCCTCCTGCACAATACAGATGTTTCTTGGTGTGAATGGCCAGTCCGACACTGGGTATCATGCTAAAAAGTTATGTTTTTGTTGCTTGGGGAAGACCATTTTGTATGAAAGCAGGCTGTACTTC
Organism: Hymenochirus boettgeri; assembly: GCA_019447015.1. Lineage (NCBI taxonomy): Eukaryota > Metazoa > Chordata > Amphibia > Anura > Pipidae > Hymenochirus > Hymenochirus boettgeri. The sequence continues at coordinate 73,873,683 of CM033476.1, read as the reverse complement.
CTAAGTTTTCATTTCCAACCCCATCACTGCTGAATGCGGAACAGGTAAACAGCCTAAAAAAACACCTGTTTGCATGGCCTCAGCCTAAACTGACTCTGGCAGAGTATGCCTTAACGGTTTTCCGTTTTAATGTAAAACTAGTGAAAAAAACTGCAGGTAGAAGGGAATGACAGAAGGTGCTTGTGAGGTAACTCAAGCTGCTGAAAGCAGAAACCCTTTTCAGCACTATAACTTTGTTGCCTGCATTAAGAAGCGATCTAGGCTTGTGTTTGAAGATAACACCGCAGCCTTTTTCTTGTTGTTGCGGTATTGTTTCATTTTTTATCAAGTTTTTTTCACTTTCTTTTCCACCTATTGTTCCAAGAATACAGGGTAATGTTTGTAATCCTTAGGCTGGGTACACACAAAGGGATTTTTTTTGTCCGAAACAACCATTCGCCACTCGCGAGCGGTCGGCCAGAAAGAATCAATGTTGGTCCGTGCATTTAATCCTCATGGTTATAATCCTGCTTCAGTTAGGTGCGCATTTCATATTATACAGAAACATGAAAGAGTTGGGAATGATTAGTAATCCACTGAATATGTCATTGATTCTCACTTGCATGGAACGCACTGGACAGGTGCCCCCTGCTGTCAACATGACTGGTCTCATCTTTACTATATGCACGCAGGAGGAGGGCAGGGCACAATCTGTGCAAAACTTCAGGAACTAAAGAGCTGCAAAACCATAGTCCATAAATTCCAATAAATAGTTAGTTTTCCTTTTTTTTCATTTAAATATATAATATAATATATACCGGTATGCCCATTTATACAGCTAGACTAGTGTGTTTAGAAGCGACAGCTCCCAACATGCCTTGGTTGCATTCTGCAGGTGATGGTAGCATAGAGGACATTGGCTTATTGGTGAGTGGGATTCTTATGCTGCATTCTGCAAGACATGCTGGGAGTTGTTTTAAACATTTGGAGGTGCATGATTCGATATCACTCGGATAGACACAAGCTGTGTTAGTTTTTATTGATAAATAGGTGTGGCGATCAATCTTTTTTACCCCCAGGTCTTTAATCGTATTCTTTACTTTAAGGAAATCATTAACAGATAGTTCATCAAAAATACAATTCTTCTGCAGTCCCACTCCAACCTGAAATTCACAGACCCTTGTTTTTCCCCTATTGATATCCTGTGGTATGTCTGCCTTTTGTGTGGTTTTTTTTTGCTGCTCACAACACCAGATTCTTCCTACATTTTCTCCCTCGCCTTCTTGATGCGTTTCCCCATCTCAACACTAACAGAAAAAACAATGCGATTAATTTTCTCAAGCGCAATCATGCATAGATTTAATAAAGCATCCAAAGTATGATCAGTGTGTGCCGTGCATGCCAAATTAATCCTCTCCTGGCTTTTTTTTTTCCTCTTTGAATCTTAATGAATTGAAGAAAAAAATGTTTATTAAAGTGAGAAGAAGGGAAGGCGCGGGCTCTATCCACATCTTGGTTCAAAAGTTCACTCTGTTCCCCAAAGGCTCATCTGAAAGAAAGAGAGTGTATGTGCATTGTTTTCCTCTTAAGCAAAGGGAAAGTGGAGGCTTTACTATTTCAAAATAAATTTTTCACCAAAAGACGCGTAGATTGATTTGGGAGAAAACCTCTCCCATGACAGGCGATGGTAGCAGGAGAAGACATGATGGCAACATTCAGGTTGTGCAAAAAAGGATCCAATATGTCAGGCCATTCACCTACTTCAGTGAATGCCAAAGCTTATAGGAGGAATTCCAGAAGCCGTGGTGCTCCAGGTGGTGGTGAACTTCAACGCATCAACTTAATCAGCCAGCATCTGGCTAAAGGTGTTTGGGAATTGTTGTCCAGAACTACTGCAGTTCAGAATTTTTGTCACTGCTCTGCCTAAAGGGCATGTAACCCAAATTAAAAAAAAGTAGGTAAATCACGCCCCCAAAAACCTTAATAGTTAGCTGACAGATGTAGGGCAACTTGTCATGCAGCCAAATGTTCTCTTCCTCCGCCTTTTCAAAGTTTTCCTTTTCAAAGACAGGGATCCTTATGAGCCATAAGACAATAAGATATCACTGATCTAGTCTTGAGCAAATAAGCAACAAAAGACTTCTGGGAATTTACCATGTTTTCATGGAAGCTCTTAGGAAAGCTGTATCTTTAAAAAGACTTTTACGCATTCCACAAGCTAAATGGGAAAACCAGAGCGCCAACTACAGTGCATTCCCCATGTGCATACAGTATAATCATTGACACTTTATTTACACAGCGGTGGAAGGATACCCTTATTTGTTTAATACAGTGCTCTGTACGCTGTAGTAAATTCAATACAAGTAAGGGTGCCCAACATTAAAACATTACCTGCAAACCGATCCTGTAACATTAGATAAATTCCGCCTTTCCAGATCTCTTTTGCGACATATGATTGCAAAAAGGTTGGACCTCCGATCATATGTCGGCCACAAGGAAGAGCGGGTAAGGCGGAATTGATTAAATGCCACAGGATTGGTCGGCAGGTAATTATGATCAGGATAGTTTTTTTTTTTTCTCTCAAAAGTTGTAATATTTTTGTAGTTCAATAGACATAGACAATAATCGCCAAACAAATGTTGGTCAGTGATACGATCGCAATTATCTTTGTACAGTATGGCCACCTTAGCTCATGGTTATTTATAGTCTTAACTTTTAGAGGTTCTGTTCCTCAAAGGGTATCTGCCCTGAAAAAGTGAATATACCCTCCTTCACACAAATTAAGAACAGGAGTTAAAGGAGCTAAGTCTTACCTCCCGTTCTTCAATTAATCAAACAGGAGCCAGCAGACAGGAGTAAAACTCCACTCTCTATTGCGCTTCTCTGCTGCTTCCTCTCACAGTCCCGATACATCCACACGTGCGGATAGTACAAGGAAAGTGTTTAAAATTACCCCCTCGTTTTGCTGCATCCAGGGGAGCACCTAAAACAAAAGACCCTCCTCAACCCTCAGAATAGAGAAAATCATCAACCCTAAACCAGATTTTTCCAGTCCAAGCCCACATCTTGTGTCTGCTGACAAGAGCCTTTGGGGGGAGACACTTTTTGCTGAGCACACTTCAATAGGTTGGTCCACATCACTTGGATATGGGAGTTCTCTGTCTTCTGAGGTGAAGACGTAGAATGTTACGTTCTGGGTACATGAAAAGGTATGGGAAAGGTAGAGGTTTCATTTACATTATAGTTACCTGTAAAATTGTAGTAGGTATTTAATAGGAAGAATTAACACTAACATTTTTTGCATGTCATTGCAGAGTTAAGATACTGGGTATGAAGCCGGATGAATTCCCTTCCTCTCTAGTGAAAAGGGTAAAGTTTGAGTTAATATTTATGTTAGAATAACAAAACAAAAATCAAAAGACAACACTGTCAGTCAACTTTAAATACCAAATGTTAAATGGAGTTGATCATGGGGAACTTGTTTTAGGACCAAACACTGGTAACCTCTACTAAAGCATGTACCATTCAAAAAGTTTAACAACATTACTTGCAAACCACATTAAAGTTTCCTGTAAAATGATAATGGAGTGGTTTATTTGCTACTTGTTACATCCTGTATTAACGTTGTATTCATTTAGATCAACTAGACTGTCAGGGTATTAATAAAAGTTCTTATCGTTAAAAAATGGTGCTAATTTTGCCCCAACCAATCAGATGTTAACTTTTAACTGTTAAATAAGATGGGAATTGTTGGGGGCAAATTAGCACCATTTTTATCGATAAGAACTTTTTGCATCTCCCTGTAAAAGTTAGTTCTTGAAGACGTTTCTCTAGTCATCCGACTGCCTTTCTCAATTATAATGACTTGTACAAGAATCTGTTGGCAAAACAAACATACTGGCCTTCTTGGACTGCTTGGGAGTAAGGGAGAATGGTAAACTGGAAGTAGAGGTTTACAGAAAACAAACATCTAATACTGGTCGTATGGGTTAGACTCCCACTACCCTTTAGATCACAAGCTGGTATCATCAGAACCCTGCAACACAGAGCTGAGAACATCCCCTCTAGCACAGAGGCGAAGGCTAAAGAAATGAAACATCTCAGAGGAGCCCTTAAAACTTGTGGGTATCCAGACTTGGCCTTGTCAAAAGAATAGAAAACAAAGAAAGAACATGTATACCAACAGTGAAGGGGGAAAGCCAGACAGGAGTAAGAACCTGGTTCATCCATATGTAGGATGGGCCCCCGGAAATTAAGAAGAATTTTCCATAAACACTATCCCTGTCTCCTTTAAACGAACAAAACACACTGAGGCAGCAATTGGTACATCTGAAAGACCCAATACCCGAAACACAAGAAAAGCGACATCATATACACAATGCTCTGATTTTTTGGGGGGAGACCAAACAGCAACTGCACCAACGTATGGCCCAGCACAGAAAAGCCAATTCCTCGGGTCAGGACTCAGCCGGTATCTGATCTTAAGTGAAAAGGACATACCTTAGAATTGGAATGTCAACGTCTTGGCAAAGAAAAACATGACTGGTTCAAGAGAGGTGTCAAGGAGGCCATTTATGTGAAAAGAAAGAAAGCTGAATAGAGGGGGGTGTGTGGGGGGGGGGTCAACACCAACTGTCTGCCATGACAATGCGTTTTGACACCTTACCCTGGGCAGTTTCAATAGGGATTAGAGTTATTCTCCCTTTTACAAAGCATTGGTAAGGCCTCATTGGAATATGCAGTGCAATTTTGGAATCCTGTGTACAAAAAGGACATCTTGAAATGGAAAGGGTCAGAGAAGGGCAATAAATTATAAGGGATGGGGGAGCTTGAATATGAAGAGAGACTGGAAAAGTTACAATTATGTACGCTGGACAATAGGTGCTTGGTGGGGATATGATTACTGTGTATAAATACATTAACGGCCTATAAAACAATTTCCTCGTAGTTTTATACTGGAATTAATTAGAAAATAGTTTGTGTTTTTCCTCTAGAATGTTAGCTGGCTATTTAATAACAGGGTGTTGCTCTAGTTTTAGCGTGAATTTTAATATTAAAGTCGCGCTGGGGTTACATTTTGTTGTTGTATTGACCTGAAAATTATTTTGACAAAACAGACAAAATGGCCAAAACCACCACCCATAGCCTAAGTAGTTCTTAGTTCATGCAAATAGCAGATGGGGCAAATGTAAGATAAAGCTGTTATACCCTCAAATACTTCTAATGGCTTGTAGTAGCCCCGAAGTGCAACAACAAAATAAGCAATGGGCTCCTATAGTTTGTACGAGAGATTACACAGGATTCTACACCGCTGTGACATATGCAATGCAGGGAAGTTGCACCCTGGAGCTTGACATCAATTCTCTAAGCAAACAGTCTGAAATGTAAACACATCCCTAGGGCCACCAGTTGTAAATGGCATTGGAAGGACAACTTGTGTAAATAAAGCATTTATGGGGCACAGTGGGGGGCAACTGTCTGTGTGTAGTGATTTTTGTTCACATGACTTTTACACTATAACTTCAAGCTTTATGGTCCTCTATTGAGTTTTTTTTAAAAAAAAAATTCAAAATGAAGACTTCAAAAACAGTTAAAATGAAAAGTACCGGAACAGGGAGGTAGGATGGTACTTTCTACCTCCAATATCATTTCTGGGAGCAGCAGCGAAGAAAACTGCTTCTGCCAGGGCTACCCAACAGATCTCTCAATTTAGAATGCTTATACAGGAATCTGTTGCCAATTCCCCCACAATTTTAAACACATACTGAGTTTGATAAACTAAAGCCGGGTACTCGCCAACCAACAAGAACGAAGGACTGTTGGTCAGGTCAAACAAGCTGCGGCCGGCAGTTGCCAGGATATCGAGCGTGCAGTCCATACAGGATTTCACAATCACCTGTGGTTTTCGGACGCGCCAATTCAAACAGGGCGCGTGACCGCACAAGCGAATTCTCTTATATTTACGAATTATTGGAGGTTCTGAAGGCTTAGATTGTAAGCTCTATGGGTAGGGTTAGATGTAAATGGATTAAAAAAATGTAAAGGTCTGCTGAACATGTAGCACTATATTAGAAAATTAAAACACTTGTAGAAGAAAATGTAGCTCCATAAAACCTTGTGATCGTTTTCCCTATATTGTTAATGGTATTAGCATTATTGTGCCTCCTGTATGCAGGCCATTAGTTATAGCTGGGTACACGCCATGGGATTTTCTTTATTATGACCCAGGAAAAAGGTGGTGTTACAGTGGTTAGCCAGTCAAAATGTTACAGGTAACCCTTTTGAAATAAAAAAAAAAGCTGGCTATGATTCTTAGTTAGCCAATAGAGGTATCACCTTTATACACGTTTATCTTTTGATTTCAAAAGAGTTACCTGTAAACATTCGTTCTGACCCAAAGTTCACCACTAAGATGTCGGTCGTGGCTAAAGTAGCTGCAGTTGACAGTTCACCACTGTCCATATAGGACCGCACGTAGCAATTGGTTTGCAGCAAAACCCGATCGCCAATTGTTCTGATTCGGGTATCAACCGATACACTAAATGAGGATCAGTGGCCAGTAAATATTGGTGATGCGTACCAGCGTTAGTGATCACATTGAGACTCATTAACATGAGGCTTCCTTCCAGGCAGGTATTAGCAAAGCCTTTTCTATTGCCCGGCACAATGAACTGCATTCATGACCACACCCTCCGTTCAGGCAAACCTTTCAAAATGTCCGACGCCCATTACAGTTCTCGCATTGTGGATGGGTAAGTTTTTTATTTATTTATAAAGACAAATAAGATGATCCTTATGAAATGCAGATTCTTTAAATAATCTCCCAGATGGACGGATTAGAAAAATGTTTAAAACAATTCCGGAAGAAGGCATAGAAATGTATAATCTGCGCAGTTATTGCAGAACATACTCCCAGATTACAATTTATCTTTAGAAGACAAAACTGTGTAAGGAAGATGACAGCTGTAAATTTCCTTTATCCGGTCTACTAAAACTGTACAGAAAGAGTAAATCTTGCTGGCAAAACATACTGGGAATTGCAGGTTAGACACTTTAGATGTAAAAAACAGATGACTGTAGTAACATGTATTAAATGTTTGACTTAATTCCAGGATCCAGGCTCATTGTGAGAAGAAGTTTATTTTGGAAATGCCTTCTATGGTTCTGTCAAAGTTTACCAAGGCGCAGGGGCTAAAGCAGCTGTGCTAGAATTCATTTGAGATTCATTTGAAGTAGCGTTTCGCACCTCAGAGGACTAATTGTCTTATATCTCTTGCCAGGGCATTTGGTAAACACAGCCATTGTGGGATGGTAACAGGAGAGCTGCAGGTTGACCTCAGGGCTGTGTTTGCACTCACTTATCTTATCAGTGTATCACCTTCTTTCCATAGAGATTTCGCGGTATAATAATATATAAGACCCAGTTGTATGCAGGATGTGACTTTTTAGATATATGCTGCCGCTCGTCTCGTTATGGAAGCAAAACACTCCTCAAGGGTACAAGTACCTGGGCCAGCGCATGGTGTTCATTCTTCAATGGAACAAACACAAACTTTCTTCATAAAGTTAAAACATAGAAAGCCTGGCGCAGAGTGAGTTATACAACTAACAGTGTACAGGCTGAGCAGCATTATGCAGTATTGTAAATCTCTTGTCAAATTCAAATAAACTGTAAACATTGTCCAGTTAAATTGTAAGGGGGTCCATCAAGTTCTCCAAATACTTGTGGCTTGGGTCAGGAGTTTGTATGTTCTCCCCGTGCCTGCGTGGGTTTCCTCCGGGCACTCCGGTTTCCCCCACAAATATAAAGACATACTGATAGGTTGTATGTGTCAAATAAATGTGCTTAGATTGTAAGCTCTTCGGGGCAGGGCCTGATGTGAATGTATACATGTAATTGTAAAGCGCTACGGAAGATGTTGGCACTATATAAATCCACAATAATAACAACTACAAACCTCAATTACCCAAGGCAGCTTAGCTGGCTGAGGCATGTGGCTGTTGTATTTCAGCAACACCCTGCAAACCATTGTTGGTATTACACTACATTTGGGGGTCTATAGAATAGTTATATAGTTCTGTAGATGCCATTACAATTGTTTTGCTTGGCAAAGTCAATAAACAAGGGAGTCTCTGTTTTGATCCGGTTGTCAGTTTTTTAGGCCTTAAAAAAATGACAACAAAAATGTGTAATTGTGAGGATGTTACTTTTCAGTAACTGTATTTATTTTCAGAAAAAAAAACAATGTCTTTCTGCACATGACACCAGACTTAAGCTTTCTGTGAGAACAAATTGGCAAAAATGCTAAATAGCAGTATATTTATTAAATGTGCCATTTGTCCACATAAAAACTTACTAATTTACTTACACTGTGCGATCCACCATGTTACAGATTTGGATTCTAACAAGGTATTGCACATAGACACATCAATCATTGAAATGCATAAAAAACAAGTTTCTTTGTTAAACATTTGCAAATTGTCAGACGTTTTTAGTTCTGATAAAACACTTAAGGTTGCCAGGTGCCTATCAATGGTGTCAGGAAAATAACTTCACAGAGAACGGAACTTAATGTACTTATATGTATATAAGGAGGTACACCTAGAATTGTGGATAAGAAAAAAAAAAAAAACAGACCAACAAAAAAAAAACAAAAAAAAAGAGAGAAACAAAAAAAAAAAAAAAAAAAAAAAAAGGAAAACAACCCCCCCCCCCCAAAAAGGAAAAAAAAAACACCGCCCCCCAAAAAAAAAAAAGAAAAAAAGGAACTTAACATACCCCCTCAAAAAAAAAAACTTAAAAAAAAAAAAAAAGAAAAAAAAAAAAAAAGGAAAAGGGGATTGGAGGAAAGGAATAAAAAAAAAAAAAAACAAGAGGGGAGGTAGGAAAAACCCCAAAAAAAAAACACACAAAAAAAAAAAAAAAAAAAAATTTATAGTTATTTTACCCCCCCCCCAAAAAGGGTGAACAAAAACAAAACAAACCCCCCAAAAAAAAAAAATTATTTTGTAATATAATATTATTAAACAAAAAAAAAAAAAAAACAAAAAAATTGAGGTACACCTAGAATTGTTGGACAGTGTACTTATCTGTATATAAGGAGGTACACCTAGAATTGCTGACAGTTGTACTTATATGTATATAAGGAGGTTCACCTAGAATTGTGACAGTGTACTTATATGTATACAAGAGGAGACACCTATGAATTGTAAGGTGTACTTATATGTATATAAGGGTACACCTAGAATTGTAACAGTGTACTTATGTATAAGGAGTACACCTAGAATTGTAACAGGTACTATAGTGTATATAGAGGTACGCCTAGAATTGTGACAGTGTACTTATATGTATATAAGGAGGTACACCTTATAAGGAGGTACAACTAGAATTGTGACAGTGTACTTATATATATATATATATATAAGGAGGTACACCTAGAATTGTGACAGTGTACTTATATGTATATAAGGAGGTACAACTAGAATTGTGACAGTGTACTTATATATATATATATATATAAGGAGGTACACCTAGAATTGTGACAGTGTACAATATAAGAAGGTACACCTGAGCCTATGAGTAAGAGCCAGTGCGGGTTCGAAACGCGTAAGGCCGGATTTCCCTATGTTTGTTTGATTATGGCCGATGTTGCCTGAATAAACTTTGCTGCTTTTACCAAGTGAGACTACACTCTTGAATTACCAGTGTGCGCAACTTAAATCTCCATTTTCCATGTAAGCTGTATATGCAGGACCTCAGCGAAGGGTTCGGAGCAAGCAGCACCCGGACCACCAAAGGGGATTGGTGAGTTAAAGATTTCCTTGAGTGTACTGAAGCAAATGGTTCCTGGGTTTGGAATATCGATCCAGTGATAGGCACAGGGTTTGCTACACCTGTGCCTCCATGTTTAATTAAGTGAGTGCGATTCACGCAACCATTTTAGATACTTTTTTGACAGTGGTTATAAGTTATAAGGATTATATAAGGTGGGACACCTATAATTGTGACAGTGTACTTATGTGTATCCAAGAAGGTACAACTAGAATTGTGACAGTGTACTTATGTGTATCCAAGAAGGTACACTAGAATTGTGACAGTGTACTTATGTGTATCCAAGAAGGTACAACTAGATTGTGACAGTGTACTTATGTGTATCCAAGAAGTACACTCTAGAATTGTGACAGTGTACTTATGTGTATCCAAAAGGTACAACTAGAATTGTGACAGTGTACTTATTGTATCCAAGAAGGTACAACTAGAATTGTGACAGTGTACTTATGTGTATCCAAGAAGGTACAACTAGAATTGTGACAGTGTACTTATGTGTATCCAAAAGGTACAACTAGAATTGTGACAGTGTACTTATGTGTATCCAAGAAGGTACAACTAGAATTGTGACAGTGTACTTATGTGTATCCAAGAAGGTACAACTAGAATTGTGACAGTGTACTTATGTGTATCCAAGAGGTACAACTAGATTGTGACAGTGTACTTATGTGTATCCAGAAGGTACAACTAGAATGTGACAGTGTACTTATGTGTATCCAAGAAGGTACAACTAGAATTGTGACAGTGTACTTATGTGTATCCAAGAAGGTACAACTAGATTGTGACAGTGTACTTATGTGTACAAGAAGGTACAACTAGAATTGTGACAGTGTACTTATGTGTATACAAGAAGGTACACCTAGAATTGTGACAGTGTACTTATGTGTATACAAGAAGGTACACCTAGAATTGTGACAGTGTACTTATGTGTATACAAGAAGGTACACCTAGAATTGTGACAGTGTACTTATGTGTATACAAGAAGGTACACCTAGAATTGTACAGTGTACTTATGTGTATAACAAGAAGGTACACCTAGAATTGTGACAGTGTACTTATGTGTATACAGAAGGTACACCTAGAATTGTACACATGTACTTATGTGTATACAAGAAGGTACACCTAAATTGTCACAGTGTACTTATGTGTATACAAGAAGGTACACCTAGAATTGTGACAGTGTCTTATGTGTATACAAGAAGGTACACCTAGAATTGTGACAGTGTACTTATGTGTAAACAAGAAGGTACACCTAGAATTGTGACAGTGTACTTATGTGTATACAAAAGGTACACCTAGAATTGTGACAGTGTACTTATGTGTATACGAAGGTACACCTAGAATTGTGACAGTGTACTTATATGTATACAAGAAGGTACACTAGAATTGTAACAGTGTACTTATTGTGTATACAAAAGGTACAACCTAGAATTGTGACAGTGTACTTAATGTTATATAAGAAAGTACAACTAGAATTGTGACAGTGTACTTATGAGTATATAAGAAGTACAACTAGAATTGTGACAGTGTACTTATGAGTATATAAGAGTACACCTAGAATTGTACAGTGTACATTATACAAAAGGTACAACTAGAATTGTACAGTGTACTTATGTGTATACAGAAGGTACAACTAGAATTGTGACAGTGTCACTTATGAGTATATAAGAAGGTACCCCAGAATTGTAACAGTGTACTTATGTGTATACTAGAAGTACAACTAGAACTGTGAGTGTACTTATGAGTATATAAGAAGGTACACCTAGAATTGTAACAGTGTATTTATGAGTATATAAGGGGTACACCCAAAACTGTAACAGTGTACTTATGAATTTATTAGTAGGACACTTACATTTGTATAAGGAGGGAGCCCTAGAACAGTAACTACTGCACGGCTAAAATATCCTTGAAACTGTAAGAAGTTGTATTACCTTGAGAACTGTAACAAGGAAACCTTAAATTGTATCAGCTGCACCAATATAGCACAAGATTTTCAGCACATCAAAGATAACTTGGGAAAATGAGTTAACGAACATCAATTTCCTAAAAACAGCAAATTAAAAAATAATTTATCTACTGAATTAAAAGAAACATTTTAAAGAATCATCCAACCACTGCAAGAAGGAAATGGACAAAAGAACATGGTATTAACTTCTCTATTTCTACGTTCTACTAAAGTAAATGGAACCACATAGAGTTCATGACTTCTGGTGGAAACATTTCCCCCCTCCACTTGAAGACGGAGTTGAACAGGATTGAACCTTGAACTAATGTTCCCCTTTGAACTCATTACCTTTAACTAGCCACGCTGATTTGCTACCAGAATTATTCCTTACACACTTTCTCCTCAGAATAAGATATATACTCATGAGCTGACCCTTATACCTGCTGGCTCTTTTTCTCTGCAAGGTGCAAAGTTGCTTATATGAACATATTATGAACTCTGAACTCTTAATACCCTATACTTATTATACAGCCTAGAAATTCCCTCACACCTTAACAGATCTCTAAGCAGCACAATTCACAATAAACGGCAATATGTTTGATAATATATGGTAAAAAATTACTAACATTCTCATTATTCTACAAATAATTTATATTCAGGAAAGAGGAATTTTTCCTGCACAAAGGCCTTGTGGGTAGCATTAGCCATATGCAAATATCAACTTAATGCTTCCGTTCCTGATGCTTTAATACTAACTGGCTTTTTGATTTTCACCCAAACATGGTTTGATTTTTGCATTTGATCAATCACTCTGTGCTAATCTCTCCATTAAGATACTCAAAACCATTTTTTTTTTTGCATTGTAAAATAAATTAAACCTGAATATGGAAGGGTGGAATGTTTTTTCAGCCATAGATATCTGACATTGTTTGAGCTGTCATAAAGAATCAAACATAAAGATATGAAAATCGATTATTGCGCGGGAAGCAATCAATTCCTCAAGAAGTCATCAACAACAACAGGATCAGTGTATGGCTACCTTAATGCAGCTTTACATTTTGCATAATGATCCCTAGAAATCCTTGGTACAGTTTCATCTTTCCCGTTCTTATGTACCTATCAGTCATTTATGTCAAGCCAAAATCAGTCAGGTAGGCACAGTCATGTGACCACCTGCAGAACCAACCTACAACTTGTCCGATTGCATTGTCTTTCTTGCCCACGCTAGAACATTTTTTTTTTTTTAAAGAATTCTATTTTCCAATACAGCAAACACATTTGAAGCACCATTAACTTCCATCACTGCCTCTGGAAGTGCATTAAATGAATACTGTGCTAGCCCTGGTAATTAAAAAAAAATGGAAAGGGGAGAAAATAAAGGCTACAATTAAGTCATTGTGCCGTTCAGTGTCACTTGAACTTAGGTCACAGAAAAAAAAATGAGTAAACAAAAACATCCTGAATTGGGATTACAAGCAGAGGGTTAACAAGGTATCTTACATTGTTAGCCAAATTATGTCATGAGGTTAATATGCATTTACTGGCCTAAAGGATTGTGCCTTGAAATTGTTTCCTGGTTCATTAATGATATTCGTGCTATTAATAGACTAAACTGCTTTATTATTCTATGCAGTATCCTCGAGTCCCTGGATTATTCTCGAGTAGCCCTTGGGAGCCGTATGCCGCTAATGGATAAAACAAAGAGCACATCTTAATAGAAATATACTTTTTTTCATAAATTAGGAAGACAGAAAATGAAGTGTTAAAATAAGAGAACTTAAAAGGGGTGACGGGTCATTATACAAACATTTAGAGATGGAGCTGAATTTATAGACCAGCGATAGGAAAACACTGGATTACTTCGATTCCCTCATCTGTAGCAAGTACAACCTTTTGCCCAGCTGCTGAACCTAAAACTTTAAAAGGGTTTTTATGTTGTGGAGACATTTGTCAGTGCTCCAGCTGATACAATCGGTCTGAAGGGGCCCTTGTATAGTGAAGGCTGAATAAAGTCTCCTTCACACCCATCATTTTCTTAATGAACAAGGTGCTGTTAGCCAGAGAGAGACATGTTTTCTCAAAAGAATTAAACGTATTGTTACAGATGCTACGACTACATTTCAGAACAGTCAGGAAAATTGCCATAACTTTGATACATGACTGTTACTGTGCTAACAGAACCATATAATATTGTCATGCATATTTTACGTGGATTGTGCCAGGCTAGTGGCAGGTTATGTGTATACAAGAAGGTACACCTAGAATTGTGACAGTGTACTTATATGTATACAAGAAGGTACAACTAGAATTGTAACAGTGTACTTATGTGTATACAAGAAGGTACACCTAGAATTGTGACAGTGTACTTATGAGTATATAAGAAAGTACAACTAGAATTGTGACAGTGTACTTATGAGTATATAAGAAAGTACAACTAGAATTGTGACAGTGTACTTATGAGTATATAAGAAGGTACACCTAGAATTGTAACAGTGTACTTATGTGTATACAAGAAGGTACAACTAGAATTGTGACAGTGTACTTATGTGTATACAAGAAGGTACAACTAGAATTGTGACAGTGTACTTATGAGTATATAAGAAGGTACACCTAGAATTGTAACAGTGTATTTATGAGTATATAAGGAGGTACACCCAAAACTGTAACAGTGTACTTATGAATTTATTAGTAGGACACTTACATTTGTATAAGGAGGGAGCCCTAGAACAGTAACTACTGCACGGCTAAAAATATCCTTGAAACTGTAAGAAGTTGTAATGTACCTTGAGAACTGTAACAAGGAAACCTTAAAATTGTATCAGCTGCAACAATATAGCACAAGAATTTTCAGCACATCAAAGATAACTTGGGAAAATGAGTTACGAACATCAATTTCCTAAAAACAGCAAATTAAAAAATAATTTATCTACTGAATTAAAAAGAAACATGTTAAAGAATCATCCAACCACTGCAAGAAGGAAATGGACAAAGAACATGGTATTAACTTCTCTATTTCTACGTTCTACTAAAGTAAATGGAACCACATAGAGTTCATGACTTTCTGGTGGGAAACATTTCCCCCCTACACTTGAAGAGCGGAGTTGAACAGGGATTGAACCTTGAACTAATGTTCCCCTTTGAACTCATTACCTTTAACTAGCCACGCTGATTTGCTACCAGAATTATTCCTTAACACTTTCTCCTCAGAATAAGATATATACTCATGAGCTGACCCTTATACCTGCTGGCTCTTTTCTCTGCAAGGTGCAAAGTTGCTTATATGAACATATTATGAACTCTGAACTCTTAATACCCTATACTTATTATACAGCCTAGAAATTCCCTCACACCAGTTAACAGATCTCTAAGCAGCACAATTCACAATAACGGCAATATGTTTGATAATATATGGTAAAAAAATTACTAACATTCTCATTATTCTACAAAATAATTTATATTCAGGAAAGAGGAATTTTTCCTGCACAAAGGCCTTGTGGGTAGCATTAGCCATATGCAAATATCAACTTAATGCTTCCGTTCCTGATGCTTTAATACTAACTGGCTTTTTGATTTTCACCAAACATGGTTTGATTTTTGCATTTGATCAATCACTCTGTGCTAATCTCTCAATTAAGATACTCCAAAACCATTTTTTTTTTTGCATTTGTAAAATAAATTAAACCTGAATATGGAAGGGTGGAATGTTTTTTCAGCCATAGATATCTGACATTGTTTGAGCTGTCAGTAAAGAATCAAACATAAAGAATAGAAAATCGATTATTGCGCGGGAAGCAATCAATTCCTCAAGAAGTCAATCAAACACAACAGGATCAGTGTATGGCTACCTTAATGCAGCTTTACATTTTGCATAATGATCCCTAGAAATCCTTGGTACAGTTTCATCTTTCCCGTTCTTATGTACCTATCAGTCATTTATGTCAAGCCAAAATCAGTCAGGTAGGCACAGTCATGTGACCACCTGCAGAACCAACCTACAACTTGTCCGATTGCATTGTCTTTCTTGCCCACGCTAGAACATTTTTTTTTTTTTAAAGAATTCTATTTTGCCAATACAGCAGAACACATTTGAAGCACCATTAACTTCCATCACTGCCTCTGGGAAGTGCATTAAAATGATACTGTGCTAGCCCATGGTAATTAAAAAAAAATGGAAAGGGGAGAAAATAAAGGCTACAATTAAGTCATTTGCCGTTCAGTGTCACTTGAACTTAGGTCACAGAAAAAAAAAAATGAGTAAACAAAAACATCCTGAATTGGGATTACAAGCAGAGGGTTAACAAGGTATCTTACATGTTAGCCAAATTATGTCATGAGGTTAATATGCATTTACTGGCCTAAAGGATTGTGCCTTGAAATTGTTTCCTGGTTCATTAAATGATATTCGTGCTATTTAATAGACTAAACTGCTTTATTATTCTATGCAGTATCCTCGAGTCCCTGGATTATTCTCGAGTAGCCCTTGGGAGCCGTATGCCGCTAATGGATAAAACAGAAAGAGCACATCTTAATAGAAATATACTTTTTTCATAAATTAGGAAGACAGAAAATGAAGTGTTAAAATAAGAGAACTTAAAAAGGGTGACGGGGTCATTATAACTAAAAACATTTAGAGATGGAGCTGAATTTATAGACCAGCGATAGGAAAACACTGGATTACTTCGATTCCCTCATCTGTAGCAAGTACAACCTTTTGCCCAGCTGCTGAACCTAAAACTTTAAAAGGGTTTTAGTGTTGTGGAGACATTTGTCAGTGCTCCAGCTGATACAATCGGTCTGAAGGGGCCCTTGTATAGTGAAGGCTGAATAAAGTCTCCTTCACAGCCATTCATTTTCTTAATGAACAAGGTGCTGTTAGCCAGAGAGAAGACATTGTTTCTCAAAAGAATTAAACGTATTGTTACAGATGCTACGACTACATTTCAGAACAGTCAGGAAAATTGCCATAACTTTGATACATGACTGTTACTGTGCTAACAGAACCATATAAATTGTCATGCATATTTTACGTGGATTGTGCAAGGCTAGTGCAGTGCATAACTTTGATACATTTTAGTAACAATTTGCAGTTTGTGGTGGAAATAATACAGTAAACGTGTCAACCTATAGCTCTCCAGTTGTTGCTGTATCACAACTACCAAAAAAATAAAAGAGCAAACTGGGAACTGGAAGTCTTTCTTTTGAAAATACAGCCAAGAAAATGTGAAATCTAGGAAGTCAGACTAATGTTCGCCATACACCAACCAATTGACATTATAGTTTTGATAAATTAACCTGTATGTACCAGCCCTAAGGTCAAGGGGCGTGGCAAGTATGTGTAGATACACAGCAAGCTGTTCATATGGCTGGATACAGACCCTACAGTGAGAACCCAGCAGATAAGGTCCTCACCCTAGATTCTATCAGCTTAATATGGGTATAATTACCTTTAAGGAAGTTATATGTAAGTAAATGTTTTTTATTATTATGTTAGGTATCTTACAGTTCATTGGTGTTGCTTTCAGATTATGGGCTTATGAAAAAAACATTTTCTGAGTCGGCTGCGAGCGTAGCCCCATCCATGACACATTCCTGACACTCCACTGCCACCCCCCACCCACGGCTCCACAAAAAAAAATTCCCATGTTCTGAGTGGGCTGCGAGCGTAGCCCCATCCATGACACATTCCTGACACTCCACTGCCACCCCCCACCCACGGCTCCACAAAAAAAAATTCCCATGTTCTGAGTGGGCTGCGAGCGTAGCCCACATTCATGACACTTCCACTGCCACCCACAAAAAAATATGACGGCCCACATGCAGCCCGCGGATTGGGCATCACTGCGTTAGGCCTAACTCAACATTTTTAAAATAATTAAAATGTAAATCTGTAAGTTACTCACCTTACTAGATTGTAAGCTTTATGTTGCATAGTTCGAGCACTTGTATATTTATAATGCCCATACTTATTCATGTATTTATTTATATTTCTTGTCCCTCTTGTATGTCTTTGTGTATATATGTATTTATATAAATAAATATATACATACATAGGCCTCATTTACCGAGAGTTGCAAGCACACATTTTCTTCTTAAAGTCACACCCATTTACTGTAGCAGGATTTAATAAGGAAATTGTAGCTACTGCATGGGTTTCACAGATGTCCCTTGCACAGCAATCAATGCAATATTGCTCTTGCAGGTGTTTCTTTGTGCAACTTTTTACTTCCAATGCAAATAGCCAGCTTTTAAAGTCACACGGCAGGCAAAACCCAATCAGGATTTACCCTGCAAGCACATCCTTGAATAACTGCACAATGAGTGCTTGTGGCTCTCAGTGAATGTATTATTTCTGTTTCAATACAGACCATTGCATATTACTAAGCATTAAAAGTGAATGAATATATGTAGAGCCGATATCCATTTAACAGAAAATGATCACTGTCAATTTACCATATTTCTGTAACTTTCCCCCTTTTTTGTCTCTGTGTCACTGCTGAGAATGATCAATGGAACCTTCAGAACTTGTGCTGAATTCTGACTGATCTGCACATTTACACAGCAAATATAATTACAAAAAGAAAGAAGTTGCTTCACCTCGTGAAAGCTTTTGCCTAATAACGAAATGATTATTATAGGTATTCATAACCTAAAATACATTGAGAGTCATTAAGTTAAAAATAGGAAGAAAAGACAATTTCGCTGCTGCCCTGCTAATGTATTACCATAAAATTAACTGCAGAAGAGAGGGAGATTTGGCTAGGCAGGCTTATCTTCCACAGAAGTCTATTTGGTCTCATGTATATGTTGGAGTAAGGCACGGAGCCATCAACGTGGTTCATAATGTTATTAGCACAAGCTACTATGTGTGATTACACAGAACTGGATGTGGATCTATTATTGCTTCAGTTTCATGATGCATGAGCCCCATAGGATTTTACATATCCTACACCAACATCTCACTGACATTAGTACCAGACATCTACAATAAAACAGAGCTTAAGCACAACCTAGCTATATAAATGTGACATTGACACCATGTTTGTGCCTTAACAAAGCATAAATATTCAGAAATACCCTATTAACAGTAATATCCAACTGCTGCTACATTATTTGGCATTATCCTGCCTGTATCTGGTATTAATATTGTACTACAAAAACAATGGTCGCAATTTTCTCCGAAGGATTTTGATTGGTGTTCTATTTATACTTCTCTATGCCAAGTCCAAATATGGAATTAAATTCTTCCTTTCTGGTTTAGTGTTCTTGAGACATGTTAATTTGTTAGTAATTTATCATAATAACAGGATAAAAATAATGAATTCTTACAATGTTTTTATACACACTGGTTAACTTTTTAACTCCATTGCATTATGGAATCAACAACCAACACAGAATAGATATGGCATACACAAAAGGTACAAGAGGGAAGTACGAGGGCCCCACTTAATCCATCTTTGCACAGAGAGGTAGAAGAAGGTTCTGTGTTGTAGGTAGAAAATGTGCCTTAACCATACAGAAATTGCAGTCCTATTATGTTTTTAGATATTCCTTAACTGTAACTCCTGTACCAATCTTTCTTACAGATTCTGTATGTCATCTTTGAAAGATGAGGGGGTACAGACAGTCATGGGCGTTCTCACTATATAAAGATTAGCAAGATTTGCCATACACCGAACGATCCTTGCCAACTCCTTATACTTTAATACAGGGAGCCAGCTGCGACCAAGGGAAACTTGCTCTTAACAAGCGTTTCCAATTCAGACACCGAATATTTGTCGTCATCAAAAAAGCTTCTTACGGACATACACATATTACAAATAAACAGCCAATAGCATTGGTACCAATGGGACTGGCCCTTTATTGCTAATGTGTGTACCCAGCTTAAGATGTACAGCAATGTGTTGAGTAATTTGAAGCTTTTTGTACATGGGTCCCACCCTTATAGTTTCACAGGAGTTATACTTGACAAACTAGCAGAATATAGTGGAATACAATTGTTATTATCATACACAAAAACAACTACCGTATATACTAGAGTATAAGCCGAGATTTTCAGGCTTTAAAATAAGCCTGAAAACCTAACCTCGGCTTATACTTGGGTCAAGTCCTAAGTTAGATTCAAATGCTGCTATTGGGGATAGTAACCAGTAGGTGGCGCTGTGTTAAAAAATCCTTCACCTGCATAGAAAGTTACAAGAGCAGCTGATCTGCCTTTACACTCTTCCTGCACTCTTCCTGCAGTCTGACTGCTGGACTCATTCAGCATGGTCACTGCTCATCTGGAGGCTGTAAATCTGATGGGTCTTCTCAGTTTGGGGCAAAAAACAGCTGCTAGTTCAGTGCAAATGACAACTTGAAACTACAACTCTAAGGTGATATTTTTTACTATTGGGTTCAGAGAGTCCTTTACTATATGGGGGCCAGAGGGCCCTTTACTATATGGGGGCCAGAGGGCCCTTTACTATATGGGGGTCAAAGTGCCCTTTACTATATGGGGGTCAAAGTGCCCTTTACTATATGGGGGCCAGAGTGCCCTTTACTATATGGGGGCCAGGAGAAGTGTAAATGATGGTAAGCTTAATTAAAAGTTTATTGAACCTTTCCACTCCACATGTTTTGAAACTACAATTCCTAGCAACCAAAGCATGCTGGGATTTATAGTTTCCAAACACCTGGAGTGCCAAGGAATTGGGGGTTGCTGGTACCCGATTTGGCTATTACTGTATGGGATTAATGTATGGGAATTCTGCTGTCCATTTAAAGGGCCACAAAACAATACAGAATCAGAAGGCAGTAGTGATCATAATTTCTACCCTCGGCTTATAAGAGTCAATCAGTTTTTAAAAAAATTTCAGGTAAAAATAGGTACCTCGGCTCATACTCGGATCGACTTATACTCGAGTATATACGGTAAAAGGTCACCTATCAACATTCTGACAACTCCCGATTATTTTGCATTTGCATGTATTTTATTTCTTATATAGAGCTATATATTCCACAGCACTTTACAATTATTCAATCTATTCACATTAGGCCCTTTATTCCTCACATACAACAGTATGTGATTGTGGGGGAAACATGACCTGGCTGGGGAATGCAGAGGGAACACCGTCAGTTAAAGCCTGCTGCTCCACTCGACATTACAATCTATTCAACATTCACATCAGATAGAAGTTGAATTGGAGTAATCTCGAGGAAGTGTATGGCTAACTTCACAACCTTTTTTTTTTATAATCAAATATATATCCAATAATATAAACAGCACATTTATATTTCACTGAAGTATATGGAAACTTTAGCAGCATGGCTATTTTAGCACACACCCAGATACACAAACATTGCACAAAACCATTTTTACCTAGTCTTGCCCCACCCCAGAGTACCTGTCATTCCCCCCTATATAGCAGGAACATATCACTACAATGCATGTGTACGGTCTTATTCTAACGTGTTTGGACTACTGCCACCTAACAAACTGGCCTGATCTATCCCAGTCCGAAAATATAACCAGATTGGCCTGGAGTCTGAAGGAATTTTACCAGCTGACTGATAGTTGCTGAACAATTTTTGCATTAATCGGTCAATCGTAAATGAGTGTTTGTGCTGGTAAATCTTGATCATTTGCACATATCTCAATTGGTCAGGGCATATATCTACTGGTTTCCGATTACTCCCAACTGACAGATCACTGAACATTATATCGATCAGAAAGTTGGTCAGAAGCCAGGATCAGTGTCCCAGACTTATGGAAAGAACTTTTGCCATCCCTGTCTCAGAACCCTTGGCCCCGTAATAAACATTTCATGATTTACAAAATCCTAATCTCTTCACTGCTGCACCTCCCTATGTTTCTTATTTCCTATGTTCCTGATGTACCTCATGTACAATCACCTCTGGAATTCTATACCTTTCAAAACAAAACTTGCTTTGTTTCAGAACTGCTGGTTTTAAAAAATCCCAGAACTTTCCAAATTAAAAAATGTGGAAAAACGTAGTTGAATATTTGTCCATAAAGTCAAAGATTAGAACAGTATACGCTACGTTTCATTATATCACTTTCCATACTACCCTTTGTGTCTGTATATTATCCACTCAACTGGGGCGGCATGGTGGCTCGGTAGTTAGCACTGATGCCTTGCAGCGCTGAGGTCCTGAGTTTGATTCCACCCTTGGACACATCTGCAAGGAGTTTTTATGTTCTCCCCGTGCCTACGTGGGTTTCCTTCGGGCACTTCTGGTTTCCCCAACAATTATAAAGACATACTGATAGGATGTATGTGTACATAAAGTCATTGTAAGCTCTTCGGGGCAGGGCCTGATGTGAATTGAGTAAATAATTGTAAAGCGCTGCGGAATGTGTAGCACTATATAAGAAATAAAATACATACATACATACATACATACATACATACATACATAAGCTCTCTTATGTGTATACAAGAAGGTACACCTAGAATTGTGACAGTGTACTTATATGTATACAAGAAGGTACAACTAGAATTGTAACAGTGTACTTATGTGTATACAAGAAGGTACACCTAGAATTGTGACAGTGTACTTATGAGTATATAAGAAAGTACAACTAGAATTGTGACAGTGTACTTATGAGTATATAAGAAGGTACACCTAGAATTGTAACAGTGTACTTATGTGTATACAAGAAGGTACAACTAGAATTGTGACAGTGTACTTATGTGTATACAAGAAGGTACAACTAGAATTGTGACAGTGTACTTATGAGTATATAAGAAGGTACACCTAGAATTGTAACAGTGTATTTATGAGTATATAAGGAGGTACACCCAAAACTGTAACAGTGTACTTATGAATTTATTAGTAGGACACTTACATTTGTATAAGGAGGGAGCCCTAGAACAGTAACTACTGCACGGCTAAAAATATCCTTGAAACTGTAAGAAGTTGTAATGTACCTTGAGAACTGTAACAAGGAAACCTTAAAATTGTATCAGCTGCAACAATATAGCACAAGAATTTTCAGCACATCAAAGATAACTTGGGAAAATGAGTTACGAACATCAATTTCCTAAAAACAGCAAATTAAAAAATAATTTATCTACTGAATTAAAAAGAAACATGTTAAAGAATCATCCAACCACTGCAAGAAGGAAATGGACAAAGAACATGGTATTAACTTCTCTATTTCTACGTTCTACTAAAGTAAATGGAACCACATAGAGTTCATGACTTTCTGGTGGGAAACATTTCCCCCCTACACTTGAAGAGCGGAGTTGAACAGGGATTGAACCTTGAACTAATGTTCCCCTTTGAACTCATTACCTTTAACTAGCCACGCTGATTTGCTACCAGAATTATTCCTTAACACTTTCTCCTCAGAATAAGATATATACTCATGAGCTGACCCTTATACCTGCTGGCTCTTTTCTCTGCAAGGTGCAAAGTTGCTTATATGAACATATTATGAACTCTGAACTCTTAATACCCTATACTTATTATACAGCCTAGAAATTCCCTCACACCAGTTAACAGATCTCTAAGCAGCACAATTCACAATAACGGCAATATGTTTGATAATATATGGTAAAAAAATTACTAACATTCTCATTATTCTACAAAATAATTTATATTCAGGAAAGAGGAATTTTTCCTGCACAAAGGCCTTGTGGGTAGCATTAGCCATATGCAAATATCAACTTAATGCTTCCGTTCCTGATGCTTTAATACTAACTGGCTTTTTGATTTTCACCAAACATGGTTTGATTTTTGCATTTGATCAATCACTCTGTGCTAATCTCTCAATTAAGATACTCCAAAACCATTTTTTTTTTTGCATTTGTAAAATAAATTAAACCTGAATATGGAAGGGTGGAATGTTTTTTCAGCCATAGATATCTGACATTGTTTGAGCTGTCAGTAAAGAATCAAACATAAAGAATAGAAAATCGATTATTGCGCGGGAAGCAATCAATTCCTCAAGAAGTCAATCAAACACAACAGGATCAGTGTATGGCTACCTTAATGCAGCTTTACATTTTGCATAATGATCCCTAGAAATCCTTGGTACAGTTTCATCTTTCCCGTTCTTATGTACCTATCAGTCATTTATGTCAAGCCAAAATCAGTCAGGTAGGCACAGTCATGTGACCACCTGCAGAACCAACCTACAACTTGTCCGATTGCATTGTCTTTCTTGCCCACGCTAGAACATTTTTTTTTTTTTAAAGAATTCTATTTTGCCAATACAGCAGAACACATTTGAAGCACCATTAACTTCCATCACTGCCTCTGGGAAGTGCATTAAAATGATACTGTGCTAGCCCATGGTAATTAAAAAAAAATGGAAAGGGGAGAAAATAAAGGCTACAATTAAGTCATTTGCCGTTCAGTGTCACTTGAACTTAGGTCACAGAAAAAAAAAAATGAGTAAACAAAAACATCCTGAATTGGGATTACAAGCAGAGGGTTAACAAGGTATCTTACATGTTAGCCAAATTATGTCATGAGGTTAATATGCATTTACTGGCCTAAAGGATTGTGCCTTGAAATTGTTTCCTGGTTCATTAAATGATATTCGTGCTATTTAATAGACTAAACTGCTTTATTATTCTATGCAGTATCCTCGAGTCCCTGGATTATTCTCGAGTAGCCCTTGGGAGCCGTATGCCGCTAATGGATAAAACAGAAAGAGCACATCTTAATAGAAATATACTTTTTTCATAAATTAGGAAGACAGAAAATGAAGTGTTAAAATAAGAGAACTTAAAAAGGGTGACGGGGTCATTATAACTAAAAACATTTAGAGATGGAGCTGAATTTATAGACCAGCGATAGGAAAACACTGGATTACTTCGATTCCCTCATCTGTAGCAAGTACAACCTTTTGCCCAGCTGCTGAACCTAAAACTTTAAAAGGGTTTTAGTGTTGTGGAGACATTTGTCAGTGCTCCAGCTGATACAATCGGTCTGAAGGGGCCCTTGTATAGTGAAGGCTGAATAAAGTCTCCTTCACAGCCATTCATTTTCTTAATGAACAAGGTGCTGTTAGCCAGAGAGAAGACATTGTTTCTCAAAAGAATTAAACGTATTGTTACAGATGCTACGACTACATTTCAGAACAGTCAGGAAAATTGCCATAACTTTGATACATGACTGTTACTGTGCTAACAGAACCATATAAATTGTCATGCATATTTTACGTGGATTGTGCAAGGCTAGTGCAGTGCATAACTTTGATACATTTTAGTAACAATTTGCAGTTTGTGGTGGAAATAATACAGTAAACGTGTCAACCTATAGCTCTCCAGTTGTTGCTGTATCACAACTACCAAAAAAATAAAAGAGCAAACTGGGAACTGGAAGTCTTTCTTTTGAAAATACAGCCAAGAAAATGTGAAATCTAGGAAGTCA
Source organism: Hymenochirus boettgeri (assembly GCA_019447015.1). Taxonomy (NCBI): domain Eukaryota; kingdom Metazoa; phylum Chordata; class Amphibia; order Anura; family Pipidae; genus Hymenochirus; species Hymenochirus boettgeri. The sequence continues at coordinate 73,848,544 of CM033476.1, read as the reverse complement.
GACTAATGTTCGCCATACACCAACCAATTGACATTATAGTTTTGATAAATTAACCTGTATGTACCAGCCCTAAGGTCAAGGGGCGTGGCAAGTATGTGTAGATACACAGCAAGCTGTTCATATGGCTGGATACAGACCCTACAGTGAGAACCCAGCAGATAAGGTCCTCACCCTAGATTCTATCAGCTTAATATGGGTATAATTACCTTTAAGGAAGTTATATGTAAGTAAATGTTTTTTATTATTATGTTAGGTATCTTACAGTTCATTGGTGTTGCTTTCAGATTATGGGCTTATGAAAAAAACATTTTCTGAGTCGGCTGCGAGCGTAGCCCCATCCATGACACATTCCTGACACTCCACTGCCACCCCCCACCCACGGCTCCACAAAAAAAAATTCCCATGTTCTGAGTGGGCTGCGAGCGTAGCCCCATCCATGACACATTCCTGACACTCCACTGCCACCCCCCACCCACGGCTCCACAAAAAAAAATTCCCATGTTCTGAGTGGGCTGCGAGCGTAGCCCACATTCATGACACTTCCACTGCCACCCACAAAAAAATATGACGGCCCACATGCAGCCCGCGGATTGGGCATCACTGCGTTAGGCCTAACTCAACATTTTTAAAATAATTAAAATGTAAATCTGTAAGTTACTCACCTTACTAGATTGTAAGCTTTATGTTGCATAGTTCGAGCACTTGTATATTTATAATGCCCATACTTATTCATGTATTTATTTATATTTCTTGTCCCTCTTGTATGTCTTTGTGTATATATGTATTTATATAAATAAATATATACATACATAGGCCTCATTTACCGAGAGTTGCAAGCACACATTTTCTTCTTAAAGTCACACCCATTTACTGTAGCAGGATTTAATAAGGAAATTGTAGCTACTGCATGGGTTTCACAGATGTCCCTTGCACAGCAATCAATGCAATATTGCTCTTGCAGGTGTTTCTTTGTGCAACTTTTTACTTCCAATGCAAATAGCCAGCTTTTAAAGTCACACGGCAGGCAAAACCCAATCAGGATTTACCCTGCAAGCACATCCTTGAATAACTGCACAATGAGTGCTTGTGGCTCTCAGTGAATGTATTATTTCTGTTTCAATACAGACCATTGCATATTACTAAGCATTAAAAGTGAATGAATATATGTAGAGCCGATATCCATTTAACAGAAAATGATCACTGTCAATTTACCATATTTCTGTAACTTTCCCCCTTTTTTGTCTCTGTGTCACTGCTGAGAATGATCAATGGAACCTTCAGAACTTGTGCTGAATTCTGACTGATCTGCACATTTACACAGCAAATATAATTACAAAAAGAAAGAAGTTGCTTCACCTCGTGAAAGCTTTTGCCTAATAACGAAATGATTATTATAGGTATTCATAACCTAAAATACATTGAGAGTCATTAAGTTAAAAATAGGAAGAAAAGACAATTTCGCTGCTGCCCTGCTAATGTATTACCATAAAATTAACTGCAGAAGAGAGGGAGATTTGGCTAGGCAGGCTTATCTTCCACAGAAGTCTATTTGGTCTCATGTATATGTTGGAGTAAGGCACGGAGCCATCAACGTGGTTCATAATGTTATTAGCACAAGCTACTATGTGTGATTACACAGAACTGGATGTGGATCTATTATTGCTTCAGTTTCATGATGCATGAGCCCCATAGGATTTTACATATCCTACACCAACATCTCACTGACATTAGTACCAGACATCTACAATAAAACAGAGCTTAAGCACAACCTAGCTATATAAATGTGACATTGACACCATGTTTGTGCCTTAACAAAGCATAAATATTCAGAAATACCCTATTAACAGTAATATCCAACTGCTGCTACATTATTTGGCATTATCCTGCCTGTATCTGGTATTAATATTGTACTACAAAAACAATGGTCGCAATTTTCTCCGAAGGATTTTGATTGGTGTTCTATTTATACTTCTCTATGCCAAGTCCAAATATGGAATTAAATTCTTCCTTTCTGGTTTAGTGTTCTTGAGACATGTTAATTTGTTAGTAATTTATCATAATAACAGGATAAAAATAATGAATTCTTACAATGTTTTTATACACACTGGTTAACTTTTTAACTCCATTGCATTATGGAATCAACAACCAACACAGAATAGATATGGCATACACAAAAGGTACAAGAGGGAAGTACGAGGGCCCCACTTAATCCATCTTTGCACAGAGAGGTAGAAGAAGGTTCTGTGTTGTAGGTAGAAAATGTGCCTTAACCATACAGAAATTGCAGTCCTATTATGTTTTTAGATATTCCTTAACTGTAACTCCTGTACCAATCTTTCTTACAGATTCTGTATGTCATCTTTGAAAGATGAGGGGGTACAGACAGTCATGGGCGTTCTCACTATATAAAGATTAGCAAGATTTGCCATACACCGAACGATCCTTGCCAACTCCTTATACTTTAATACAGGGAGCCAGCTGCGACCAAGGGAAACTTGCTCTTAACAAGCGTTTCCAATTCAGACACCGAATATTTGTCGTCATCAAAAAAGCTTCTTACGGACATACACATATTACAAATAAACAGCCAATAGCATTGGTACCAATGGGACTGGCCCTTTATTGCTAATGTGTGTACCCAGCTTAAGATGTACAGCAATGTGTTGAGTAATTTGAAGCTTTTTGTACATGGGTCCCACCCTTATAGTTTCACAGGAGTTATACTTGACAAACTAGCAGAATATAGTGGAATACAATTGTTATTATCATACACAAAAACAACTACCGTATATACTAGAGTATAAGCCGAGATTTTCAGGCTTTAAAATAAGCCTGAAAACCTAACCTCGGCTTATACTTGGGTCAAGTCCTAAGTTAGATTCAAATGCTGCTATTGGGGATAGTAACCAGTAGGTGGCGCTGTGTTAAAAAATCCTTCACCTGCATAGAAAGTTACAAGAGCAGCTGATCTGCCTTTACACTCTTCCTGCACTCTTCCTGCAGTCTGACTGCTGGACTCATTCAGCATGGTCACTGCTCATCTGGAGGCTGTAAATCTGATGGGTCTTCTCAGTTTGGGGCAAAAAACAGCTGCTAGTTCAGTGCAAATGACAACTTGAAACTACAACTCTAAGGTGATATTTTTTACTATTGGGTTCAGAGAGTCCTTTACTATATGGGGGCCAGAGGGCCCTTTACTATATGGGGGCCAGAGGGCCCTTTACTATATGGGGGTCAAAGTGCCCTTTACTATATGGGGGTCAAAGTGCCCTTTACTATATGGGGGCCAGAGTGCCCTTTACTATATGGGGGCCAGGAGAAGTGTAAATGATGGTAAGCTTAATTAAAGGTTTATTGAACCTTTCCACTCCACATGTTTTGAAACTACAATTCCTAGCAACCAAAGCATGCTGGGATTTATAGTTTCCAAACACCTGGAGTGCCAAGGAATTGGGGGTTGCTGGTACCCGATTTGGCTATTACTGTATGGGATTAATGTATGGGAATTCTGCTGTCCATTTAAAGGGCCACAAAACAATACAGAATCAGAAGGCAGTAGTGATCATAATTTCTACCCTCGGCTTATAAGAGTCAATCAGTTTTTAAAAAAATTTCAGGTAAAAATAGGTACCTCGGCTCATACTCGGATCGACTTATACTCGAGTATATACGGTAAAAGGTCACCTATCAACATTCTGACAACTCCCGATTATTTTGCATTTGCATGTATTTTATTTCTTATATAGAGCTATATATTCCACAGCACTTTACAATTATTCAATCTATTCACATTAGGCCCTTTATTCCTCACATACAACAGTATGTGATTGTGGGGGAAACATGACCTGGCTGGGGAATGCAGAGGGAACACCGTCAGTTAAAGCCTGCTGCTCCACTCGACATTACAATCTATTCAACATTCACATCAGATAGAAGTTGAATTGGAGTAATCTCGAGGAAGTGTATGGCTAACTTCACAACCTTTTTTTTTTATAATCAAATATATATCCAATAATATAAACAGCACATTTATATTTCACTGAAGTATATGGAAACTTTAGCAGCATGGCTATTTTAGCACACACCCAGATACACAAACATTGCACAAAACCATTTTTACCTAGTCTTGCCCCACCCCAGAGTACCTGTCATTCCCCCCTATATAGCAGGAACATATCACTACAATGCATGTGTACGGTCTTATTCTAACGTGTTTGGACTACTGCCACCTAACAAACTGGCCTGATCTATCCCAGTCCGAAAATATAACCAGATTGGCCTGGAGTCTGAAGGAATTTTACCAGCTGACTGATAGTTGCTGAACAATTTTTGCATTAATCGGTCAATCGTAAATGAGTGTTTGTGCTGGTAAATCTTGATCATTTGCACATATCTCAATTGGTCAGGGCATATATCTACTGGTTTCCGATTACTCCCAACTGACAGATCACTGAACATTATATCGATCAGAAAGTTGGTCAGAAGCCAGGATCAGTGTCCCAGACTTATGGAAAGAACTTTTGCCATCCCTGTCTCAGAACCCTTGGCCCCGTAATAAACATTTCATGATTTACAAAATCCTAATCTCTTCACTGCTGCACCTCCCTATGTTTCTTATTTCCTATGTTCCTGATGTACCTCATGTACAATCACCTCTGGAATTCTATACCTTTCAAAACAAAACTTGCTTTGTTTCAGAACTGCTGGTTTTAAAAAATCCCAGAACTTTCCAAATTAAAAAATGTGGAAAAACGTAGTTGAATATTTGTCCATAAAGTCAAAGATTAGAACAGTATACGCTACGTTTCATTATATCACTTTCCATACTACCCTTTGTGTCTGTATATTATCCACTCAACTGGGGCGGCATGGTGGCTCGGTAGTTAGCACTGATGCCTTGCAGCGCTGAGGTCCTGAGTTTGATTCCACCCTTGGACACATCTGCAAGGAGTTTTTATGTTCTCCCCGTGCCTACGTGGGTTTCCTTCGGGCACTTCTGGTTTCCCCAACAATTATAAAGACATACTGATAGGATGTATGTGTACATAAAGTCATTGTAAGCTCTTCGGGGCAGGGCCTGATGTGAATTGAGTAAATAATTGTAAAGCGCTGCGGAATGTGTAGCACTATATAAGAAATAAAATACATACATACATACATACATACATACATACATACATACATAAGCTCTCTTATGTGTATACAAGAAGGTACACCTAGAATTGTGACAGTGTACTTATATGTATACAAGAAGGTACAACTAGAATTGTAACAGTGTACTTATGTGTATACAAGAAGGTACACCTAGAATTGTGACAGTGTACTTATGAGTATATAAGAAAGTACAACTAGAATTGTGACAGTGTACTTATGAGTATATAAGAAGGTACACCTAGAATTGTAACAGTGTACTTATGTGTATACAAGAAGGTACAACTAGAATTGTGACAGTGTACTTATGTGTATACAAGAAGGTACAACTAGAATTGTGACAGTGTACTTATGAGTATATAAGAAGGTACACCTAGAATTGTAACAGTGTATTTATGAGTATATAAGGAGGTACACCCAAAACTGTAACAGTGTACTTATGAATTTATTAGTAGGACACTTACATTTGTATAAGGAGGGAGCCCTAGAACAGTAACTACTGCACGGCTAAAAATATCCTTGAAACTGTAAGAAGTTGTAATGTACCTTGAGAACTGTAACAAGGAAACCTTAAAATTGTATCAGCTGCAACAATATAGCACAAGAATTTTCAGCACATCAAAGATAACTTGGGAAAATGAGTTACGAACATCAATTTCCTAAAAACAGCAAATTAAAAAATAATTTATCTACTGAATTAAAAAGAAACATGTTAAAGAATCATCCAACCACTGCAAGAAGGAAATGGACAAAGAACATGGTATTAACTTCTCTATTTCTACGTTCTACTAAAGTAAATGGAACCACATAGAGTTCATGACTTTCTGGTGGGAAACATTTCCCCCCTACACTTGAAGAGCGGAGTTGAACAGGGATTGAACCTTGAACTAATGTTCCCCTTTGAACTCATTACCTTTAACTAGCCACGCTGATTTGCTACCAGAATTATTCCTTAACACTTTCTCCTCAGAATAAGATATATACTCATGAGCTGACCCTTATACCTGCTGGCTCTTTTCTCTGCAAGGTGCAAAGTTGCTTATATGAACATATTATGAACTCTGAACTCTTAATACCCTATACTTATTATACAGCCTAGAAATTCCCTCACACCAGTTAACAGATCTCTAAGCAGCACAATTCACAATAACGGCAATATGTTTGATAATATATGGTAAAAAAATTACTAACATTCTCATTATTCTACAAAATAATTTATATTCAGGAAAGAGGAATTTTTCCTGCACAAAGGCCTTGTGGGTAGCATTAGCCATATGCAAATATCAACTTAATGCTTCCGTTCCTGATGCTTTAATACTAACTGGCTTTTTGATTTTCACCAAACATGGTTTGATTTTTGCATTTGATCAATCACTCTGTGCTAATCTCTCAATTAAGATACTCCAAAACCATTTTTTTTTTTGCATTTGTAAAATAAATTAAACCTGAATATGGAAGGGTGGAATGTTTTTTCAGCCATAGATATCTGACATTGTTTGAGCTGTCAGTAAAGAATCAAACATAAAGAATAGAAAATCGATTATTGCGCGGGAAGCAATCAATTCCTCAAGAAGTCAATCAAACACAACAGGATCAGTGTATGGCTACCTTAATGCAGCTTTACATTTTGCATAATGATCCCTAGAAATCCTTGGTACAGTTTCATCTTTCCCGTTCTTATGTACCTATCAGTCATTTATGTCAAGCCAAAATCAGTCAGGTAGGCACAGTCATGTGACCACCTGCAGAACCAACCTACAACTTGTCCGATTGCATTGTCTTTCTTGCCCACGCTAGAACATTTTTTTTTTTTTAAAGAATTCTATTTTGCCAATACAGCAGAACACATTTGAAGCACCATTAACTTCCATCACTGCCTCTGGGAAGTGCATTAAAATGATACTGTGCTAGCCCATGGTAATTAAAAAAAAATGGAAAGGGGAGAAAATAAAGGCTACAATTAAGTCATTTGCCGTTCAGTGTCACTTGAACTTAGGTCACAGAAAAAAAAAAATGAGTAAACAAAAACATCCTGAATTGGGATTACAAGCAGAGGGTTAACAAGGTATCTTACATGTTAGCCAAATTATGTCATGAGGTTAATATGCATTTACTGGCCTAAAGGATTGTGCCTTGAAATTGTTTCCTGGTTCATTAAATGATATTCGTGCTATTTAATAGACTAAACTGCTTTATTATTCTATGCAGTATCCTCGAGTCCCTGGATTATTCTCGAGTAGCCCTTGGGAGCCGTATGCCGCTAATGGATAAAACAGAAAGAGCACATCTTAATAGAAATATACTTTTTTCATAAATTAGGAAGACAGAAAATGAAGTGTTAAAATAAGAGAACTTAAAAAGGGTGACGGGGTCATTATAACTAAAAACATTTAGAGATGGAGCTGAATTTATAGACCAGCGATAGGAAAACACTGGATTACTTCGATTCCCTCATCTGTAGCAAGTACAACCTTTTGCCCAGCTGCTGAACCTAAAACTTTAAAAGGGTTTTAGTGTTGTGGAGACATTTGTCAGTGCTCCAGCTGATACAATCGGTCTGAAGGGGCCCTTGTATAGTGAAGGCTGAATAAAGTCTCCTTCACAGCCATTCATTTTCTTAATGAACAAGGTGCTGTTAGCCAGAGAGAAGACATTGTTTCTCAAAAGAATTAAACGTATTGTTACAGATGCTACGACTACATTTCAGAACAGTCAGGAAAATTGCCATAACTTTGATACATGACTGTTACTGTGCTAACAGAACCATATAAATTGTCATGCATATTTTACGTGGATTGTGCAAGGCTAGTGCAGTGCATAACTTTGATACATTTTAGTAACAATTTGCAGTTTGTGGTGGAAATAATACAGTAAACGTGTCAACCTATAGCTCTCCAGTTGTTGCTGTATCACAACTACCAAAAAAATAAAAGAGCAAACTGGGAACTGGAAGTCTTTCTTTTGAAAATACAGCCAAGAAAATGTGAAATCTAGGAAGTCAGACTAATGTTCGCCATACACCAACCAATTGACATTATAGTTTTGATAAATTAACCTGTATGTACCAGCCCTAAGGTCAAGGGGCGTGGCAAGTATGTGTAGATACACAGCAAGCTGTTCATATGGCTGGATACAGACCCTACAGTGAGAACCCAGCAGATAAGGTCCTCACCCTAGATTCTATCAGCTTAATATGGGTATAATTACCTTTAAGGAAGTTATATGTAAGTAAATGTTTTTTATTATTATGTTAGGTATCTTACAGTTCATTGGTGTTGCTTTCAGATTATGGGCTTATGAAAAAAACATTTTCTGAGTCGGCTGCGAGCGTAGCCCCATCCATGACACATTCCTGACACTCCACTGCCACCCCCCACCCACGGCTCCACAAAAAAAAATTCCCATGTTCTGAGTGGGCTGCGAGCGTAGCCCCATCCATGACACATTCCTGACACTCCACTGCCACCCCCCACCCACGGCTCCACAAAAAAAAATTCCCATGTTCTGAGTGGGCTGCGAGCGTAGCCCACATTCATGACACTTCCACTGCCACCCACAAAAAAATATGACGGCCCACATGCAGCCCGCGGATTGGGCATCACTGCGTTAGGCCTAACTCAACATTTTTAAAATAATTAAAATGTAAATCTGTAAGTTACTCACCTTACTAGATTGTAAGCTTTATGTTGCATAGTTCGAGCACTTGTATATTTATAATGCCCATACTTATTCATGTATTTATTTATATTTCTTGTCCCTCTTGTATGTCTTTGTGTATATATGTATTTATATAAATAAATATATACATACATAGGCCTCATTTACCGAGAGTTGCAAGCACACATTTTCTTCTTAAAGTCACACCCATTTACTGTAGCAGGATTTAATAAGGAAATTGTAGCTACTGCATGGGTTTCACAGATGTCCCTTGCACAGCAATCAATGCAATATTGCTCTTGCAGGTGTTTCTTTGTGCAACTTTTTACTTCCAATGCAAATAGCCAGCTTTTAAAGTCACACGGCAGGCAAAACCCAATCAGGATTTACCCTGCAAGCACATCCTTGAATAACTGCACAATGAGTGCTTGTGGCTCTCAGTGAATGTATTATTTCTGTTTCAATACAGACCATTGCATATTACTAAGCATTAAAAGTGAATGAATATATGTAGAGCCGATATCCATTTAACAGAAAATGATCACTGTCAATTTACCATATTTCTGTAACTTTCCCCCTTTTTTGTCTCTGTGTCACTGCTGAGAATGATCAATGGAACCTTCAGAACTTGTGCTGAATTCTGACTGATCTGCACATTTACACAGCAAATATAATTACAAAAAGAAAGAAGTTGCTTCACCTCGTGAAAGCTTTTGCCTAATAACGAAATGATTATTATAGGTATTCATAACCTAAAATACATTGAGAGTCATTAAGTTAAAAATAGGAAGAAAAGACAATTTCGCTGCTGCCCTGCTAATGTATTACCATAAAATTAACTGCAGAAGAGAGGGAGATTTGGCTAGGCAGGCTTATCTTCCACAGAAGTCTATTTGGTCTCATGTATATGTTGGAGTAAGGCACGGAGCCATCAACGTGGTTCATAATGTTATTAGCACAAGCTACTATGTGTGATTACACAGAACTGGATGTGGATCTATTATTGCTTCAGTTTCATGATGCATGAGCCCCATAGGATTTTACATATCCTACACCAACATCTCACTGACATTAGTACCAGACATCTACAATAAAACAGAGCTTAAGCACAACCTAGCTATATAAATGTGACATTGACACCATGTTTGTGCCTTAACAAAGCATAAATATTCAGAAATACCCTATTAACAGTAATATCCAACTGCTGCTACATTATTTGGCATTATCCTGCCTGTATCTGGTATTAATATTGTACTACAAAAACAATGGTCGCAATTTTCTCCGAAGGATTTTGATTGGTGTTCTATTTATACTTCTCTATGCCAAGTCCAAATATGGAATTAAATTCTTCCTTTCTGGTTTAGTGTTCTTGAGACATGTTAATTTGTTAGTAATTTATCATAATAACAGGATAAAAATAATGAATTCTTACAATGTTTTTATACACACTGGTTAACTTTTTAACTCCATTGCATTATGGAATCAACAACCAACACAGAATAGATATGGCATACACAAAAGGTACAAGAGGGAAGTACGAGGGCCCCACTTAATCCATCTTTGCACAGAGAGGTAGAAGAAGGTTCTGTGTTGTAGGTAGAAAATGTGCCTTAACCATACAGAAATTGCAGTCCTATTATGTTTTTAGATATTCCTTAACTGTAACTCCTGTACCAATCTTTCTTACAGATTCTGTATGTCATCTTTGAAAGATGAGGGGGTACAGACAGTCATGGGCGTTCTCACTATATAAAGATTAGCAAGATTTGCCATACACCGAACGATCCTTGCCAACTCCTTATACTTTAATACAGGGAGCCAGCTGCGACCAAGGGAAACTTGCTCTTAACAAGCGTTTCCAATTCAGACACCGAATATTTGTCGTCATCAAAAAAGCTTCTTACGGACATACACATATTACAAATAAACAGCCAATAGCATTGGTACCAATGGGACTGGCCCTTTATTGCTAATGTGTGTACCCAGCTTAAGATGTACAGCAATGTGTTGAGTAATTTGAAGCTTTTTGTACATGGGTCCCACCCTTATAGTTTCACAGGAGTTATACTTGACAAACTAGCAGAATATAGTGGAATACAATTGTTATTATCATACACAAAAACAACTACCGTATATACTAGAGTATAAGCCGAGATTTTCAGGCTTTAAAATAAGCCTGAAAACCTAACCTCGGCTTATACTTGGGTCAAGTCCTAAGTTAGATTCAAATGCTGCTATTGGGGATAGTAACCAGTAGGTGGCGCTGTGTTAAAAAATCCTTCACCTGCATAGAAAGTTACAAGAGCAGCTGATCTGCCTTTACACTCTTCCTGCACTCTTCCTGCAGTCTGACTGCTGGACTCATTCAGCATGGTCACTGCTCATCTGGAGGCTGTAAATCTGATGGGTCTTCTCAGTTTGGGGCAAAAAACAGCTGCTAGTTCAGTGCAAATGACAACTTGAAACTACAACTCTAAGGTGATATTTTTTACTATTGGGTTCAGAGAGTCCTTTACTATATGGGGGCCAGAGGGCCCTTTACTATATGGGGGCCAGAGGGCCCTTTACTATATGGGGGTCAAAGTGCCCTTTACTATATGGGGGTCAAAGTGCCCTTTACTATATGGGGGCCAGAGTGCCCTTTACTATATGGGGGCCAGGAGAAGTGTAAATGATGGTAAGCTTAATTAAAGGTTTATTGAACCTTTCCACTCCACATGTTTTGAAACTACAATTCCTAGCAACCAAAGCATGCTGGGATTTATAGTTTCCAAACACCTGGAGTGCCAAGGAATTGGGGGTTGCTGGTACCCGATTTGGCTATTACTGTATGGGATTAATGTATGGGAATTCTGCTGTCCATTTAAAGGGCCACAAAACAATACAGAATCAGAAGGCAGTAGTGATCATAATTTCTACCCTCGGCTTATAAGAGTCAATCAGTTTTTAAAAAAATTTCAGGTAAAAATAGGTACCTCGGCTCATACTCGGATCGACTTATACTCGAGTATATACGGTAAAAGGTCACCTATCAACATTCTGACAACTCCCGATTATTTTGCATTTGCATGTATTTTATTTCTTATATAGAGCTATATATTCCACAGCACTTTACAATTATTCAATCTATTCACATTAGGCCCTTTATTCCTCACATACAACAGTATGTGATTGTGGGGGAAACATGACCTGGCTGGGGAATGCAGAGGGAACACCGTCAGTTAAAGCCTGCTGCTCCACTCGACATTACAATCTATTCAACATTCACATCAGATAGAAGTTGAATTGGAGTAATCTCGAGGAAGTGTATGGCTAACTTCACAACCTTTTTTTTTTATAATCAAATATATATCCAATAATATAAACAGCACATTTATATTTCACTGAAGTATATGGAAACTTTAGCAGCATGGCTATTTTAGCACACACCCAGATACACAAACATTGCACAAAACCATTTTTACCTAGTCTTGCCCCACCCCAGAGTACCTGTCATTCCCCCCTATATAGCAGGAACATATCACTACAATGCATGTGTACGGTCTTATTCTAACGTGTTTGGACTACTGCCACCTAACAAACTGGCCTGATCTATCCCAGTCCGAAAATATAACCAGATTGGCCTGGAGTCTGAAGGAATTTTACCAGCTGACTGATAGTTGCTGAACAATTTTTGCATTAATCGGTCAATCGTAAATGAGTGTTTGTGCTGGTAAATCTTGATCATTTGCACATATCTCAATTGGTCAGGGCATATATCTACTGGTTTCCGATTACTCCCAACTGACAGATCACTGAACATTATATCGATCAGAAAGTTGGTCAGAAGCCAGGATCAGTGTCCCAGACTTATGGAAAGAACTTTTGCCATCCCTGTCTCAGAACCCTTGGCCCCGTAATAAACATTTCATGATTTACAAAATCCTAATCTCTTCACTGCTGCACCTCCCTATGTTTCTTATTTCCTATGTTCCTGATGTACCTCATGTACAATCACCTCTGGAATTCTATACCTTTCAAAACAAAACTTGCTTTGTTTCAGAACTGCTGGTTTTAAAAAATCCCAGAACTTTCCAAATTAAAAAATGTGGAAAAACGTAGTTGAATATTTGTCCATAAAGTCAAAGATTAGAACAGTATACGCTACGTTTCATTATATCACTTTCCATACTACCCTTTGTGTCTGTATATTATCCACTCAACTGGGGCGGCATGGTGGCTCGGTAGTTAGCACTGATGCCTTGCAGCGCTGAGGTCCTGAGTTTGATTCCACCCTTGGACACATCTGCAAGGAGTTTTTATGTTCTCCCCGTGCCTACGTGGGTTTCCTTCGGGCACTTCTGGTTTCCCCAACAATTATAAAGACATACTGATAGGATGTATGTGTACATAAAGTCATTGTAAGCTCTTCGGGGCAGGGCCTGATGTGAATTGAGTAAATAATTGTAAAGCGCTGCGGAATGTGTAGCACTATATAAGAAATAAAATACATACATACATACATACATACATACATACATACATACATAAGCTCTCTTGGCCAGGGACCTTTTTCCTCATGCCTTTAGCATTCTTATTATAAATTTATTTCTTATGTATTTTATATTTTTTCCTGTTTTTGTATTGTAATAACTGTATATTTTTGTGTTCCTACATAAATACAATAATACTAATTTCATACAATGCTAAAGCCTATTTTGTCTAATTTAAGTTCTAAGCTTCCAACCTCTGTCAACAGAATGACGTAATCCTCTATAGCCACAAGGGGGTGCTGTTCATCTCTATTTGTCTGATGTGCTAGACAAACCTACTACCTCAACAGAGTTCACTGGCTACCAATAAAAAAAATGTATATATTTGTGTATTTTAATATATTTAACACACACACTTGTTATTAAAGCATTGTGGGAGGGAAAACAGCAGAAAAGACACGTCACAGTTTGCCACCCCAGGCACAGAGCATTTCACTTGACGTTTATGAGCTCAGTTCTCGGTCATTTTGAATGCTAAACTATTTCAATTATGTGTTTAATGCACCTAATTAAATTACCACTTTCCTCAAACAACACAGCCGACTGAAAGGCAGTAGTACCAATCAGGAGTGCTAAATAAAAGGGCACTGTTCGAGAAAAGTCATTTTAATTCGTTGTGGTTTGATTTGGGCTGTTAAAACAACATATTTAACCCCTGGTGTTTCTGGAATTATCAAAGCCTTGCAGGACCTTAGTTGTATCAAGTAAGTTGACTGATGGTGGAGCTGCAGGCTGTTAATATTGGTGGAATAACATAACATACTGTGGTACATTCACGTGCGGAGGTCACCAAAGGTACAAGTGTAACAGACATTTACAATGCCGTTAGTTATCTTAAGCACATGGGAGGACCCCCTTAATAATCCCTACATAAGAACCGCCAGCTCAGCTTGAGAGCCTTATGCATAAATCTTCTAGTAGTATTGTATTATGGGCAACCTTCCCAGAACCCCCAGTGCACTTTGATTTTTTGGTGGGATGCTGGCAGTTATAGTTCAACACCATCTGGAGGACTGCAGGTTGCCCATCCTCAACATTGCAATAAAGTAATACGTGGAAAATTAGATTTTAATTTTCTAGATTTCTCTGTGGTGGCAGATGAACCGAGCCCCTGTAACAAAACGATTGCTTCACAGCTATTCGAAGTTAGCTTAAACTGTCCAAGCGCAGCGAAAATGATATTAAATCTCTAATTGACTTTAAAGGGTTACTGGATTGTGATATGTATCACTAGTGTTACGTCACCAACCCCCAGGTAGCCAATAGTGACAGCTTGGTACTTAAGGGACCCAGCACTTTCCAAATTGAAAAATGTGGGTGTCACTGCTTAAATGTTATCATCTGTTTTCTGCAACATAGCAGGGAGCTCTGGTAGTAGAAGTAGAAAAATGGTCATGGTCAGGTTCACAGCCTTATGTTTGCTTTTGATCGTTTTAAATATATATGTGAGCGTTCCTTGTTTTATATTTTAGGCTTAGTTTTCCATTGAATACTCTCTCTGTTCAGCTGAGGATATTGGTTGTAGTCAACAGCATCTAAATGGCCATATGTTTGTTGTAACAGGAAATAAAAATAATTCATGATTAAAGAAAAGCCAGAAATCCCACGGATTGCTTCCTTAACCATTTCACTGCCAGCAACATTTTCAACTTTCTTCACATTCTGTGCCAAAACTATTTTCAGCGCTCTGTGCTTTTTTGACTACAGTAGGAAAATGGACTTTAACAAGATACGAGAATTCTGTAACTTTTTTGTAGATTTGACTGGATTTTGGGTGCAATTAGTAAGAAAAAACTAGGCACCCAGTGGAGAAACTAGAGGGGCCCAGGCCCCCCGCAGCTTTTGAGGTATTAGCTGCGGACTAAAACCTCAATCCACTGTTTTTAAACAGCTGAAAGCTCATATGGAAGTAAAGGTGTGTGCCATACACCTGTAGATGCAAAATTAGAAACTAAAGGTGATCATACATATGAACGATAATGGGTAATTCCCGTGGTTTCACAATGGGATTTACCCATCATCGTTCATGTGTATGGGCTTTTCCCGACTGACCAGAGTGCCGACGAACGACCGTAGTCACCACTATTACTATTAGTTACACTTGCACACTGTTTAACTAGACAGGTTGGCTGTTCCACACATCTTGGACAACTAGAACAACACCGTCATAATTCATTCCATGGCAATTATCTTCAGTAGGTAGTATGCAGATAGTTTTTAAATATGTTGGCTGTATGTTTTGAGGCTATATCTGTCATAGGATATAGGTTTCTCCCCTGGTAGTTGGTATAATTGGTTAATAATACACCTAACTATGATTCCACAGAATCCCTGACTTTGTGCAAGTGTATCTGTAAGAATTGATTGGTTTGAAGGTAAGAGAGGTCACACCAAATAATGATTACATTTATATTTTTTCTTCCGTTTGCATTTTGGTAATTAATAAGAACAAACAATTAGAACATATATTTGTAAGAATTCTTCTTTTTCATCATTCTTTCATACCTGCCTAACACTTTTGCACATGGTTGAACATAATCACTTTATGGAGTTTTAAGATTAATTAACTCACCATTATCCACAAAATCAGAGGTAATTGAGATATCATCAGAGGCCAGAGATGTGGTGTAGCTCAGGCTGTGAATGTCATCATAGTCATCCTGTTCAAAATGGACACTGGCAGGATCAACTCCTAAGAAGAACGAAGACACAAAATGTAAAGCCAAATGTATATACACAGGTCTATTTTAGTAGTACACTAATCTGCATTTATTCTATTTCTAATAACAATCTGTCAACCTGCTTAGCAGACACATCAGTGCTATGACCTTGGTACTTGCTGTCAAAGCATAGCTATGCACATGGATCTTTGGTCATATGGTTCAACCAGATTTAAAGTCTGAAAATATAACTAACTGCTCTTAAAGGGCATGTCCACCCCAAAACTATAATCCCCCCACTACTGGCCCCACTCTGTAGTGTAATAAAATCCTTACCTCACATCCCAGCTCCATATGGTTCTCCTGTAATGTCCCCCAAAGTCCCAAAAACTGCCCACCAGGAGCCTAGCAGAGTCCATATAGGACTCTGCCTCCTGTCTCTCCTCTGGGAGAAGTTTGGCATGCGTACTGCAGCACTTTGGTCTCCCTCCCCCTAGCGTAAATCCCTTTATGTATATTATAGTCCATGTTCCCCCAGCCCCAACCGCTATAATTATATTCCCAGAAAGTCCCCCGATCATTACTTACCTTACCTCTCTCCTTCGCCGTTCTGAGCAGCCGTGTCCATCTTACATGTTATTGGGGATTACTGACAATAACTAAATACAATATATATAGGTGCTACAACCCTATTAATGCACCTAAACCGATCCCGAACTAGGTGAGTATTTAATATGCTTATCCCACTCCGAGGTCCGGTTGTGTCTCCCTTCGAACCCTTTGCAAATCTGAGTGTCACGTCTCCCGCACACCATGAAGGATCTGATCATAAGACACCAGATAGAGATACTAAGTAAAAGATAAACTCACCACGCACTCAGGGTGGCCCAGGTGCAAGCGCCCCCCAAATTATTTATTGGTGATTACTGCTTAATTTCAACTCAATCTTCATCAAATACATTTTTTATCGCAGTTTTAGTGTTTCCCATAAATCCAGTGATTTGATTCCACAGCTCCCATATTCTATACAATATTTTTATTATCAGGGACACTCAGGACCTTTTTGTTAACCAAAATTCTGATTCTAAATGTTTTTAGGGGCCAAATTAATGTCAAGATGTGAAAAAACAACTTATTCCCTTGTTCAAAAGATAATCCATGTAAGCAATTGACTGGGTAAAATGCAAAACTCTAAATTAGTAAGCCTTGAGTGTACATATTAACACTGACATTTTATTTACATTGTGTGGATAATGAAGCATGAGATGTCTTTTGCCTGACATGAAAAAAAGGATATAGCATGCAGAAGTAAACATGTATGATGTATCAGTAAGTAGTTTGATAGACAGATGTACAATGTTATAGTACATAGATGTACCATACATATTGATCGAAATTCAATTTGTTTGGCAATTAATGTTTAATGTCGTCTATTATGTCGGTACATTTAATCGGAACTTCAGAAAGAACTTTGATTATTTAACCAATCAACTTTCCAGATCACGTTACCATGGAAATTACGATCTAATATCTGCAGAATAAGATCAGGAAAACTGATTGATCGTAATATCGGCCCAGTGTATGGCAAACTTTACACATTCATAAGAGCCAGAGTATCATTCTATAAAAGATAGATAGGACTGTCACTTACCTGTCCACAAAGTACTTTGCAAGATTTAGTACATTGGAGAGTGTCAGGTAAGTAACGTAGCATGCGCAGTGATAAGAATGGAATACTATTTAACTAAAAAGTGTAATGCATGAGGTGCGCTGTGCAAAGACCGTGTAAAACTCTCACTACGGCTGAGGCCACACTGCAACGCACAGGAATCGTGCACAAAACCGCGAGCATTATCGCACACAATGGTGTGTGTGATTCTTGTGCATTTTGCATTCGCCAAAACGCGAACAGATGCGCAATCGCATGGAAAATTCCCGCGATTTCCATTTAGTGAAAATCGAGGGCACGAACGCAAAACGCATGCGCAAACACGCTAGTGTGACCTAGCCCTAACCCAACAGTACATTAAGTAGCGTGGGTTTTACTCTCACTTTTAGAAATAGTATAGCATCTCCCTGTACATGTTAAAAGTTGTGAAGGATGTAAAAAATACACAAATGACTTGTTTTATATTCAATAAAAATTAAATTACATCAGAGATCTGGGTCTTTAGGTGTCTTTAGGTGACACTTGTTTGGTTGCTGTAGATATTATTTATACCCCAACATCCACACTAATTTGTGCTTCCTTCCCTGGATTATATGGAGTAATTATTTCTTTCCAGGTATAATTAAAGAAAAGAGTAATACCTATATAGTAGAGAACTGAGGTTGAATATTCAGAAACCAATGATGCTGTAGAGGCTAGAGAGACCAACACGGGTCAAAAATCCAGACTCGTTTTTGACATACTATCCTGCCTCACTGGCAGATGCCAACTAACAAAATTACCCTAAAAAATTATCCTCCCATAACATCCATATTGACTGGGCATGCTACGGACCAAACCCTCAGCATCAGCCACCTGCATGGAATGCAGGATTCTAGCGGAAGCTAGTTTAACGTAGAGACTAATTACACATTTCAGGTTAATTGCACAAAGGACAGAAAGCATTGTATTTTTAACTTAAAGATATATATATATATATATATATTGGTCTTCTAAATGTATGCAACCATGCATGTTACTCATAGATCAGCAGCTGCAGAAGATCATTGTAAACTAGAAGAAGGGGAACACAATGATCAATGTCCCATAAAGGTTTTGCAACATATAATATAGAAAAGTGGAAGGATCCCTTTAAAGGTGGACTACAGACTGACACAACTTTGCCCTGATAAGTTGCTTATTCAGAGTAGTATTTGTAGTGTCTTAAAGGATACTTATTAAAAATGTTAAGTACCTGAAAGCCTGAAAATCTTACCTCGGTTTATACTTGAGTCAATCTTCCTCCTACCTTGTCCGCCAGCCGCGCGATCCGCATCCTCGGTGCGCATCCGGATGATGTCACTACCCGGCGCCTCTCACTTTGCGGCGCCAAGTAGTGACATCATCCGGATGCGCAGCGAGGATGCGGAGCGAGGAGCGAGCGGCCACCGGACAAGGTAGGAGAACTATACCTAATACAGGGACACCAGGGCAACATCATAAGTGGCAAATACTTACAAATAAGTGTAAAACCTTCTTTATTTGGCATATGTATGCACAAATAAAGGAGGATTTACCCCTATTTGCAAGTATTTGCCACTTAAGATGTTTGAAAACTACAACTCCCAGCAATAAAGCATGCTGGGAGTTGTAGTTTCCAAACATCTTAAGTGGCAAATACTAACCCCCTCGGTTTATACTCGAGCCAATATCTTTTTCTCCTTTTTTAGCTAAAACTAGGTACCTCTGTTTATACTCGGGACGGTTTATACTCGAGTATATACGGTAGTCCTTGACTTCCTTTATTAAAGCCAGGAGGAAGACTGACAGAATCAGTCCTCACAGAAACAGTATTGGGATATAGGAATTACCAGGCCTATATCCTTGACCTAAGTACTTTTCATGTTAACAGTACTTTATACACACGATAGTTATTCTTTAAGATACCTTAATTGCAGTGACACATTAGGATTATGATTAAGGACAACTGTGGTCTCCAAACAAGTTAAAGTTAAATAAAAGCCCTTTTTTCATACCATTAAAATAAGCCTATGATCACATCTCAAAGTAAAACCTGTAATAAGGTATATAGATGGTAAGGTTTAGCAATGTAACTTCCTAAACACCTCCTGCTTTTACCAGCTCATCCAGGGCTCATTTTAAAGGAAAGACTGATGGATTTTATGTAATCCTTACTTGTTAAGAGCCCACAGTTGCCCTTTAATAGTAAAGTTTCACTTGAAATTCAGTTTCCTATTTCTGAGTCCTTTTAAAGGGGAACTGTGGTCCAAAAATGGTAAATTGAGGTAAATTGATAGGAATTGCTCCCCTGAGAATTTTTGCAATTTATTTCCATTGTTTATTTTGCATAGTTTTGAAGATATTTACATTTTTGTGTGTGATATGGCAGCAGTATCACCAGGTTACATGCACTTCCTGCTTCCTGCTCTGAAACTGTCAGTCAATCTGTCCTGTGTCTCCTCCTCCCCTTTGCAGCCCCCCTGGTCCCTCCCACTCATGGACTCCATGGTCCCTCCAGTTGCAGGCCCCCCATGGCCCATTATCATACAGCCCCATGTGGCCCCGCCCACTCGTGGGTGCCGTGGGTTACTCAGACCCACCCCCTACAGAAAACTGTGAAATCATGAGAGAACTCTGCCTGAAAAGGCTGTTTTCACATAGTGGGAGAGAAGGGCTGTAGATTCCCTTACCTTCTCTGTCAGAACTTCACACAGGAGAGGAGGAGGGACTTCCTGTCTCCCTCACACACTGAGGGAGTCTGAGGCTGTGCTCGCCGGCGGCACTGTGCAGGAGAAGCCTCAGGAATGTCACAAGTCAGCCTCCCACCCATTAACTTTCTGGTCAATCATTTCTGTATATCTTGGGCTGTGGAGCACGTAGAGGTGGTCGAAGGCTCGTTTTAACGGTAGGAAACTTTTCATTTAAACTTAAATAGTTTGAAGACCACAGTTCCCCTTTAATGCTGGCTGGATAATTACAAAAAGTTGCCCATACACAAAGTGTTATGTTGGTCAAATGATGGAACATGCAAACAATCTCTTGATATATAAAGCCATAATTATTATATTGCTGGATACATGTTACCCATGGTCCTCCACGGCCAGTAATGTTATTGCCTATCCAAGTCTATGGGTTGGCTTAATATATTGGTCAGGTACACATAACAAAACCCCCTTAGTTCTCCTTTACCCTTCTCTTAGTATATTAATTGATATTCGATCTGGACTTGTACATGTGCAAGTGATCAAGTTCACAGTATAAAAGAAACCCTCCTTGACAGGGCTGGCAATATGTGTCTTTGTAATTAGAGTGAGAATGATTTCTAGCTGGCCAATAAAAGGGATGTACTGTAACTCACTAGGGGCCTGATCAGTCCCAGCCCTGGTCACAGAGTTACTTGACATCAGGAATAATCCTTTCATTAATTAGCTACACTGATCCTTAAACCCACAGAGATCTATATTTTACAGGAAAAACAATATAATTAGCAGAGCACTTTCAACCAATATTCTATTCCATTCGGCTGATTTCTGAGCATAAAGTCAATTTAAACAAAACAAAGAAGCTGCATGGAAAGTAAACGTATACTGCCTAATCATGAATAGATTCTCTAATGCATTTCTGAGTAAAATCATCAAATTAAGGCACAGGGACATCACTGTAGGAACCATTTCCTATTCCATGCCATTATCTATCAGCATTTCGTTACACGTTTTCAACAAGACAATCTGTCTTAGAGACAAAAAAAAGAAAGTCTGAAAAATATGATCATTCAAATGAGCATATACAAAGTATTTTACCAAATAATAAATGTTCCATCACAAAAGGAAAAAGACTCTATGGTGTATGTTTATTACAAATCCCCCCCCCCCTCACAAAAAAAGCCCTGCCACTAGCATATCCTTTATAAAAATCTATAATAGTTGGATCATGCATTTCCATTTAATGGGATTAGGAAAGGTAGCTATATAATGTAAAATTTTAAAACTGTTTGTCCGGTAACATTGGCTTATTTGTGGACACTTGAAGTGATTTGTTTTGCATCACAGAATATGGATATTTTTAGTAGTTTGCCTTACAATTCACCATTCAATAAAAAGATGGGAGATAATAAGTTGCACTGAAAAAACAGTAGCTCAGCATGAAGGTTTCCAAACTGAGTATTTCATAAGTTAACTAGGTTAAAAAAAACTCAGTTAAAGGAAGGTATTTAAAGGGCATATCCACCCCCCAAATGATATTTCTTGTAAAGGCAGAGAACCCCTCCAATCCCAGTAACTGTACTACTTACACTACCCTAAAGAGTTGCTAAAAGTTTTTCAGTGGTGAATCTATCCGGAAGAGTAAGGAGATCCTAAGCAGAGGCAGCAGGTATCCGGCTGAATAACCTTTTCTAGCAGCACTTCGGGGCAGTGTAAGTTCTACAGTTTCTGGGTTGTGGGGGTTCTATACCTGTACAGGAAATATTTTCCTGTCTTTTCAACTAAATGAAACATGTTTCACCACAAAACCAAAATTATTCATGTCAGAAACCAAAAGAGACGTGTTTCTAATACGTAGAATGAACAAGGAATCTCTGTAAACACATCTCTACAGCAAAATGATTCTGCAGCTTTCATTACTCCTATAGTTGGGATACTTCACTGTGCATGGGGTGAGGACATTTAGGATGCTGGTGCTAACTGATACAATATATGGCTTGGGAGAAGCTGTGTTATTACATTAAAACAATGGTGGGCAACACTATATACACTAATTGTGTTCCTAAACGTCTTAAAAGTCACAGCATCTCTTTCCCAGAAACCCCTTTTCACAAACACCCACATTTGACTAAATACATATAGATCCATGAAAGTGAAATCCCTTGACTGACCTAATCACGGGGATGATTTGTGCAATTCATTCTGGGTAGTTATCAGGGGGAAAAATCCAGCACTCAGTGTTGTAGTCTACCCAAAACTTAATATTTTTCAAGATACTTAACTTTGTGCTTGAAGCCATCCTTTCACTTAGCAATGGCAAGATCAACACTGGAGGACAGAGTGAGATTTCGGCGACATTAACTACTGGCAGCAACAAAAGACACATTTCAAATACAATTAAGTTATATTTTACCCTTAATGACTCAAACTGTATCACATTTTACTGTATCAAATATTTTTAGCGGTATGTTCCTGACCGTGGCAGTGCACCGTTAATGACTTCTATTGTAAGCGGAGAGGCACCAGAGGACATCTTCCCCCAGCAACACTTCCTTTAGCGGTACTACTGGCAGTTAAGGACGGTGGCTCAGTGGTAAGCACTGTAGTCCTGGGTTTTATTCCACCCGTAGACACATCTGCAAGTGTATGTTCTCCCCGTGCTTGCATGGCTTTTTTTCTGGGCACTCCGGTTTCTCCCCACAACCATAAAGACATACTGATAAGATGTATGTGTCAAAAATGTGCTTAGATTGTAAGCTCTTTGGGGCAGGGCCTGATTTGAATGCATACATGTAATTGTAAAGGGCCACGGAAGATATTGGCACTATATAAATCCTCAATAATAATAATAGGGAGGAAGCTGTAGGATTTCCTACCTCCCCGGGTAAGGCACTATCTTTTTTTGGGCACAGTTGCCCTTTAAACTTTTTGTTAAACAATGATATTGATTCAATGGATAGGATAAAGTAACATATTTGAGACTTTAAGGGCACAACACACCTTGGTTGTAGTTGAAAACTATTCCAGTTATTTTGTAAAAATGTGGACAGAACTAAACATAAAATATCAAGATTTGGTCAAGCTAAGGCAGCAATCCAATTAACATTTTTTAATATTATACTCGCCTCTCCCCCATATCATCCCAAGCGTAATGGTTAGGTTGCTGCCTTAGATGTAGGAATTGAGCCAGTATATAAAACAGTATGGAGTCTTCAGGCAAGGCACCCTAATGTCCCTCCTATCGCCCATGGACAGCGCCCTAAATAGCTTTAGTGCTTTAAGTCCGCCAGGAGAAAAGGGTTATTCTATTTCATTCTATTCTAGAGAGGAAGTAGAGGAGTAGAAGTAGTTTCTAGGCATAGACAACCTAGGCGAGCAAACTAGGGCACTAAAAGGGTGGAGGGCACCATTCAAAGTCTTTTCTTTTTAATCAGTCAGAGCAATAAGAGGCTGATCTAGTTCCCTGTATCCTTTGTGTGTGCATACAGTATATTCACCTTGTCCAAGTTCAGCTTCTCCCAACACCAGTGGCGTCTCAGTGTTAAAACATTCGGGGCACGTGGCCCAGATCTTTGTCAAAGTGCCCAGAATGTTTTAACAAACTTACCTGATGGAAGTGCCCCGAATCTTCTTTTCCCAGTAGTCCTTAGCGGCTGCGCGTTGATGTCATCGAGCATTTGACTATTGGGAACTGCCGCCCTTGCGCTGCCTCAGCTGCTCCGCTGAATTTGGGGTATGTAAAAGCTTCCCCAAGTACAAATTAAATAGCCATTATGCCCATAGGCATTTCATCACACTGGTAGCCATGGGCATTTCATTGCATAATGGTAGCCATGGGTCACCATAACATTTACCAGTATGCAGGGGTGCCCCTACCATGAAGCAAACAAACATTTGCTCAGGGCGCACCCCTGCAGAACACGTAAAAGGTGGCAGTTAAAAAGTTGTTTCAGGTGTCAAAAACCCTAGGAACACCCCTGCCAGTATGTAATGAAATGCCCACGGCTACCAGTATGTAATGAAATGCTCATGGCTACTATCATGTAATAAAATTCCCATGGCTACCAGTATGTTAAGAAATGCCCATGACTACCAGTATGTAATTAAATGCCCATGGCTACCAGTGTGTGATGAAATGCCCATGTCTACCAGTATGTAATAAAATGCTAATGGCTACCAGTATGTGATAAAATTCCCATGACAACCAGTATGTAATGAAATGTCCATGACTACCAGTATGTGCTAATTTTCCCATGGCTACCAGTATATAATGAAATGCCCATGACTACCAGTATGTGATAAAATTCCCATGGCTACCAGTATATAATGAAATGCCCATGGCTACAAATATGTGATAAAATTGCCATGGCTACCAGTATGTGATGAAATGCCCATGGCTACCAGTAGGTGATGAAATTCCCATGGCTACTAGTAAATAATGAAATTGACAGTTGGCTACCAGTATATAATGAAATTGCCAGTGTGCTATCATTATGTAATGAAAATGCCAGTTTGCTACCAGTATATATTGAAATTGCCAGTTTGCGATTTGCTACCAGTATATAAGGAAATTGCCAGTTTGCTACCAGTATGTAATGAAAATGCCAGTTTGCTCCCAGTATAAATTGAAATTGCCAGTTTGCTACCAGTATATATTGAAATTGCCAGTTTGCTATTTGCTACCAGTATATAAGGAAATTGCCAGTTTGCTACCAGTATGTAATGAAAATGAAAGTTTGCTACCAGTATATACTGAAATTTTGAGTTTGCTACCAGTATATATGAAATTGACAGTTTGCTACCAGTATAATGGAATACTGTGCCTCAGTACCATTAATCTGTGTATCTCTGTCTACACCTCTGTCTATTTCTCTGTCTTTCTATTTATAACTTTCTGGCTGTGCATCTTTCTCTCGGTTTGTCTATGTTTGTCTGTCTGTTTGTCTCGCTGTCTATCTCTTTTAAGTATCTAGTGGGTGTGGCTTAATTGGGGCGGAGAAGGGAATGGCCTTATCATTTTCCGGTGCACTGCACGCGGCACGTAAGTGCCCAGAAGTGCCCCTGATCTGCTCTAACCCTAGAGACACCCTGCCCGACACTTTGTATTTACACGAGTACACAGCTGTGATAAGCTATCCTTAATTCCAATACAGTGTTCTGTACTCTCAGAATAAAATGAGTCCAAAAAAGTCAACCAGACACAGCCAAAAACAGGATGATCTACCCAAAGACTAATGCAAGAGGTGGTTTGGGGGAATTGGAGTTGGAAATAGGGCACAAAGGGAAACTTGCTTAGAGCGCCAAAATGGCCAGAACTGGCACTGTATGAAAGTAGAATAACACGCCATATGCATTAAAACAAATCTCAGTATTCTCTGGCTGCCATCTGCTGTTGCAGAATGCTTGAAGGGGAATGCTGGAAGTTGTACTTCTTAAACATCTGGATGGCTACAGGTTGCACATCCCTGACCAAAACTAATTAGGTTGTACATTACAAAGCTACCACTTTAGTCTGTAGTACATAAAGGTAATTTTGTACACAAAAGATGTTTGGTCCTTGAAAGATTAGGTAGAAAAGGGAGTCTGCAGTTGTGTAGCATTTTACTATTAATGTCTTATGGCTAGGCCACACTAGCGCGTTTTTTGCAAGCTTGGCGTTTGCGATTGCGCCCGCGATTTTTCGCTAAAATGGAAATCGCGGGAACGTGAAAATTCGGACTCAAAGTCATTTAATGTTAGATACAGGAATTTTAAAAAGAACATGTGCTCTGTTTCTTCCTACTTAGATTGAAGGAACATTCCTTGTTATATTGCAATACACATTTGCAACTACAACACCAAATTTATGAAATAAACTTCTTATCCAATGAATTTTTCTTATTGCTTCCCCCGATGCACATCTGACTAGAAGCTTTTCCAGGGTTCCCGGAACTGTAACACAAATCTACAATCTCATTTGGAACCAAGTGACTTTAGACTGTCAATTTTAACCAAACATCCAGGCATTCCTCTGACTGCAGGTCCTCAAATTGAAGGTTATTGTCACTGACACATTAAACAAATCCACTTCCAGGTTTGGCTGTAATGCTTCAATTCACCAGTAGGTTGAGCTGCAGCACACAATTTAGACTCTAAAATGCATGGCTCTGAATGTTAAATAAAACGCTTTTTGATCTGCAATAAAATCAGTTGATAGATCAGTGCCTTGCAACCTTTTGTGCACTATTACCCTATTTATCGTTTCACAGTTTTTCAGGACTTCTTACAAGTAAGTCTTCTTACAAGTATATCTCACGTTGACTTCTACCCCCAATGACCCTAAATTTAAAGGAAAAATAAAGGGGGGGGGGGAACATACATAATTTTTTTTATATATATAAATTTTTTTACAAAAGATAAAGCCACAATTTAGCCCCATTGTTCTTATACTTTCAAAGTGAATACTGTAAAAACAAAGGGTCTGAACTTCCAGTTATCCTTTAAATGTTTTATTTAAAAAAATGTATCTACTTGATTCTGTGATTAAAAAATCGATTTAATATGCTCTTAATGTGTTTGACTTATATGATGCAACCTCCTGTTGTCCGAATGTATTTCCTGGTGGTGGGTATGGTGTATATATATATCTGTATCTATGGAAGAATGTTTCTATCCTGATGAAGGTGCTCTGTGCAGCACAATTTGATTTAAAAAAAACCAGGGACCCTGAATGCCTTTACGTCAAGTAAAATACCCTTATTCATGTTTACCTGTTGTAAACATTTTATTTGGCTATGTATGTCAATACATACCATCTGTGCAGAATTTTGGTGTGCTATATACTGCAGTGCCTATTTAAAGGAGTGTCAGCTGTGGTGAAAGCTGCATTGTTGACATTTCCCAACACCTACTACAATACAGAAAAGGAGGTACAAGTATACTCTCCTACATCTCAAATATAGATTTTAAAATGGAAAACCTGTTTTGGGCACTACAGTTCTCCTTTAATGCTCATTGTAACCTGAATGCACTCAACATATAGATTACTATGGCCAGTATTTATTGTATTAATGCAGAAGAACACAAAAGGGTGATCTGCCACCATTTGGAGTGCATACACGAGCATACATACATAAGGATACATACATGAGCATACATACATAAGGATACATACATAAGGATACATACATAAGCATACATAGCCAGGGTTGATTAACTCTTTCTAGTCTGTGAGTTGCTTGTATTAGGATTCAATAAATACAAATACATTGTAGCGAGTAAGACATTACCAAGAAGAGTGAAAGGGAGAAGCAAGTTAGAAGCAGAAATGGAACTGACAAGTAGATAAGTAAGTGGAAAGCACAACAGGTGGCTGAATGTGTTAATTCTTGACAGGTTTTGCAGGACGTGTCGGCTTACTTGGTGGTATTCACACCAAATGGCCAGGGTTTCCTTACCCTTAATATTGCTGATACTTAATATGTTTATTTTAACCTAATACAGTCTATAACTACTTTTCTGGTGGGGATTCAGTATCAGCATAGAAAGTAGGGCAACCTTAGTAATGCTCCCCAATGCAATGAGAATGAGCCCTTTGTCTCCTAAGCCGAGTGTGCCTTCCAGCATTAAAGGGTATCTATACTGAATTTTTTAAAAAAATGTAAATTGCCCATTACTGGAAACTATTATCCTTGCCAACTATCTGTTTGTTTGTTGATCTACCCCTAGATATCTAACCTGAGGCATCTTACATTTCAGCTGTCATTCAATTGCCTTATTATCATAAACTCTTCTGGTGTGTGCAGTTTTGCTGTAACTGTAATGCATGATGGGTAACTCCCTCCCCTACTGCTGCCTCATAGTTATTACTAAACATGCTTGACTCCACAGAGTCATGTCAGATGGAAGGAGGAGTAAAGTTAGCCATAGATGGATCAATATTATCGGCCCGTCGCGGATGATAATATTGATCTGCCGAAATTTTAACCCCTTCCTGATAACAAAATCAGTTTCGATTGCCCCAATTTCATCGTTTGGCACCATACACAGTGATAAATGGCCAATACCCAATAATATCCGATAATATTGATGCGTCTATCGCCACCATAAGGGTTACTTACATGATTTTACTAATAGATTAAGATAAGGCAAAGTCAGTATAGCTGCCCTTTAAAACAAGAGAGTAACTACAAAGTACTTTAAAAAGTGCAATTATCAGCCAAAACGATTGTAGAGTTCTTTGGGACAGAACCTGATGTGAATTGATAAACTTATTGCAAATAAATAAAATAATGAAAGCTATATAAAAGTAAATAAATACAATTACTGTTATACTGTTTATACGGTTATTTAGCTAAATAAAGCTATTTTTAGTTTAGATCCATCATTAGTCTATACTACCATTTTAAAGCAGACACTGATCTCTCACTAGTTAACCACATTTTCTGGTGGCATGGTATTGCAGAATACTGGAAACCATGGTTTTCTGCAACTTTAATAACATTAAAAACTTTTCAATGGCAAGGTATCCAAAGCCATGGTTAACCTTTGACAATCTTAGGTACATTACCTTCCTATTAACTCTATGCTTTCTCCCATTAAAACTTGCTTGCAAAAATAAAAAAGTAAATTCCAAGGAAGGGGAAAGAACAGATCTCCCTGCGTATCCCCCTGCTATTAAATTTCTCCTGTGTTTACAGCTTTAACACATCATAAATTTTCCCCTCCTTACCATGTCATTAAAGTCTTAGAACTACTCTCCAACTGTTGTCAGGAAGGCAGGAGTATTCTGTAAATAACTATTCTTGAAATCACTTTGCACTCCATTCATTCATAAAACACTCTATCTACTTCAAAAGCAATCTCTTTGTCACCAAACAAAACGGTGTTTTCTACTTTAACGATTTGCTACTTGTACTTGTCATAACTACATAAGGCAAGTATGTTATTGTAAGCAGCACACTCACAGTAAAGTAACACAGCTCTCTATCATTCTCTCACTGCCACAGGTTTCAGGCTGCTAGTAATACCCTCATAAATCAAATGCATAATCCTTATTCCAACAGACCTATGCAGAAGGAAGTGAATACCTAAGAGAGTGTGGATAATGCTGCCACTCTGTCCAAACTTGCAAAAGTATTAAGTTGCAGGACATCTAAAAGGTGTTCTCAACATTGTCTGCTACACAACCTATTATTTTGTCATTGGTCAGTCACAGTCATCGCAGATGTAAATGGAATTAATCCTTGTTTCTTGGATTAGTTGGGCAATGCTATTTTATAGAAGGAGACTGTTAAGTATCTACTGTCGGCTCTGCTGCATTTTGTGTACAATATAGAAAGAACAATAAAGGGAAGAGAGACAGCATCACTTTCATATTGTTTTTAAGGTAAGGCTTGGTACACACAGCATGATCTTTGGACCCAATTACACATATTGTGCAATATTTCAGGTTGAAAATCAACGGCAATATTCTCCAAGACCAACCTATTCTGGGTGAATTTAAAGCCAATTAAAAAATTCCTAATCAGACAAAAAGCAGATGTTGGAAAATGTTATCCGATTATACAGCTGGCCATCAATTGACCATGCAGACTTAAACCCCAAAGATAGAGTTAGAATTGAGAAACGTACTAATAGTGGATCAAATGTTATAACTTTACCAATGTAGCTCCCTCTTAAATAGGGAATAAACAATAATGCAAATTATATTAATACTTAGTGCTCATTCATGTTTGTCCTAATAAAACAAAATAAACCGTACTACCAACAAGATTCTTATCCAGATATATAATAAATATTTTAATACCTAAAACTAAATGGTAAACAAACAAAAACTCACAGCTAGCTAACCTAATGTAAAAACTATATAATCGTTGTTAAGTACAGCTTTGTGATGAAGTCTTTTGCACAACATTGAGCCAGCTTACCATCATTGCATGAAATTACCACCTTTTCATAAAATTCACTAAATTTGTGTTAACACTGCACCGATTTTAGCCATAATATTTCACAAAAGCTGAAGGCCAGGTCTAATTGTAAAAACCCTTATTAATATTTTCCGCAAAGCCTTTGGTAAATATGTTTTTTGGGGCTAAGTGATCCCATCACTAGCGATAAGAACACCATGAATTACCTGCTGTAGGTCTTAATAAATTAAAACTGCATTGGGTCCATTATTTTGTAAATATAGATTTTCTTTCCTCTGATCTAGTAGGTGCTGTTTAATTAAGTGATTGTCTGCTATCCTAAGGACAATCCTTGAGATTGGGTTTTGGGTTTGCTGCTGATAGAGTCCTTAGACCAGTGATACCCAACCCACATCTCACCCGCAGTTTTTTGCAGCCCAAGCAGACCCATGAAGGGATGGGGCAAGGGCAAGGGCAGAGCTTGGCCATTCCAACGGCAGGTGTGGGCAGAGCTACACCCGAGGCCCATTCACTGCATGGGGGGGCACTTATGTGACCCCTAGCCTGGCTCAAGCCTGTCTTAGACCATGTAGCACCATATTTGCCTTTTTCCTAAAACATTTTATTCACTTTTTCAAATTCTAATCTTAAAGGAGAACTAAACCCATTTTTTTATACTCCAGAATCTGAAAACAACCCCCCTAAAAACCCCAATAAGCTATAAAATCCCACTTCAGTAAATTGTATTAAAGTAAATGTAAGCCTGTTCAGAACTGGATGAAGTATCTGTGTGTATGTGCAGTGTCAGACCACACCTCCGGACCTCAGTCACATGCTTCCTTGCTTTATCTTTTCTGTAAAAGGATTGGCTAGAGATTATTAATGGGTGTGACCAACTGTAACAAGTTTCTGCCATAGCTAAGGACTGAGCATGTGCAGAACATAATGGTCATTGACCAAACTATGTGATACTAGAATGCTGTGAAGTGAAGCACAAACCATATGTTATTTTGGTTAATTTCTCAGTGCCCGTATCAAAATGAGAGGTAAGACACAGATTACTGATTTTATATCAAGGTGCTCTGCCTTCTGGTTCAGTGTTGTTCTGTGGCTTTAGTTGCCCTTTAAGTAAATTAAACTGCCAAAGCAGACTTTATTAATTAGTTCTACTGAACATGAATCATTTTTAAGTCAATTACAGATCATAGCAATAGCTTGCAATAGGATAAGAAAGTTGCTCACAATCTAGTTATATAGTTTTCATCTGCCAGGTTAGTGTCCTGGACTTCCCTGAATTAAAGTTATAGCTGAGGAAGCCTGGCAGAAGCAAATATTGGGAGGTAGAAATTACCAACTCTACCTCAGATACTTTTTATTCTAATTGGGGTTTTTAAAGGACATTAATATGGTTTCCTACCCACCCCTTCCCAACGGTTTAGGCTGCTTTGTGTGGCCACCTCCCTCTGCCCCATCTGGCTTGGGACTGGACCACCAATAGGAAGATTTGCTTCTTACACAGTGCTTCTTCCTATTGGTCAGGCCATAGGACTGAACAGCAAGTGGAGCAAGGCGGCCACACAGAGCAAAGTTTGACAGCATTGTTATGATTATGCAGGCCAAATCCAGGGGTGAGAACCTAGATCTTCAGGTCCTCCCCCTGGGTAAAAGTGACATAGAGAAGAAGAGGAGAACGACTGAGGTGAATATAATATAAACTTTATATGCACTATTTATGTCTTAAACCTGGGAAGAAGCAGAAGTTAAGAGAACAGAAATAATTTTAAAAAAACTAAAAAAACTTTATTCATAATTTTCTGCATTTATAGACCTGCTAGTTGGAGAGTAGACTGTATTGCATTCAGATGTGGCCCTGGTCCAGATCTTCCCAAGCATAAGTCTAACTTCATGTTTAAAGTAAACCTTAAAATAAGAAAAAGAAAGCAATCAGGGCACTGAGCAGTAGTTACTATACAGTGCAGGTGCTAGTCTGTAGCGAATTATTATTCTTGTATGTAAAAATAAAACCATCCTTCACTGATAATATCTATGTAAGGACATCTTTAAAAACAATTAAAAACATTGTATATTCCTCTCATATGTAAGTTAGCAGGTAATCACATCATACACACATACACATTTCATACAGGTCAGTCAATTGATACAACGCAAATGCATAGAAGTAAATATACTGGTATCAGTCTACAGAGAAGAATATACAGACAAGAGCTGCTCACGATGAACGAGTTTCGCTCCAGATGCCGGTGCAGGGAGCTTTCGCATAAACGATAAGGAAGTTTCGTGCACTGGCATCGGGAGCGAAATGCGTTCTTGCCTGTATATTCTTTTCTCCGGACTGGTACCAGTATATTTACTTCTATGCATTTGCGTTGTATCAGTTGACTGACCTGTATAATATGTGTATGACGTGATTACCTGGGATTAAGAAATTACTTCTTGTTTCTTAGATTTTGTGGGCAATGCTATTCATATAGCATGAGACTCTAAGATGCTTTCTGTTATAAGAAGGTGCTGCTCCATTTTTATGTGCAGTGGAGGGCTTTTTGCTCCTTTTGGCCCACCTCTACCTAAGCTATCTATCTGCTTTGTCTTTTGTGCTTACCAAGTCCAACCCCATAGAGCCATGAATCTGAATCTTGCACCGACGAGATTTAACAAGATCAAAACATGTCATGTCTGCAAGTCGGATGATTGGCACTATGCACTCCTGCATAGTGCCGGCGGCAAGTCCAACCATGCAGACGAAACGCGTCTGGTGTTTTTAATTAGCCCGTTCCTAACATCATTTTGGTATCTGGTTAGTGAGACCTTTGGTTTGATCAATGTATGCTTTGCCACTGGGTAATGTAGCCCTACCCTGTCTATTTATATCAATTACTGTTTATTATTAGTGGTAGTTTTCTATGCATATACTCATTGGTTTAATATTGGAAGTGATTATATCTCCTATGAGTGTAAATGTGTGTGGCTGTGATAGTATACCGGTATACTACGCTGTTATGATAATGTGCTGATATATACTTGATACCAATTTATAATATTGTTGATGATTATGATGTTTGGGGTTTAACAGGGTGTGTTTTTAACCATTTTTGTGCACTTTAATATATATCCCATAATCTGCACTAATAAAGGTTATTTTACCGATATAATAGCAAATTTGGGTGTGCCCTCTTTTCCACTGCCTGTTTTTCTTGTTGAGAATATAAGCCAGCGGTTCTGGCATAAGCCGAGGAACATAAAGGAGAATTTTGCATATCTTTGCCCCTTATTCTGGGGAACCTGGGAATAAGAAATTATTTCTTGTTTCTTAGATTTTTGTGAGACTGCAAGATGCTTTCTGTTACAAGAAGGTGCTGCTCCATGTGGTTACCTGCTAACTTACATGAGAGGAATATATACGTTTTTAATTGTTTTTCAAGATGTCCCTACATAGATATTATTATTAAAGGGGAACTGTGGTCTCCAAACAAGTTAAGTTTAAATGAAAGGCCAGTTTCCTACCTTTAAAACGAGACATCAACCACCTCATGGGTGGGAGGCTGACTTGTGACATTCCTGAGGCTTCTCCTGCATAGTGCCGGCGGCAAGCACAGCCTCAGACTCCCTCAGTGTGTGAGGGAGACAGGAAGTCCCTCCTCCTCTCTACTGTGTGAAGTCCTGACAGAGAAGGTAAGGGAATCTACAGCCCTTCTCTTTCACTGTGTGAAAACAGTTCTCACTCTGCCTGAAAAGGCTGATTCCACAGAGTTTTCTGTCAGAGGTGGGGGTCTGAGAAACCCACGGCACCCACGACTGGGCGGGGCTTAGGCACCTGCAAGTGGGCGGGGCCACGTACCCGCGAGTGGATGGGGCCACGGCACCCGTGAGTGGGCGGGGCCACATGAGGCTTTAAGATAATGGGCCATGGGGGGCCTGCAACTGGAGGGACCATGGGGTCCATGAGTGGGAGGGACCAGGGGGGCTACAAGGGGGGAGAAGACACAGGACAGATTGACAGTTTCAGAGCAGGAAGTACAGGGGACCTGGTGATGCTGCTGCCATATCACACACAAAACTATGCAAAATAAACAATGGATATGTTATTGGAAATTGGAAATAGATTGCAAAAATTCTCAGGGGAGCAATTCCGATCAATTTACCATTTTTGGACCACAGTTCCCCTTTAAAGGACGGTTTTATTTTTACATACAAGATGTGTTACAGTCTGAACTTTTCTCTTTTTCCTGTATTTAAAGTAAACCTTAAGGCTGAAGCACAATTATACCTAAAACCACGTATCACTTGCATTTATACATTTATTTCTACAGAAAACCATGAGAGACAGATCTTTTCTTTTCTTAATTTAAGATTTTACTAAAATATCTTTGGGTAGGAATATAATCCATGCACAACATATCACACAGTACCTGTTATTATTCTTTACAAGTGTATTGTGCAGCCAAAGACAATATTGGACTGTAAATATCCTGAGGCAAAGAATCACTGTTTCACTAGGTTTTCTCTTTTCCCTGTATTTAAAGTAAACCTTAAGGCTGAAGCACAATTATACCTAAAACCACCTATCACTTGCATTTATACATTTATTTCTACAGAAAACCATGAGAGACCAGTCTTTAGTATAGTATTTGAGGTTGAATAAAGACATACGTCCATCCAGTTCAACCCATCTAGCAATATCCTCATTTCCTGATTAACTGTTAATCCAGAGGAAGGCAAAAAAAAACCCATCAAATTTATGAAGGGGAAAAAATTCCTTCCTGACTCCAAGTGGCAATCGGAAATTTCCCTGGATCAACTCTACTTTATGTATCAATACCAGTAACTTGTAACATTCCTTGTTTGCAGAAACTCATCCAGCTTTTTATTAAACTGACCAATGAACCTGCTATAACAACGTCCACTGGAAGACAGTTCCATAGCTTTACCGTTCTCACAGTGAAAACCCTTTCCGAACTTGAAGCCTAAACCTTTTTTCTTTAAGTCTTAAGGGATGTCCACGTGTCCTCTTTTCTTAATTTAAGATTTAACTACATTACAAAGTGCATTGCGTAGCCAGACAATATCGGACTGAAAATAACCCGAGGCAAAAAAAAAAAAAAAATCACTGTTTCATGGATGAAACCATAACTGGGACAGGTTTAGCATATAAGGGTCTAAATAAAAGTACTGTAAACAGCTATCAACGCAATGACTACTGCTTCAACGTCTTCTAGTATGAGATAACAGACAAGACCTCACATGCATAGTAGCCTACACAACCACCTTACACTAATATAGAGTAGCATTCATGTATCAAGGCTGTTTTGTGTCCATTCTATATGTTTAGCAAGCTAATCAAGATTAGAGAATGTGCCCTCACACCTCCTCACTAGTTAAATGAGATTCTAATCATTGTGATCAATAAAGGCAAACAGTCAATCAGTAAAGCTCATTCAGATTAATATATGATTAATGGTTGTATACACTGGGAGTCACAGGTCATGTAAGCTTGTAAAAGAAAACTCGGATATTAGGGATTATTTATTTGGTAAAACATTTTAAATTTACCTTCAATAGCTTCATAAGTATTAAAATAGCAAATGTTTATTGATAAATAAAGTTTATTGGAAAGGTAGCAATGCTAACCAATAAATCAGTAGTCTCAGTAATGAACCCAGTCAATGGGTTGCAATTCATACTAAAAATATAATTGACTGATTAGAGAAAGGCTATAATGTCTAGAACCGTTTGATTCTGATTCTATTAAAGTAATATGTCATTTATCAACATTGAACCCTGTATTACAGAGGAAGTTTAAATACTGGAGAATGCTCACCAAATTAAGAGTGCAAAAATGTAATGTGATATTAAGTGAAAATGCAGTTCTTTAGTTACTACAGATAAAATCTAATTGTTATTTGGAGATAGCCTGGGTGTCACTAAACAAGTACACCCAGGAAAACAGTGGTTCCAAGCATAAATAGGCCTACAAATACTACGCCGGGAAATCCTCATTGCTTATTTTAGCAGACCAGGTAGGTGCTTGTCTATCGTGTGATTATTACAATGTGGTAGTGTTCTAAATTGATGTGCAAGGAACTGTACTAAATGTAGATAATAGAACCAGGATAAATAATAGATTACAAGTGGCTCCATTATTCGAAACAATTATGGGGTCATCAGTGTACAATAAACTAGTAAGAACACGATATCCAGCCTGAACTGTTGTACTCCCACAAATGATCCTCTTGTGCTCTCAGAATACAGACCATCACATGTCCCTCTTATAAACAATTACTACCTACAAATTTAACCTGCATTTTAGGTTAGAGACTCTTTAATATAGGTATATCGAGCACACTGCCCAGGGCCATGAATGGCCTTTTCCCTTTTTAGCTGAAACTCTCTGAACCCTCCAGTAAATCTAATTAATTAAAGCCCCAAGCAAGTTAATTTTATTTCAGTTAATGCCATTTCAGCTTGCATTCATGGATAGCCTTCATTAACATCAGTTTAACCTATATGATCTCTAATAATAACATTCTCTTAATACTTCCCCTGCCTCCTGTTTGGTATGAACTTAATAAAAAAAAAAACACACTGTAACACTCAGTACAAAGCAGACCTAATGCGGACACCAACCTTACATTTCCATGTTAATACAGTATTTCAGGGCACCAGGTTTATTCTTATCCCAACAATAACTAAACAAGTAAAGCTGCCTATTGGATGGTCCTACTGACTGTTTAATCGCCAAGTACATTACTACTGTATTGTGACAGCCTTGGCATTCATATCCTTCACAGCAAGCCCAGCTGTTCTGTCTGTGCTATTAAATATGTATACATGCATTTACCTACATGTATATGAGTGTGTATAGTTAGATTTTTTATATATGTATGTATGTACTTCTTAAAGCTGCTGATTCAAACCCATGACTTCAGTGCTGCAAGGTATCTAAGTTCTAACCACTGAGCCACCAAGCTGCCCTGATTGGTGGGAAAAAAACAACTTATTGCAGATTGTAAAGCTAGGTACAAACAGTAAAATGTGACCACAATGCTCAACGAACAGCCAAGAATCTGTTTGTGTATGGTGTGCATCATAAACACCTGACCAAAAGCCAATACTCAAACTGACCTCGTTATCTCATCTTCCGGTCTGTTCTTAGCTTAATCCTGATAATATCCTATGGCCCACAAGAAACATGACATGGACAGAAAGAAATGTAAATACCTTTCCATTAATACTTTCAGGTCTGGGCCACAAACAAGCATTTGGTAAATGATACAATGTATTGATTTTCAAATGCTAATGGGAAGGAAAAGGGCCTGTACCAAAGACTGCCCTGGGTGCCACACTAACACCGTAAATACCCCTGTGGATTGGTTTCATGGTATTTCAAAAAATAAATGAAGAGTTTTCACTGCTTTAAGAATTTTTACTTGTTGCACATAAAGGAAGATGCAAGCAGGAAATGAAACCACATTGACTAACCCAGTTTAGGCGATGTACCAGGTTTTAGCTCAGGTTTGAAGAAGGTTTTTTTTTTGCATGTTTTGTGATTTAGAGGCAGAAATAGCAGGACATTTTTAATTCAATGCCAAGACAATTAAAGTACAATGTAAAGCACCACTGAGAAGTTTGGTGGCAGGCACTGATGACATCACTCATCAGCCAGGTCTTGTTCAATGTCAAAACCCTATTCAATACCTGCTGAAAACTGAATACAGTTTTTCGGACAAAACAATCTTATCCCTAGTGATATGAACCCTTACAGGGCTATGTACCAAGAGCCGCTATCGCTATCTATTGCCCCTTTTAGGCAATGCACATGGCCGTTAGCGGCTCTCAGTGCACTGCAAATACGGAATCGTTAGCGCCAGCTATCTGGTTAAAGATTCTGTCTTAAAGAGCCTTTATCAGCTCGGTACAATGGTTGTGACGGTTGCACGACACGGTTTTTGCGTAAAGGCCCCAACTGACTTTAAGAAATAGCCAATAATAGCTTTCGGTACATATCCCTGTAAGTCTTTCATTGCACAGGTTTCCTTGCATGTATTGAGATTATGTAGAGTGCTCAGAAGATGTTACTGGAATAGGAAGTCTTAATACAATTATACCTTTCCCACCCCACTCCCTTCCAATAAAAGGACCCAGGGTGAGGACCTAAACCACGAGGTCCTCACCCATGGGTTTAGCCTGCATAATGCAAACAAAACTTTAATAATCAATTCTGTTCAGTACACGTCTTCCTATTGGTCAGGCCACGGAACTGAACCAGGAAGTGGAGAGAGGTGGGTGCACAAAGGTAAGTGTTAAAGCCCCGTTTACATTCTGCAGGCTTAACCGAGGGTGAGGAGTAAGCGGTTTAGGTCTTTACACTGGGTACTAATGTGGGAAAGAAGAGTAGCAGGGCTCAGGTAAGTATAATTATCCTTTAACAGTTTCAGAACCATCACTTCCTACAAGCATCAATTAGGGATGTGAGCCAGTGCTATTTTAAGGTAAGTCTGCAGGCTCTTATGTAACCTTAACTTGTTTGGAGGCACAGTTCTTCTTTTGGTTAAGGTGCGTCTTAATGAAACGGGGGACTTGAACTTCTATATTTTTAATTTAAAAAAAGGTTACATGTGCAATTGTGGTTAACCATACTTTTCTACTCTAATCCTCATCTGGCACCAGGTGCTATCATAACCAGATGCAGAGGACCACAGGAAAAAATAAAGACAGCATCAATGATTGAATTGTTTTTAAAGTTGAATTAAAAATAAAAAAATGCAAAAACTCCAACTAGCGTTTTATAATTTTAGGCAGCCTAACGTTGATTAATGTCCTTCGATCCTTTACAGTTACAACAATATTAGCCCTTTTAACACATATGTGTCCCTTATGCAAATAGCATTCTCCTTTATTGTTACCCTGGACTAGCTTGTATAACGTAAGCTCTGTGGCTTAATTAAGAACCCCAGTGCGCCGTCATTGGGCTACTCAGAAGCACAGATTTCTCTGCACTGTGACACAGTGGAAAACAGTACTGATGTTTTAAAAGAGGACAAAAGCACAAGCGTTACCGTCCATTTGCTCTTTGCTTCCGATAATAGCCTTGAATCGGAGTGCAGGCAAAATAATGGTGAACGCAACGCACACAACGTGCCAACCCACATTGAGATACACTGCCATGCGCTCCTTACAGGCTAACAGGTCGTAAAACGTGCTACTGTTTGGGGACATTAAAGGCTAGAGAGCTGCATAACCTTAAAGGCAAGACTAATCTTAAAGGAAAATAAAATTGTTCAAATGAAATTGTGCATAAACAGAATACAAAACAATAAAACCGTAACATTTTAATTTGTTTTAAAACTTTAAACATGCCTAATGTATGCAAAAAATAAATCTTGTTTTTTTGCTTCCTGGTCGGATGGTACAGCTTAATGCAAATATTGCAGGGGCAATAAAAATAACTGGGAAGCTTCGTGCCTTTAACAAAAGGGATATTGTTTACACAGTCATTTTATTTGGAAGCAAGAAGTACATTGTCTGGAAGGTGGAAGAGCACTAATTAAAATTATTTTGCTTCTGTTCTTTTTTTCTTGGCAGCAGAAAAACATCTGGCTATTTGTATTTTGTTGAATGAAGCCAGATGTTGGGTTCATATGGTAATGCCACCAAACAAAGCTTTTAACGCAATTAGAGCAACCAGACTGTGATGCCTGTATTAAAATGTGATAACACAATTCTACAGGGACTTCCAGAGCAGTTGCTCTCATGGTATGTTCTTGAGGGCCATGTAACCCATTGATCAGCTCTGTGCAACTCATTTTCAAAGGTAAAAAAAAAAAAAGATTAGGAAGCAATTACAATCCTGACAGGTTTGGCCCATGAAACATTCCAAGAAAGGCCCATTTCTACTGACTGTCAGTCTGTTAGTAAAAGTCAGACATATAGTTGGCCATCCCTGGTAACAGAAAAGAAAGTGCAAAAATAAGTGCTAATTTCAAGTCCGATTTTTTACTGGCACTCCTGGACACAGT
Organism: Hymenochirus boettgeri; assembly: GCA_019447015.1. Classification (NCBI taxonomy): domain Eukaryota; kingdom Metazoa; phylum Chordata; class Amphibia; order Anura; family Pipidae; genus Hymenochirus; species Hymenochirus boettgeri. The sequence continues at coordinate 73,808,252 of CM033476.1, read as the reverse complement.
TTTGGCCCCATCGACGTGCCAATGCTATTGACCAGTTATCAGGCTGAAAAATCAGTGGTTGCCCATGAATGGAATGTGGACGAAATTTCAGCGAGACTGATTGTGCAGTCCACTGAAGCTATAACCTATTTTGGCCTGATCGACCTTTGTGATAAGAATTATTATTTTTATTGCCCCTTCAAAACGTGTGAGCACAGCCTTAAGCCTTGTACACATCAAATTTAGCTCATGTGAAATGCCGAGGGCTGACCGATCATTCTGGCTGAAAATAGCATGTGTGGGTAGTCAGGACATCCGAGCAAAATATTATGAGGCTTTACTTTAGAGTTTTGTCAAATTCCATATTGACTGAGTAGGAAAATCTCTATTGTTGCATGGATAAAGAACCAGGGAAGGAACCAGCATTTTCAAAAAGCCAGTCTGTTTTTGTTTAGTTGATAGGCTGGTAAAATGACTTAATTTCCAGACTTGTACTAGTTGGTGAACTTTATTCACGTGCAGTAAAGCAATCAATGATGTTGTGAGTTGGGTTTGTGAATCAAATGGACCAAAATGCCAGAAAAAAAGTAATATTTCATTAAAAGAAATGAATTTAAGAAATGTTCAATCAAAAGAATCACAGAGTGTATGGCTAGATTTAAGCAGGTATCATAGGTAGGGTAATATGCTAGATGGAATATGTCTTTACTCTTGAATAGTAATGTTACATTTAAATAAAAATAAGGTGATGCTTTTGGGATTTCAAAATCCTTAAGCTTCTTATAATCCAAATGCTGGTACATGCAGATCGATATTTCGGGAGACCGTAGCTGATATTTTGGTCAATCTGGCAGAAATAACAGTCATAATTTCTAAAACAAACCAATGGCTTCCAAATAATGTTTAGGTAAAACGGATTAATCCACCAAGTGATTGGAGGAGTCAAAAAAAAACACTGTTGATTCTGTAGTCTTTAATGCAAGACTGATTAGGCTAAACTATCAAAGTGGACAATGCAATACACAAAAGACAAACTACCAATTGGTTTATTGATTAGTAGGTACAACATATGTCTGCCCATGTGTACCAAGTCTAAATGACTATGTGCTAAAAGATTCCCTGTTGGACCAAGGAGTATTAAGCAGAAAAAGGGCACGGTTAGAGCAATCAATGCCAGGCTGCAAAGCACTAGTAAGGCCACATATAGAACATGCAATAGTTTTGGAATTCAGTATTGAAAATATATAAAATAGGACTAGAAAGGACTCAAGAGAAAAGCAACAGTATTAAAAATAGGAATAGTGGAATTGAGTTATTCACACAGAAGAGGAGGAAGGATTTGATTCTTACGGGGCCCATCCACCTAACAAACCAATGTACATGGGGGAACATTTACGCTGAAGCGAGTATTATTAAAATAATCACTCAATCGTCTGCTAATTTTGCTAAAAGGATAAGTCTCTTTATAATAAACTCTTTTGGGCACAATTCACCAACAGATCGTCTTAGGGAACTTGTAGATTTAACTTACAGGTAAGATAACGATCTTTAAAGTAATAATAGGTTGAACCTAATAGATTAGGTATGGTGTCCTCTGCGCCTATGGATATATAGAGGTCCTATCGGGCCTCTGCGGAGCTCAGTGTCCACTATGTATAGTATAAATATTCTGTTTGTTTTTCTGGCTGCGTGGTCCTCATTCCCCGTGTATTAAAAAATATATAAAAATATAGAGATATAAAAGTATAGTGTAAATGAAAATACGGTATCAATTAATATCTAATACAACCCATATATATAAAAATAAATGTAAAAGCACTTACATTTGGTTTCCAATTTTATTTCTCCAATCCAGTTAAAATGATGATAACATGTGCAAACAATAGCAAGAGAGAGACAATCTGCTGCAAGTCCAAGTCCAATATTAAGGATTATTACCAGGATCTAATGGGCACCTTATTACAGGCACTCTAGGTCTGGGGGCTTACGGTCTGTGGTCTCAAAGCGTTTCGCTAAATCAGATTAGCTTTTTCAAGAGTCTATAGATCACGCAGCCAGAAAAAAACAAACAGAATATGAACCTAATGGATGTATGACTTTATTCCACTTTCATAAACGTCAGCTTGGTCCATTTTTGAAATAACTATATGCCAACATATATTGGCCAACTGTTGTTTTTAAAATTGTAGTTTTAAAATGTAGTTTTCAATACTCACCCCTCTGAGAAAACTCCACATGGTATCTGGAAAATAAAGAAATAAACTTTATGCACTTATTACAAATAAACTTTCTGCACTATACAAAAGCCTTTAAAGGGCATGTCCACCCCAAAATTTAACTTTTGATATGTGGTAGGGCATGCTCCCCCAGCCCCAACCGCATTAATATAATTGTTAGAAAGTCCCCCGATTCTTACTTACCTGCCCTCTCTCCTCCGCTGCAGTGTTCAGGCCCTCTGCTTGCATGGAATTGAAAGCAGGGGGCGGGACCAGCAGCCGCGTCCGTGATTGGCTGAGAGGCAGGGAGAACTGCACTGAGCATGCCTCAACCTTGATGAGGTTGAGGAAGTCTCAGGCACAGCATGAGTCACACACTGCTCCTACACAGCAGTTTCCTGGACTTTGGAGGGGCACAGCAGGGGAACTATTTTGAGCAGGAATGTAAGGTAAGGATTGTTTTAAACTACTTGATGTGGCCAGTAAGGGGTTAAATTTTAGTTTTGGGGGTGGACATGCCCTTTAACAATACTTATTAGATTATATACAATATGAAATCTATAATTTACAGATAAGCTTTAAGGGAAATTATAGCTTTATAAGACATTGCAGGGGCAAGCCCAGGATTCCTAAATGGGCTTTCATTGGCAGTAGCACAATCAGAGCTCTACTTTTAGCAATGCCCACATCCTCCCGCCACCTTAAAGTATACCTTCTGTTTATGTTCTTTTCCACTGCAGATGATAATTTAATATAAACGTAATAAAGCCAATGAAAACGGAGCGCACCTTAATCACTCACATTTAAGAGTATCTTCTCTCCTGCAGACCACAGGACCTGCTGCTGAAAGCAGGGAGATTGAGACGGATTGTTGAAGTCCTGGACTGTCTCGCAAAATCTAAAACTATGGTGAGTGATGCCCCTAAACGTTTTGCAGCATGAGGTGAAGGGCAAAACAGTGATGTCTTCAAACTAATTTGATACTATTTCTGACATTTGTGGGCTCTATTACTGTGTATGTGGACAATTTCACACCTGTCCCCAAAGCATATCCAGAGGTAAGGGCCTAAACCGCTAGGTCTTCACCTCTGGGTAGTTTACAAAATGTCGGTAAAGGTGGCCATACATATTCCTGATAATACTTACCCGACCGAGCGCTCGCGCAACATTGGTTCAATCCTGGTCGAACCGCTTCTCCCGATCTTCTATGCGACCGTAAAATGAATGGGATTTTGTGATCGCATTTTGGTCGCATACAAGATCGGGAGAAGCAGTTCCCCCATGATGGAACGAACGTCGCGTGAGTGCTTGGTCGGGTAAGTAATATCGGGTATATACAATCTTGGTAATGTTCCCCGCACTCCTTAGGTCCTCTTATAGGTGCTGTTCCTCTTTACTTCTAACCACTAGCAGTTACTTTTCCAGTAGCTTATGTTTGTTTGAAGAACGCACTCTAGAAAGATTTGTTCATTTTACTGGTTTATTGGTGACGTGTGCACAACGTTTCGGGGAGTGTCCCCTTCCTCAGGTGCATAATTACAACACACTTAGTGCAAACTTATATACATGTGTCCCCACCCCTTTTAGGGAGTGGCTTTTACACTTTACTAATTTAACTATTCTAAATATTCATACTGTGTTTAAAATATGGAAAAGAAAGAAAGCAACAAATGTTAAAAGATAAAAAAATAGACCATAGATAAAGATTAAAAGTACCCAAAGGCGGTTTTTAATAAATTTTGTAACATAATTTATCACTATAAGCACTTTAAAAAAACACACAAAAAAGCACTTTAACTATGAATAGTAAAATTAGGCACCTTAACTTTTTGGCACATAAATAAAGGAACAAAGTCAAATGAATCACTAGTAAGAATAAAAGCAAGATTTTAATAATGTTTTAATGATGTAATAAATGTCACAATAAGAGGATTGTATTAATATTGTACCAAGATTTTAAACACAGTATGAATATTTAGAATAGATGTGAGTTAAATTAATCAAAGTTGAAGTGTAAAAGCCACTCCCTAAAAGGGGTGGGGACATGTATATAAGGTTGCACTAAGTGTGTTGTAATTATACACCTGAGGAAGGGGACACTCCCTGAAACGTTGTGCACACGTCACCAATAAACCAGTAAAATGAACAAAGCCTTCTAGAGTGCGTTCTTCAAACAAACATAAGCTACTGGAATATCGGGTATATGTATGGCCACCATTACACTTACTAGAAGCTTTCCATTGCCAGCCGGCTACTCTTCCTCCTTCTGACTGCAGTCCGTGAAGTGGCCAATAGTAAGACACACCCTCCGAGAAGCACGTCTTCCATTGGCCCCATTGTGGATTGTCCGTGACAGAAGGATGGAGGAGGAGAGGAGCGGTTTGTTGAAGTAGCTCTTAAGTAGGTGTTAAAGACATTCTGTAAAGTACCCAGTGGTGAGATCCCTGCATTTTAGATCCTCATCCTGGGTACTTTCAAGTGTGAAATAAAAAAGGTAATGCAATGATTTATAAACTGAGCAATTCAATCAGCCAAAGATATTCAAGCATTTAAAAGGTTTAAACATCGTAGACCTAGCAAGGAACAGGACTCTAACTGTCATATAGATGCCTCTATACCACTTCCTGCATTTTTCCACAACAACCACAAAATGTTCTTATGCACAGTGATCCAAATGCTCAATATTATTTAGAAATGTCTAATTATTGCATTAAACACTGACTAAAGGCATAAGCCAATGCAATTAATTATATTTCTACACACACTAGAGCAGGTGTATGTGTTCAAATTTGAGCCTTGCTTCCTGTCTTGAAAATGCAAGACAGGAAGCAGGGCATTTCTCTGAAATGTTAATTTAAAGGGCAACTAACAAGTTAGGGTTAAATATGCTCTTCCTCAAGAGCAAAGGGAAGGATCAGAGTGTCAGGTGATATCATTAAAGCTAGTTAAAGCAGGAATATAATTTCTCACAGGCTGCCCTTTAACTACATCTATCAACTTGCAATTTAGCACAATTCTTTGTTGGTAAAAGGGATGGTGCTGCCGATCGTTATTTGGGCACAATTGACCACCACAGCCATTAATTTAGTAGACTTAAATATCAACTGTAATTTCTGACAATCAATTGCTCTGTAATTGAGCATGCCGGTATACCTTGGTCGATACGGTATTCTTCAATGGACTGCAATTATTTTTCATGTAATCTCAATGACACCTTTTAAATTCCTAACTGACAAAGTGAACTGAAAAGTTTGCTCACAATGTACAACCCCTGTGAATCATTAGAAAGGTGGAATAAATTATATTTAGAAGTCTGCGTGGGCTGGGACTCTTGTATTTACCAGCCTGTGTGGTCTGGATGCCTGATGAAGTTTTTCTAAACGAAACGCATTGCATGCTTCTGTATGGATTTATCCCACACTTTGTATTTTTATTGTGTTTTAATAGCATTTTTTCCCATTTGGGCTTTATATTGTTAAAGGGACAGTTCAGTGGAAATGATCAATATTTGTTAAATTGTTAGTTTGTGTAATGCCTTCTCAGTTATTCTACATATTCTCTCCCATTTTGAAAAATCAGTTGATTTCATACCCTTTGCTGTTCCCTGCTGTTGACATTAGTGAGCTGACATTTCAAGTTCTAACGGTCCTTTTTCTTCCCAGGATGAACCACATCCTTGGAATGTTCCTAACAGTAATTTCTACTGATTGGCTGTTGGATGGGTCAAACATGCTCAGATCTTTACTGAGCAACTGAATCAACCCAGGCGCTGGGTCAAGGGCAAGACCATAACGGTCTCTATTAGGGGTCCTACAAGCAGGAAGCATTCGGTTGCATTTATTATACACAGGCACAATGCTGAATTGGCAGATTAAAGGGACTGTAAACTCCCCATCCTGCAAAAAAACAACTATGTGCCATCCGTTTCTATTATTCACAGGGAGGTGATAATGTTTATTCTCACCTCCCTGTGAATAATAGGACGCTCGGGGGACCTGGAACTTACCTTCACTCCGCTCCTCTCGCAGCCGCTCCTTCACTGAAAGCCACTCTGTCCTGACCGCACGCCCTATCTTAGGAGCATGCGCGCCAATACAAAAGATAGGGCGCGATCGGGAGAGAACAGCTGTTCAGTGAAGAAGCGGCTGCGAGAGGAGCGGAGCGAAGGTAAGTTCCAGGTCCCCCAAGCGTCCTATTATTCACAGGGAGGTGAGAATAAGTCAGCCAATCACAGATCTGGCTGCTGGTCTTCAGAGGGAATAAAGGTGTGTAAGTACATTTCTGGCCCAATTGTAAGATATTGTTAACGGTTGAGGGGGGTCCCCTACAACGTGTGCATTTTTTTCCCTATATTAAGGCTGGGCCACACTAGCGAGTTTTTTCACGCGTTTGCGCATGCATGTTCGTTCGCGATTGTGCCCGCGATTTTTGGTAAAAACAGGTGTAACGTGGTAACGAGAAAATTCCTGCGTTTTCCGTTGCGCATGCGACTGTACAACAGCACATGCCACCAGGAGGACAGGGAAGGGGGCAGATACCTTATTACACACAGACAGCTCCTACTCTTCAGTTTTCTGGACTTACAGCAGGCACTGCAGGACAACCACAAGGAGCAGAGGAGAAAGATAAGGATTTTTAAACACTAAACAGTAGGGCCAGCAGTGGGGCAAATTTTAACATGCACTTTAATATAACTACGGTACCACCAGGTACCAACTACTATGACTTTGGCCATAGAAAATGTAGTCAGTTTAAAAAAACTAAACAATCAGTCCCCAGAATCAGAAATGACAAAAGGCCCAAACAGACACTATATAATAAGCCATGTGACACAAACCCAAACAATTTTTGGGATGCTAAATTCACCCCCCAGCCCCATACACGGGATCAATATTTTGAGATCGGACTAGGCGCAAAATTTTCTGCCAACCCCATCTTCAAGTCCCCATCTCTCACCCTGATTTCAAGGGTAAATCAGCAGAAACATTGGAGGCACAGCTGGGTCTATCCAATCATATTATATGAACTGAAATATCAACCTCATATGACATATGATCAAATGTTTTGGTGTAAAGTCCAGGTAGTGTATGGCTAAAAAAGCTCTCAATCCCTTTAAATTCTATAACTTCTTCATAATCTTTTCTTCTTCCCTCCATTAATCACTACTGTGGCTTTCTCCTTTGGTGTTAAATGTCTGTTTTTCCTCTTCTTTCATAATATCACCTCTCTTCACTTTTAGTGAGAAATGGTGAGGTTTCAGAAGATCAAGGTAAATTCCCAGATAGAGACATGCTTGTTAGCTCATAATTTGGCAATGCCGAGTTTATTTTAGGATTCACTATCACTCTGCAGGTCTTCACAGAAATGTTACACGGACAATATAAGCAGCAGAAAAACAATGAAGCCACACAGCAAAGGTAAAATAGAAGCTGTGGGTTAGTCATTTGGAAGATCTCCCCCATGCAGGATGTAGGGGAGTCAACAAAACTGGTGAAGGTTAACTAATAAACTAGACACCGATAGGCTCATACACCATTCCACAAATTCCACAATAATGTTAAAATTCTACAGGTCCCGAGTCCTCAAAGGAAAAGCTTTTGAACTGAGAGTACCAGCTAATTAATGATGAAAATATTGCAGTTTTGAATCAAACTGAAAATGGTTTGCAAAGCTGAATGACATTGAAATCATATTAAAATATCCATGGGCCATTACAAACTGTTTTCTTAAAGGGCATGTCCACCCCCAAAACTATAATCCCCCCCACTAATGGCCCCACCATGTAGTGTAGTTTAATCCTTACCTCACATCCCAGTTCCATAAGGTTCTCCTGTAGTCCCCCCCCCAAAGTCCCAAAAACTGCCCACCAGGAGGATAGCAGAGTCCATATAGGACTCTGCCTCCTACCTGGCCTCCGGGAGAAGTTTGGCATGCGTACTGCAGCCCTTCTCCCCCTCCCTCCCCCTCCATCTCCCTACCGATTAGGATTCCCTCCCCCTAATGTAAATCCCTTTTATCCAAAGATTCCCCCTGTTCCCCCCAGCCCCAACCGCTATGTTAATATTATTAGAAAATGCCCGAAACATTACTTACCTTCCCTCTTGCCTCCGCCACACTGCCGCTCAGCCAATCACAGACGCGACTGCCGGTCCCGCCCCTCTGCTTGCATTTACTCGCAAGCAGAGGGCCTGGCAGCGCGGCGGAGGCAAGAGGGGAGGTAAGTAAAGTTTGGGGCATTTTCTAATAATATTAACATAGCGGTTGGGGTTGGGGGGACGGGGAATCTTTGGAGGAAAATTTTTTTTAAGGGTGGACATACCCTTTAAAGGCAAATGAGTTGCTTTCTAATTTACAGATTTTATTTATGTTTATCAATGTATATCGTTTTCTCTCCATTGTTTTACAGTCTTTAAAGGGGCCGTTCAGTGCAAATGCACATACTTTTAAGGAAAGAAAGCTGTATTTTTCCTTCCAAATGACTTAACCTGCCCATTCAGCATTGTGTCTGTGTATAAATAAATGCTTCGGAAATACTGACTTCCTGTTTGCTAGACCCCTAATAGAGAACGTTATGGTCTTGCCCTTGACCCAGCGCCTGGGTTAATTCAGTTGCTCAGTAGTGATCTGAGCATGATTGACTCATCAACAGCCAATCAGTAGAAACTACCATGAGGAACCTTCCAATATAGTGTGCATTCAGGGAAGAAGGGCCGTTACAGAACCAGAAATGTCAGCCCACTAACATGAACAGCGGGGAATAGCAAGGGGTATAAATTCAACAGATTTTGCAAAATGAAGGACAATATATAGAATAACTAGGTATGCTAAGAATTATAAAAAAAATGTGATATTTCCCACTGAACTTTCCCTTTAAGCAGAAAGCAGACCTGTTTTGAATTTTTCTGTAGCCTTGCAGGATCTCTATCCCTTTCTCTCTTGCCCTGCTGCTTAATTTCTCATTCTGCAAGCACTCAGACAGGTAACTCTCTGCATCTGAAAAACAAAAAAATATATTTTCTGTAGTATCTTTATCATTTCCTGGCAGCTGCATGACTATTAACATCCTGTTTTACACAAAACACATAAAGTTTATGTTCTTCAGACTTTTGTAGTTTATTTACTTAAGATAATTTAATTAACTGAAATACTTAAAAGTGTATACACTTTTTTTTTTAAAAATGCACATTATGTTAAGTATGAATTCATATGAGGGCTTTGTTACACAAAACTAACCAACAACAACCTCATACAGTAAGTGATTGTCATCTGAAATGGCGGCTTGGAACACATTGGGATCCCCAGTAGAGATCTGAGCATGTTTAACCCATCCAACAGCCAATCAGTAGAAATAAGTTTTTATAAGATGCCCAGCCAAAGCAGACTTGTAAATATTAAATTATTTGTTTTAAAGCTAACAGAATCTGCAAAGGTGGGTACACACAAAAATAGAGAAAGGACCATATACCACTGTATCTGAGCAACGCATTCACCATCGGCCTCGCGATCGTTTACAAATACCCAAAAATTTGCTCCGGCCAGCTCCCTGTACATGCTTCACATAGGGAGAACACTCAGGTCTGTGTGTAGCACATGCATTAGAAAATGACAGACAGAATCTTGAAGATTCTGGCTATCATTTCCTAACTATTGTGTAAGTTTGTACCCAGCTTAAGATTCTGTATGTCATCTCTGAAAGATAAGGCTACAGACAGTCTCCATATAAAGTATTGGGAGATCACTTGTGACAGCCATACACCTAACCATTGCCGCCAGCTACCTATACTTAATAAAGGGGCCGACAGCAACTGAGGGACATTTTCCATTTGTAACAAGCGAACGGTTCCGATGCAGGCAGGAACTTTTAAGGACCGTTGCAGAACCTGAAATGGCAGCTCACTATTGACTACAACAAAGCATTACAAAGGACATTAAAAAAATTAGATTTTTAGAAAAATGAAGACAATATGTAAAATACCTTAGTTATGTATAATATCGAGAATTCATTTAAATAATTTTTTTTCCCACTGAACTTCCCCTTCAAACAAAATATTCTGGCTACTTAAAAAAAAGCAAAGGTTAGACAATAGTTTATGCATAACATTAAGATTGAAACGGATCCTAGGAAATTAATTATCTAGGCAGCTTGGGCTGCCGTGTAGTTCCAACTACCCAGTTACAGGTGGTGCTTAGGACAAAACAACTTACTGTTTGAACAACACAATTTTATGAGTGTATGACTCCACGAGTGCTTTAAAGGGACACTATCTTGGTCTTTAACCAAAAAATTGTGTTGTTTAGACAATAGTTTAATTTGATAAAAAGCACATACCTAAATATATTTACTCAAAAAGTTAACTATTCCTTTAATGTATTGATTGAAGCTGAAGCCCAATCACAGTAATGTATACTAAAACCCCTTTGTTTATAAAGTATGCCAGTGTGCAGATAATATGATATTGTATGGGGCCTAGGAATGTGCATTGATTATCTTTTCTATGTTTGTTGTATATATATATATATATATATTAATATAGATATATATATATATATATATATATATATATATATATATATATATATATATATATATATATTGGCCAGTGTTTTTTATGGCCAATTAAAGGCATTTGTTTGACAACAAAAATCCCCTGGATTCATTCAAGGATCTCTCTCTCTCTCTCTCTCTCTCTCCCGGGAGGTTAAGGAGCTATGCCTTACCTCCCGTTCTTCAATCAATATCTCAGGAGCCAGGGACGAAGGTAAGAATATTTACCTTTCACGCAATTCACAGATGCAGAAATGATAGGTCCCAAACGCTTCCTGGTTCTAATCCACTATAGAACTTATGTGCGATATTTCGTGCTATAGTGGATTAGAACCAGGAAGTGGAGCTCTGAAGCTGTGGATCGCGTGAAAGGTAAATATACTTACCTTCGTCCCTGGCTCCTGAGATATTGATTGAAGAATGGAAGGTAAGGCATAGCTCCTTAACCTCCTGGGCTTCAATCAATACATTAAAGGAATAGTTCACTTTGAGTGAACTATTCCTTTAAACCCATACGTACAAATCCAATATACCTCTGCACCACTTCACATCATGCTGGACTGCAGTCAAATTAGATTAAAAACATCTCATTATTTATTTTAAAACTTCAGGAGTCCATACAAAGAGCTGGAGAGTGAAGCTGGGTACACACATGCACAATCTTCAAAAAATGCCAGACAGAATCGGCACTATTCAGTCTCGAGCAAGCTCCCTATAAAAATCATAGAGAACGCTCAGGACTGCAATTTTCTCAGTGACTCCCTATACTTACCTAAAGGGCATATCTACCAGTGGCAAGAGCAGGGGAGCCCTTTCACCCCTCCCCCCCCCGCCTAGTCCTTCCCTGGCCACCCTTTTCCTAGCGTGAAATCGTTTTATATAACGTTGGCCATCCCTTCCCAATCTCTACATTAAATGTATAAACAAAGAATTACAACTCCTGCGGTGTTCTCCATACCTGGCCACGGCGGCTGTGATTGGCTGCCTCTCAGGCACAGAACGATCGGCTCCTTTTACTTAAGGTAAAGAGAGCAGATACCAACTGACGAATATTTTCCATCTTTCCCGATCGACCGGAATGCCAACTACAGTCTTTTTGATGGCACTGCAGTCGGTCGGTTTCAGCCAATACACGCTGACGGGATTTACCAATTATCGTTAGTGTGTATAAGCACCTATAGACATAGTTACATTGTATCAATTACCCACCATCTTTTATGAAAATCACAATTAATATTCCAACCAATTAACTCTTTTGGCTTTAGTACTTTTGTACATGGGTTCAAAAAAGTCTCATATACCAGACATTCCCTCCCCATAGTAAGCGCCATAGGATACCGAATAGTCATAGGAAAAACACTGCTACAACTCCTAAGATTCTTTGTGATGCTACAGGTTTAAAGCTAGATACAGGCGAGCAATTTTTTATGCGACCCCCAACTGAATGATGTCATTTCATCTGACAATTCGTTCATTAATGGGCTGGCATCATTGATGATTCCCGACCAAGCAAACTAGCTTTATGGTGCCTATAGAAGCAACGACGATCGGATTTGACAGCAATTTCTTTCTATTTTTCTTAACTGGCCCGATAGCAAAATCTCTTGTGCGATCGTTGGCCAATCACCAATACACAACCCAACAATTGTACTTACAATATCGGAATACCATACAGCTGCAATCCTTGCGTCTATGGCCACCATTAGTTTAGAAAAAGCTAATTATAACTTGAATCAACCCACAGCCATTTAAAGTTACTATAAAATTTCCTGCAGAAACAGGACAAGGATGATGGGGTTTACACTACTTTCCCCAGTCAGGTAAAATACATCTCTTACACACGCGCTATTTCTCTCTCCCTCTCTTGCACACACACACTATTTGTCCCTCACTTAGACACACAATTTCTCTCGTGCACACACACTTTCTCTCACTCTCTAGGCACACAAACACACTATTTCATTATCTCACACACAATTTCTCTAACTCTGTTGCACACACACTATATCTTTATCTTGCACACACAATTTATCTCTTGCACACACATACACAATTTCTCACTCTCTTGCACACACTTTTCTACCTCACATACACACAATTTCTCACTCTTGCACTTTTTCTTTCTCTTGCACACTTTTCTACCTCACATACACACAATTACTCTTACACACACACACACACGCTATTTCTCTCACTCTCTTCCACACACACACACCTGTTGTAATAATGATGTCACTGTCTATCGCCTTAGTAAATTAGACGCTAATCTGAACTAACAGGACACTTGGTCTCTCGGATGAAACACAGAACCGCCCCAGTCAGTCACCTTTCAGCAGGCTGATCACATCTCGTGGTATATCACAGTTGTTCTGCATGTCGCGACCTGTATACTGACAAGGACCGACAGCGCAACTCTGCCATGGGCGGGGCTACAGTCACTTGATGTGTCGATAAGGCGGGAAATAGGAAGGTAACAGGTTCCGTCTGGGTTGTGTGGAGCGCAGTGAACTGAACTTCGCGGCACCTGTAGGGAAATTATCAGATCAGGGGGTCAGTGTGGTGTCCCGGGAACTGTGTAGGGTAGGAAGTAACTACCCCATTGATTCCCTATGCTGTATTATGTATTATAATTCTCTATGGTATATTATATATTATTATTATTCCCTATGGTATATTATATATTATCATTCCCTATGGTATATTATATATTATCATTCCCTATGGTATATTATATATTATCATTCCCTTGATATCTTATATATTATTATTCCCTATGGTATATTATATATTATCATTCCCTATGGTATATTATATATTATTATTATTCCCTATGGTATATTATATTATTATCATTCCCTATGGTTATATATATATTATATCCCTATGGTATATTATATATTATCATTCCCTATGAATCTTATAATTATTATTCCCTATGGTATATTATATATTATCATTCCCTATGATATCTTAATATTATATTCCCTATGGTATATATATTTATCATTCCCTATGGTATATTATATATTATTATTATTCCCTATGGTATATTATATATTATCATTCCCTATGGTATATTATATATTATTATTATTCCCTATGGTATATTATATATTATCATTCCCTATGGTATATTATATATTATCATTCCCTATGATATCTTATATATTATTATTCCATATTCCTATGGTATATTATATATTATCATTCCCATGGTATATTATATATTATTATTTATTCCCTATGGTTATTATATATTATCATTCCTATGGTAAATATATATTTCATTCCCATGATATCTTATATTTATTATTCCCTATGATATATTATAATTCTAATTCCCTATGATATCTTATATATTATCATTCCCTATGGTATATTATATATTATCATTCCCTATGGTATATTATATATTATTACCGTATTAACCTATGGTATATTATATATTATCATTCCCTATGATATCTTATATATTATTATTCCCTATGGTATATTATATATTATCATTCCCTATGATATCTTATATATTATTATTCCCTATGGTATATTATATATTATAATTCCCTATGATATCTTATATATTATTATTCCCTATGGTATATTATATATTATCATTCCCTATGGTATATTATATATTATCATTCCCTATGGTATATTATATATTATCATTCCCTATGTATAATTTATATTATCATTCCTATGGTATATTATATATTATCATTCCCTATGATATCTTATATATTATTATTCCCTATGATTATATTATATATTATAATTCATTCCCTATGATATCTTATATATTATCATTCCCTATGGTATATTATATATTATCATTCCCTATGGTATATTATATATTATTACCGTATTAAACTATGGTATATTATATATTACATTCCCTATGATATCTTATATATTATTATTCCCTATGGTATATTTATTATTTCATTCCCTATGATACTATATATTATTATTCCCTATGGTATATTATATATTATAATTCCTCATGATATCTTATATATTATTATTCCCTATGGTATATTATATATATTCATCCCTATGGTTATATATATTATCATTCCCTATGTATATTATATATTATCATTCCCTATGGTATATTATATATTATCATTCCCTATGATATCTATAATATTATTATTACCTATGGTATATTATATTATCTATATCCCTATGATACTTATATATTATTATTCCCTATGATATATTATATATTATAATTCCCTATGATATCTTATATATTATTATTCCCTATGGTATATTATATATTATCATTCCCTATGGTATATTATATATTATCATTCCCTATGGTATATTATATATTATCATTCCCTATGATATCTTATAGATTATTATTCCCTATGGTATATTATATATTATCATTCCCTATGATATCTTATATATTATTATTCCCTATGGTATATTATATATTATCATTCCCTATGGTATATTATATATTATCATTATTCCCTATGGTATATTATATATTATCATTCCCTATGGTATATTATATATTATTATTATTCCCTATGGTATATTATTATATTTACCGTATTAACCTATGGTATATTATATATTATCATTCCATGAGATATAATATATTATCTATGGTATATATATAATAATCCCTATGATATTATATATTATTATTCTATGGTATATATATTTAATTCCCTTGAATCTTATATATTATTATTCCCTATGATAGTATATTATATATTATCATTCCCTATGGTTATATATATATTATCATTCCCTATGGTATATTTTATCTTCCCTATGGATATAATATTATCATTCCTATGATTCTTATATATTTTATACCTATGTTATATATTTCTTCCTATGATATTATATATTATTATTCTCTATATTTTAATTTATAATTCCTATGATATCTTATATATTATTATTCCTATGGTATATTATATATTATATTCCCTATGGTATATTATATATTATCATTCATATGGTATATATTATTGTATTCTATCGTATTTATTATTATGTAATTCCTGTATATATATATTATTTTGTTGCCCTATGTAAAATATATCTAAGTTTGTTCATTATTAGTTACCCATATTCTCGATCATTACATATTTATTTCCCACAAGTTATCTATTACTACCAGGAGCCAATTAATTATGCGATTATCCTACTCGTATATTTATATCTCTTCCCTCATGACGTCAATCTATATATTATCATGTCCTACCTGCGTACTACTCATTAGGTATATTATCCTATATTATATATTCCCTAGGGATTTAATATATTATTATTCCCTTATGGTATTATTATATTATCATTCCCTATGGTATATATATTATTATATGATTATTATGCCCTATGGTAATTGATTATATTATCATTCCCTATGGTATATTATATATTATTATTATTCCCTATGGTATATTATATATTATCATTCCCTATGGTATCCTGGACAAATGGGACATTATGAAGTGAAAAGTTTATTATTCTGCAGCAACCAATTAGATGGCAGTGTTGTACTCGTCTGGTGCAGTTAGATAACATACTATTGGTTACTGGTGTAAAGCTGGGTACACACCATTCAATAGTTCACACTGACCCACATTTTTAGTGTTTCGGTCCGAAATATTGGTTCCCTTTTGTGGCCGTGACCGACATCTGATTGGATGAACTTACTCAGACGTGTGGGAAAACTACGGCTGATCATGCGGTCCTCTATGGCTCGCATGCTTAGTTGCGGAAAACTGTCGGCTGTGGCTACTTTTGCCACAACCGTCAGTCCTTCCTCCTAGTCGACTGGCCGGAAGTGCCGAATGGTCAGTCAGGAAGAAGGATTGAACAGTGTGTCCCCAGATTTAGTGGCCAAGTCTGTCTTTATACCCCCTAACTGTACCAGTTTCCATGGGTTCCGGGGGGGAAACTGGTACGGTTGGGTGGTATAAAGATTCTCTGGTATTACCTGTAAATTCCCACAATGGGACATGGGTGTTTGGGCATTCCAGGGGTGGCCATGATTTTTGCAATGCGTTGCTATGCGTGATCAGCTATGTGCGTTGTTATCCTGTACGCATCAGTGTTAGTATATATTTGATAGACAAAAAAGTCGTGCACACATGCATTCCAATAACAGACCGGAGTGCAGCGCACATAGTGAGAACTCTCCAATAGCATTGCATTATGCAAAGCTATTGCATATATTTATACTTTATTTTTCTGCAATGAAATGCGTCTTACATTACTATGTATTAATAAATTTAAGAGTGGATAAATTGTATGCTTTTGACACTGGCTCTTCACACATGTTGACATTGTAAGGCTAATCAGTAAAAGGCTCTGCTTGTTTCCTATAGGAAGTTTGAACACAGCTTGGTCCTCAAAATTAGAGTGCAGAACCACCTTGCTCTCCGTGGTAGAGCATTGAGGGTGAGCGCTCAGATAAGAATTGAGATTATCCATTGGACTGTGACCTGAGCTGTCATTTTCTTGCAGTCTGATTGATGACTTAGGTTTAATTCAGAGGTGGGTATTGATCTGTGCTCTGCTTGGTCACTGTGTGTGACAGTGACAGCCTCTGCCCTATAAAGGTAGTATAGCCAATCTTCCCCATCCCCAATACCATCAGCTAGCTTTATTGACTCTTTTATTGACAACATAGAAGCCTAATGAGAAGTAGAGATGTATACTTCATTAAGACCGCACTAGTGGCATTCTGTATGAACAAGTGTAGACGGCCATACAATACTGTGCATAAAGCAGGCTGTATTTACATAAGTAGTAGCTAATGAACTCAGACATTCAGAAGTTAGGCCATTTCTCTTCAGTGATACTGATTCTGCATTTATTACCAGTCATTAAAGCTGTCATACTTGTTCAGTGGAGCAGAAAAATATGTAAAAGCTGTGTTCAGGTGTAAGTTAAAAAGATCATTTAACTAATGTGCAATTGTCTTCCTAAATATTCCTGTGAGGTAACAGGACAAGCTGCTGCTACCACAGGACAAACCCTTAAGCAGTGACCACACAAGCTCAATACCATTGGTGGCCAGTTTGGTGGCTCAATAACATATGGAATATTGTGTGCTGCATCAAATGCATTAAGTTTGCTCCCACACTTAAGCTGGGTACACACAGTACCCCTTTTTTCGAAGGTCTTACCGGCACGGTATCTATATATAGGTACCTCCTGCTTGGTTGAATTTTCTTGGGAAATACGTTTTCTGCATCTTCTGGCTTTTATAACAAGTGAACAGGCTGATCATCCAATGCTTCTCCTCTTTTTACAGCAGTGTGTTCTGCTCCCCTTTTTGCAGCACAGTGTACTTACTGTTCACCCTTTTTGCGTCTAATGGGTCTTTTGGCTAGCAAGAGTCAGTCATGGCATTGGTAGCTGACATCATGGTCAATGACTTGCCGCTGTTTCCTGAGCCACCTCCTCTGCACATGTGTTAAGCTAGGTACACACACTAGCGTTCTGATAGTATCGTGGCTTTATCGGCAGTGTGTAGGGGGTTTCCTGATCAATCACGTGGCCACTGAATGTCATCATGGAAATACCGTAAATTTCCCTCGGCCGCAGTAGTCTCCCTATTGAGGGAATTGCCCACGCTCGGGGGAAACACACAGTCACGCAAGTTCTCCCTATGCTGTAGAGGAGGCAGCAACCTTTTAAGAAATCTGAAGAAAATTTTACCAATGGACCAATCAATTTTGGCCTGATCATCCTGTGTTTATCAGGCCGTACAGTACTATGTAAAAAATACTTTTGTTTTTCTTAACTTCGAATTTTACAAACCTTAATGAGAAAAAATGCTTACCTACTGAAATCTAAAAAAAAAACTACTAAAAAAACTTATTAGTTGTTCAATTTTTGTTTTGTGCGTGAAAAAAAAAATCACCCAGATTTGCAATTCCATAATAAACAATGTTATAAATACCGGTAAGCCCCATGAACATTTTCTGTGTTTGCTTAAAAGGTATGTACACTTTCCCTCATCTTAATTTAAAATGAAATACATGTAAGTAGCACTTATGGTGGCTATAAATGCAACAACATGGTAATACAATCCGGGGATCAAACTATCTTATTGGCCAACAGAATATTCACCCTTCCCGATTAGATATAGAAATAGGGGACAGATCAACAAAAAAAATGGTACAGTGATGGAAATAATTATATTTTCCAGTAATGGGCAATTCATTTTGAGTGTACATACCCTTTAATAAGGATTTGTCATTTAGTTTTGTTTGCATTTTTCTGCTAGATATTTTCAATGCATAGTACTTTAAATGTTAGATTTATTTGCTGAAGATTAGGTTAGTAATGCAAACTACTGGTTAGGGATCCATTGCTTTTAGATGTGCCAGATGAAAAATTACAGGTCCTAGGTGCTGTTCTAAATATGACAGAATTATTCTCATTTCTTCTGGTAAAAATAAAGAAAGGCCCATAAGGGAAATGAAGCGTTCAGAAATATTACACAGCAACATATAATTGGAAAATGGTAGTAGCACCGAATTATTTTTTTTTTGTATCTCAGGCTGCAGAACTGCGTTACTCTTTCTAAGAATGTGTTACTCTCCTAAATATAATGATTTATTTATTGTAGAATATTAATAGTAACTGTTTATGTGCGACCAACATGTCGACCACAGACATGATGGAGACAGAACATGTTACAAGAACTTCAACAGGAAAAACTGGCACTGCACTTGACATTACTACTCTTGGTTATATTCTTAAATAACCCTCAGTACATCACCAGAGGGTTATTGTGGCTTTAAGACTGTAATTGCCAATACTGGCTCTTCGGTCATCGCCCCTTCATGTCTGCAAGTTGGTTAAATGGCTCCTTACATGCTGTGTTGCGTGTTATAACAATATCGGTTCTAGACACTAGGGGGCTGATGCAGTAAAAGGTGCAAATGTTTGCCTTTGCTTTTAATTTGTAGACGCCAATCACATGTTATGTAACTGCTGTAACGCAGTAAAAATCCTGTGATTGGTTGCTGCAAATTAACTGCACAGGCAAATTTTAGCACCTCTTTTTTGCATCAGCCTCATATATTAGCCAAAGTGACACAAGAAGAAAACTGTGTGTGTTTCAATCAACTACTTGCTATTTTATAGCATGAGCATAGAAGGCTGCATTTTGTCTCCTGTCTGTATAAATCTCTTTAAATGCATTATACCTGTCAGCACATAAGTGTAATGGAGCTTTGATTATATGTTTCGTACAGTACTGCTGATAGCTTACATTTTACCTTTTATCTCCGCTTCTAAACTTTTATACTATTAGATTATTTCTTGTTAATTTTATCACGTCTTCTACCTTTACCAATTTTTTTTTTTATTTTAAATTCCTTGTAAATTGAGTATGAAAACTAATGTTATGCTATAAAACAAACGGATAATTGATTACCCTTCTCGTAATGTTCGAAATCAGAAAGTGACGTTTAGAACTTTATGAAATGCTGTTGATGTGGACACATTACTTCCAAGAATAAATGTATACATACACCTGTGCAGCTGCTGCCAATCCAAGTCACACCAACCTTTATTACATTGGTTAGCTTTACTTTTTTTCCTAACGGGTCTCCATGTATCTACTTGATAGTGTCTTGCACTATCCCGGTGCTTGAGTGAGTTTCCTCCGGTTTCCCCCACATCCAAAAAGACATACTGATAGGTTATATCTATCAAATAATGTGCTTAGATTGTAAACTCTTCGGGGGAAGGGCCTGATGTAAATGTATCAATGTAATTGTAAAGCGTAACGCAAGATGATGGCGCTATATAAATCCACAGTAACAATAGTTATTTGTACTTTAGCTTAATTTAGCTTATTGACTCCCCCAGCACTCCCCTTTAAATAAGTACACTAATGAGAAATGCATTATTCATAGGCAGAGTGTGCAAAACATGCTTATAAATGACTCATTTAACCTGTTAAAGGATGTTTACTCAATCCGACCTGTCTCCTTTGCACTTTGCCATGAGTGCTGACTTCCCTGTTATTTATAATATCTCTTTCATACCAAATTTTATAAAGTCAGAATTATTTGGTAAATCGGATCATTATTCTGTCTGGAGGAAATCAAAGTGGTGCTGCCAAAAATTTGCCACGTCTGATTGCATATGGCCCATTTAAAAACATGCTATTGGGTGAAAATTATATAAATAAAAAATAAATACAGTTATTGTCCAATTTCTGCCCCAAAAAATGGGTCTTGGGCTTAGTTGGTTAAAATATCAGCCCATATGTGCACAGAATATTAACCCAGAGGGAATTGTATTTATGTAGAAATGACAGATTATGTAGAATGTCTTTTATGAACATGTTCCCCTACAGGAACAAAGCAGGTGGGAATTAGTAATAAGTTTCTTATTGTAATTATAATGAGATACTAAAATTTCTAGTACAGGTAGAGCACTTCCCAAATCCTGAAATTAATACTCGCCCTGAGCTGCTGTTATACAGAGTTATGCTGTCCAATTCCTGTCACCCCTATGCTGCAGCTCCCAGTTCTTCTGGGTTGTCCTGTCAGTCAAGCCACGATGGATGAAGTTACTGCCAATGACTGCTGCCAATTGCCAGAAATACCTCCACTGAGCATGTGCAAAAGTTCTCGCGCTTAGAGAAAGAGAATCAGGGAAGTAACCGAGCCAGTAGGCAGAAAGGTAATATCCCCCATAGCCACTCATTGCCTCACTAATTGGGCCATGGTTGCTGGTGTGATGTCGTGCCAGAAGGATGCACAGAATAGCACTAGCTTGCCAATAATCCTAAAAATGTCAAAGCTCTATGGCTGCTCCTATGTGCCTTAGCATATGCACGCTAGTATAGTATTAGTCGGAAGCTTTTAGGAAATGTCTGGTAACTCAGAGGTGGATCATTTTCGCTGGTAAGTTTTCTGGCTTATTTCCCAGCTCCTGTTACATTAATTGAAGAACGTGAGGTAAGACATAGCTCCATTACCTCCTGTTCTTCAATTAATGCAAAAACGGTTAACCCACTGCCGTAATTTCCCTGTTGCCATTGTAAATAAAAATGTCGTGGGTGGTTATAATACACACTTGGGATCTAACCATATGACCTTATAGTATGGATATATGCACACTCTCTGTCTGAATCCATTTAGGGTTATGGTGAATCAAAAGCCATATATAATAATAGGTACAGGCATGCCCCCTGGTGGTTTAGAATATAGCAGGATAAACTTATTAATTGTTGCAGTGATTGCTTAGTAATATAGGAGGTTACCATTTGATTTCAATGCTTCTCATAGTTTTGGGTCATCAACAAACACAAATACTTTGCATTTAACACCTTCTAATTCATTGATAAAAAGTTTAAATACCCTGAGGTATTCCTTTTTGAACAATATTCCACATTGCATCCTTAAACTTTTTGGAAGTTAAAGGAGAATGAAAGTCAGAATTAACCTTCTCTTCTTTTACCTGTACCCAGGATTATGGGAGTTCCTATGCCTTTAATATAAAGCACTGGATGGCCTCTTCCCTCATTTTAAAAAGCCAAAGGGCTGGGGGGAAGTGAGAGAGCCTGTTATATGGATCCAGTGTGTAAGAAAGAGAAATGCAAAAGTTTGCTCATCGTAATTGAAGTAAAATTTTTTTTAAAAGGTTAAAAGTTAGGACCTTCCAGACTGGGGTTACCTTGACGCGGTTGGAAGGCTTTTCATTCATGTGATTACAGTAATGTATATTAAAACCCCTTTGTTTATAATGTATGCCAGTGTGCAGATAATATGATATTGTATGGGGCCCAGGAATGTGCATTGATTATCTTCTCTATGTTTGTATAAATGTTTGACCAGATCAGTAGCACTTCCGCTAAATGTAGTTGTAAATTAGCCTAATTGGAGTGCTTCCACAATCCTTGTATTGTATGCACCCATGATTAGGAAAGAAAACTTAAGGTCCTCACCCCAAGGAGGACAGCTGGTAGTTTTACCTTCTACCTGTACTCTCTGCTTTGCTCCTTTTCCGGTCTGGCCCCACCCTATAACTAGTTGGATGGGCCAACCAATGGCAGGACATACATTGCCACAACTGCTACTTAGTAAGGGAGCAGGACTGGAGAGGAGCAGCAAGGCAAGCTAGTTGGGAAGTATATGAACTACCAGTTGTAATCCCAGTGGCAAAGACCTAAAATTTTAGATGGGGTACAGCAAATATTTAGCCTTTGTCCACCGTTAACCGTTAAAATGTTTAAGGTTATGTAGCAACATCTATGTACACTAATGTTTAAAGCGGAATATCTCAGAATACTCTTTTACCTGGTCACCAACCAAATGGAGAACAGCCACAAATGCACAGTACAGCGCCTCCTGCTGCTTGCAGCCCTGTGACAAAGGTTGTAGGGGATATTACTTTTCTAAAAGGGTTGGTATTTCTAAAATTTGAATTTTAGCATATCTTTTCCAAAAGTTTAAGGGCTTGTCCACCCCTGAAATAAAAATATTACTTTCTTTGAGTGATAATATTGAGAATTACTGGTATTAATACATATACTGTAGTTCTGGTTGGTATGGGGATAATATATAATATTGAGAATTACTGGTATTAATACATATACTGTAGTTCTGGTTGCTACAGGTATACTATATAATATTGATAATTACTGGTATTAATACATATACTGTAGTTCTGGTTGGTATGGGGATAATATATAATATTGTGAATTACTGGTATTAATACATATACTGTAGTTCTGGTTGGTATAGGGATACTATATCATATTGAGAATTACTGGTATTAATACATATACTGTAGTTCTGGTTGGTACAGGGATACTATATCATATTGAGAATTACTGGTATTAATACATATACTGTAGTTCTGGTTGGTACAGGGATACTATATCATATTGAGAATTACTGGTATTAATACATATGCTGTAGTTCTGGTTGGAACGGGGATTCTTTCCAGTTGCCATTTGGAAGGAAGGAATACCTCTCCCCCCCCCCCACACATACAGACACACACATTTTTTAGCAGTTCCCCCCCCCCCCCTCCTTTGGATCAACTCTTAGGTAGGGTTAAAGAGGAGGGTGTAAAGGTTGGACTTGATGGATGAATGTCTTTATTCAACCTCAATTAATATTTTACACAGGAATGGTTGTGTATTCTTTCTACTCAGTTTGTACATATGTAATGACATCATTTTCAGCCTCCGCACCTTCCAATACACTTCAAATCCCATTGAATCCGATGGGATTAAATGAGTATTGGCCATGTGTATGCCTACCTTAGCACCTTCCAGTGAATTTTTGCCAAATAGTCTGAGTCTAAAGGTGCCCATACACTAATGCGATATTAGCCAGATTAGAAGTTCATCTCACCTTCCAACGTTACCATGTTGGTCGCAAAAAAGAATGGATCAGGTGGCTTCTTCAGCATTGTTTGAACATCCCAAGAAACGTCGGGAGGGAATTCATAATGTATGGACACCTTAACACCTCTTTTACAATTTTTGCCAAACATATGGAAAATATTTGAAAATACCCAGGATACTTATTTCTATGAGCCAACAGAAAGGTAAATATGGAGAGACATTAAACCACAGTCTCAACTGTGACGGTGTATCCTGCCCAACATGTATCAGCACTTTAGAAAGCGTGCATGCTGCCCAAAACATGCGGGATTGTGTGAATTTGTTACATTAAATACACCGTCATAGCTGAGACTGTGGTTTATTGTCTCTCCCTATCTACCTTTCTGTTTGCTAATGTATATGGAGTACATGTGGACAGATGGAGGATTGAGATGTTATTTAATGTACAGCGTTGCGTACCCAACTGACGCTTTATAAATAAAATTATACATACATAGTATAGAGCCCATAACCCATTTTGATTAATAAAATATTTCCAGGCAAGTAATGGCATCACCATTTTAGAATTATAAATCCCCCTCTATATATTGTTTAAATGGCTAAGCCAAAGGAAGCATTTAGCTGTTTTGCTTTTGATCCAGTTCAGAAAATATAACTAGTCACTGTTTGTGTGAGTAAATTTCATTTATTTTAAAGTGGGGAATAGCTTAAGGCCAGTCAGTAAAAGTAAAATCTTATGTGGTATCCATGATTGATCACTGCCATCCCTCATCCTACCTGCCATACCCAGCAGGATCTCACCCCTGTTGCCAGTACCTGAGGCTGCTTCCTTATACAATCTAGGTGACAGTTTTCCATTTCCACTAACCCTCCTCTGTGGCTTTACTTGTCAGTGCCATAAGAGCTTATGCTCCCTTCCGTCAAACTAATTTCCATATCAAAGTGCAGAGGCAGGAAAAAGCAGCATATCTTGTTTGTGACTGAGACATAATTACTGTGCTGAATACCATATACAGCAGAGTATGGAAGAAAGTTGTAAAAAAAAAAAAAAAAAATCTGTAGTAAACATGTTCACCTTTAGGGAGCTTTGCCAATTATTGTTCCTCAGACATGGCAAATGTTTATGCGATCAGTAAATCATAACCTTTTTGAAATTCATAAGCTAGGCATACATGGGTCAATTTGTGACCAATCAAAGTTTGATCGATTTGAAAAGAAAAATATTTCCATTTATGACTAGCTATATACTTGCAGCACAGGTGACAAAACTGGACGAGATACTTAGTGGGTATGTGTGGTTATTGTTAATTTTGGGATTGATAGAAGTCAATTTTTAGCAGATCCAAGAAGAAACCTGACCAAGAATCAATTGAACTGCTCGAGACAATACACCAGCTATTAGCCAAAGGTTTTCCAATATGTCCATTTAGGCTTCTGATTGAGAAACTGCCCAAAATCAAATGGGAGTTTAAAAGTTTGTGTACAGGTCAGATAATATTCGTATGAAGTGCCTGACGAACATTCAGCAACCGTCTCTATGCACAAGTTCTGCCAACGATGCCTGTACATACATCAACGATAGTGGATAGATAATGTTTGTTGGTAAAGGTGTTAACTGATGTACGTATTACCCGATGTTCGAAATATCGCGTAATCTCCAAATGTTGCACATGTGCATTTCATTCAAACTTACATCACAGTCTACCGATAATCTGACAACTATGTACAAATATATGACAATTGGCAGAACGAATCTGCAAGGCTGATAGTCAGAAAAAGACAAGAATAGTCATGGATTGTTATTCTTAGAAGATTGTTAAAGCTTCATTTTCACACAAATGTCGCACAATGGGTTGTTTACCAAAGACCCCATTCATGGAAGCAGTGGTCCTCAAAAAATCAGCTTGTGAGATTTGTGTTAATGATTTGACACACGCACATATACAGATTAAAGGGAAACTGTGGTCTCCAAACAAGTTAAGTTTATGATGAAAGGCCAGTTTCCTACCTTTTAAACGAGCCATCAACCACCTCTCTAAGTGCTCCACAGCCCAAGATATTCAGAAACGACTGACCAGAAAGTTAATGGGTGGGAGGCTGACTTGAGGCTTCTCCTGCACAGTGCCGCCGGCGAGCACAGCCTCAGACTCCCTCAGTGTGTGAGGGAGACAGGAAGTCCCGCCTCCTCTCTGCTGTGTGAAGTCCTGACAGAGGAGGTAAGGGAATCTACAGCCCTTCTCTTTCACTGTGTGAAAACAGCCTTTATCACTCTGCCTGAAAATGCTGTTTCCACAGAAGTTTCTGTAGGGGGGTCTGAGTAACCCACGGCACCCGCAGGTGGGCAGGGCCACATGGCACTGTAAGATAATGGGCTATGGGGGGCCTGCAACTGGAGGGACCATGGGGTCCATGAGTGGGAGGGACCAGGGGGGCTGCAAAGGGGAGGAGGAGACACAGGACAGATTGACTGACCGCTTCAGAGCAGGAAGTGCAGGGGACCTGGTGATGCTGCTGCCATATCACACACAAAAATGTAAATATCTTCAAAATTATGCAAAATAAACAATGGAAATAAATTGCAATTCTCAGAGGAGCAATTCCTATCAATTTACCTCAATTTACCTAAAGTCATTTTTGGACCACAGTTCCCCTTTAAGTTTATGCCATAGGCTTTATTATGCCTTGCAGCAGCAGAATGCTTTGTGGTTTACTTTTATTATAATGTCTAAACAGGTCTGCAAGGGCCTGTGCACATTCCCCAGAGATAAGGCCTGGGAGACATTTATGCGAAATGAACACTTTCTGGGATGCACAATATGATAAGCCAGTTACATTCAGTCCTGTGCTCCTTTCCACATTGATGGTTGAACCCTAACTTGTCTAATCATTTTGTGGCCACAGTAAGCATTGATTGGCTAAAGATCCTTGTATATATACGTTTATTTATAAAGAGGCACTTGGGCACTGTACATTATAAAAATACTTCGTATACAGGGGGGTAAGATAGTAATTGACGTTGAATAAAGACATAGGTTCATCAAGTCCAACCTTTTCATCCTCCTTTTTTAACCCTACCTAACAGTTGTTCCAGAGGAAGGCAAAAATCCACAGCTAAAAATGGGGTGGGAATCCTTCCTTGCTCCAAATGGCAATCAGAAAGTATCCCTTTACCAACCAGAACTACAGTATATGTATTAATACCATTAATTCTCAATATTATATAGTATCCCTGTACCAACCATAACTACAGTATATGTATTAATACCAGTAATTCTCAATATTATATAGAATCCATGTACCAACCAGAACTACAGTATATGTATTAATACCGGTAATTCTCAATATTATATAGTATCTCTGTACCAACCAGAACTACAGTATATGTATTAATACCATTAATTCTCAATATTATATAGTATCCCTGTACCAACCAGATCCACAGTATATGTATTAATACCAGTAATTCTCAGTATTATATAGTATCCCTGTACTAACCATAACTACAGCATATGTATTAATACCAGTAATTCTCAATATTATATAGTATCCCTGTACCAACCAGATCTACATTATATGTATTAATACCAGTAATTCTCAATATTATATAGTATCCCTGTACCAACCAGATCTACAGTTTCCCCCTTCTATATGCACAAGTTCTGCCAACGATGCCTGTACATACATCAACGATAGTGGATAGATAATGTTTTGTGTAAAGGTGTTAACTGATGTACGTATTACCCGATGTTCGAAATATCGCGTAATTCCAAGTTGCACATGTGCATTTCATTCAAACTTACATCACAGTCTACCGATAATCTGACAACTATGTACAATATATGACAATTGGCAGAACGAATCTGCAAGGCTGATAGTCAGAAAAAGACAAGAATAGTCATGGATTGTTATTCTTAGAAGATGTTTAAAGCTTCATTTTCACACAAATGTCGCACAATGGGTTGTTTACCAAAGACCCCATTCATGGAAGCAGTGGTCCTCAAAATCAGCTTGTGAGATTTGTGTTAATGATTTGACACCGCACATATACAGATTAAAGGGAAACTGTGGTCTCCAAACAAGTTAAGTTTTGATGAAAGGCCAGTTTCCTACCTTTTAAACGAGCCATCAACACCTCTCTAAGGCTCCACAGCCCAAGATATTCCGAAACGACTGACCAGAAAGTTAATGGGTGGGAGGCTGACTTGAGGCTTTCCTGACAGTGCCGCCGGCGAGCACAGCCTCAGACTCCCTCAGTGTGTGAGGGAGACAGGAAGTCCCGCCTCCTCTTTGCTGTGTGAAGTCCTGACAGAGGAGGTAAGGGAATCTACAGCCCTTCTCTTTCACTGTGTGAAAACAGCCTTTATCACTCTGCCTGAAAATGCTGTTTCCACAGAAGTTCTGTAGGGGGGTCTGAGTAACCCACGGCACCCGCAGGTGGGCAGGGCCACATGGCACTGTAAGATAATGGGCTATGGGGGGCCTGCAACTGGAGGGACCATGGGGTCCATGAGTGGGAGGGACCAGGGGGGTGCAAAGGGGAGGAGGAGACACCGGACAGATTGACTGACCGCTTCAGAGCAGGAAGTGCAGGGGACCTGGTGATGCTGCTGCCATATCACACACAAAAATGTAAATATCTTCAAAATTATGCAAAATAAACAATGGAAATAATTGCAATTCTCAGAGGAGCAATCCTATCAATTTACCTCAATTTACCTAAAGTCATTTTTGGACCACAGTTCCCCTTTAAGTTTATGCCATAGGCTTATTATGCCTTGCAGCAGCAGAATGCTTTGTGGTTTACTTTTATTATAATGTCTAAACAGGTCTGCAAGGGCCTGTGCACATTCCCCAGAGAAAGGCTGGGAACATTATGCGAAATGAACACTTTCTGGATGGGATGCACAATATGATAAGCCAGTTACATTCAGTCCTGTGCTCCTTTCCACATTGATGGTTGAACCCTAACTTGTCTAATCATTTTGTGGCCACAGTAAGCATTGATTGGCTAAAGATCCTTGTATATATACGTTTATTTATAAGAGGCACTTGGGCTGTACATTATAAAAATACTTCGTATACAGGGGGGTAAGATAGTAATTGACGTTGAATAAAACATAGGTTCATCAAGTCCAACCTTTTCATCCTCTTTTTAACCCTACCTAACAGTTGTTCCAGAGGAAGGCAAAAATCCACAGCTAAAAATGGTGGGGTGGGAATCCTTCCTTGCTCCAAATGGCAATCAGAAAGTATCCCTTACCAACCAGAACTACAGTATATGTATTAATACCAGTAATTCTCAATATTAATATAGTTACCTGTACCAACCAGAACTACAGTATATGTATAATACCAGTAATTCTCAATATTATATAGTATCCCTGTACCAACCAGAACTACAGTTATAGTATTAATACCATTAATTCTCAATATTATATAGATCCCTTTACCAACCAGAACTACAGTATATGTATTAATACCAGTAATTCTCAATATTATATAGAATCCATGTACCAACAGAAACACAGTTATGTATTAATACCGGAATTTAAATTATATAGTATCTCCTGTACCAACCAGAACTCAGTATATGTATTAATACCATTATTCTCAATATTATATAGTATCCCTTTACAACCAGAACTACAGTATATGTATTAATACCATTAATTCTCAATATATATAGTATCCCTGTACCAACCAGATCCACAGTATTGTATATACCAGTAATTCTCCTATTATATAGTATCCCTGTACAACCATAACTACAGCATATGTATTAATACCAGTAATTCTCAATATTATATAGTATCCCTGTACCAACCAGATCTACATTATATGTATTAATACCAGTAATTCTCAATATTATATAGTATCCCTGTACCAACCAGATCTACAGCATATGTATTAATACCAGTAATTCTCAATATTATATAGTATCCCTGTACCAACCATAACTACAGCATATGTATTAATACCAGTAATTCTCAATATTATATAGTATCCCTGTACCAACCAGATCTACAGTATATGTATTAATAATACCAGTAATTCTCAATATTATATAGTATCACTGTACCAACCATAACTACAGCATATGTATTAATACCAGTAATTCTCAATATTATATAGTATCCCTGTACCAAGCAGATCTACAGTATATGTATTAATACCAGTAATTCTCAATATTATATAGTTTTAGAAACATATCTAGGCCACTTTAAAATCTATTCAATGAACAGTTTCACCGTTCTCACTGTAAAGAAACCTTTCCTAACCTAAAGATGAAACTTCTTTTCTTCCAACCTTTAAAGGATGTCTACGTGTCCTCTGATATGACCAATTAGTGAACAATGCACCAGAGTTAATTGTATGGCCCATTAATATATTTGTATAAAGTACATATCCCCACGCAAATGTCGCTTCTCCAATGTAAACATCCCTAACTTGTCTAATGTATGTATAATTTTATTTATAAAGCGCCACTTGGGTACGCAGTGCTGTATATTATAAAATATAGAGTATACAAACTAATCTGCCTGCATAGTCAAGCCCTCCATTCCCTTATATTAGTTGCCCTTCTCTGAACTGCTTCCATTTCCTAGATGTCCCTTTTCTACATGGGACTCCAAAGCTGCACCGTGTATTCCAAATGAGGCTAATTGCTGCTAAGTACAATTATACAGAAAAATTATTACATAAACTAGAAAGGGAAAGTATAAACTTTGAATTTGGCTTAAAATTCTGCATTTCAGAAGAGAATGTGTGTTTCTGTGACTGTTTCCGACCATAAAAGTACCTAGAGAAATATAAAGCACTTGGTTGGGCCAGTTTGTCCCCGCCCCTTCTCACAGTCCAGGAACGCAGTGGGTGTTTGCCAAATAAACAAGTAGCAGTCAATGGGAAGAGGCTGGGTCAGACCAGCGCTACGGAAAGAACTTAAAAGGACTGGTATAAGGGATCTGTGACAAACACGGGGGTAATGTCCTAGCAGTGTAGGCCCTTACCCTGGGGAAAGTGAAAGAGGGTGTGTGGGGGTGTCAGAGTTTAATTCTCTTTTAATTGTGTTCAGGAGCTGGCAGTGTTAAGGAGCACGCTGTATACCAGCAACTTCCTGGAAGGACCAAAGAAACATTTTTAAACTGAAGCATAACAAAAGCATTATGAGGGTAAAACCTTGAAGTGCTGTTGCCTGAACCTTTTGAATAGGTCTTGTACACAGGAACAGATTCAAACAGACCAATAGTCATGACCAATGTTACCAATCAATAGTTTGTCTAGGAAAATGGATTGCACATACATGCCACTCAATAAGCAATATTGTTTCAAACAATATTCATGGAATGACCAGACTAGTCGCTTTTACTAAATATCGAACAGTGGACATTGTCCAGAACATTGGCTCATTCTCTTTCAGGAAGTAAGTTCTAAAGACCAGTATATATCAAAGGCCAGGAATGTGTTAGAAACAACAGCATTACATTGTTGCTTGAACCAAGCTGCCTATTTGCATTTCTGAGAAGAAGCCACCACTATGCATATCTGCATAGCTCCAGGAAATGCACACATTAAAGGAGGTCGGAGGTGTAATCTGCTAGGATTACAAGGGTTTACAATGCTAATGAAAAGAGTTACAAAAACCCAGTATCAAACACAAGGTAGGGTGCATCCCTACAGAGAAAAGGGTGCAAGTGCTAGAAGTATCTTTAAAGGGTCATTAGGAGTTTTCAGATGGGATCTCAAGTGACCTTTAAACTTTCAACCATTAGAGAGAGAGAAAAGTGTCCTTGAATATTGCTGAAATTTACAGTAATACAGTACACTTTTATTACGTAATGCACCGCTGTGATTTAGTTGCGGTTTAAAAATAAAGAAGAATGTTTATTCCAATAGGAATTACAGCTCTTGGTTTCTTGCTGTAATAACCAATTCACAAATTATTGATTTTTAATATTCCCAAGGGTTTGTACCATCATTAATGCAAACTGCACATTTGGAGGAAATTTCAGAATATGTAAAAAAATTAAGACCGTGTCGATGAATACTTAAATACTTAAATTATTATTTTTAAATTATTTTATAAACAAATTTTACAGAACATTATTCTGATTCTCAAATTATATATAGATAAATTACACCCCAAAATTCAAAAAACACTATCAGGGAGATTTAATAAAAGTTCTTATTATTCATTAAAAATGGTTCTAATTTTTAATTATAAGATCTTATTTAACATTTGAAAGCTAACATCTGATTGGTTGGGGCAAAATTAGCACCATTTTTAATGATAAGAACTTTTATTGAGTAACCCTCAATATTTAGAAAGACAGATGTAGGACTAAAGGTGGCCATACACCTGCGATTTCCATCACAATGTGCCGACAGATCTCATTGGTATCTGTCGGCACATTGCAAATTGGGGCCAGTAGTGGGGGGGGGTTATAGTTTTGGGGGTGGACATGCCCTTTAAACAATATTTTGAATTAAAAATAACTGGGTACAGGTTGCTCCCAGATTATATAAATCAATATATGAGATGCATATATCCAGTGGGCAACTTTCCTTTATGTCTCTCACTCACTAAAGTACAGTTCATATGACAACCATTCTTAGTCAATCATTTAAGCTGCTAGCACAGATCTGTATTTTTTTAAAACCTACGAAAGTGGTTGTAAATCTATGATCGCGATCATTAATTTACAACCGCAATTGTAGATTTAGGACAGCTATCATAGTTTTAGTCCTGAGATCATACTTTTATGATAACCAGCGACTTTGCAGATTTTTGATACTGCTGTTTTTTTAAATTTTCCCCTAGGTTTATTAGGACTCAAACCATTAGCAGACCTTGGAGTGTCAACATAACTACAAAATATTTTGCTTTGGGCAGTATTCACCCCCTTTTCCCAAGGTCTTCCCTTACCCTGTGGCACCAGAGTTTTGTCTCTACTTTGTGGGTGAGGCTTTTGTAAATCTGCAATATACAGTTGTCCGTTCTCTCTTTATACCTGTTTACTATTGTGGTGACCAGGTTATTGAGACTGAAACACGTTGTGGAGTAAAGGTGACTATACACATGTGATGTCCATCGCAATGTGCTGACAGATCACATTGTTATCTGTTGGCACATTGCGATGGGAACTGCACACATTGACCCGCCATGAGGCCATACATGGATTTATTTAGATTGTAAGCTCTTTGGGACAGGGATCTCATTCCTAATGTGTCATGGCATGCTGCACTTATATCAATTTATGCATAATTTATATATATATATTCTTAAAGGTACAGTTCAGTGGAAATGATCAATATTTGTTGATTAAATTGTTAGTTTGTGTAAAACCTTCTTAGTTATTCTACATATTCTCTCCCATTTTGAAAAATCAGTTGATTTCATACCCTTTGCTGTTCCCTGCAGTTGACATTAGTGAGCTGACATTTCAGGTTGTAACAGTCCTCCTTTTTCCCAGGATGCACCACTTCCTTGGAATGTTCCTAACAGTAATTTCTACTGATTGGCTGTTGGGTGGGTCAAAGATGCTCAGATCTCTACTGAGCAACTGAATCAACCCAGGCACTAGGTCAAGGGCAAGACCATAACGATCTCTACTAGGTGTCCTGCAAACAGGAAGTCAGTTTTTCGCATTTATTTATACACAGACAAAATGCTGAATGGGCAGATTAAGGTCATTGGGATGAAAAATACTGCTCTTTTTTTCTGAAAAGCATATGTATTTGCACTGAACTTCCAGTTTAACCTATGAATGAAATGTAATTTTATTTTTAATTATTTGTATAATGGCTTGCACTTATCCCCTTGTTTGTATACTCTGTATTTTATTATGTACAGCGTTGCATACCCAAGTGGCCACGCACTTTATAAATAAAATTATACATACATGGGCCGATGGTATCGTCCCTCTTACTTGAAAGTAAAGGGAGCCGATACAGACAGACGTAAAGTTTCCGTCTTTCTCAACCGACCGTAATACCGAACATTATCACATCATTTCCCCATAGATAAAGATTTAATCACTAGCTGCAATTTCAGAAGGTGACTGAGGAGCCCTGGCCGACTCCCTATACTTAAAGTATTTTTTGCAAATGAGTGCTATTCTAAACAATCTTTTGTATAGTAAATACAGGGTGACCAATCAGGACTGTGTCTGGCCACATCTTTAACAGATAAACGTCAAAATTTGTAAGATTCTGTTAAGATTGGAACAGTGTGTATCAGCAAGGATGCACAAACCCACCTGGGTGCAGTGGCATAACAACCGCTATCCACGCCTCCGTGGGGGGCCCCGGATGGTAAGAGTGCCCGCCTAAACCTCCATGCTCTCAGCTGTTTTTAAACAGCTGATCATGCGTATGAAGGAAATATACGTGTGATCAGCTGTTTAAAAGACTGGAACTGAACCGAAAGTTTGGGTGCGGTCTTTTGAACAGCTGATTGGGGATCTGGTAACTCCAGTTTATCCCTGCTAAGGAGTCTTTCTGCATCTTACAGCACCAATTCTACAAACTCCTGCTTATTTTGCAGTACAAGGCATGATAGTTTACTTTCTCTCCAATAACCAGTATTTGCAAAATAAAATAAAGCTCTGTGTTTAAATGATCATTTATGGAAACCGACAGTAAAAAATCAGGATATCGCTTAGTTCTATTTTTATCTTACAGTATATTTTCCAATCTCAGTTTAGACCTAAGGTAAAGGGGAAGCTTTTTATACCATTTCTTGAAATAAATGCTGAGTTATTATTAGACAGCAGGCATCATTTTGTTTTATGAATCATGTTACAACACACGGGGCTCTGGAGAGAAAGATTTCGGCTAAACCCTTAAATCATAGAGGGAAAATAAAACAGTGTTTTATATAGTGTACAATTGTATTTCCTGCCTTGCATCTGTCCCTTTTAGATTAGGCATCTGCTTGTGTTCTCCTGATTTGATTTTCCTGTAAGTCATTGAGGTTTTATCTTTACCACTTTGTGCTATTGGATAGAACCTTAGGGAATATTACCAGATATATGGCAGATCCCTCTACAGCCGTAACTCCCCATC
This sequence comes from Hymenochirus boettgeri, assembly GCA_019447015.1. Lineage (NCBI taxonomy): Eukaryota > Metazoa > Chordata > Amphibia > Anura > Pipidae > Hymenochirus > Hymenochirus boettgeri. Next base: position 73,773,082 of record CM033476.1, on the reverse strand, counting down.
TATTCTTCCTCTTTTTTTAAATCAAGGCTTCACTCACTATTCAGCCAAGGAAAGAAACTGCTCCCTAGGCCTGTTCTTCAATAGAACCGAACATACAATACATGGGAAGCCCATCAATAACGTCTCGTGACAGGGCTTTAGTGCTAAAACAGTCACTTGCCTTAGGACTGTCAGTCCAGATGGGGACAGATCTTGTACAGGCCTTGCTGGCCAGACCTATATATGAAGGAGGGAATAATGGAAAGGAGAATGGGAGAACATTCTGGATGTGTAAAGTCAGACACAAGCAGTAAAATATGTTATTGTTGATTTGGACATTATTGTCACTTTTGTAATTCCTCAATTTGGTTTTCTGGATAAGCTAATTTAGTTAAATCAAAGCCCACAGTGTAAATGTAATGCAGTGCAACATGATACCTCAGGATTCATTGAAATTAATGTCATATCTAGACCACATAGTTCAGAAAACGTTTGTTGCATGCATATGACCAAATTGGTATAATTCAACAGGATGTATCATTAAAGGGCATGTTCACCCTTAAAAATAAAGACTGGTGATTTGTCAGTTATTTGCCTGCAACCCCAACTGCTACTTTCCCCCAGTTTAATACATGTATTTGTAACCTGATATTTAAGTTCTATTCCTTTCTGGCAAATGTTTGTGCCTCCTCATTCTTTTCAATGAGCTTTTTATAAGCTTGAGCATGTGCAGAGGAGGCTGCAGGTAAAAAAATAGTCAATCATTGTTTGAGATGTCAGCAATCACAGCCTTGATTGACTGCATGGAGGGAGGAGCCAGCTTACTCTGCCAGAATGGGGACAATAATAATCCTTAAATATCTGGTTAGTAATGCAGGTAATAAAGTGCAAAATATATCAGTTGGGGTTGGGGGCAGGTAACTGACATTTGACAGTTTGTTTTGTTTTAAGGGTGAACATGCCCTTCAATACACATGTAATAATATTTATAATATCGTATAACAGGCAACAGTTAACTCTTCTGTTTAAATCCCAGTCCTTCATCAGACAGCTCATTCACCTAAATCTAACAATTGATGTCCAACCTTGAAGGAGGTGTTGTCCCTCCTGGATTGTCATTGTCAGACATACAGTTGGTCCAGTGATTACAGACAGGTTACTGGTCTTTCATGCCATGGGCACACTTTCCATTGAACTTTAAACGCCTGGGGTATAACCTGTGCGTGTTTCCATATTGTACCTAAATGTCTAATAAAATTGTCCTCCAACAAAAATGTTCAAAGCTGTCCAATCCACCAATGATTACATTTTGTGTCAGTGAAAAACTATTTTGAAGGATTCATGTAGAGTTTGTTAGACAAACATGCACACTGACCCGATAACTGATGTGTATGGACCTTGATTCACCCTAGTCCTGGTTATGTTATATACAGTATGATCAATCAATAAGTGGAGACCGGTGGAATTATGGGTTTGTTTCTTCATTCACAATTTGTTTTCATTTTTAAAAAAAAGCATGATGCAGATAACATATATTTATATGTATATTTCATATACATTGATACGAATATTTATATGAATATACATACCTGCCTATAATGAAGAGGAGAGGCAAAATATTCTTAAATGTACTATCAGGGCTTTGCTGCCTGCACCATGTTTAAAGGCAATGTAAGTAGGGCAGCACAAGCGATATAATACATTTTGCATTTATTTTCTCTACACTTTTTAGCACGAAAAGTAACGACTTTACAATTGGGACATAAAATCTCTGCGAAATATTAAAAATGACTGTAATGATCTCCGCAGTGTTTTAACACTCTCAGAGTGGTTAATACATCACTGGGATTAGTGCAGGTAAATTTCGATAAGGAAATAAATTGCGTTGTTTCCCATCTACGCCATAAGCTATACAACACCATTAATATGGAAAAAAAAGAAACATGAACAATAAAAACAGACCAAGGACATGGAGAGTGTTTAACAGAAATCTCACAATCTTTGTGTTAACTCTATGGTGGTCAAAACGCATTAAATTGAATTTACACATACTTCGGAATCTAACCGAGAATTTGGTTATTCGCAAATACAAAGAAACAGTCCGTATATACTGTACACAGAATGGTTGTACCTTTTGCACATACACAGGGACGATTGTATCGTAAATTTTTCATCCAAGACGATTGGTGGTCATTTTCTGGGCCTCACACCTTGCTGATACTAGCCAAATCCCATCAGATCTGATTGGATAAGTCGGATATCACCCATGCGTGTGGCTACCTAAGGATGTGTGTATCGTGTATATGGACAAAGGCCTGAGTTGGAACCAGTTTTCACTCTGCACGTGATTGGCTGGATATGTGGGCTATAGGATCAGACAGTCCCTGCCATTCTGCCATATGTGGGGAGACAACTCTATGCAACCAGTTCTAGAAGCACCTCCCTTTTACAGAAAGGACCAGTAATGTGCTAATTATAGCAAATATTATCATTCCCTACTTCCCTAGAAGTATAATATAAAATCCATTAATTAATGATGCCTTGTTTATGTATAAGGGCTAGGCCACGCTTGCACATGCAATTTGGTTAAAATGGAAATCGCGGGTATGCAAAAATTCCCTCAAAACACATGTGTGGCCTCAGTCTAAGAGAGAGACTGTATTTAAAGATGCAACATTCATATTCTTTTAAATAGATAGATAGACTCGATTGCGGGATATAAAGATTAGTAAGAGAACCAGGCTTTATAAAATGTTCCATGTATTTTATATGATATTTGCCCTCTGTCACTTTGTATAGAACACTACAGCCTTACAAGCACAGTAGTAAGCTCCGTCTCTCCCTGCTAAACAATGTAAAAGAGTAGAGAGTGGCAGAACTGACAGCTTCTCCTTTAGGCTGCCATGTGATGAGATAGCTAATCACAGTGTTCACTGTGACAGCCAATCAGAGATTGATGACCCATAACCAAAGCAATTCAGTTTGTGGCCAAAGCACAGTGATAGACGCTGCCAGTACAGTCCTGATTACAGTGTGGACACAAACAGAAATGTTTTTTTAAAAGCCTATAATCTGCTTATAAGTTGGTTTTGTCCAATAGTTGTTGAGCACCCACATAAAGTGATACAGTGCAGTATTTGGAGAAAAAAATTAAAGTGTGTGTTATACCTTCCAGCTGTTTTGGATGAATAGGTGAAGCTGTTTTATCTTTGCCCCTGGCACAGAGTAAAGGTAGCATACACGGGCTCATGGTGTTCCAATTAAATCTTTAGTTGAAAATCTGAACTAATCGAAATTTCTCAACTTGTGCCGTCAACGTGTAGTACTTTAAATATCCTACAGATCATTTCTAGCCATTTAGGTGAAGATATGTATTCCAGCCGTGTATTCCAGTGTTCCTCAATCTGTGCCAGATTTGTGCCACAAAATTCTGAATGTAAAAATACTTCCTCAACCATACCTACCTACTGCAACCAGCTCATATCCCTGTCTATTCCTGTGCTCATATCCCTGTCACATCATATAATCCTATGTGACTTTAATGTTAAAGGACCACCAAGGTAATTTAATTATTTTACCCTAAAAGTATTAGCATTAGGGACGTAAGAGTGAGTTACCCTGCCAACATGCGATTAAGCAAACAATGAAACCAAAGTGAACACTCTTTGACTAAAAGCAGGGTGATCTGTTGTACTGAGAGGAAACGGGTACGTGAATTGTGATTTTTTTTAATTGATGGATAATCGGTCTTAGACATGTAACATTGAGTGAAGCGTCCACAAATAAAGTGTGTGTCTCTTTTAAATCCTTTATTTGGGGTTAATGCACCTGGAATGCTAACATGGTATGGTCAGAAGGAGGGAGTGGACTGAACGCAAATCACAGTTCTAATCTTACGGTGCCCTTACACATGTCGGATCCGAAAGGTCATCAAGGCTTCGCTTATGTGCCATGCTCCAATTTAGCAATAGATCTTAAGATCACAATTGGGATTTGATTTCAATTGCCCACCCTATTAGATGGACCTGAAATGTTATTTATAGAAATGTAAACTATCTCCTATTACCCTAGCCCACTATTATATCATTGGACTTGCCTCATATTGTTCTCCATTTGAAGCCAAAGATGGATTAAGATCATATGGGGCCGCCCTAGGCAGGGCCATTATTTAGGGCCCCATTTTTTGCTACATATATTGTGTAGACTAAAATATGGTTACTGCTTCTGAACATGGGCCCCCAGAAGTGTCCTGGGCCCTAGGCAGGTGCCTTGGGTTGCCTTGTGGATAATTCTGCTATGTTTGAAGCAGAAAGCACCTGCAGGTCCCAACAACTCTATTATGTCACATTTCAGAAGCCTGTCACAAACGAGATATAAACTAGGAACACACACAGCCTTTAAACCTATTGAACATCCAGCATTATAATCTAAAGCAATCTATAAGAAAAGTAGCATAGGGGCTAGACCATTTTTTGGAATGGGGGTTATTACAGACTGGGTACATTTGGTTTTACTATTCTAATGATGAGGAAGAAAGAAACACTTATACATATGCAGGACTGAAGAAGTTATGGACCCCACTGAAAATGGGTCTGCCTCTTGTTCATTTTTAAACTAGCATTAATGCATTAACATGCTAATAATCCATATTAAATAAAAAATGGCTACTCTGTAAGTTGGTTTAGCCCAAGTTATCATTGTAGGGACCACTAGTATGTTGAACATCAGTTATAAAAGTTATGAGTAAAGGTTCTGAAAACAAAAATATTAAAGAAGTATGTCCACTCAACCTCATCTGCTATTTTTACTAATTTATTATATGCATTTGTAACCAGACATTTATTGATAAATTACCTTCCATTCTGGCAAAGGTATCTGCCGCCTCCCTCTGCTCAATGAGCTTTTTATAAGTTTGAGCATGTGCAGAGGAGGCAGCAGGTGAAACAGCAGTCAATCATTGGCTGTGATGTCAGTTGTCAAAGCCTTAATTGAATGCGTGTAGGGAGGGGCCATCTTCCTCAATAATTATCCTTAATTATATAGTTAGTAATGCAGGTAATAAAGTGCAAAATATATCAATAATGATATATAGCAGGGATCAGAAAAAAGTAAATCAATTTAAAGGAGAACTAAACCCAATTTTTTATATTCCAGAATCTGAAAACAACCCCCCTAAAACACCAATAAGCTTCATTAAATTGTATTAAGATAAATGTAAGCCTGTTAAGAACTGGATGAAGTATCTGTGTGTATGGGCAGTTTCAGACCACACCTCCTGACCTCAGTCACATGCTTTCTTGCTTTATCTGTCCTCTAAAATGATTGGCTAGAGGTTATTAATGGGTGTGACCAACTGCAACAAGTTTCTGCCATAGCTAAGGACTGAGCATGTGCAGAACATAATGGTCGTTGACCAAACTGTGTGATACTAGAATGCTGTGACGTAAAGCACAAACCATATGTTATTTAGGTAAATTTCCCAGCGCCCGTATCAAAATGAGAGGTAAGACACAGATTACTGGTTTTATATCAAGGTGTTCTGCCCTCTGGTTCAGTTTAGTTCTGTGGCTTTAGTTGTCCTTTAAATAAGAGTGTTCCACTAAAATCAGAACACAACCAATTATACAATAAAGATATTAGTAAACTCTTGACCATGAATGTATGCATACAAGTATTAGAAGTAAAAAACAGATGTTCAAAAGTCCCACGTTTTCATAAAACTTAAATTTAAGTTTGGTTTGGTGTTTGTGGGGCTGGGCAGTCAGGTACATATTTCTGTTATTCTTATACGAGTTTCAGTGCTATAATATTGGGCATTGTTCACCCAGTTGGCCTTTACATCTATATTTTACATTTTAAGAAAACGTGGGACTCTTGAACATCTGTTTATTACTTCCAATACTTTGATACTTGGAATGTATGTATACATATTCATGTAATAATATTTTTATCTATAGTATATTTGGTTGTGTTGTGATTTAGTTGGAACATTCTTGTATTAAATGTATTTACTCTTTTCTGATCCCTGTTATTTATCATTATTGCCTTATTAGGGATTGGTATTTTTATTGTTCCCTTTTATTGGCTGAGTGCAGGACCCACTCAGTTGTAGAGGGGTATTGTGTTTTATTTTCCAGTTTTTATATGGCGAAATATATCATTTGGGGCAGTTAATTGACAATTGACCATTTTTTTTTTGTTTTAAGGGTAGACTTTCCCTTTAAGCACATATAAGTACTTGGAAACGCATCTACTTATTTATTATTATGTAGTCTAATGAACACACTTAATTTCTATGGAAACATAACTCCATCATTAGTTGGGAAGTTACCTTAAGTACTTTGTCAGTGGTAGGCACTTGAGATAATCAAGTCAACTCAACCTTTGTGATTAGAAAATGATTTACACAGTATGAAGGCCCGGACACACGTTTATTTTTGTCGGCTGGGAGAGTCTGGCGTTCGTTGTTGCTTTATTAGCCACAATCGTACATGTGGACTGATCTTTACCGTGAGATGTTTCGGGGGTATCTGTTCATCTTTTGTTTTATTTTTAAATGAGCAATAATTGCACTATTACCTGAGTAAATTCAGGTAAGGAAAATGTAATGATTAAATCCCTTTATAGGTTTGATAAACTATCTGCACTTACTCCATCATGGCTCTATGACCTGGCTATTTACTCACTGATAACCTCTGCCCTGTATTGGCAAGGTCTTGTGTGTTGTAGTTCACAACTGATAAGAAAGGGCAAGTTTGTAAGGAATCTCAAACAATTAGACCTGAATTTCAACAACCCTCTTTTGGGCCTGAATTGCTTTCTTATCTTGATATGCAGTCCTACGTATGTGCTAGTTGTCTACACAGTGTCCTGCGGTGGTTTTCAGGATAATGAATTTTCAATACGTATATAGAATCAATCTGCAATAAAGAAATGTCTCTGGATTTTAAGAGAGAGAAAATTAGAATTTCTGGTTGACTTTGTTTTTTTATTTTCTATAATTGCCACATAGGGGTTAGGTTTACTTTTAATTTATTATTATTGTCCATTTAAATTGAGTTTTAAAAGACGCCTCTAATACTTACATAAATGAATGTTAATGGGAGGGGTACAAAGCACATTCCTTCCCATGCCATGGTAGCACAGCAGGAGCTGTTATGGTGAGATAAAATGGTGGCACCTGAATGGTGCAGGGTCACAATCTAGGTGTTTTAAATGGGACCTGACTGATCACCCAGGTGGATATTGATGGTGATTTACTGCACAACCAATCAGACAAGTCAGTAATCACAAAAAAAAAAATCTTGCGGACTGCGGTCTTTAGACGGCTGCATAATCAGTTGAGCCAAAATATTGGTTGTGTCCCTTTCAACCAACAAAATACTAATGAATATTGATCAGTAAATCTGACGGACAAATTTGTTGGGTTGAATGTGCCAAGTGTTTACCAGCCATACCAATGGCCAATTCAACTTTAGATCTGTTCAGAACCTATAATTATTAGTAACGTCTGGTCATTTACTGGCTTCCTTTAAATGTTCCCATGACATCCCTCGCTTATTTTGATTAACATCTAGCTGGCATTTTACTAAAAATACATTTGGATTTAATAAGTTTCTATGGGTTTTATTTTTAGCCATTTGTTAAATTGCAGTCACAATCTCTTTACTCTTTTTTGTTTGTGATATGGTTTTAATCGTTTTTATGGATTGTTATTGTGTAGATTCAGTAGGTGCAATAAAGTTTGATACTATATTTCAATGGTATTTTATAGTTGGTGCTTAAGCTGGGGACACACGATACAATTCGGCCCGACCGACCATCATTTCAATGTTTCGGATGGTCGGGCTGAATTATTGTATGGCGGCTCCGTCCAGTCGTTGAGCATTCCTTTGTCCGAATCGGACGAAAGCACGATTGGACGGGTCGGAAAACTGTGACCGATCGTGCAGTCCTCTATGGACTATCACTCGCGGTAACTGTTGGATGCGGCTGCTTTTGCTGTGACCAACAGTCCTTCCTCCTGGCCGACCAGTCGAAAATCTCGAACGGTCGGTCAGGAGGAAAAATCGAAACGTGTACCTTGCTTTACATGGTATTGTGTTCTAGTAGTGGGACACTGGTAATGAGGTTATAGCATTTTGTGGTCACCAGTGGCTATACCATGTTCCTACCTATTCATTAACGGATTATTAATTGTTAGTGTAAATGGACATTTGTATTACGCGTTTACAGCAGTATTCACATGGATGGGAGGTGCAGTATGAAATGTTACAGAAAATATTATATCACCTATGTACCATGTTTCTCCAACCAATCAGATGTTATTAAATGTTTTCTGTAGTAAACCAGTAAAATCATCTGATTGGATGCTGCAAATTAACAGTTCAAGCTGTTGCAATATTTGCACCTAAATAAATACTTTAAAACAGGGACTGATGTAAGTGAGAAATTCAGTGTAGTGGGCTATAAGAAACATTGATAAGATATATTACTTTGCACAGAACTAGCAACAGCTAAACCTGTGAAAATGTAAAATCCCCAAGGGGCATGACATGCACAGTTGCTTAGTTCCAGGGGCAGGTTTGTTGTAATAGACGGATCTATGCATCATCCAGTGACAGTGGGGAAGTTGCCCTTCCTGCTTTCTGTACTTGGAGAACTTTTAACCTGGTCACATCTCACTGCAGAAATTATTTTACAGGCAAAAAAACATTTTCTACACTGTCATTTTTCAGGCATCTCGCTTACATGAAACAGGATAGTATGAATTGAACGCCATGTTTTTGGGGGTGAGCACATTAAACTGCCGCACATAGACATATGTATTTGGAAATCGAGATTCTCTTGCGCATCAGTCCCAGAAAAAAATACGGATTCGCGCTTCCTATAAGATGTTCCAAGGATTGCGTTTACTTGGTTTCCCATCTGGGGTCTCTGTAGATCCAGAATGGGGCAGTAAGACCTCAACATGACCTTAAATTGTAGTCCATCTCTGTTCTGTCCTGGGATATCCCACATAGCTTCTGCTGCTTTGATTTCTGAGATGAACTTTAAGTGAACCTCAGCCTAAGGGAAGGAGCCTGCAAGACAGGACTGCTAAGAGGGGAACCTGGACAACCCATCAACTTAAGTAAATATTGAAGCAGTGCATTGGAGAGCTAGGGTAAAATAAAGCTGTCAGGACAGGGTAAACTGAGAGGAAGGTGGGGTAACAGAAGAGAAAGAAACCTTAAGCAATTTCCAAATCCTTAGGGCACCTTGGCAAAAATATGTGTGCAGAAGCAAGCACTGACAGCATGAATGGCCGAGGACAGACACAGGTCACGATCAGGGCACTTGGTTTCTACTCATTGGTGGGACAGTGGTGGTAGGTGAGATTTCTTTAGGGTTTACTGAAAACCATGTGGCGAGCTTTGGTTGGTGGATAAATGTTTACTTCGTGGCCCATTTAAGACACATTTTTTGTGAATGAAAGCTTTCACCCATTTGTAGGAATACAAACATACAGAGAAGGAATGTTCTGTGTACACAATATCCCATAGCCATCGTACTGTACTGTGTAAGGTAAATGATATAGCTCTCTACTATCTGAATGAATACAGTATATTGATCTGTTCTGAGCAGACTCTATACCCCTGCTAAACAGGGGACTAATCCCTCCGACAGGATTACAGGTATACCTACTGTTTATATACTATATATAAAGTCACCATGCACATCAGTCTTAAACACCCATGTATTTTAATGCTTCATACACAGGGTACACAGACAGTGTAAGCTGTACCTTCTTTAGACAACTTGTTGTGTGAAGTTGGTACAGCTTGTGTACCGAAACGTTACACTGTCTGTGTACCCTGTGTATGAAGCATTAAAATACATGGGTGTTTAAGGTGCATGGTATATTTCAATCCTTGATATCCGAACTCTTACCATGGTCTCTACCATTGCACTTGGCAAAAAACATCATTTAAACTTCCAAAGGAGTGTGCAGGATTACCCTTGTTGCTTTGCTATTACTGTAAGCTGTTGGTTTTATTTTGGGCCAAATGACTGAATGTCCTTATTGAAATACGCCCAATCGGCTGAGATTTACCAAACTGTCCAGTCATTTGGACCAACCATTAAGGGAATGATTGGTTGTGTCTAGTACAATATTGTTTGGGACAGTCGACTACTTTGTTGTTAACCAAACTTTACTGTCCATTGTTGTGTATACCAAGCTTTAACCTACAGTCCAAGTGCTCACACTAATCTGTGTAAATACAGATAAACAAAAAAAAAATTCTGTGCAGACCATATGGCAGCTCCCTCTTTCTACTTTGCTCTCACTCTTTTCTTTTTTCCTCTCTTAACTCTTCGGTTTCAGTGTCACATTATCTAAACAATCCATTGGTAGTATCTGACCTGACTGAACTCTCCTTTCATGTTTAAGACTAATCACTGTGCTTCTGCCCCTCCTATCAACCCAACAGAGCAGCAAGTGCTGGAGAATCCAGATAGAGATTGGGCAAGAGATTTAAACAGGGGTGTCTCTCTAATGAGGCAATATGAGCAAAATTCTTGGGGCGGCGACCCTGCTAAATATCAGAGAGGCGGCAGGCAGAGCTCACTTTAATTTTTTTTTATATATAGAAAAGTGTCAGGCAGAGCAGAAGGAAAGTAAAACTGCAGGTGTGTGAGTGTGCACGTTCGCTGGCCCGTGATTTTGCCCCCTTAGCTCTGCACTAACTGCTGCCTTCATGCAGAGCTGAGCACATCATATTTTCAATGTAGTTTTGGTGATCTGGGCATTATGGCATGTTATATGTATCAGTCTGTGTGATCTGGGAATTAGGGTATCTTATATGTGTGATCTTAGCATTAGGGCATCTTATATGTGTGTTCTTAGCATTAGGGCATCTTATATGTGTGATCTTAGCATTAGGGCATCTTATATGTGTGATCTTAGCATTAGGGCATCTTATATGTGTGTTCTTAGCATTAGGGCATCTTATATGTGTGATCTTAGAATTGGGCATCTTAGATGTGTATCTTAGCATTAGGGCATTCTTATATGTGTGTTCTTAGCATTAGGGCATCTTATATGTGTGATCTTAGCATTAGGGCATCTTATATGTGTGATCTTAGCATTAGGGCATCTTATATGTGTGTTCTTAGCATTAGGGCATCTTATATGTGTGATCTTAGCATTAGGGCATCTTATATGTGTGATCTTAGCATTAGGGCATCTTATATGTGTGATCTTAGCATTAGGGCATGTTGTATGTGCCTATCTGTGTGATCTGAGCATTAGGTAATTTTTATGTACCTAGTATCTGTGTGAGCTGTATCCCTGTACTGTTCAATTCACTGGGAATATTCTTTGGTGCTTTGTAAAACAATAATAGAATAATAGAGATTTATGTAAGGACTCTAGAGCCAGTTCCGCCATGTTGTTAGTAATCAGTAGTCACAACCCCTCTGTCTGTCCTGTCTCATTTCACATCCAGCGCCTGCTCTCCCAGAGGTAACCGGCTCGCTGCATCCCCCTGTATTAAGTTTGCAATGTGCTGCCACTTGGTCATGTGGGAGATGATTTCATTTATTTCTAAGGCTGAGGGAGATGTCCCTGACCTCTATCAGCTCGCTCATCAACCCATTTGAACCCCAGTGAAAAAGCTTTCATGGCGTCCTTATGTACTCGACTACAAACTACGTTTTTGATTAACGTGACGTTTTATCATTTGGTGCCCATTATTGGTCTGGGCAGAGAGCACAGAAAGCAGACACTCACTTTGACTTGCAATCTAACTTTCCAAATTCGCTTCAAAGGATAAAAGCTTTTTTTTTTTTTTTGATGTGTGTGCAAACAAATCCCATCCTGTCTCGGGGGCATTAGCACTTTGAAATATAAATACAGACCAGAGGGTGTCACACCGGGAAACCCTATTCAAGCTAAAATGGTAATTTTTTAACCTTGTTTTTGGCTTTTGTTTTGCTACGGATTAGACCAAAGTACAAGAGTTTTCCTCTATGCTGTGCCTGTGAGAACACACATTTCAAAGCCGTTCAGCCCAGCACTGCAAAGTGCACCTTGTTAGAATGCGCTGTGTGCGCTAAGGGGCGCATGTTACTGGACAACACCTTGTTAGGATGTTAGAATGCGGTGTGTGCAGGAAGGGGCGCATGTTATAGGACATCTTGTTGCAATGTTAGAATGTGGTGTGTGCGCTAAGGGGTGCACGTGATAGGACGAGACACATTTCTCAGCTGTGAAGGCCACAAAAAGGCACAATATATTTATTATCTTATATATATATAGTCTTACAGTAAACAAAAGAAACCTGCCATTCTCTCAGAGCAGGAAAATGACATCTATTTACACTGGCAGACCTAATGGACAACGTGAAGGACTTTCTATCAAAATACCAAATTTGTCAGATTTAATATACAAACTCGCGTTAGAAAATAAACATAACATTATTCAGCAAATTCCATTTCTAACCAATGTTAAAACGTTAAACGTGGATAGAAAAACATTCCTTAGTGAGGTAGATCTGTAGACAGAATGACAGGAAAACAGGAATAATGTGTGAAACAAACATACACGGGCTTATTTAAGAGGTGCGAAAATTTGCCGGTGCGATAAATTTGCAGCGACCAATCAGATAATGTGTTTTTACTGGTTTACATCTGATTAGTTGCTCTAGCACAGGCAAAATGTTGCACCTCTTAATATTAAATAATCCCCATAGTCTCTCTATTTCTATAAATGTATCGTCACACAATATTCCTGTTTTTGTCATTTCATGTTTCTCGCACCAGTGTTGATTTCTCACTGGGAGAAATATAAACTCCGTTGTTGTATATTGCATAGCTGCTTACAAACGGCAAGTTAATCCTGTTTACATTTATATTAAAGGGAAAAAAACTGATCAGTTTGTATCCTGAGAAACCCTTCTAATACTGAGCTAATGAACCTTTGCAAAATGCAAATACTAATAGTGCAATTTATAGACAATCAATAGCCTGCATTGGGCAAATTATCTTTGGGGTGGTCAGCAGTCACATGAATATATATAAAGATATATTGGGGTCATTGGCCAGCCGAACTTGACCATTTATATTATTATAAAAAAAAATCCATATTAATATTTTCCTCTGCGAATCCCCTCCCCCTTCTTTACCATTGGCTAGGATTTTTACTGTTTTAGGAGGGAATTAAATAAAGAACATTCAGGAAAAGGTATTTGAATGATCCAAGAACCAGGTCCTAAATGTGGGCCCAGTAAATGATGGGGTTAATAGTAAATGGCAGTTTTCTTGTGCTTGGTGGGGAAACAAAGGATTTTTTTTTTCTTTTTTTTTTTTTATACTAAATTTGTATATAAATAGGTAAGTATCTTTAGAAGAAAATAAACTATGTACAATATCTATGAATGGTTCAGTCCTTGTTATTCCATTCTACATAGAATTGGGAGATGCATCTGGAGAGGTGGAACTGGAAAGGTCCGAGATTTCCCCATTCTCTTTCATAGATCCCTTCTTAGTGTGCGGAGTTAGTCCTTCCCTTTCTCTCTTTTTCTGTTTCATCCTTCGGTTTTGGAACCAGATCTTCACCTGGGTCTCATTCAATTCCAGGGTGGCTGCAATCTCTACCCTTCTAGCCCGGGTGAGATACTTGTTAAAATGGAATTCCTTCTCCAGCTCAGTCAGCTGCTTGGTGGTAAAGTTTGTCCTGATGGTGTTTTGCTGAGCACTGAGTCCAAAGTCTATTGGCTTACCTGTTATTAAATAGAAGAGACACAAAATGATTCATTGGGATGTGGTATGTGAGAGTGAGAGTGTGCCAAGAGTCCCAGAACCATAACACTGGGAATATCACATGTAATGTTACTATTAATATTGTATTTCCCTCTCTTGGTTTCAGGATAGATCCAATGTATGTATTAAATACGTATAGCCTATAGTTCATGTTACAACCTATATCTACCATTATGGGACTAACTATAATTGGCCATTATTTTTCCTGACAGTTATTTCCAAAAAAAAAAAACACACCCTGCCTACACCTACTATATCACACAATTGTATTCATTTGTATCTTCATTGCTATGTATATTGAATGGGCAGTCAGATGAATCCTTGTTTTTGCATCTATTGAATGACTGTCATTCGATATTTGATGCTTATTGCACTAATAATTCATCCGTCTATGTTAAAATTAAATTGCCGAAGACCTAAGGCAGCCGAACGTTCTGCATAAATTACTGGTGGTGTTTCCTCGCTCCCCCCCCCAAGCCCCACCCTGTTTTCCTAATAACGTGTGCGGTGTAATTATAATGGATGGTTACTATTCTTATACTTAGACAATGTACTGGATAATGTAGGTACCTTTTTTTTGTAAGCGAAAAAAAAAGTTAAATTGCGGGTCTGATTGGCCCCATGTGTAAATATATAAATTACTGGTGTGTGATCTGGTGGATTGATAGAGATTGATATGCAATTACAGATAGGGTTTAACCGGTGTTACGGCTAGACTAGAAGACTGATGGCACAATAATGGCTCACCCCCACGTTTCTACATTCAGCCTGAACTTGAGGCCTGTCTATGACACATACGAATAAATGAATGGAAGCAGTTAGTTCTATCCATCTTTGGTACTTACTGGTCTTTGGTGGATTCCTCTTCACTTTCATCCAGTCAAATGTATGGTTAGAAACGGCTTGGTCTGGTGGGCAAGTAGTGCCCTTGTCCTCATGCAAGACTGAAGATTGGTTGGAATATGTTTGCATTAGGCCTTGATTTTCCTGGCCATATGGATGCTGGTGGTACTGGGCAATCCCTGGCATGGTTCCACAGTATCCATCAGACAAAGAGTTTGAGTTTGATCCTGTATTAGTACAGTAGGGTGGCTGCTGCTGGTAATAGATTCCATCTGTTTCTTGATTTGTGTATACCTGGTGCCCATAGCTCTGGCTGCAATTCTGGGGGCTGTAACTTGTGATAGAGTTGACATAGGGGACCCCATTGCTGGGTTGATGTGGCTGAGGATAGCTGGAACTCTGTTGATGAATGTGGTTTGGAAAAGAATTACTTCCTCCTACTACGAATCGTCCATCCCCATTATAAATGTCATTGGTACCCGGGCAAGCTGGAAAAGAGGGTGTCCCTTGGTCAAAATGATGGTATCCTCTGGGTGAGTAGGCGCTCGTCCCACGGTTACAAATTGCATACTCCAGAAAGGAACTCATTCTGGTATTGTCCATCTGCCAGTGATGTAGGAGGGTCAACCTGTTTTCAGGGGATTTCTTCTGCCCTACAACCTTTAGGTAGTATGTCAAATCTGTAAACTTCCATCCATGCCTAGCCAGGCTTCAAACCCCTTGGTCTCTCACAGAGAGGACATGTGATTATCTGAGAGCCAATCGCTGAGGACCTCCTGAAGCTTGTCAGATATCTAGGTCCATCCATCATGCCCCAGTGACATTTGCATGACAAAGAGGCTTCAATCAAACCCAGCCCATCAATCTCATAATGACACGTTAGCATCAGAATCTTTTTCTGAGCCTCCAAAGAGAAACTTGGATTTATTCAGGACTTTCTTTAAGTGTTGAAAGACCTCAAGCAAAAAAAAGAAAGATGTGGCAAATTAGATGAAAACCTTGGTTTAATCTAAAGGTTTCTTTTTATGCTGAGTTCCATCTGGCAGAGTTTAGAACATTCTGTATATGAAATAGAAGGTTTGTTTTCTAAAAAAAAAACATTTCTTAAAAAAAAAAAAATCCATTTACATCGCATCTTTCCTACTTAAACACAATTTACTAAAAAAACACCATGGTTTTGAATGAACTTTATTATCCCCTCTTTGGATATAAACATTTTAGCAGTGATGTGTAATAAACGTTCTGTAGTTTAAGATGTTTCGCGTGGATCCTTCCTATTTCACGAGATAATTTGCCTCCTTCTGCTTTTACCTTTTACGGATTGTTGCTTTTTTGCAAAGCTCACTTGGGGTGGTAATAGTGAAGTGTCTCCTTTGTTGAAAAGAGTAGTTTGAGAAAATTAGTCTCACCCACTCACTCCCTAGTGTTAAAAGAAACTGGTTAGGTAAGCTACATTTATTTACTCGTTACAACTTGGAAGACAAGGAGAGGTAACAATATAACGCCCACCCTCATTTGTAAAACTTGTCAGAATATGCACTCCCCAAAGTCTGGAGATGTGAAGTCCAGGCAAAGATACTTCCTCAGCTAAGGCTTTTATCTAAATCTCTTTTAATGAACAATTTGTTCAAGATCGTGTTATGGATCCCAGAGGACTGGAATATTTCACTTCTGTAAGGCGGTATTTATGATGTCAAATTATTGTAACCGGGATAAACGACTGCTCCACGCTTTTTAATAACAGGGCGCTATTTCATGTTTATTACAGAATAGGATATTAACAACACACTGTGCTTCGGAGGTAGTGGGGCATTTTGGATCTCCCACTTTTCATAACAGGGACTGGATTAAAGATTTCTTAATAAGTGTTTTGTTAATTTAATATAGCTCGCCATAAAGCTCGCTGTGGTTTTTAAATTGTTTCCATATGTAAGTACGAGCTCGCTTTGTGCTGTGGGTTGACGTAATTCACTTATTCAGGATGTATGTAGGAATACGTGTATCCTACTTTTCTGGACACTGGTCTTATTTCATTTGGGGATATTATTCATTGGATTATTAATGTGAGGGTTTAACAACTTACTTCTTCAGAATTACAACATTTTCCTTACTGCAGAATTGCTCCCAGAGGAGTAGAAATCATGATCGGTTACACGGCGGGGCATGGAATTTTTAGTCTTCATGGATTGAAAGGAAAGGACACAAAGCAAACATTGATTTTAAATGGGAAAAAAATGGAATGTTCGGATAGGTAAGTAAATGTTTTCCAGATCTGAGCAATTTCAAAATGCGGCTTTTTTTTTTTTTTTTTCAACAGGTTGTGGAAAGTAGTTTACTTTGCCCTAACCACTTCCTGTTGTTTCTAGACATACTGTACAATGGTGGAAACCCCAGTTTTGCATTATACAGAAATGCTCCTGTTTCAAACAAAAACAGGAGCAATGGGCTCTGAGCTGACAGCCGATCTACTTCCTGGTCACGGCTGTCAGGTAATTGGGCGTGACGTCATGTAATGCCGTACCTGACAGCTGCGACCAGGAAGTAGAGTGGCTGTCAGCAGCAGAGGAGGAGAGGAAGGGACTGGGTTAGGTAAGTCACTTCCGGGGCATCTTTGGCATTTCTATATAAGGCGAAACTGGTGTCTGCATTTGTATGAAAAGTTTTTTTGCCTGAACATGCCCTTGAAGCCCCACAAACACCGGTCCGACATTTTGAGCAATCCGACAAATTTGATTGCTCAAAATATGGAAAACCGTTTTCTTTTTTTCCTGATTGAAAATATTTATTGTTTTTTTGGAGAGATGACGATCAGGCCAGATGAAAAAACTTTCCACCGACCCCATCTCCAGTTCCCACCTCTCCGTAAAGATCAGAGGCTGAGTGGTTCTTCTGATTGGATTGCATTCAGAAATTCGATCAGAACATGGGTCTGGGCATGGGTACCTTTACTGCTTGAGATATTTTTTATTGTAGCCTTCTGTACAATTGACCCTGTTTCACCTAGTTTAGTAACCTTTGTAAAACAAGGTGCCCTGTAACGTTCATTACAAATTCACCTTAAACTATGAAAGAAAACTGGAATCCCAGAACAAGTGACAAGTGCAGCAAACCATTGCTATTTTAACTTGAGTAGCTCAAGTCTCCCCCACATCTATCAAATGTACCTAATAGAGATGAACACCGGACACCGGACCCTACTGAAATTCCAAAAATCTCACTCGAAACCCAATGGAATTGGAATTTAATGGATTCTTATATATGTTTTTCCAATGAGTTTAGAAAACTTTGAAAATTCGCAGAGCCAATGGAATTTTCAAACGCAGCAGTTACAAATTGAAACCAGATTAATTTGGGGACTGGGATCCATACTAGTACCTGGGGAGAATATCCCTGGTTACAACACTGGAGCACACAAGCTTTTTTATTGCATTGAAAGTTACATTAGCTACATAACTATTAGTTTGCACAGGAGTATAATATTCATACAATATAACCACAGTGTGTAATATGATAATATGAAAGCACATATGGCTGAAAAAATGAATATTGCACAATTATGGTATTATTTTACGATCAGGTTGACGGATGTGTGACACTTTTACAATTTTTATTTGTACACAATTATTAAACCACATCTCTGTAAATTTAAATAGATTTTGTAAGGTGAGACCTTAAGCTACATAAACTCACACAGAGAACTGCTGTTTGGAACAATCATTACACGATCATTCAAATGACAATTTAACTAATGATTGTCCCATAGACAGGTTGCTTGGCAGTGGACGAGTACACGTGCTGTATTGTCAGCTGACACTTATTTAGCGCATGTGCGAGGCTTTAGATTATATAACTATTTATTTGTCTGTATAAAACTAGATACCATGCACTACTACAGTTTGATAAGTTCATTTACCATTCTGTTTACTGCTTACTACTTCCTTACTTACACACACACACACACACACACACACACACACATAACCTTAGATGTTAAATCCATAAACACAACTGCAGGCAAAAGGGAATCTTAAATGAAGCAGTGGCTGAATAAAAGTGAGCTCAGGTCTCTAAGGACTCCCGGATGTTTTCCCTTTCAGAACCGGAGGTTTATTGATATTCGTTTTCTCTTATTGACCATGTTTCTCAAACTAAAAGAGAATCTTTCTGGATTTACATCTAAACCACCAGAGCTGGATGCCTGGATTCTTCCTTGTCCAATTTCATTGACTAATACAGATTCCAGACACAATAGAGGAATACAGCATCCATGGCCAATACAACTGTGCTTCTTCCAACATGGTGTACCTTATACAGTGCACTAGGTGCCCAACAGGAGGACTGTGTATAGGAGAGACAGGTCAAAGCCCAATAACGAGAAATACACAAAATACACACCACCGTTTTACTATAACAAATAAAAAATTGGACCCACCAGTAGGGAACCATTGTAACAGCCCTCACCACTCCATAAACCATCTAAGAATCTTGGTCCTTAAGGGGAAATTTAAAAGAGAGACTGAAAGGAAGGTATGGGAGTACAAATGAATGAAAACTTTCAACTCTCTGGAGAAGGGACTGAACCTGGGCCTTGGATTTATGGCAAACTATATAGATTAGAACTGCCAGCACCAAGACAGAAACACAGACATCTGTAGAGACATTAATTACATGGGATTCCTTTCACTTCACACTTCAATAACTTACCCTAATTCATATCAAGCCAATTTGATCCACAGTACCTTGTACCTGATCTGTTTGTTCCTTGCAGACCCTTTTATATGACTTTGTTAACACCTTCCACACTTTTTTCTGGTTATTTGATCTGTGAGCTGAATGTATATACTGTATATCTGAGAACACCACTGCTTGTATGTATGTATAGTTTATTTATAAAGCGCCACTGGGGGATGCAGCGCTGTACATTGTAATCAGCTTGAAAAAGGAACTAGGATGTTCTGAAAGCTTGCTAGGATTATATTAGCCAATAAAGGTATCACCTTTATACCACGCATGTTATTTTTATTTCAAAAGGGTTACCCTGTTAACATTGAATAATACAGTAACAAGTCAGAGAGACAAGCAGTGATTTTAATGTTATGTTTAATTATTAATGTGGGTATAAGGTATGTTGTATTGTGGACAGCAATAAAGGGTTGTTATACATTTTATTTAAAATTTTTTGACATTTAAATGGCATGTTCCACCTTAAAACAAAAAACTGGGCACATGTCAGTTATCTGCCCCCAACCCCAACGTTATTAGGTGTGGTGTATTACTAAACAGATATTTAATGGGCATGTCCACCCTAAAAAAGAAGTTTTAACCTAAGGTGGGTGACCCCTGCCCACCCCCAACCGCCAAAATATTTCTTTAAAAAAATGTTCAGATCAATACTTACAGCCCCTTCTCATTGTTTCTGCTCTGGATCCAAGCTTGTGGAAGTTTCAAGCAGGGGCCAGACCGGCAGCCGAGTCTGTGATTGGCTAAGACGCGGCCTATCACAGACGCAGCTGACATCATTGAAGATGCCGTGGGAGAGAAGGGTCTGTAAGTAGCAATTTAAGCACTTTTTTAAAGAAATCTTTAAAGGGTAACTGTGGTCTCCAATTCTTCCAACCTAGTAGGAATTATATATAAAGCCTTCCATCACACCTTCAAAATAAAACCTAAATCACATCTCTAGATAAAATTAGTGAGAAGTTATTTCTGGAAAGGTTCAGCAATATTACTTCCTGCTTGAACACTTCCTGTTTTCAGCCATGTGACCAGCTTGTAATCATGTGACCAGCCTGTCTGCATTAATAGGCTCCCCTTCTCAACTGTCAATTTTTCCCC
Source organism: Hymenochirus boettgeri (assembly GCA_019447015.1). Taxonomy (NCBI): domain Eukaryota; kingdom Metazoa; phylum Chordata; class Amphibia; order Anura; family Pipidae; genus Hymenochirus; species Hymenochirus boettgeri. The sequence continues at coordinate 73,752,619 of CM033476.1, read as the reverse complement.
CAGCTACTTCCTGATTTCCCCAGCATTAAGTCTTTACTGAGCATGCTTCTCACCCGGGGGAAAAGGGCTGTCAGAAGTAAGGTGATGTCACTCAACCTACTGGAAGCAGGAAGTTTGAACTTTCACCTCAATATCATTTCTCACAGGGTGAAGCCAGAAATATGTTTGTAGGCTCGTTATAAAGGAAATACTGCAGGCTTTCATTTAACCTTAACTTGTTTGGAGACCACAGTTGCCCTTTAAGCGGTTGGGGGTGGGCAGGGGTCACCTACCTTATGGCCAAAGGGTTTCACACAGGTGCAACGGCTGCAGAGGAGGGATCCGGATGGTGGGAGGTGGTGGTGATGGGAAGGACTCCCCTGCACATGCCTCAGTCCTTGCTGAGGTTAAGGAAGAAACAGACACCAGATGACTCACTGACAGCTTCTACTCCTCACTTTCCTGCCTTTGAAAAGGCATTGCAGGAGAACCATAAGGAGCAGAAATGTAAGGTACGGCTTTTTTTATACTACACAGTGGGGCCAGTATGTGGTTACATTTTAGTTTTGGCGTGGACATGCCCTTTAAGTATAATTATTGCCTCCATTCTTGCAGAGTAAGCTGGCTTCTCCCTTCATTCAGTAAATGAAGACAGTGACTGCTGACATCATACCAATGACTCACTGCTATTTCCCCTGCTGTCTCCACTGCACATGCTCAAGCTTATAAAGAAGCTCATTAGGTAGAGGGAGGAGGCAGATAAATTTGCTAGAACAGAAGAGAACTTATTAAATATCTGGGTACAACTGAATGTAATAAACTGGTATAAATAGCAGTCGGGGTTGCGGACAGATAACTGACAAGTCACTGTTTTATGGTTTTAAAGGTGGACCTGCCCTTAAGTGTTAGTGCCTCATTGGGAGTCTTTTTTTAGGTGTTTGGTGTTGTATTTACTCCTGAGTGCAGCGTCCTGAATTATTGAACATATGTTGTCATTTACATTAGCATGTGACGTTTGTATGTGTTATCTTAATATCTGTGTTCCCTTTTTTTTTAAACAGGTGAAAGGAAGCAGTCACCATTTTCGCCATGATACAATTTCCACACTTCCAACAATGCTAATTTAAACAGACATTTTTTGTGGTAGATCCTTTAAAAGGGCATGTCCACCCCCAAATCTAAAAAAAAAAAAACATTACTGGCCCCACTGTGTAGTGAATAAAAATCCTTACCTTAAATTCCAGCTCCAAATGGTTCTCCTGGATTCCCCCCCAAAGTCTGAAAAACTGGCCACTAGGAGGACAGCAGAGTCCATATAGGAGAATTTTGTCCTGTGCACTGCAGGCCCCCCCCCTCCTTCTCACTCCCATTTTGCAAGCCCTCCCCCTACCATTAAAACCCTTTGCCAAATAGTAGCTTTCCTTCCCCCAGCCCCAACCGCCATACAAGATGACAATCACGGACGCGGCTGCCGGTACAGTACGCCAGAGGAAAGAGGGAAGGTAAGTAAAGTTTGGGGGAGTTCCTGTAAAATATTTTATGGCGGTAGGGGATGGGGGAAGGATATCTACTATTTGGCAAAGGGTTTTAATGGTAGGGGGAGGGCAAAAGTCCAAAAATGGGGTGGACATGCCCTTTAAGGCTGAGGCCCCACTAGGACTCACGGAAGAACACACGGGTGCAGTGTTGCACGATCATCCGCTTCTGGTATTGAGCCCTGTCAGAGAAATGTAGTCTTTTAGCCGCTTCCATAGGGTTCCATTTGCCTGTACAATCAATAGCGCCATTGGATCGCAAAAGGGCAATCCGAAATGCGCTAATGGGGCTTAGCCCTTATAGTTAGATTGTAACTCTAGTTGAAATATAAAGGGCTCTTTTATGAAACATCTTTTTCTTATTGTTTCTTTGAACTATCGCAAGTAGTGAACGATACGGATTGACAGGTATTTTAGGACACCTATGTCACTCATTGCTTGCTCCGCCTCCAAAACAAGGGGGGAGACGTGCTATTGCTATTTCAGAATGGAAAAAAGTAACAGATCATAAGGCACCAGATCTGACAATGGAGAGTTGACCATGACAGAGGTGACAAGTCTATAAGTTCCGCCATTACTTCTTATTCATAACTTTATTTGTCCTGGATCAGGACATTGTATGAAAAGGAAATGAATTATTTCTTATCAGTTTTCAATGAACCCCCAAACTGATATTTCTGCACCAATCATTTCCCAGTCTATTATTCAATCAGATTGCCCAGGAATCAGATGAAAAGTAACAGACAGTTTACAACAACAGTTTATTGCTTACAACCAATTTTTCCAATATCTGTTGTTGGCAGCCGATCGGATGCACTGGAAAAGCTCAATCATTTGTGTGTATATTTTAGATTTATCTGCTTAGGTGTATTAGCCCTATAGGTGGCCATACACATGTCATTATGATTGCATTCCAATCTGTTGGCAACATGGGGAGGTAACCTCATACACAGCCCAACCGATCTCCCCATACAAGGTAATGGTAATCTACAGATGTCAGCATTTTTATTTGTGAACTTATCTTATTTAAAGAACAACAATATTCAAACGAAACCCCTCAAACAACTAGGTCCCCACCCCTGGTTCTCAGTCCGTCAACATTTCCAGACTGGGGCAGGTAGAGGAGCCGTACCTACTAAAGGCCCCATACACGGCACAGATATTCTGCTCAATTTGCAAATTGGATCAGAATGTCAAAGACATTTTTCATTTTTTCGATAGACTAATCGATCGATATTGATTGATGTGTGGAAAAACTATGATCGGGCATTGCAGAAATGTTTCTGTCTACCCCATCTTCAAGAAACTATCTTCTGTCGAGCAGAAAATGTATGGAAGATCAGTGGCGCATGGTGGGGAATTCCAATTGGATTGGAAAACCATTGGTCCATGTATAGCTTTAGAGTATTGTTGTTCCTTAAGTTTAATAGCAGGGTTAAAAAGGAGAACCGCAAACAAACGCTCCTTAAGGGATATGCCACACTAGAGCGTTTTAATGTGCGATCTGAACGAGTGTTAAAAAGTTGACTTTCCACGGTAGGGTGTGATGCATTTTGATAATATTCCACATTGCATGCGTTGCGATCACCATTTTTTAGCGGATAGCATGTGCGCTTATTGCACCACAAACAGAGAGTAACGCACGCTGATGTGTGCTCCCTTTCATGTGCATTGCCTTCTGTCAGTGTGTGACCTACCAGGGGAGCAACCACAGGGGGGCCCATCTCATTTTTTCTTATTACAGATAAAGGCTCCTCCCAGAAAACCACTGTGGTTGAAGCCTGGATAGGGGCCCGATCATAGTTTCACAGGGGGGCCCAGTCATTTCTAGTTACGCCACTGCCTTAATCTTTAAGGTTAGAAATGCTCCACATAATACATTACACTGAATTTACTGACCTATAGATGTATCGGTAGTTTCATAGAGACAATGTATCCATCTGAAGTTTTTCCCATGGTGCTTTGTTCCTTAGGGGCCATCAAACATTTTCAGTCCTTTACCCACATTTGCAACTTTTCTAATGCTTGCTGCAGACTGTATAGGATTCAATGCACGTGATTGGTTTTAATTGATTAATTAACTACACCAGAAAGGGAGCTGAGCAGACTGCAGGTTTTTTTCCTTTAAATATAAACGCTTTATATTACATAGGCTTGATGGTGCAGAGCTGCAGGCGGAAGATTTCATATGTGTTTAGGCTCAATCTTTCACAAGCTCGGCAAGATTACCTTTATTCTGCCAGTCTCCTACATAATGTGTTCAATCTACCCATATCTCCTAAAAATTACTTTAAATCGGCCACAGTCTCACAGATTGCATTCAATCTGCATACCCTTTAATATTTAATATTACCCCTTTAATATAGTAACAGTTAGAAACAACATAGTACAGAGCTGCAGGGGGAGGATAATGAAGTGAACCTGATCTTAGCACAACTCTGTGTAATGTATTTGTCAATAGTGCACCTATCTGAATTAAATGTAACCTTCACTCTCTGAAGGTGAAGCTGGGTACACACCTTCCAATACTTCGTCCTGCCCCACCATTCAGCTCTTCTGACCGGTCAGCCAGGACGAAGGACTGTTGGTCGCAGCTACAGTAGCCACGACAGGCATTTTGCCGTGACCGAGTGTGCTGTCCATAGAGGACCGCACAATTGGTTGTGGTTTGCCGACACATCCGATTATTCATTTGTCCGATTCGTGACCGACGCCAGACTAAAGAAACCATCAAATATTTGGGCCTGACCAACCAATACACTGAAATGTTGGTTGGTCTGGCCAAATTATTGGACGGTGTGTGCCCAGCTTGAATTTAAACCTTCAGAGCAGATTAAATCCTTTTCGGTATTTACTCCTGTAAAATGTGAATGTTAAATGTGAAGACAGAAATTATCCTGGTCGCACACCAGACTTGAAAATAACGGTGTTTTTAATTAACATGTGATGTTTCAGTGCGACGCGCACACCTTCCTCAGATAAACAAACATGTTTGTCTTCCTTGTGTGCGTGTCACACCCAAACATCACGTGTTAATTAAAAACACTGTTATTTTCAAGTCTGGTGTGAGTCCAGGATGATTTCTGTTTTTGGATATTATCCACCATTGGCTCTGGTAACCCTGCACAGCACTCGGCATATATACATATCTTATACAGGAAGATATCTACTACCTTCTATGATATTACATTTGGGTGGGGAGATATCCCCGGAGCAATTATGGCTCTAGGTAAATCTCCCCAATAGCGCTTTACTTACTGTTAAACATCTGGATCCGCTCAGAGAATTCTACATTACAGTTCATATGAAAATAGCCTAAAATATACAGCAAGGCTGAAAGAAATGCAAATCAGTCCAGCTGCACTAATTCCATTTTATTAAAGGGCATGTCCACACCTCCAACAAAAATTTGTATTTGTATCTACTTGCTTCCATGCATGGAAAAGGTATTGGAGACAAGCAGAAAGCAGTGACGGAAAGAGGGCTGGTAAGTATGTCCATGGGACAATTTGAAACCATATTATCCTGCAGGTATGTTAAAGGACCCAAACCCAACTTTAAAGGGCATGTCCAGTCAAAAATAAACATTTGATACAAATGCAGAGCATAATAAAGAAACGCCAGAGGCCACTGAAGGGACTTACCTAACCTGGTCCCTTGCTGCTCCTCTTCTGCTCTGCGGCTGACAAACGCTCTACTTCCTGGTGTCAGTTAAGGTGCGACATGACGTCACGCCCAATAGCCTGACAGCCGTGCCCAGGAAGTAGAGCGGCTGTCTACGCAGAGGGTCTCTGCTTCTGTCTTTGCATGAAACAAGCTCCAAACAGGAGCACAGGGCAGTGCCCAGGTCGCGAGGGACCGGGTTAGGTAAGTCCCTTCTAGAGCTTCTTTGGCATTTCTTTATAATGCAAAACTGGGGTTTAGGTGGGTGCTGAGTGCTCTGTATTTATAGCAAAATGTCACTTTTGACTGGACATGCCCTTTGTGCCATAGTCTGCCATTAGGGGGCTTTATGAGCTTGAGAAATTGTGTTTATGTCCTTTGTGATTGGCCCGTAGTTTCCATGTAATAATATATGACAATGAAGATATCTGTTTATCCTCACTAGGTTTTCATCATTTTAAAGGTCTGTTAAACAAATTTTTAAAAACATTTTCTGCTGCTATTGTCCTCCAGAACGTTCAGCCATGACTGAAAATGGATGTTGGCCCCTGATCTTTGTATAGGGAGCCTATAGTGACCCCTGATTATCATGGCCTGAATAATGTCCCTACACAGAGCTTCACAGGGAATCTGACTGTCATCTGCTTCAAACCTTCAATGCCTGTACCCAGCGTTAATGTTTAAACTACTCAAGTGAGTAGCCAATCCGGCACTAGACGTAGGAGGGTCAGATACCCCTGCAGGTGAGAATCTAGAGTAGGAAATGATTTGGTGAACCCCTCCATATACTGATATTGCAGCTTCCGCTATGTGACTGGTATAAGGAAAATGTTTGGGGCAAATGGGGCAGGGTTTTTCCAGTGGCACACCTGTGTAATTACCCTTATTTATATTATCCTGGTAAAAATATCCCCAAACAACTCCGGCTCTCTGGTCCATCGCTGTACCTTGGCACATTCTTGAGCGCAGGTAAAAATGCTGTGCGTTTCTGGGAGCTTTTGCCATCCGGTTGTGTCTGCTTATATCCACTTTTACATGTGTTTGCACTTGTGTTTAGTAGGGGATTATGGGAAAAACAAAAATCGCAGGGCATGTTGATTTTGTCCACTCCATAGACTTGCATTAATTGTGAGTTTGATAAAACCGAACAAAAATGACGATCGCATGCGTTATAAAATCGCAATGGATCGCAGCGCACTGCACACACAGTGGGGCCTATTTCCTGCAATTCACATTATAAATAAAATGTCATGCAGATCGAAAAGTGCAAACTCATCGCAAACGTAAAAAAATAATACAATTGTCAGCAGATTCTGTGCTATAAGGCAGGACAATGTATTTTAGCCTTAGCGTCACCTTTAAAGAACAAATTAGAAATATGCTAAATGTGCCACAGGAAATGCAACATCTAAAGTTCAAACCAACCGGGGCCTAAGAGGCACACTTCTTTTTCTTGTTTTAAAAGGGTAATTGCCTTCTTAATGTCAAGCTCAAAAGTAACAGAGACCTTAGGGAAAACCTATGCAAAAAGGGTCTGGGGTGCAGACCCACCACCATAAATCACACAGGAACATATCAAGCATGATATCGCTAACAGCTTCTCCAGTTATTCCCTGGGGCTTTTAGCACACCACAGCATACCATAGAACACCACAGCACACCACAGAACACTATAGAACACCACAGCACACCACAGAACACTATAGCACACCACAGCACACCATAGAACGCCACAGACACACCACAGAACACTATAGAACACCACAGCACACCACAGAACACTATTAAACACCACAGCACACCATAGAACACTATAGCACACCATAGCAGACAATAACTCACCATAGCGCACCATATCTCTACAAAGCCCAACATAGCACACCATAGAACACTATAGCTCACTACAGCAGACCATAGCTCACCATATCTCAACAAAGCCCAACATAGAACACCATAGCACACCATAACTTACCATAGCTCACCACCATAGAACACCATAGCACACAACATCACTTTTCTTCACACTATACTCCATGATCTTCTTCTCATAACACATTTGTAAACACAATAATAATTGTATCTGCATGTCTGTACTTAATAACATAAAAGATCAATGACCTGTCTTCAACTGGATTTCATTCACTTTAATGATGAACCTCATCCTATTTATGGCAAAACCGACATTTCATTTTATTTGTATTTTTTTTGTATTTTATTTCTTATATAGCGCTACATATTCTGCAGTGCTTTACAATTATTTACTTAATTCATATCCTGCCCTGCCCCGAAGAGCTTACAATCTAATCACTTTATGTACACATACAATCTATAAGTATGTCTTTATGATTGTGGGGGAAACCGGAGTGTCCGGAGGAAACCCCCGCAGGCACGGGGAGAACATACAAACTCCTTGCAGACGTGTCCAAGGGTGGAATGATACATTTTCCTTTATTCGCATTGTAAAATTAAGAAATTGTGAATAGAAAGTTGACACAGTTATAACTAATCTGACTATCTGTGAAGGCAAGCATGCTCAATAATCACAACGAGGCAGCAATGGAAGAAGGGATTTTCCAGCATGCAATGCACACATTCTAGCTGTCAACACTGCACACACTAGAGTTTATGACAATAAGGCACTTGATAGACAGCTTTAAATTGGATGTCTAAAGGAAGAGGGGACAGATCCACACAGTGGCATAACTAGGAATTGCTGATCCCCTATTGGTGCTTTATCCACTGTGATTTTCTGGGAGGAGGTTATATTTGTCATAAGAATAATAAGATGGGCCCCTCCTTTGCTCCCGGGAAGAATTATAGTTTACAATAATGGGCAATCGGTAATTGCGATCCTATCTCACATCTAAAAGCGCACACTGGTGTAATAAGGCAATGGGTCTGGCCACATTAGTGTGTTGCACTACGATCCCATTTTGGGAGCACACGCAATCACCATTTTTGTGCAACATTGGTAAATCGCAGTGCAGAACATCGCACAGGAAATGCGCGTGATTGCGTACGCTTTCCGTTGCGTTGTAGTGTGGACTCACCCTAAGAGCAGTTGTTTTGCTCCTATTAAATCTACCAATTGTGTTAATAAGGTCCTTATAGCCCCACATTTGCTTCTCCTTGTTTGTGTGGTTTAAACTATTAAAGATTTGTTGAAATCAGCTGTAGAAATTACACCCAAAAGCTGTGTGGGTGATCTAGAATTCAACTTCATTCAAACACTTTCTAAAGGGAAAATAAACAACTATAAAAAGGTGAATTAACATTCATTTGTTCAACCACAAACTGGATATGGAAAATAAAGTAACCGCATTGTAACTTGGTATTTCCTCCTCTGGCAGAAACAACTCCCAGGTCTTGTCTCCTGAAATTCCCTCTCCATTTTCACTGTATTGTTCCTTTATTAAAGGGGAAGTTCAGTGGAAAATTTAATTATTGAAATATTATTTTTAAAATTCTTTATATTATGCATACCTCTATATATTCTATATATTCTCTTCAATTTTAAAAATCATTTGAATTTATACCCCTTGCTATTTCCAAATGTTGACATTAGTGAGCTGACATTTCTTCTTCCCAGAATGCACACTAACATGGAATGTTCCTAACAGTAATTTCTACTGATTGGCTGTTGGATGGGTCAAACATGCTCAGATCTCTACTGAGCAACTGAATCAACCCAGGTGCTGGGTCAAGGGCAAGACCATAACAGTCTGTACTAGGGGTCCTGCAAACAGGAAGTCAGTATTTTGGGAGTATTTATTTATACACAAACACAATGCTGAATGGGCAGATTAAGGTCATTGGGATAGTAAAATACTGGACTTTTTTCTTAAAAGTATATGGGGCCGATTTACCCAGATTCACTGTGCAAATATAAGGAGTCAAAGTCTCGCTAACCGGTTCGCTTATAGTTAGCATGACTTTAACTCCATATTAGTGTCAGATGCGCATCCGTTGATTCAATATCGCGTTTGCGCTAGTTTGAGAGCTGGATTTTTCAACCAACGTATCGCAAACGATATTGAATAGCGAAAGGTGCATTTACCCAGAGTGATAGCGGTATTTGCACTGAACTTCCCCTTTAAACCAGGATACAATTTAAACTTACATTACCATTTGCCTGCTATACAGAATATTACATTAGATGTACCATGTGTCAATAAACAATAGTAAAATAACTTTGGTTTTTCATTGAAAATTTAAGTTATAAGGAAATATTCAGAAATAAATTATGGGCATTTAAGAAATATGCAGCAGTATGGCAGCTCCCACTACTGTGTCTGAATGTGTCAGTACAGATGCTTTGGTTCCCCTATAAACTACAGATTGATTTTAGCCTTTACTATTTTAATAGGGTGGAGGAGGGGGGGTGCCATCTGCTTATAACAAATCCCCCATTACATAAATCTAACTTTAATTTCTTTATTTATCACAGTAACCACATGCTCACTGGGACAGAATTTCTTCCAATTAGGAGAGAGACTTGATGAGCTGATTCCAGTAACTTGTACCTGCTTCTAATTCACCAAAAAACAAATCACATGTAATACACTCTAAACCCTAAAGGGGGAGCAAGTGTATAAATGCCCTGACTTGTATTTAGCCCTTACAATGTGTACAATTTGCCCATTGTGATCTATCCTTTTCTCCATTGCATTAGAAAGCAGCATTTATTCTTCTCAATATTTTACCAAGTGTGGAATCCCCGTGTTGACTTTCAGCTCTATTGCAAGTGACACTTCCATTCTTAGACTCTGGGCTGCTTCTTATAATGTATGTATAATGTCCAGCCTTTCACTTATTCCTCTACCCACTTCTCAAAATGTCTTATCCCATTGTCACCCCCAATGAATTCTGTACTGTAGCCTTCCACCCCTCCCCCTTAGTTTGGGTTTTGCCCTTATCACCTGAGACACACAGTGATGGGGGCCCAGCTGTGGGATTTCATGTTGCTTGTCACCAGTAAGTAAGGTTGTCAGCACATCTGTACAACTCAACAATGACCTGTCGAAATTCATTGCTTTTGCTTCTGATTCCATAAAATGATAGTTCCTGGCACTGAGGGTAGTGTTTTACCATTCGCACAACTCTAATGTATCCATGACATCATTTTGGTGACATCATGGCAGGATTTGGTAACAATGCCAATATACCATGAACCCTGATAGCAATGTATCATAGGAAATGCTGGTTATGTTGCAGCACAAGATTGGGCTTTATTTTTCTGCCACTTTATTGATTTTTCCATTCACTTTTTTTATTTTTATAAATGTTAAAAAAAAAAAAATATTAGGTTTTATTAGTTCTGTAAATGAGCATTTTGTAGAAACACTGATGGTTTTTATTGGGGAAAGTCCCTGAATGGACCCAGCTGCAAACAGAAGTAGGTGAATGGAGGAGATGGTAACTTTGTTGTAAAATGTTATTGTATCAAGTGTCAATTTTATTTTGCAACATATTCAGTTCTTTCCCTGTTCTAACAATGTAACAATATTTAATGTGTTTAGTGTCTATTTCCTTGCAGACTAAATGCAGACATTGGATGTATTTCCCACCTGTAACTATGTGAGATTTTAACACACACACACACACACACACACACACACACACAGGGTAATTATTTATCTATTATTATTATTAATAATATTTTTTTCTGTGTGGTCTTTAGCAGAAATAAAATACAATGCTGATATTATCTTTTTAACACATGGTATACATGGTGGTTGATACATTGAAGTATATATGCAGTCGATATTTTAGTAAATAAGTAGCTGATTGTAGTATATATGTAGTTGATACATTGTAGTTGATACAGTGTAGTAAATATATGAGGTTGATTCATTGAAGTGAACAAGTAGATGATCGTGGCAAATATGTAGTTGATAGATTGTAGTAAATGTGTAGCTGAGTAAATAACTTGTTGATATTGTTGTAGTAAATGTGTGTGGCTGAGACACTAGTAAATAACTAGTGGATATTCTTGTAGTAAATATGTGTGGTTTAGACACTGTAGTAAATAACTAGTGGATATTGTTGTAGTAAAAGTGTGTAGTTGACACACTGTAGTAAGTAACTAGTGGATATTGTAGTAAATGTGTGTGGTTGACACACTGTAGTAAGTAACTAGTGGAGATTGTTGTAGTAAATGTGTGTGGTTGACACACTGTAGTAAGTAACTATTGGAGATTGTTGCAGTAAATGTGTGTGGTTGACACACTGTAGTAAGTAACTAGTGGAGATTGTTGCAGTAAATGTTTGTGGTTGACACACTGTAGTAAGTAACTAGTGGATATTGTTGGAGTAAATGTGTGTGGTTGACACACTGTAGTAAGTAACTAGTGGATATGGTGTAGTAAGTAACTAGTGGATATTGTTGCAGTAAATGTGTGTGATTGACACACTGTAGAAAGTAACTAGTGGATATTGTTGCAGTAAATGTGTGTGGTTGACACACTGTAGTAAGTAACTAGTGGATATTGTTGCAGTAAATGTGTGTGGTTGACACACTGTAGTAAGTAACTAGTGGATATTGTTGTAGGTGGATATTGTTGTAGTAAATGTGTGTGATTGACACACTGTAGAAAGTAACTAGTGGATATTGTTGCAGTAAATGTGTGTGGTTGACACACTGTAGTAAGTAACTAGTGGATATTGTTGCAGTAAATGTGTGTGGTTGACACACTGTAGTAAGTAACTAGTGGATATTGTTGCAGTAAATGTGTGTGGTTGACACACTGTAGTAAGTAACTAGTGGATATTTGACGTTACTGGGTTTCCCATCTGGGGTCTCTGTAGATCCAGAATGGGGCAGTAAGACCTCAAAAATGACCTTAAATTGTAGCCATCTCTGTTCTGTCCGGGATATCCCACATAGCTTCTGCTGCTTTGATTTCTGAGAGAACTTTAAGTGAACCTCAGCCTAAGGGAAGGAGCCTGCAAGACAGGACTGCTAGAGGGGAACCGGGACACCCTCAACTTAAGTAAATATTTGAAGCAGTGCATTGGAGAGCTAGGGTAAAATAAAGCTGTCAGGACAGGGTAAACTGAGAGGAAGGTGGGGTAACAGAAGAGAAAGAAACCTTAAGCAATTTCCAAATCACTTTAGGCACCTTGGCAAAAAATATGTGTGCAGAAGAAGCACTGACAGCATGAATGGCCGAGGGACAGACACAGGTCACGATCAGGGACTTGGTTTCTACTCATTGGTGGGAACAGTGGTGGTAGGTGAGATTCTTTAGGGTTTAATGAAAAACCATGTGGCGAGCTTTGGTTGGGTGGATAAATGTTACTCGTGGCCCATTTAAGACACTTTTTTGAATGAAAGCTTTCAACCATTTGTAGGATACAAACATACACAGAGAAGGAATGTTCGTGTACACAAATTCCATAGCCATCGTACTGTACGTGTAAGGTAAATGATATAGCTCTCTACTATCTGAATGAATACAGTATATTGTCTGTTTCTGAGCAGACTCTATACCCCATGCTAAACAGGGGACTAATCCCTCCGACAGGATTACAGGTATACTACTGTTTATATACTATATATAAAGTCACCATGCACATCAGTCTAAACACCCATGTATTTAATGCTTCATACACAGGGTACACAGACTGTGTAAGCTGTACCTTCTTTAGACAATTGGGTGTGAAGTTGGTACAGCTTGTGTACCGAAACGTTACACTGTCTGTGTACCCTGTGGATGAAGCATTAAAAATACATGGGTTTAAGGTGCATGGTATATTTCAATCCTGATCTCGAACTTTACCATGGTCTCACCATTGCACTTGGCAAAAAACATCATTTAAACTTCAAAGGAGTGTGCAGGATTACCCTTGTTGCCTTTGCTATTACTGTAAGCTGTTGGTTTTATTTTGGGCCAAATGACTGAATGTCCTTATTGAAATACGCCCAACGGCTGAGATTACCAAACTGTCCGTCATTTGGACCAACCATTAAGGGAATGATTGGTTGTGTCTAGAATTATGTTTGGTGACAGTCGACTACTTGTTGTTAACCAAAAAAACTTTACTGTCCATTGTTGGTATACCAAGCTTTAACCTACAGTCCAAGTGCTCCACACTCTCTGTGTAAATACAGATAAACAAAAAAAAAAATTCTGTGCAGACCATATGGCAGCTCCCTTTTATTTGCTCTTCACTATCTATTTTTCCTCTATTAAACTCTTCGGTTTCAGTGTCACATTAGTCTAAACAATCCATTGGTAGTATCTGACCTGACTGAACTCTCCCTTTCATTGTAAGACTAATCACTGTGCTTCTGCCCCTCTATCAACCCAACAGAGCAGCAAGTGCTGGAGATCCAGATAGAGATTGGGCAAGAGATTTAAACAGGGGTGTCTCTCTAATGGAGGCAATATGAGCAAAATTCATTGGGGCGGGCGACCCTGCTAAATATCAGAGAGGCGGCAGGCAGAGCTCACTTTAATTTTTTTTTATATAGAAAAGTGTCAGGCAGAGCAGAAGGAAAGTAAACTGCAGGTGTGTGAGTGTGCACGTTCGCTGGCCCGTGATTTGCCCCCTTAGCTCTGCACTAACTGCTGCCTTCATGCAGAGCTGAGCACATCATATTTTCAATTGTAGTTTGGTGATTGGGCATTATGGCATGTTATATGTATCAGTCTGTGTGATTGGGAATTAGGGTATCTTATATGGTGATCTTAGCATAGGGCATCTTATTGTGTGTTCTTAGCATTAGGGCATCTTATATGTGTGATCTTAGCATTAGGCATCTTATATGTGTGATCTTAGCATTAGGGCATCTTATATGTGTGTCTTAGCTTTAGGGCATCTTATATGTGTGATCTTAGAATTAGGGCATCTTATATGTGTGATCTTAGCATTAGGGCATCTTATATGTGTGATCTTAGCATTAGGGCATCTTATATGTGTGTTCTTAGCATTAGGGCATCTTATATGTGTGATCTTAGCATTAGGGCATCTTATATGTGTGATCTTAGCATTAGGGCATCTTATATGTGTGTTCTTAGCATAGGGCATCTTATATGTGTGATCTTAGCAGAGTGGGCATCTTATATGTGTGATCTTAGCATTAGGGCATCTTATATGTGTGATTTAGCATTAGGGCTGTTGTTATGTGCCGATCGTGTGATCTGGCATTAGGTAATTTTTATGTACCTAGTATCTGTGTGAGGGTATCCCTGTACTGTTCAATTCACTGGGAATATCTTTGGTGCTTTGTAAAACAATAATAGAATAATGGAAGATTTATGTTAAGGACTCTAGAGCCAGTTCCGCCATGTTGTTAGTAATCAGTAGTCACAACCCCTTGTCTGTCCTGTCTCATTTCCACATCCAGCGCCTGCTCTCCCAGAGGTAAACCGGTCGCTGCATCCCCTGTATTAAGTTTGCAATGTGCTGCCACTTGGTCGTGGGAGATGATTTCATTTATTTCTAAGGCTGAGGGAGATTGTCCTGACCTCTATCAGCTCGCTACAACCCATTTGAACCCCAGTGAAAAAGCTTTCAGGCGTCCTTATGTTACTCGGACTACAAACTTACGTTTTTGATTAACGTGACGTTTATCATTTGGTGCCCATTATGGTTGGGCAGAGAGCACAGAAAGCAGAACAATCACTTTGACTGCAATCTAACTTCCAAATTCGCTTCAAAGGATAAAAGCTTTTTTTTTTTTTTTTGATGTGTGTGCAAACAAATCCCATCCTGGCCGGGGGCATTAGCACTTTGAAATATAATACAGACCAGAGGGTGTCACACCGGGGAAAACCCTATTCAAGCTATAAATGGTAATTTTTAACCTTGTTTTGGCTTTTGTTTTGCTACGGATTTAGACCAAAAGTTACAAGAGTTTTTCCTCTATGCTGTGCCTGTGAGAACAACATTTCAAAGCCGTTCAGCCCAGCACTGCAAAGTGACACCTGTTAGAATGCGCTGTGTGCGCTAAGGGGCGCATGGTACTGGACAACACCTTGTAGGATGTTGAGAATGCGGTGTGGAGGAAGGGCGCGCATATGTTAGGACATCTTGTTGCAATGTTGAATGTGGTGTTGCGCTAAGGGGTGCACGTGTTAGGACGAGACACATTTCTCAGCTGTGTGAAGGCCACAAAAAGGCACAATTATTTATTATCTTTATATATATAGTCTTACAGTAAAACAAAAGAAAACCTGCCATTCTCTCAGAGCAGGGAAAATGACATCTATTTACACTGGCACAGACCTAATGGACAACTTGAAGGACTTCTATCAAAATACCAAAATTTGTCAGATTTAATATACAAACTCGCGTTTAGAGAAAATAAAAATAACATTGATTCAGCAAATTCCATTCTAACCAATGTTAAAACGTTAAACGTGGATAGAAAAACATTTACTTAGTGAGTAGATCTGTAGACAGAATGACAGGAAAACAGGAATAATGTGTGAAACAAACATACACGGGCTATTTAAGAGGTGCGAAAATTTGCCGGTGCGATAAATTTGCAGCGACCCAATCAGAATGGTTTTTTACTGGTTACATGGATTTAGTGCTCTAGCACAGGCAAAATGTGCAACCTTTAATATTAAATAATCCCCATAGTCTCTCTATTTCTATAAATGTATCGTCACAATATTCCGTTTTTGTCACTTTCATGTTTCTCGCACCAGTGTTGATTCTCACTGGAGGAAATATAAACTCCGTTGTTTTATATTGCCAAGCTGCTTTACAACGGAGTTAATCTGTTTACATTTATATAAAGGGAAAAAAATGATCAGTTTGTATCCTGGAGAAACCCTTCTAACATGAGCTAATGAACCTTTGCAAAATGCAAATACTAATAGTGCAATTTATAGAACACTCAATAGCCTGCATTGGGCAAATATCTTGGGGTGGTAGCAGTCACATGAAGATGTATAAGATATATTGGGGTCATTGGCCAGCCGAACTGACCATTTATATTATATAAAAAAAAATCCATATTAAATATTTTCCTGCGAATCCCCTCACCCCTTCTTTACCATTGGCTAGGATTTTTACTGTTTTAGGAGGGAAATTAAATAAAGAACATTCAGGAAAGGGTATTTGAATGATCAAGAACCAGGTCCTAAAATGTGGGCCAGTAAAGATGGGGTTATAGTAAATGGCAGTGTTCTTGTGCTTGGTGGGGAAACAAAGGATTTTTTTTTCTTTTTTTTTTTTTTATACTAAATTGTATTAAATAGGGTAAGTATCTTTAGAAGAAATAAACTTTGTACAATATTATGAATGGTTCAGTCCTTGTGTATTCACATTCTACATAGAATTGGGAGATGCATCTGGAGAGGTGGAACTGGGAAGGTCCGAGATTTCCCCATCTCTTTCATAGATCCCTTCTAGTGTGGCGGAGTTAGTCCTTCCCTTTTCTCTTTTTTGTTTCATCCTTCGGTTTTGGAACCAGACTTCACCTGGGTCTCATTCAATTCCAGGGTGGGCTGCAATCTCTACCCTTCTAGCCGGGTGAGATACTTTGTTAAATGGAATTCCTTCTCCAGCTCAGTCAGCTGCTTGGTTGTAAAGTTTGTCCTGATGGTGTTTTGCTGAGCACTGAGTCCAAAGGCTATTGGCTTACCTGTTATTAAATAGAAGAGACACAAAATGATTCATTGGGATGTGGTATGGAGAGTGAGAGCGTTGCCAAGAGTCCAGAACCATAACACTGGGAATATCACATGTAATGTTCTATTAATATTGTATTCCCTCTCTTGGTTTCAGGATAGATCCAATGTATGTAAAATACGTATAGCCTATAGTTCATGTTACAACCTATATCTACCATATGGGACAACTATAATTGGCCATTATTTTTCTGGACAGTTATTTCCAAAAAAAAAAAAAACCACCCCTGCACACCACTATATCACACAATGTATTCATTTGTATCTTCATTGCTATGTATATGAATGGGCAGTCAGATGAATCCTTGTTTTCATCTATTGAATGACTGTCATTCGATATTGATGCTTATTGCACTAATAATCATCCGTCTTGTTAAAATTAAAATTGCGAAGACCTAAGGCAGCGACGGTTTTGCATAAATTACTGGTGGTGTTCCTCGCTCCCCCCCCAGCCCCACCCTGTTTTCCTAATAACGTGTGCGGTGTTTGTAATTATAATGGATGGTTTACTATTCTTATACTTAGACAAGGTACTGGAGTAATGTAGGTACCTTTTTTTGTAAGCGAAAAAAAAGTTAAAATTGCGGGTCTGATTGGCCCCATGTGTAAATATATAAATTACTGGTGTGTGATTCTGGTGGATTGGATAGAGATTGATATGCAATTACAGATAGGGTTTAAACCGGTGTTACGGCTATGACTAGAAGACTGATGGCACATAAGGGTCACCCCCACGTTTTACATTCAGCCGAACTTGAGGCCTGTCTATGGAACTACGATAAATGAATGGAAGCAGTTAGTTCTATCCATCTTTGGTACTTACTGGTCTTTGGTGATTCCTCTTCACTTCATCCAGTCAAATGTATGGTTAGAAACGGCTGGTCTGGTGGGCAAGTAGTGCCCTTGTCCTCATGCAAGACTGAAGATTGGTTGGAATATGTTTGCATAGGCCTGATTTTCCTGGCCATATGGAGGATGCTGTGTGGTACTGGGCAATCCCTGGCATGGTTCCACAGTATCCATCAGACAAAGAGTGAGTTTGATCCTGTATTAGTACAGTAGGTGGCTGCTGCTGGTAATAGATTCCATCTGTTCTTGATTTGGGTGTTACCTGGTGCCATTAGCTCTGGCTGCAATTCTGGGGGCTGTAATTGTGATAGAGTTGACATAGGGGACCCCATGCTGGGGTTGATGTGGCTGAGGATAGCTGGAACTCGTTGATGAATGTGGTTTGGAAAAAGAATTACTTCCTCCTACTACGAATCGTCCATCCCCATTATAAATGTCATTGGTACCCGGGCAAGCTGGAAAAGAGGGTGTCCCTTGGTCAAAATGATGGTATCCTGGGTGAGTAGGCGCTCGTCCCACGGTTACAAATTGCATACTCCAGAAAGGAAACTATTCTGGTATTGTCCATCTGCCAGTGATGTAGGAGGGTCAACCTGTTTTCAGGGGATTCTTCTGCCCTACAACCTT
The DNA here is from genome assembly GCA_019447015.1 of Hymenochirus boettgeri. NCBI lineage: Eukaryota > Metazoa > Chordata > Amphibia > Anura > Pipidae > Hymenochirus > Hymenochirus boettgeri. Next base: position 73,734,318 of record CM033476.1, on the reverse strand, counting down.
TAGGTAGTATGTCAAAATCTGTAAACTTCCATCCATGCCTAGCCAGGCTTCAAACCCCTTGTCTCTCACAGAGAGGAAAGTGATTATCTGAGAGCCAATCGCTGAGGGACCTCCTAAAGCTTGTCAGATATAGGTCCATCCATCATGCCCAGTGACATTTGCATGACAAAGAGGCTCAATCAAAACCCAGCCCACAATATTCATAATGACACGTTAGCATCGAAATCTTTTTCTGAGCCTCCAAGAGAAACTTGGATTTATTCAGGACTTTCTTTAAGTGTTGAAAGACCCAAGCAAAAAAAGAAAGATGTGGCAAATTAGATGAAAACCTTGGTTTAATCTAAGGGTTTTTTTATGCTGAGTTCCATCTGGCAGAGTTAGAACATTTGTATATGAAATAGAAGGTTGTTTTTAAAAAAAAAACACTTCTTAAAAAAAAAAAAATCCATTTAAATCGCATCTTTCCTATTAAAAACACAATTTACTAAAAAACACCATGGTTTTGAAGAACTATTTATCCCCTCTTTGGATATAAACATTTAGCAGTGATGTGTAATAAACGTTCTGTAGTTAAGATGTTTCGCGTGGATCCTTCCTATTTCACGAGATTAATTGCCCTCTTCTGTTTACCTTTTACGGATTGTGCTTTTTGCAAAGCTCACTTGGGTGGTAATAGTGAAGTGTCCCTTTGTGAAAAGAGTAGTTTGAGGAAAATTAGTCTCACCCACTCACTCCCTAGTGTTAAAGAAACTGGTTAGGTAAGCTACAGTTTTTACTCGTTAAACTTGGAAGCCAAGGAGAGGTAACAATATAACGCCCCACCTCATTGATAAAAAATTGTAGAATATGCACTCCCCAAAGTCTGGAGATGTGAAGTCCAGGCAAAGATACTTCCTCAGCTAGGCTTTATTAAATCTCTTTTAATGAACAATTGTTCAGATCGTTGTTATGGATCCCAGAGGACTGGATATTTCACTTCTGTAAGGCGAGTATTATGATGTCAAATTATGTAACCGGGATAAACAGGACTGCTCACGCTTTTAATAACAGGGCGGACTATTTCATGTTTATTACAGATAGGATATTAACAACACCACTGTGCTTCGGAGGTAGTGGGGGCATTTTGGATCTCACATTTTCATAACAGGGACTGGATTAAAGATTTCTTAAGAAGTGTTTGTTAATTTAATATAGCTCGCCATAAAGCTCGTGTGGTTTAAATGTTTCCATAGTAAGTACGAGCTCGCTTTGTGCTGTGGGTTGAGTAATTCATTATCAGGATGTTGTAGGAATACGTGTATCCTACTTTTATGGACACTGGTCTTATTTCATTGGGGATATATTCATTGGATTATTAATGTGAGGTTTAAACAACTTACTTCTTCAGAATTACAAACATTTTCCCTACTGCAGAATTGCTCCCAGAGGAGTAGAAATCATGATCGGTTACACGGCGGGCATGGAATTTTTGTCTTCATGGATTGAAAAGGAAAGGACACAAAGCAAAACATTGATTTTAAATGGGAAAAAAAATGGAATGTTGGATAGGTAGTAAATGTTTCCAGATCTGAGCAATTCAAAATGCGGCTTTTTTTTTTTTTTTTCAACAGGTTGTGGAAAAGGAGTTTACTTGGCCCTAAACCACTTCCTGTTGTTTCTAGACATACTGTACAATGGTGGAAACCCCGTTTGATATACAGAACATGGCTCCCTGTTTCAAACAAAAAACAGGAGCAATGGGCTCTGAGCTGACAGCCGATCTTACTTCCTGGTCACGGCTGTCAGGTAATTGGGCGTGACGTAATGTAATGCCGTACCTGACAGCTGCGACAGGGAGTAGAGTGGTGTCAGCAGCAGGGAGGAGAGGGAAGGGACTGGGTTAGGTAAGTCACTTGCGGGCATTCTTTGGCATTTTCATATAAGGCGAAACTGGTGTCTGCATTTGTATGAAAAGTTTTTGCCTGAACATGCCCTTGAAGCCCCACAAACCCCGGTCGACATTTTGAGCAATCCGACAATTGATGCTCAAAAAAATGGAAAACCGTTTTCTTTTTTTCTGATTGAAAATATTTATGTTTTTTTGGAGAGGTGACGATCAGGCCAGATGAAAAAACTTTCCGACCCATCCCAGTTCCCACCTCTCGTAAAGATCAGAGGCGAGTCGGTCTTCTGATGGATTGCATTCAGAAATTCGATCAGAACATGGGTCTGGGCCATGGGTACTTACTGCTTGAGCTATTTTTTATTGTAGCCCCTTCGATACAATTTGACCTGTTTCACCTAGTTTAGGCACCTTTGTAAAACAAGGTGCCCGTAACGTTCATTACCAAATTCACTTAAACTAGAGAAGAAATGGAATCCCAGAAACAGTGACAAGGCAGCAAACCCTTGTATTTAATTGGTAGCTCCAGTCTTCCCCCCAATTATCAAATGTACCTAATAGGAGAGAACACACGGACACCGGCCCTACTGAAATTCCAAAAATTCACTCGAAACCAATGGAATTGAATTATGGATTCTATATATGTTTTACAATGAGTTTAGGAAAACTTTGAAAATTCGCAGACCAATGGAATTTTCAACGCAGCAGTTACAAATTGAAAACCAGAGTAATTGGGACTGGGATTCCATACTAGTACCTGGGGGAATATCCTGGTTACAAACTGGAGCACACAAGCTTTTTATTGCATTGAAAGTTACATTAGCTACATAACTATTAGTTTGCACAGGAGTATAATATTCATACAATATAACCACAGTGGGTTAATATGATAATATGAAAGCACTATGCCAGCCATAGCTGAAAAATGAATATTGCACAATTTGGTTATTTTACGATCAGGTGACGGATGGTGGACACTTTTACAATTTTTATTTGGGACACCAATTATTAAACCACATCTCTGTAAATTTAAATAGATTTTGAGGTTGAGACCTTAGCTACATAAAATCAACAGAGAACTGCTGTTTGGAACAATCATTACACGACATTCAAATGACAATTTAACTAATGATTGTCCCATAGACAGGTGCTTGGCAGTGGACGAGTACACGTGGGTTTGTCTGGCATGACACGTATTTAGCGCATGTGCGAGGCTTTAGATATTAATATTTATGTCTGTATAAAACTAGATACCATGCCACTACTACACGTTTGATAAGTTCATTACCATTCTGTGTTATGCTTATATTCCTTACTTACACACACACACACACACACACACACACACACATAAACTTAGATGTTAATCCATAAACACAATGCAGGCAAAAGGGAATCTTAAAAAGCAGTGGCTGAATATAAAAGTGAGGCTCAGGGCTCTAAGGACTCCCGGATGTTTTCCCTTTCAGAACCGGAGGTTTATGATATGTCGTTTTCTCTTATTGACCATGTTTCTCAAACTAAAAGAGAATCTTCTGGATTTAAATCTAAACACCAGAGCTGGATGCCTGGATTCTTCCTTGTCCAATTTCATTGACTATACAGATTCCAGACACAATAGAGGAATACAGCATCCATGGCCAATACAACTGTGCTTCTTCCAACATGGTGTACCTTATACAGTGCCACTAGGTGCCCAACAGGAGGACTGTGTATAGGAGAGACAGGTCAAAGCCCAATAACGAGAAATACACAAAATACACACCGTTTTTACTATAACAAAAAAAAATTGGACCCCACCAGTAGGGAACCATTGTAACAGCCCTCACCCCTCCATAAACCATCTAAGAATCGTGGTCCTTAAGGGGAAATTTAAAAGAGAGACTGAAAGGAAGGTATGGGAGTACAAATGAATGAAAACTTTCAACTCTCTGGAGAAGGGACTGAACCTGGGCTTGGATTATGGCAAACTATATAGATTGAACTGCCAGCACCAAGACAGAAAAACAAGACATCTGTAGAGACATAATTACATGGGATTCCTTTCACTTCACACTTCAATAACTTACCCTAATTCATATCAAGCCATTTGATCCACAGTACCTTGTACCTGATCTGTTTGTTCCTTGCAAGACCCTTTTATATGACTGTGTTAACACCTTCCACACTTTTTTTGGTTATTTGATTCTGTGAGCTGAATGTATATACTGTATGTGAGAACACCACTGCTTGTATGTATGTATAGTTATTTATAAAGCGCCACTGGGGGATGCAGCGCTTGTAATTGTAATCAGCTTGAAAAAGGAAACTAGGATGTTTGAAAGCATTGCTAGGATTATATAGCCAATAAAGGTATCACTTTATACCACGCATGTTATTTTATTTCAAAAAGGGTTACCCTGTTAACATTGAATAAATACGTAAAAGTCAGAGAGACAAGCAGTGATTTTAATGTTATGTTTAATTATTAATTGTGGGTATAAGGTATGTTGTATTGTGGACAGCAATAAAGGGTTGTATACATTTTATTTAAAATTTTTTGACATTTAAATGGCATGTTCCACCTTATAAAAAAAAAACTGGGCACATGTCAGTTATCTGCCCCCACCCCCCCCACGTTATTAGGTGTGGTGTATTACTAAACACAGATATTTAATGGGCATGTCACCCAAAAAAGAAGTTTTAACCTAAGGTGGGGGCACCCTGCCCACCCCCAACCGCCAAATTATTTCTTAAAAAAGTTCCGATCAATACTTACAGCCCTTCTCATTGTTTCTTGCTTGGATCAAGCTTGTGGAAGTTTCAAGCAGGGGCCAGACCGGCAGCCGAGTCTGTGATGGCTAAGCCGCGGCTATCACAGAGAGCAGATGCATTGAAGAGTGCCGTGGGAGGAAGGGTCTGTAAGTAGCATTTAAAGAACTTTTTTAAAGAAATCTTAAAGGGTAACTGTGCGTCCAATTCTTCCAACCTAGTAGGAAATTATATATAAAGCCTTCCATCACACCTTAAAAAATAAAACCCAAATCACATCTCTAGATAAAATTAGTGAGAAGTTATTTCGGAAAGGCTTCAGATATTACTTCCTGCTTGAACACTTCCTGTTTTCAGCCATGACCGTGAGGTAATAGTGACCAGCCTGTCGGCATTAATAGGCTCCTTCTCAACTGTCAATTTTTTCCCCCAGCTACTTCCTGATTTCCCCAGCATTAAGTCTTTACTGGAGCCTGCTCTCACCCGGGGGAAAAGGGCTGTCAGAGTAAGGTGATGTCACTCAAACCTACTGGAAGCAGGAAGTTTGAACTTTCACCTCAATATCATTTCTCACAGGGTGAAGCCAGAAATATGTTTGTAGGCTCGTTTAAGGAAATACTGCAGGCTTCATTTAACCTTAACTTGTTTGGAGACCACAGTTGCCCTTTAAGCGGTTGGGGGGGGCAGGGGGTCACCTACCTATGGCCAAGGGTTTCACACAGGTGCCACGGCTGCAGAGGAGGGATCCGGATGGTGGGAGGTGGTGGTGATGGGAGAGGACTCCCCGCACATGCCTCAAGTCCTTGTGGGTTAAGGAGAAACAGACACCAGATGAATCACTGACAGCTTCTACTCCTCACTTCCTGCCTTTGAAAAGGCATTGCAGGGAGAACCATAAGGAGCAGAAATGTAAGGTACGGCTTTTTTTATACTCCAGTGGGGCCAGTATGTGGTTACATTTAGTTTTGGCGTGGGGACATGCCCTATTAAGTATAATTATTGCCTCCATTCTTGCAGAGTAGTAAGCTGGCTTCTCCCTTCATTCAGTAAATGAAGACAGTGACTGCTGGACATCATACCAATGGACTCAATGCTATTCCCTGCTGCTCCAATGCACATGCTCAAGTATAAAGAAGCTAATGAGGTAGAGGGAGCGGCAGATAAATTTGCTAGAACAGAAGAGAACTTATAAATATCTGGTAAACTGAATGTAATAACCGGTATAAATAGCAGTCGGGGTTTTCGGGGGACAGATAACTGACAAGTCACTGTTTTATGGTTTTAAAGGTGGACCTGCCCTTAAGTGTTGTAGTGCCTCATTGGGAGTCCTTTTTTTGAGGTTTGGTGTGTGTATTACTCTGAGTGCAGCGTCCTGAATTATTGAACATATGTTGTCATTTACATTAGCATGTGACGTTTGTAGTGTGTATCTAATTCTGTGTTCCCTTTTTTTTAAACGGTGAAAGGAGCAGTCACCATTTTCGCCATGATACAATTTCCACACTTCCAACAATGCTAATTAAACAGACATTTTTGGGTAGATTCCTTAAAAGGCATGTCCACCCCCAAATCAAAAAAAAAAAAACATTACTGGCCCCACTGTGTAGTGAATAAAAATCCTTACCTTAAATTCCAGCTCCAAATGGTTCTCCTGGATTCCTCCCCAAAAGTCTGAAAAACTGGCCACAGGAGGACAGCGCAGAGTCCATATAGGAGAATTTTGTCCATGTGCCCTGCAGGCCCCCCCCCTCCTTCTCACTCCATTTTGCCAGCCTCCCCTACATTAAAACCCTTGCCAATAGTAGCTTTCCTTCCCCAGCCCAACCGCCATTACAAGATGACAATCACGGACGCGGCCTGCCGGTACAGTACGCCGAGAGGAAAGAGGGAGAGGTAAGTAAAGTTTGGGGGAGTTCCTGTAAAATATTTTATGGCGGTAGGGAGTGGGGAAGGATATCTACTATTTGGCAAAGGGTTTTAATGGTAGGGGGAGGGCAAAAGTCCAAAAATGGGGTGGACATGCCCTTTAAGGCTGAGGGCCCCACTAGGACTCACGGAAGAACACACGGGTGCAGTGTTGCACGATCATCCGCCTTATGGTATGGCCTGTCAGAGGAAAGAATGTAGTCTTTTATCGCTTCATAGGGTTCCATTTTGCATGTACAATCACATAGCAGCCATTGGATCGCAAAAGGGCCAATCCGAAATGCGCAATGGGGCTTAGGCACCTTATAGTTAGATTGTAACTCTAGTGTGAAATATAAAGGTCTCTTTTATGAAACTGCTTTCTTATTGTTCTTTGAACTATCGCAGTGAACTGTGAACGATTACGGAGTGACAGTGATTTAGGAAACCTAGTCTACTCATTGCTGCTCCGCCCTCAAAAACAAGGGGGGCAGACGTGCTATTGCTATTCAGATGGAAAAAAGTGAAAGATCATAAGGCACCCAGATCTGACAATGGAGAGTGATGCCATGACAGCGGTGACAAGTCTATAGTTCGCCATTACTTTTATTCATAATCTTATTTGTCCTGGATCAGGACATTGTGATGAAAAGGAAATGAATTATTTCATATCAAGTTCAATGAACCTCCACACCCCCACTGATATTTTCTGCACCCAATCATTTCCCAGTCTATTATTTCAACAGATTGCCCAGGAATCAGATGAAACGTAACAGAAGTTTACAACAACAGTTTATTGCTTACAACCAATTTTTCAAAGATGTGTTGGCACGTCGACGCTCGGATGCCTGGAAGCTCAATAATTGTGTGTAATTTTAGGATTTATTGCCTTAGGTGCTATCGCCCTCTAGGTGGCCAACCATGTTCATTCTGATGCATTCCAATTGTGGGCAACATGGGGAGGTGGTAAGGGTAACCTCATACACAGCCCAACCGATCGACCCCATACACACCAAAAAGTAATCGGTAATCTACACACGCGTCAGCATGTTTATTTGTGAACTATTCTTATTACCGACCCACCACCCCCCCCATCTAAAACAAAATCACAACAAGACAAAACACACCCCTCAAACAAATAGGCCGCCCACCCTGGTCTCAGTCCGTTCAACATTCCGACTGGGGCAGGTAAGGGCCGTACCTTATAAAGGACCATACACGGCACAGATATTCTGCTCATGGCAATTGGATCAGAATGTCAAAGCCATTTTTCATTTTTTCGATAGACTACGATCGATTTGTGAGGTGGAAAAAACTATGATAGGGCATGCAGAAAGTTTCTGTATACCCCCAGCTTCAAGAAAATATCTTCTGTCGAGCAGAACAATGTATGGAAGACAGGAGCGCAGGTGGGGGATGTCCAATCGGGCTGGAAACCATTGGTTCAATGTATCGCTTTAGAGTATTGTTGTTCGTAAGTGAATAGGCTCTCAGGGGTTTTAAAAAGGAGAAACCGCAAACCAACGTCCTTAAGGGATATGCACACCCTGCGCGTTTTATGTGGCGAATCTGACCGTCGTGTTTAAAACGTTGACTTTCCAGGCCGGTGTGGTGATCGTTCTTGATATATTCCACATGCATGCGTTGCGACACCACCCTTTTGTGTCGGATAGCATGTGCGTTTAGGGCACCACAAACAAGAGTAACGTACTGATGTGTGCTCCCTTTGACATGATGCATGCCCCTCTCTGTCGTGTGTGATACCACCAGGGGAGCACCACAGGGGGGCCACATCTCATTTTTTCTTATACAGGATAAAGGCTCCTCCCAAAAACCACTGGTGGTTGACAGCTGGATAGGGGCCCGATCAGTAGTTTCACAGGGGAAACCAGGCATTCCAGTTCTTTACTTACGCCACTGCCTTAATCTGTTAGGTTGAAAGCTCCACCAGATACATTACACTTGAATTTACTGACTATAGATGTATCGTAGTTTCGAAGACAATGTAATCCATCGGATTTTCCTGGTGCGTGTTCCTAGGGGCCATCAAATCATTTTCAGTTCTTTACCCAACTTGCAACTTTTCTATGCTTGACGAAGAACTGTATAGGATTCAATGCACGGATTGGGTTTTAATTGATTAATAACGCACTACACCAGTAAAGTGGAGCTGAGCAGACTGCATGTTTTTTTCCTTTAAATAATACGCTTTATATTCATATGCTGATGGTGAAGAGCGCAGGCGGAGATTTCATAGTGCTTTTGGTCTCAATCTTTCACAACTCGAACGATTACAGTTATTCTGCAGTCTCCTACATAAGTGTTCAATTACCCGATCTCCTAAAAATTACTTTAAATCGGCCACAGTTCTCACGAGATTGCATTCAACTGCTACCTTCCCCTTATATGTACTATACCACTTTTTAATATAGTACAGTTAGAAACAACTAGTTACCAGCTGCAGGGGGGATAATGAAGGACTGCTCTTGCACAAATCTGTGTAAGTATTTGTCATAGTGCACCTATCTGAATGAAATGTACCTCACTCTCTGAAGGTGAGCTGGAGTACCACCTTCCAATACTTGCACTGCCCCCCATTCGCTATTCTGACCGGTCAGAGCCCAGACGTGACCTGTTGTCCGCAGCTACATACCGACAGGGCATTTTGCGCGTGAACGAGTTGCTGTACATAGAGACCCGCACATGGGTTGTGGTTTGCCCGACAATCCATTATTCATGTTGTTCCGATTCGTTGACCGACGCCAGACTAAAGAAACCATCAAATATTGGGCCTGACCAACCAATACACTGGAAGTTGGTTGGTCTGGCCAATTAGATTGGACGTTGTGTGCCCAGCTTGATTTCAAACCTGCAGAGCAGATTAAATCCTTTTCGGGTATTTACTCCTGTAAAAGTGAATGTTAAATGTGAAGACAGAATTAGCCTGGTCCGCACACCAGACTTGAACATAACGGTGTTTTTTAATTAACATGGTGATGTTTCAGTGCGACGTCCACACCTCGTTACTAAACAAACATGTTTGTCTTCCTTGTGTGCGTCTGTCACAACCCAAATCACGTGTTAATTAAAACACTGTTATTTCCAAGTTGGTGTGAGTTCCCAGACGTGATGTTCTGTTTTGGAATATCCACCATCTGGCGTGGTAACCCGTGCACAGCCACTCGCATATATACATATCTTATACAGGAAGATATTACTACTTTATGATATACATTTGGTGGGGAGATTCCCGACAGTTAGGGTCTTAGGGTAAATCGCTCCCAAAGCGCTTTATTCCTGTTAACATCTGGATCTCTCAGAGAATTCTACATAAGTTATATTGAAAATGTAGCCTAAATATACAGCAAGGTGAAAGAAATGCAAATCAAGTTCAGCTGCACTAATCCATTTATTAAGGCAGGGCATGTCCAACCCTCCAACAAAAATTTGTATTTGTATCTTACTTGCTTCCGCATGCGGAATTTTGACGCCAAGCAGCAAAGCAGTGCCGAGAAAGAGGGCGTGGTAAGTAATATTCCATGGGACCAATTTTGAAACAATTAATCCTGCAGGCGTTATTTAAGGACCCAAACCCAAACTATTAAAGGAGCATGTCCCAACCCAGTCTCAAAAAATTTGATACAATGCAGAGCATCAATCAAGCACCGCCAGAGGCCACGGAGGGAATTACCTACTGGTCCATTGCTGCTCCTCTTCTGCTCTGCGCTGGGACAAACGCTCTACTTTTCGATCCGGTGTCAGTATAAGGTGCGACCCATCGACAGTCACGAACCCTAATAGCCCCTGAACAGCCGTCAGCCCGGAAGTAACTAGCGGGCTGTTACGCAAGAGGGTCTCTGCTTCTGTCTTTGCAGAAAAACGCTCCAACCAGGACACAGGCCCAAGCGTGCCCAGGCTCGCGAGGGACACGGGTTAGGTACAGTCCCCGCTAGGACTTCTTTGGCTTCTATTAATGCCAACCTGGGGTTTAGGTGTGGTGCTGATTGCCTCTGATTTATAGCAAATGTCCTTTTGCTGACCATGCCCTTGTGCCCATCATCTCCTCATAGGGGGGCTTATGGCTGTGGCTGTGGTTTATGTCCTTGTGATTGCCCGTAGTTTCCTGTCATATTAGCATGAGATTCATGTTTTCTTCCCTCACTGTTTTCCGTCATTTTAAAAGGTGCTAGTTCCCACAAATGTTTAACAACCATCTCTCGGCCTGCTAATCTGTCCTACCCACAGCACGTTCAAGCCAATGACAGATGCAACTGCTGATGTTGGGCCCCTGAGCTATTGGATAGCAGGGAGCCTATAGTGGACCCCTGCTTATGACAATAGGCACATGAAAATCATAGTCACCATACACCAGAGCTCACAGGGAATCTGCTGTCCATTCTTTCTTACAAACCTTCAACTGCGCTACCCCCACGCGTTTAATGTTAAAGCTACTCAAGTGAGTAGCCTCCGGGCCACTAGCGTCGGAGGGCGTAATACCCCTGCCGGTGACGAATCTGAGTAGGAAATGTTGGTGCCAACCCCTCCACTTCCATGTATTGCGCTTTCCGGCGCTTTTCTGGTATTAAGGAAAATGTATGGGGGCAACCAGGCGAATCAGGTTTTTTCCAGTTGCACACCGTGTGAATTACCTTCTTCTTAAATCTGGTAGAAATATCCCCCCAAACAACAACTCCGGCTTTCTGGTCCCTTCGCTGTACCTTTGGCCACTTCTACGCAGCGGTAAAACTGCTTTCTTTTCTGGGAGTTCTGGTCCATCGGTAAAAATACTGTGTCGCGTCTATATAACTTTACTGGATTTGCATGGTTTTAGAGGGGATATGGGAAAAAACAACTCCGTGGGACATGATTTTGTCCACGCAATATGTACAACAATTGGCATTCAATTGTCGAGTTTGATAACATAACCTAGACGCACCACACACTGAAACCGCTCGCATGCGTACTAAACTCGGCCAATTGGATCGCACGAACCCACTTGCCACCAACACGTGGGGCATTTATCCCTGCCCAATTCCCATTAACACCCATGTCATGCCAGCCATGCAAATGCTCAGCCCAACTCTCGCCCCCAACGAAAAAATGCCATTCAGCAGATCTGTGCTATAAAGGCAACGACAATGTTTTAGCTAGGTCACCTTTAAAGCGAATAAAATGCCTAATGTGCCCCAGATCTAATTGCAGAACCACCGGGCTAAGACCAACTGTTCTGTTAGCGTATTTGCACCGTCTGGTAATGAACTCAAGAACAATACCTAGGAAATCCATGCATACAAGTCGGTGCACCCACCACATCACTTAATATCACCAGACACCATAAAGCAGAGGGCGCTACCATAAGCTTCCCAGTTATCCTGGGCTATTAACAAAACGGAGACATATACTCATTGAGACTTACAACATGCACGGCTAAAATTTCTCCAACTAATGTCAAGCTCAACAGTAAAAGAGACGCCCTTAGGAAAAACCTAGCAAAACAGAGGTTGGGTCGCAGACACACCACCATAATCCACCAGGAAACATATCAAGCACACCCATGATATCGACTTAAACCAGTTATCCGTATGCTACCCATGGGGCCATTCACGACACCCATACCATAGAAAACCACAGCACACCACAGAAAAACTTATAGAACACCCAGCACACACCACAGAACAATAGCACACCACAGCACACCACCTAGAACGCCACAGCACACCACAGAACACTATAGAAACCACAGCACACCACAGAACATATTAAACCCACAGCACACCATAGAACACATAGCACACCATAGCAACAATAAACTCACCATAGCGCACCATATCTCTACAAAGCCCAACATAGCACACATAGAACACTATAGCTCACTCACCGACCATAGCTCACCATATCTCAACAAAGCCCAACATAGAACACCATAGCACACCTAAACTACCATAGCTCACCACATAGAACCCATGCCACAACATCACTTTTTCTTCCAATATACTCATGATCTTCTTCTCATACACATTTGTATAACACAATAATAATTGTATCGCTGTCTGTACTTAATAAACAAAGATCAATGACCTGTCTTCACTAGGATTCATTCACTTTATGATGCACTCCCTCCTATTTATGGCAAAACACGACATAGTTTTATTTGTATTTTGTTTTTTTATTTTTTTATAGCGCTAATATTCATCTGCAGTGCTTAAATAATTACTTATTAATTCACCTCCCGCCCCGAAGAGCTTAACTATCACTTATGTACACATACATCTTAGATAGTACTTTATGATTTGGGGGGAAACCGGAGTGTCGGAGGAAACCCCGCAGCACGGGGAGACATACAAACTCCTTGCAGACGTGTCCCAAGGGTGGAATGATACATTTTCCTTTATTCGCATTGTAAAATTAAGAAATTGTGGATAGAAAGTTGACACAGTTATAACTAATCTGACTATCTGTGAAGGCAAGCATGCTCAATAATCACAACGAGGCCAGCAATGGAAGAAGGGATTTTCCAGCTGCATGCACACATTCTAGCTGTCAACCGCACACATAGAGTTTATGACAATAAGGCACTTGAAGACAGCTTTTAAATTGGATGTCTAAGGAAGAGGGGACAGATCCACACAGGGCATAACTAGGATTGCTGATCCCCTATTGGTGCTTTTATCCACTGTGATTTTCTGGGAGGAGGTATATTTGTCATAAGAAAAATAAGATGGGCCCCCCTTGTCCGGGAAGAATTATAGTTTCAAATAATGGGCAATCGGATTGCGATCCTATTCACATCTAAAAGCGACACACTGGTGATATAAGGCATGGGGCTGGCCACATTAGTGTGTTGCACTACGATCCCATTTTGGGAGCACACGCAATCACCATTTTTTGTGCACATTGGTAAATCGCAGTGAGAACATCGCACAGGAAATGCGCGTGATTGCGTACGCTTTCCGTTGCGTTGTAGTGTGGCATCACCTAAAGGCAGTTGTTTTTGCTCCTTCAATACATCACAATTGTGTAATAATCGCTATCCCACATTTGCTTCTCCTTGTTTGTTGGTTTAAACTTTAGATTTGTTGAAATCAGCTGTGCAAAATTACACCCAAAAGCTGTGTGGGGTGATCTAGAATTCAACTTCATTCAAACACTTTCTAAAGGGAAAAAAATAAAACAAATAAAACAGGTGAATTAAACATTAGTCAACACAATGAGATCTGGAAAAATAAAGTAACGCATTGTAACTGGTATTTCCTCCTTGGCGGCAGAAACAACTCCCAGGTCTTGTCTCCTGAAATTCCCTCTCCATTTTCACTGTATTGTTCCTTTATTAAGGGGAAGTTCAGTGGAAAATTTAATATTGAAATATTATTAAATTCTTATATATGCCTACCTCTTATATTCAATATTCTCTTCATTTTAAAAACATTTGAATTTAACCCCTTGCTATTTCCAAATGTTGACATTAGTGAGCTGACATTTCTTTTCCAGAATCACACACATCAGGAATGTTCCTCAGTAATTTTACTGATTGGCTGTTGGATGGGTCCAAACAGCTCAGATCCCTACTGAGCAACTGAATCAACCCAGGGGCTGGGTCAAGGGCAAAACCAAACAGTCCGACTATAGGGGTCCTGCAACAGGAAGTAGTATTTGGGAGTATTTATTTATACACAAAACCAATGCTGAATGGGCAGATTAAGGTCATTGGGGTAGTAAAATACTGGACTTTTTCTTAAAAGTATATATGGGGCCGATTACCCAGATTCACTGTGCAATATAAGGAGTCAAAGTCTCGCTAACCGGTTCGTTATAGTTAGCAGACTTTAACTCAATTAGTGATGACGCATCCGTTGATTCAATATCGCGTTTGCGCTAGTTGGAGCTGGTTTTCACCACGTTTCGCAAAACCTTAGAACAAAGATCAAAGTGCGTCATCGATACGATATAAAAAGGGCATACCCAGGCATGCAACTAATTCCTTAAAACCAGGATACAATTTAACTTCATTACCATTTGCCTGCTATAAAGAAATTTACATTAGATGTACCATGTGTCAAAACATAGTAAAATAACTTGGTTTTTTCTGAAAATTTAAGTTATAAGGAAATATCAGAAATAATATGGGGCATTTAAGAATATGCAGCAGTATGGCAGCTCCCACTAGCGTCTGAAGTGGTCAGTACAGATGCTTTGGTTCCCTATAAACTACAGATTGATTTCAGCCTTATATTTTAATAGGTGGAGAGGGGGGGGTGCCATCTGCTTTAACAACAAATCCCCATTAATAATCTAACTTAATTTCTTTATTTTCACCGTAACCACATGCTCACTGGGACAGAATTCTTCCATTAGGAGAGGACTTGATGAGCTGATTCCAGTAACTTGTAACTGCTGCTCAATCACCAAAAAAACAAATCACATGTAATACACTCTAACCCTAAGGGGGAGCAGTGGATAAATGCCCTGGACTTGTATTTCGCTTACAATGTGTACAATTTGCCCATTGTGATCATCCTTTTCTCCATTGCATAGAAAGCAGCATTTATTCTTCTCAATATTTACCAAGTGTGGATCCCCGTGGTGACTTTCAGTCTTATTGCAAGTGACACTTCCATTCTTAGACTCTGGGCTGCTTCTTATAATGTATGTATAATGTCCAGCCTTTCACTTATCCTCTACCCACTCTTCAAAATGTCTTTCCCATGTCACCCCCAATGAATTCTGTCTGTAGCCTTCCCCCCTCCCCTTAGTTTGGGTTTTGCCTTATCACCTGAGACACACCGTGATGGGGGCGTGTGGTTTCATGTTGCTTGTCCCCCCGTCCCCGGTGTCGCCCCTGTCCCTCCTCGCGCTGTGCCCTCCTGTTTGTTGCTTCTTCCTGCTCGTTATGGCCTGTGGGTGTGTTTTCCCTGCCCTTCTTCTGCCTTTGGTGCCTTCTGGCGGCTGGGCCCTGCTTTGTCTCTTTTGCTCTCGCTCTCTTGGTGGGCTCCTCCTTGCCCTTCTCTGTTCCCCGGTCCTCTTGCTGGTTTTTTTCGGTCCTTTGCTTTTTTATTTGCTCTTCTTTTCTTCTTGCCCCCCGCCCTTTTCTTTTCGCTTGTTGCTCGACTTCTCTTTTCGTCTCGTTCGTTTAAATCTCTACTTCCCCCCCCCCCCACACACCTGCTATCCAGTTTTCTCGTGCTTTACCCCCAACTGCCGCCCATTTGTCGCCCCCCACCTACCACCCCCCGCCTACCCAGTTTTCCGCACTTGGCCCGGCGTCCCCCCCTGCTGGCCCCCCCCTCCCCACGCCACGTCGGTGCCTAGGCCACGCCCCCCACCCCCCCCCCCCAGTGGTACCTTGTTCGCCCTACCATGTCCCCCATCTGGATATCAACAACCCCCCCAGTCGATCCATTCATTACCCAGGTTTGACAAAAACTACTTCGTACTTCCAGTGTTTCCCAACCACCCCCCTCCCACCCCCCAGGTCAACCCCCCCCCCCCACCCCATACCCCCACAACCCCCGCCCCCGTCACTACAACCCCCAAACCCCACACCCCTTATGTCTACAATATTTCAAAGCTGTTTTAGTGTCTTTCCTGCCCGCTAAAGTGCCCTATTTTTGGATGGTGGTTGCAATTTGATGCAATGACGTGTGATGTGTATCTCCACCTCCCCATCTGTCCCTATGTGAGCTTTTCACTTATTTTTTTTGGTCGCCAACATACGGCATCATATTCCCAGTCCCCCATCCAAACCGCAGAGAGCCCAATAGTGACCCTCCCAGTTGATTATATATTATAAACTAGTTGTTTTTCTGTGGCTTTAGCAGAAATAAACATGCCACCCTGTGATATTATCTTACTTGAACCCATGGTATAATAGGTTCTCCGGTTTGATACTGATCATATATGCAGTCGATATTTCGGAGTAAACAGTAGCTAGGTGTGTAGTAATATATGTGTTGGCTACATTGTAGTTGATACAGTTGTAGTAAATATCATGAGGTTGTGATTCATTGAAGTTGAACAAGTCGATGCTCGTGGCAAATATGTAGTTGATAGATGTAGTAAATGGAGTAGCTGAGTTTGGAAATAACTTGTTGATTGTCTGTAGCGCAAAATGTGTGGTGGCTGAGACACGAGTAAACTCAACTAGTGGACATATATCTTCGTAGTACATATGTGTGGGTTAGAACTGTCGTAAATACCTAGTG
The DNA here is from genome assembly GCA_019447015.1 of Hymenochirus boettgeri. Lineage (NCBI taxonomy): Eukaryota > Metazoa > Chordata > Amphibia > Anura > Pipidae > Hymenochirus > Hymenochirus boettgeri. Next base: position 73,717,581 of record CM033476.1, on the reverse strand, counting down.
GTATGGTAGTAAGTGGTAGTTTGACAAACTGTAGTACCCCCTAATGTAATAGTGGAGCTTGGTAGTAAATGTGCTGTGGTGGACACCACTGTCGTAAGTAACTATGGCGTGATTGTTGTCCCACTCAGTCGTAAGCGCCCTGTGTCGGTTCTAGAACCCCACAACCTAAGCGCCGCTTTACGAACAAGGACAACCCTATGGAGTGTTGCCGTAAATGGGTGGTTGACACATGTAGTAAGGAATAGTGGTAGAGTTGCAGTAAATGTCTTGTGGTTGACAACATGTAGTAAGTAATAGTGGAATATGTTGGAGTACAGGTGTGATTGAACACTGTAGAAGTAACTAGTGGATATTGTTGCTAGGTAGAATGTGTAGAATGTGATGTGGACACACTGTAGAAAAGTACTAGTGGATATTGTGGCAGTAAATGGTGTGTGGTTGACACACTGTATAGTAAACTAGTGATATTGTATGACAGTAATAGGTGTGTGGTGACACACTAGTGTAAGTAACTAGTGGATATTGTTGCAGTAAAGGTGGGGTGACACCACTGTAGAATAATAGTGGATAGTTGGTTGTAGGAATAAAGGTGGTAATGTGTGATGTGCCCACTGTAGTAAAGTAAACTAGTGGATATGTTGCCAGTAATCGGGCGGTTGAACACACTGAGTAAGTAAAAACTAGGGGGATAATTGTTGCCGTAATGGTTGTGGTGCCACACGGTAGTAAGATAAGTAACTAGTGGATATTGTTGCAGTAAATGTGTGTGGTTGACACACTAGTAAGTAACTAGTGGATATTGTAGTAAATGTGTGTGGTTGACACACTGTAGTAAGTAACTAGTGGATATTGGTGTAGTAAATGTGTGGTAAATGTGTGTGGTTGACTTGACGTTACTGGGTTTCCCATCTGGGGTCTCTGTAGATCCAGAATGGGGCAGTAAGACCTCAAAAATGACCTTAAATTGTAGCCATCTCTGTTCTGTCCGGGATATCCCACATAGCTTCTGCTGCTTTGATTTCTGAGAGAACTTTAAGTGAACCTCAGCCTAAGGGAAGGAGCCTGCAAGACAGGACTGCTAGAGGGGAACCGGGACACCCTCAACTTAAGTAAATATTTGAAGCAGTGCATTGGAGAGCTAGGGTAAAATAAAGCTGTCAGGACAGGGTAAACTGAGAGGAAGGTGGGGTAACAGAAGAGAAAGAAACCTTAAGCAATTTCCAAATCACTTTAGGCACCTTGGCAAAAAATATGTGTGCAGAAGAAGCACTGACAGCATGAATGGCCGAGGGACAGACACAGGTCACGATCAGGGACTTGGTTTCTACTCATTGGTGGGAACAGTGGTGGTAGGTGAGATTCTTTAGGGTTTAATGAAAAACCATGTGGCGAGCTTTGGTTGGGTGGATAAATGTTACTCGTGGCCCATTTAAGACACTTTTTTGAATGAAAGCTTTCAACCATTTGTAGGATACAAACATAAAGAGAAGGAATGTTCGTGTACACAAATTCCATAGCCATCGTACTGTACGTGTAAGGTAAATGATATAGCTCTCTACTATCTGAATGAATACAGTATATTGTCTGTTTCTGAGCAGACTCTATACCCCATGCTAAACAGGGGACTAATCCCTCCGACAGGATTACAGGTATACTACTGTTTATATACTATATATAAAGTCACCATGCACATCAGTCTTAAACACCCATGTATTTAATGCTTCATACACAGGGTACACAGACAGTGTAAGCTGTACCTTCTTTAGACAATTGGGTGTGAAGTTGGTACAGCTTGTGTACCGAAACGTTACACTGTCTGTGTACCCTGTGGATGAAGCATTAAAAATACATGGGTTTAAGGTGCATGGTATATTTCAATCCTGATTCGAACTTTACCATGGTCTCACCATTGCACTTGGCAAAAAACATCATTTAAACTTCAAAGGAGTGTGCAGGATTACCCTTGTTGCCTTTGCTATTACTGTAAGCTGTTGGTTTTATTTTGGGCCAAATGACTGAATGTCCTTATTGAAATACGCCCAACGGCTGAGATTACCAAACTGTCCGTCATTTGGACCAACCATTAAGGGAATGATTGGTTGTGTCTAGCAATTATGTTTGGTGACAGTCGATTACTTGTTGTTAACCAAAAAAACTTTACTGTCCATTGTTGGTATACCAAGCTTTAACCTACAGTCCAAGTGCTCCACACTCTCTGTGTAAATACAGATAAACAAAAAAAAAAATTCTGTGCAGACCATATGGCAGCTCCCTTTTATTTGCTCTTCACTATCTATTTTTCCTCTATTAAACTCTTCGGTTTCAGTGTCACATTAGTCTAAACAATCCATTGGTAGTATCTGACCTGACTGAACTCTCCCTTTCATGTGTAAGACTAATCACTGTGCTTCTGCCCCTCTATCAACCCAACAGAGCAGCAAGTGCTGGAGATCCAGATAGAGATTGGGCAAGAGATTTAAACAGGGGTGTCTCTCTAAGGAGGCAATATGAGCAAAATTCATTGGGGCGGGCGACCCTGCTAAATATCAGAGAGGCGGCAGGCAGAGCTCACTTTAATTTTTTTTTATATAGAAAAGTGTCAGGCAGAGCAGAAGGAAAGTAAACTGCAGGTGTGTGAGTGTGCACGTTCGCTGGCCCGTGATTTGCCCCCTTAGCTCTGCACTAACTGCTGCCTTCATGCAGAGCTGAGCACATCATATTTTCAATTGTAGTTTGGTGATTGGGCATTATGGCATGTTATATGTATCAGTCTGTGTGATTGGGAATTAGGGTATCTTATATGGTGATCTTAGCATAGGGCATCTTATTGTGTGTTCTTAGCATTAGGGCATCTTATATGTGTGATCTTAGCATTAGGCATCTTATATGTGTGATCTTAGCATTAGGGCATCTTATATGTGTGTCTTAGCATTAGGGCATCTTATATGTGTGATTAGAATTAGGGCATCTTATATGTGTGATCTTAGCATTAGGGCATCTTATATGTGTGATCTTAGCATTAGGGCATTTATATGTGTGTTCTTAGCATTAGGGCATCTTATATGTGTGATATTAGCATGTAGGGCATCTTATATGTGTGATCTTAGCATTAGGGCATCTTATATGTGTGTTCTTAGCATAGGGCATCTTATATGTGTGATCTTAGCATAGTGGGCATCTTATATGTGTGATCTTAGCATTAGGGCATCTTATATGTGTGATTTAGCATTAGGGCTGTTGTTATGTGCCGATCGTGTGATCTGGCATTAGGTAATTTTTATGTACCTAGTATCTGTGTGAGGGTATCCCTGTACTGTTCAATTCACTGGGAAATCTTTGGTGCTTTGTAAAACAATAATAGAATAATGGAAGATTTATGTTAAGGACTCTAGAGCCAGTTCCGCCAGTTGTTAGTAATCAGTAGTCACAACCCCTTGTCTGTCCTGTCTCATTTCCACATCCAGCGCCTGCTCTCCCAGAGGTAAACCGGTCGCTGCATCCCCTGTATTAAGTTTGCAATGTGCTGCCACTTGGTCGTGGGAGATGATTTCATTTATTTCTAAGGCTGAGGGAGATTGTCCTGACCTCTATCAGCTCGCTACAACCCATTTGAACCCCAGTGAAAAAGCTTTCAGGCGTCCTTATGTTACTCGGACTACAAACTTACGTTTTTGATTAACGTGACGTTTATCATTTGGTGCCCATTATGGTTGGGCAGAGAGCACAGAAAGCAGAACAATCACTTTGACTGCAATCTAACTTCCAAATTCGCTTCAAAGGATAAAAGCTTTTTTTTTTTTTTTTGATGTGTGTGCAAACAAATCCCATCCTGGCCGGGGGCATTAGCACTTTGAAATATAATACAGACCAGAGGGTGTCACACCGGGGAAAACCCTATTCAAGCTATAAATGGTAATTTTTAACCTTGTTTTGGCTTTTGTTTTGCTACGGATTTAGACCAAAAGTTACAAGAGTTTTTCCTCTATGCTGTGCCTGTGAGAACAACATTTCAAAGCCGTTCAGCCCAGCACTGCAAAGTGACACCTGTTAGAATGCGCTGTGTGCGCTAAGGGGCGCATGGTACTGGACAACACCTTGTAGGATGTTGAGAATGCGGTGTGGAGGAAGGGCGCGCATATGTTAGGACATCTTGTTGCAATGTTGAATGTGGTGTTGCGCTAAGGGGTGCACGTGTTAGGACGAGACACATTTCTCAGCTGTGTGAAGGCCACAAAAAGGCACAATTATTTATTATCTTTATATATATAGTCTTACAGTAAAACAAAAGAAAACCTGCCATTCTCTCAGAGCAGGGAAAATGACATCTATTTACACTGGCACAGACCTAATGGACAACTTGAAGGACTTCTATCAAAATACCAAAATTTGTCAGATTTAATATACAAACTCGCGTTTAGAGAAAATAAAAATAACATTGATTCAGCAAATTCCATTCTAACCAATGTTAAAACGTTAAACGTGGATAGAAAAACATTACTTAGTGAGTAGATCTGTAGACAGAATGACAGGAAAACAGGAATAATGTGTGAAACAAACATACACGGGCTATTTAAGAGGTGCGAAAATTTGCCGGTGCGATAAATTTGCAGCGACCCAATCAGAATGGTTTTTTACTGGTTACATGGATTTAGTGCTCTAGCACAGGCAAAATGTGCAACCTTTAATATTAAATAATCCCCATAGTCTCTCTATTTCTATAAATGTATCGTCACAATATTCCGTTTTTGTCACTTTCATGTTTCTCGCACCAGTGTTGATTCTCACTGGAGGAAATATAAACTCCGTTGTTTTATATTGCCAAGCTGCTTTACAACGGAGTTAATCTGTTTACATTTATATAAAGGGAAAAAAATGATCAGTTTGTATCCTGGAGAAACCCTTCTAAATGAGCTAATGAACCTTTGCAAAATGCAAATACTAATAGTGCAATTTATAGAACACTCAATAGCCTGCATTGGGCAAATATCTTGGGGTGGTAGCAGTCACATGAAGATGTATAAGATATATTGGGGTCATTGGCCAGCCGAACTGACCATTTATATTATATAAAAAAAAATCCATATTAAATATTTTCCTGCGAATCCCCTCACCCCTTCTTTACCATTGGCTAGGATTTTTACTGTTTTAGGAGGGAAATTAAATAAAGAACATTCAGGAAAGGGTATTTGAATGATCAAGAACCAGGTCCTAAAATGTGGGCCAGTAAAGATGGGGTTATAGTAAATGGCAGTGTTCTTGTGCTTGGTGGGGAAACAAAGGATTTTTTTTTCTTTTTTTTTTTTTTATACTAAATTGTATTAAATAGGGTAAGTATCTTTAGAAGAAATAAACTTTGTACAATATCTATGAATGGTTCAGTCCTTGTGTATTCACATTCTACATAGAATTGGGAGATGCATCTGGAGAGGTGGAACTGGGAAGGTCCGAGATTTCCCCATCTCTTTCATAGATCCCTTCTAGTGTGGCGGAGTTAGTCCTTCCCTTTTCTCTTTTTTGTTTCATCCTTCGGTTTTGGAACCAGACTTCACCTGGGTCTCATTCAATTCCAGGGTGGGCTGCAATCTCTACCCTTCTAGCCGGGTGAGATACTTTGTTAAATGGAATTCCTTCTCCAGCTCAGTCAGCTGCTTGGTTGTAAAGTTTGTCCTGATGGTGTTTTGCTGAGCACTGAGTCCAAAGGCTATTGGCTTACCTGTTATTAAATAGAAGAGACACAAAATGATTCATTGGGATGTGGTATGGAGAGTGAGAGCGTTGCCAAGAGTCCAGAACCATAACACTGGGAATATCACATGTAATGTTCTATTAATATTGTATTCCCTCTCTTGGTTTCAGGATAGATCCAATGTATGTAAAATACGTATAGCCTATAGTTCATGTTACAACCTATATCTACCATATGGGACAACTATAATTGGCCATTATTTTTCTGGACAGTTATTTCCAAAAAAAAAAAAAACCACCCCTGCACACCACTATATCACACAATGTATTCATTTGTATCTTCATTGCTATGTATATGAATGGGCAGTCAGATGAATCCTTGTTTTCATCTATTGAATGACTGTCATTCGATATTGATGCTTATTGCACTAATAATCATCCGTCTTGTTAAAATTAAAATTGCGAAGACCTAAGGCAGCGACGGTTTTGCATAAATTACTGGTGGTGTTCCTCGCTCCCCCCCCAGCCCCACCCTGTTTTCCTAATAACGTGTGCGGTGTTTGTAATTATAATGGATGGTTTACTATTCTTATACTTAGACAAGGTACTGGGTAATGTAGGTACCTTTTTTTGTAAGCGAAAAAAAAGTTAAAATTGCGGGTCTGATTGGCCCCATGTGTAAATATATAAATTACTGGTGTGTGATTCTGGTGGATTGGATAGAGATTGATATGCAATTACAGATAGGGTTTAAACCGGTGTTACGGCTATGACTAGAAGACTGATGGCACATAAGGGTCACCCCCACGTTTTACATTCAGCCTGAACTTGAGGCCTGTCTATGGAACTACGATAAATGAATGGAAGCAGTTAGTTCTATCCATCTTTGGTACTTACTGGTCTTTGGTGATTCCTCTTCACTTCATCCAGTCAAATGTATGGTTAGAAACGGCTGGTCTGGTGGGCAAGTAGTGCCCTTGTCCTCATGCAAGACTGAAGATTGGTTGGAATATGTTTGCATAGGCCTGATTTTCCTGGCCATATGGAGGATGCTGTGTGGTACTGGGCAATCCCTGGCATGGTTCCACAGTATCCATCAGACAAAGAGTGAGTTTGATCCTGTATTAGTACAGTAGGTGGCTGCTGCTGGTAATAGATTCCATCTGTTCTTGATTTGGGTGTTACCTGGTGCCATTAGCTCTGGCTGCAATTCTGGGGGCTGTAATTGTGATAGAGTTGACATAGGGGACCCCATGCTGGGGTTGATGTGGCTGAGGATAGCTGGAACTCGTTGATGAATGTGGTTTGGAAAAAGAATTACTTCCTCCTACTACGAATCGTCCATCCCCATTATAAATGTCATTGGTACCCGGGCAAGCTGGAAAAGAGGGTGTCCCTTGGTCAAAATGATGGTATCCTGGGTGAGTAGGCGCTCGTCCACGGTTACAAATTGCATACTCCAGAAAGGAAACTATTCTGGTATTGTCCATCTGCCAGTGATGTAGGAGGGTCAACCTGTTTTCAGGGGATTCTTCTGCCCTACAACCTTTAGGTAGTATGTCAAAATCTGTAAACTTCCATCCATGCCTAGCCAGGCTTCAAACCCCTTGTCTCTCACAGAGAGGAAAGTGATTATCTGAGAGCCAATCGCTGAGGGACCTCCTAAAGCTTGTCAGATATAGGTCCATCCATCATGCCCAGTGACATTTGCATGACAAAGAGGCTCAATCAAAACCCAGCCCACAATTTCATAATGACACGTTAGCATCGAAATCTTTTTCTGAGCCTCCAAGAGAAACTTGGATTTATTCAGGACTTTCTTTAAGTGTTGAAAGACCCAAGCAAAAAAAGAAAGATGTGGCAAATTAGATGAAAACCTTGGTTTAATCTAAGGGTTTTTTTATGCTGAGTTCCATCTGGCAGAGTTAGAACATTTGTATATGAAATAGAAGGTTGTTTTTAAAAAAAAAACATTTCTTAAAAAAAAAAAAATCCATTTAAATCGCATCTTTCCTATTAAAAACACAATTTACTAAAAAACACCATGGTTTTGAAGGAACTATTTATCCCCTCTTTGGATATAAACATTTAGCAGTGATGTGTAATAAACGTTCTGTAGTTAAGATGTTTCGCGTGGATCCTTCCTATTTCACGAGATTAATTGCCCTCTTCTGTTTACCTTTTACGGATTGTGCTTTTTGCAAAGCTCACTTGGGTGGTAATAGTGAAGTGTCCCTTTGTGAAAAGAGTAGTTTGAGGAAAATTAGTCTCACCCACTCACTCCCTAGTGTTAAAGAAACTGGTTAGGTAAGCTACAGTTTTTACTCGTTAAACTTGGAAGCCAAGGAGAGGTAACAATATAACGCCCCACCTCATTGATAAAAAATTGTAGAATATGCACTCCCCAAAGTCTGGAGATGTGAAGTCCAGGCAAAGATACTTCCTCAGCTAGGCTTTATTAAATCTCTTTTAATGAACAATTGTTCAGATCGTTGTTATGGATCCCAGAGGACTGGATATTTCACTTCTGTAAGGCGAGTATTATGATGTCAAATTATGTAACCGGGATAAACAGGACTGCTCACGCTTTTAATAACAGGGCGGACTATTTCATGTTTATTACAGATAGGATATTAACAACACCACTGTGCTTCGGAGGTAGTGGGGGCATTTTGGATCTCACATTTTCATAACAGGGACTGGATTAAAGATTTCTTAAGAAGTGTTTGTTAATTTAATATAGCTCGCCATAAAGCTCGTTGTGGTTTAAATGTTTCCATAGTAAGTACGAGCTCGCTTTGTGCTGTGGGTTGAGTAATTCAGTATCAGGATGTTGTAGGAATACGTGTATCCTACTTTTATGGACACTGGTCTTATTTCATTGGGGATATATTCATTGGATTATTAATGTGAGGTTTAAACAACTTACTTCTTCAGAATTACAAACATTTTCCCTACTGCAGAATTGCTCCCAGAGGAGTAGAAATCATGATCGGTTACACGGCGGGCATGGAATTTTTGTCTTCATGGATTGAAAAGGAAAGGACACAAAGCAAAACATTGATTTTAAATGGGAAAAAAAATGGAATGTTGGATAGGTAGTAAATGTTTCCAGATCTGAGCAATTCAAAATGCGGCTTTTTTTTTTTTTTTTCAACAGGTTGTGGAAAAGGAGTTTACTTGGCCCTAAACCACTTCCTGTTGTTTCTAGACATACTGTACAATGGTGGAAACCCCGTTTGATATACAGAACATGGCTCCCTGTTTCAAACAAAAAACAGGAGCAATGGGCTCTGAGCTGACAGCCGATCTTACTTCCTGGTCACGGCTGTCAGGTAATTGGGCGTGACGTAATGTAATGCCGTACCTGACAGCTGCGACAGGGAGTAGAGTGGTTGTCAGCAGCAGGGAGGAGAGGGAAGGGACTGGGTTAGGTAAGTCACTTGCGGGCATTCTTTGGCATTTTCATATAAGGCGAAACTGGTGTCTGCATTTGTATGAAAAGTTTTTGCCTGAACATGCCCTTGAAGCCCCACAAACCCCGGTCGACATTTTGAGCAATCCGACAATTGATGCTCAAAAAAATGGAAAACCGTTTTTTTTTTTCTGATTGAAAATATTTATGTTTTTTTGGAGAGGTGACGATCAGGCCAGATGAAAAAACTTTCCGACCCATCCCAGTTCCCACCTCTACGTAAAGATCAGAGGCGAGTCGGTCTTCTGATGGATTGCATTCAGAAATTCGATCAGAACATGGGTCTGGGCCATGGGTACTTACTGCTTGAGCTTTTTTTATTGTAGCCCCTTCGCTACAATTTGACCTGTTTCACCTAGTTTAGGCACCTTTGTAAAACAAGGTGCCCGGTAACGTTCATTACCAAATTCACTTAAACTAGAGAAGAAATGGAATCCCAGAAACAGTGACAAGGCAGCAAACCCTTGTATTTTAATTGGTAGCTCCAGTCTTCCCCCCAATTATCAAATGTACCTAATAGGAGAGAACACACGGACACCGGCCCTACTGAAATTCCAAAAATATCACTCGAAACCAATGGAATTGAATTCAGGATTCTATATATGTTTTACAATGAGTTTAGGAAAACTTTGAAAATTCGCAGACCCAATGGAATTTTCAACGCAGCAGTTACAAATTGAAAACCAGAGTAATTGGGACTGGGATTCCATACTAGTACCTGGGGGAATATCCTGGTTACAAACTGGAGCACACAAGCTTTTTATTGCATTGAAAGTTACATTAGCTACATAACTATTAGTTTGCACAGGAGTATAATATTCATACAATATAACCACAGTGGGTTAATATGATAATATGAAAGCACTATGCCAGCCATAGCTGAAAAATGAATATTGCACAATTTGGTTATTTTACGATCAGGTGACGGATGGTGGACACTTTTACAATTTTTATTTGGGACACCAATTATTAAACCACATCTCTGTAAATTTAAATAGATTTTGCAGGTTGAGACCTTAGCTACATAAAATCAACAGAGAACTGCTGTTTGGAACAATCATTACACGACATTCAAATGACAATTTAACTAATGATTGTCCCATAGACAGGTGCTTGGCAGTGGACGAGTACACGTGCGTTTGTCTGGCATGACACTTATTTAGCGCATGTGCGAGGCTTTAGATATTAATATTTATGTCTGTATAAAACTAGATACCATGCCACTACTACACGTTTGATAAGTTCATTACCATTCTGTGTTATGCTTACATTCCTTACTTACACACACACACACACACACACACACACACACATAAACTTAGATGTTAATCCATAAACACAATGCAGGCAAAAGGGAATCTTAAAAAGCAGTGGCTGAATATAAAAGTGAGGCTCAGGGCTCTAAGGACTCCCGGATGTTTTCCCTTTCAGAACCGGAGGTTTATGATATGTCGTTTTCTCTTATTGACCATGTTTCTCAAACTAAAAGAGAATCTTCTGGATTTAAATCTAAACACCAGAGCTGGATGCCTGGATTCTTCCTTGTCCAATTTCATTGACTATACAGATTCCAGACACAATAGAGGAATACAGCATCCATGGCCAATACAACTGTGCTTCTTCCAACATGGTGTACCTTATACAGTGCCACTAGGTGCCCAACAGGAGGACTGTGTATAGGAGAGACAGGTCAAAGCCCAATAACGAGAAATACACAAAATACACACCGTTTTTACTATAACAAAAAAAAATTGGACCCCACCAGTAGGGAACCATTGTAACGCCCTCACCCCTCCATAAACCATCTAAAGAATCGTGGTCCTTAAGGGGAAATTTAAAAGAGAGACTGAAAGGAAGGTATGGGAGTACAAATGAATGAAAACTTTCAACTCTCTGGAGAAGGGAGTGAACCTGGGCTTGGATTATGGCAAACTATATAGATTGAACTGCCAGCACCAAGACAGAAAAACAAGACATCTGTAGAGACATAATTACATGGGATTCCTTTCACTTCACACTTCAATAACTTACCCTAATTCATATCAAGCCATTTGATCCACAGTACCTTGTACCTGATCTGTTTGTTCCTTGCAAGACCCTTTTATATGACTGTGTTAACACCTTCCACACTTTTTTTGGTTATTTGATTCTGTGAGCTGAATGTATATACTGTATGTGAGAACACCACTGCTTGTATGTATGTATAGTTATTTATAAAGCGCCACTGGGGGATGCAGCGCTTGTAATTGTAATCAGCTTGAAAAAGGAAACTAGGATGTTTGAAAGCATTGCTAGGATTATATAGCCAATAAAGGTATCACTTTATACCACGCATGTTATTTTATTTCAAAAAGGGTTACCCTGTTAACATTGAATAAATACGTAAAAGTCAGAGAGACAAGCAGTGATTTTAATGTTATGTTTAATTATTAATTGTGGGTATAAGGTATGTTGTATTGTGGACAGCAATAAAGGGTTGTATACATTTTATTTAAAATTTTTTGACATTTAAATGGCATGTTCCACCTTATAAAAAAAAAACTGGGCACATGTCAGTTATCTGCCCCCACCCCCCCCACGTTATTAGGTGTGGTGTATTACTAAACACAGATATTTAATGGGCATGTCACCCAAAAAAGAAGTTTTAACCTAAGGTGGGGGACCCTGCCCACCCCCAACCGCCAAATTATTTCTTAAAAAATGTTCCGATCAATACTTACAGCCCTTCTCATTGTTTCTTGCTTGGATCAAGCTTGTGGAAGTTTCAAGCAGGGGCCAGACCGGCAGCCGAGTCTGTGATGGCTAAGCCGCGGCTATCACAGAAGCAGATGCATTGAAGATGCCGTGGGAGGAAGGGTCTGTAAGTAGCATTTAAAGAACTTTTTTAAAGAAATCTTAAAGGGTAACTGTGCGTCCAATTCTTCCAACCTAGTAGGAAATTATATATAAAGCCTTCCATCACACCTTAAAAAATAAAACCCCAAATCACATCTCTAGATAAAATTAGTGAGAAGTTATTTCGGAAAGGCTTCAGATATTACTTCCTGCTTGAACACTTCCTGTTTTCAGCCATGACCGTGAGGTAATAGTGACCAGCCTGTCGGCATTAATAGGCTCCTTCTCAACTGTCAATTTTTTCCCCCAGCTACTTCCTGATTTCCCCAGCATTAAGTCTTTACTGGAGCCTGCTCTCACCCGGGGGAAAAGGGCTGTCAGAGTAAGGTGATGTCACTCAAACCTACTGGAAGCAGGAAGTTTGAACTTTCACCTCAATATCATTTCTCACAGGGTGAAGCCAGAAATATGTTTGTAGGCTCGTTTAAGGAAATACTGCAGGCTTCATTTAACCTTAACTTGTTTGGAGACCACAGTTGCCCTTTAAGCGGTTGGGGGGGGCAGGGGGTCACCTACCTATGGCCAAGGGTTTCACACAGGTGCCACGGCTGCAGAGGAGGGATCCGGATGGTGGGAGGTGGTGGTGATGGGAGAGGACTCCCCGCACATGCCTCAAGTCCTTGTGGGTTAAGGAGAAACAGACACCAGATGAATCACTGACAGCTTCTACTCCTCACTTCCTGCCTTTGAAAAGGCATTGCAGGGAGAACCATAAGGAGCAGAAATGTAAGGTACGGCTTTTTTTATACTCCAGTGGGGCCAGTATGTGGTTACATTTAGTTTTGGCGTGGGGACATGCCCTATTAAGTATAATTATTGCCTCCATTCTTGCAGAGTAGTAAGCTGGCTTCTCCCTTCATTCAGTAAATGAAGACAGTGACTGCTGGACATCATACCAATGGACTCAATGCTATTCCCTGCTGCTCCAATGCACATGCTCAAGTTATAAAGAAGCTAATGAGGTAGAGGGAGCGGCAGATAAATTTGCTAGAACAGAAGAGAACTTATAAATATCTGGTAAACTGAATGTAATAACCGGTATAAATAGCAGTCGGGGTTTTCGGGGGACAGATAACTGACAAGTCACTGTTTTATGGTTTTAAAGGTGGACCTGCCCTTAAGTGTTGTAGTGCCTCATTGGGAGTCCTTTTTTTGAGGTTTGGTGTGTGTATTACTCTGAGTGCCAGCGTCCTGAATTATTGAACATATGTTGTCATTTACATTAGCATGTGACGTTTGTAGTGTGTATCTAATTCTGTGTTCCCTTTTTTTTAAACGGTGAAAGGAAGCAGTCACCATTTTCGCCATGATACAATTTCCACACTTCCAACAATGCTAATTAAACAGACATTTTTGGGTAGATTCCTTAAAAGGCATGTCCACCCCCAAATCTAAAAAAAAAAAAACATTACTGGCCCCACTGTGTAGTGAATAAAAATCCTTACCTTAAATTCCAGCTCCAAATGGTTCTCCTGGATTCCTCCCCAAAAGTCTGAAAAACTGGCCACAGGAGGACAGCGCAGAGTCCATATAGGAGAATTTTGTCCATGTGCCCTGCAGGCCCCCCCCCTCCTTCTCACTCCATTTTGCCAGCCTCCCCTACATTAAAACCCTTGCCAATAGTAGCTTTCCTTCCCCAGCCCAACCGCCATTACAAGATGACAACACGGACGCGGCCTGCCGGTACAGTACGCCGAGAGGAAAGAGGGAGAGGTAAGTAAAGTTTGGGGGAGTTCCTGTAAAATATTTTATGGCGGTAGGGAGTGGGGAAGGATATCTACTATTTGGCAAAGGGTTTTAATGGTAGGGGGAGGGCAAAAGTCCAAAAATGGGGTGGACATGCCCTTTAAGGCTGAGGGCCCCACTAGGACTCACGGAAGAACACACGGGTGCAGTGTTGCACGATCATCCGCCTTATGGTTATGCAGCCGGTCAGAGGAAAGAGTAGTTTACTTTTATCGCTTCATAGGGTTCCATTTGCCTGTACAATCACATAGCCGCCATTGGATCGAAAAGGGCCAATCCGAAATGCGCTAATGGGGTTCAGGCCTTATAGAGTTAGATTGATAACTCTAGTGTGAATATAAGGCTCTTTTATGAAACTGCTTTCTTTATGTTCTTGGAACTATCGCAAGTAGTGAACGATACGGAGTGACAGTGATTTAGGGAAACCTATGTCCTACTCATTGCGTTGCTCCGCCCTCCAAAAACAAGGGGGCAGACGTGCTATTGTAGTTCAGAATGGAAAAAAGAAAGATCATAAGGCACCCAGATCTGACAATGGAGAGTTGAGTCCATGACAGCAGGTGACAAGTCTATAGTTCCGCCATTCTTCTTATTATATTTATTTGTCCTGGATCAGGACATTGTGATGAAAAGGAAAATGAATTATTTCTATATCAAGTTTCAATGAACCCCACACACTGATTTTCTGCACCCAATCATTTCCCAGTCTATTATTCAACAGATGCCAGGAATCAGATGAAAGTAACAGACACGTTTACAACAACGTTTATTGCTTACAACCAATTTTTCAAAGATGTGTTGGCACGTCGACGCTCGGATGCCTGGAAGCTCAATAATTGTGTGTAATTTTAGGATTTATTGCCTTAGGTGCTATCGCCCTCTAGGTGGCCAACCATGTTCATTCTGATGCATTCCAATTGTGGGCAACATGGGGAGGTGGTAAGGGTAACCTCATACACAGCCCAACCGATCGACCCCATACACACCAAAAAGTAATCGGTAATCTACACACGCGTCAGCATGTTTATTTGTGAACTATTCTTATTACCGACCCACCACCCCCCCCATCTAAAACAAAATCACAACAAGACAAAACACACCCCTCAAACAAATAGGCCGCCCACCCTGGTCTCAGTCCGTTCAACATTCCGACTGGGGCAGGTAAGGGCCGTACCTTATAAAGGACCATACACGGCACAGATATTCTGCTCATGGCAATTGGATCAGAATGTCAAAGCCATTTTTCATTTTTTCGATAGACTACGATCGATTTGTGAGGTGGAAAAAACTATGATAGGGCATGCAGAAAGTTTCTGTATACCCCCAGCTTCAAGAAAATATCTTCTGTCGAGCAGAACAATGTATGGAAGACAGGAGCGCAGGTGGGGGATGTCCAATCGGGCTGGAAACCATTGGTTCAATGTATCGCTTTAGAGTATTGTTGTTCGTAAGTGAATAGGCTCTCAGGGGTTTTAAAAAGGAGAAACCGCAAACCAACGTCCTTAAGGGATATGCACACCTCGAGCGTTTTATCCTGGTGGCGAATCTGCCGATGTGTTAACCGTTGACTTTCCGGCGGTAGGTGGTGTACTTCTTGTATCATTCCACATGCATGCGTTGCGATACCCCCTTTTGTGCGGATAGCATGTGCGTCTTGCACCACACACAAGAGTAGACGTCACTGATGGTGTGCTCTCCCTTTAATGTGCATGCCTCTCTGTCCGTGTGTGACTACCACCAGGGGAGCACCCACAGGGGGGCCCATCTCATTTTTTCTTAATACAGATAAAGGCTCCTCCCGAAAACCACTGGTGGTTGAAGCTGGATAGGGGCCCGATCAGTAGTTTCCAGGGGAAAACCAGGGCATTCAGTTCTAGTCTAGCCTTACGCCACTGCCTTAAATCTGTTAGGTTGAAATGCTCCACAATACATTTACAACTTGACATTTACTGACTATAGATGTATCGTAGTTATCGCTAGAGCAATGTAATCCATCTGGATTTTTCATGGTTGCTTGTTCCTTAGGGCCACAAATCATTTTCAGTTCCTTTAACCCACTTGCAACTTTTCTAATGCTTGGCAGAACTGTATAGGATCAACTGCACGGATTGGTTTTATTGATTAATTAACTGACACCACCAGAAAGGAGCTGAGCAGACTGCAGTTTTTTTCCTTTAATATATACGCTTATATTCATAGTGCTGATGGTGCAAGAGCGCAGGCGGAGATTCATAAGTGCTTTTGGTTCAATCTTTCCACAAGCTCGGACAGATTACAGCTTTATTCTGCCAGTTCCTACATATGTGTTCAATCTACCCATGATCTCCTAAAAATCTATTTAAATCGGCCACAGTTCTCACGATTTGCATTCACACTGCATACCCTTCTTAAGATGACATATACCCTTTTAATATAGTAACGTTGAAACACATCTAGTTACGCTAGCTGCAGGGGAGGATAATGAAGTGACATGCTTTAGCACAAACTCTGTGTAAGTATTTGTCAATAGTGCACTATCCTGAATGTAAATCTAACCTTCACTCTCTGAAGGTAAGCTGGGTACCACCTTCAATAACTTCGTCTGCCCACCCATTCGCTATTCTGACCGGTCAGCCAGGCCGGACGAAGACCTGTTGTCCGCAGCTACGTAGCACCGACAGGCATTTGCGCGTGACGAGTTGCTGTCATAAGGACCGCACATTGGTTGTGGTTTGCCCGACAATCCATTATTCATGTTGTCCGATTCGTGACCGACGCCAGACTAAAGAAACATCAAATATTGGGCCTGACCAACCAATACACGATGTTGGTTGGTCTGGCCAAATTAGGTGGACGGTTGTGTGCCCAGCTTGATTTAAACCTTCAGAGCAGATTAAATCCTTGTCGGTATTTACTCCGTAAAATGTGATGTTAAATGTGAAGACAGAAATTATCTGGTCGCAACCAGACTTGAAAATACGGTGTTTTTTAATTAACATGGTGATGTTTCAGTGGACTCCACATTCCTCGTTCACTAACAAACATGTTTGTTTTCCTTGTGTGCGTGTCACAACCCAAACATCACGTGTTAATTAAAACACGTTTATTTCCAAGTGGGTGTGAGTCCAGAGTGATGTCTGTTTGGAATTATCCACCATCTGGCGTCTGGTAACCCTCACAGCCACTCGGCCATATATACATATCTTATACAGGAAGATATTACTACCTTTATATATTACATTTGGGTGGGGAGATTCCCGAGCAGTTAGGTCTTAGGGTAAATCCCCCAATAGCGTTACTTGACCTGTTAACCATCTGGATCCTCAGAGAATTCTACATTAAGTTATATGAAAATGTAGCCTAAATATAAGCTAAGGTGAACAGAAATGCAAATCAAGTCAGCTGCACTAATCCATTATTAAGTCAGGGCATGTCCACCCTCCCAACAAAAATTTGTATTTGTATCTTATTGCTTCCGCATGCCCGGCAAAGTATTGAGCAAGACAGCAAGCAGTGCCGAGAAAGAGAAGGCGTGGTAAGAATTTCATGGGACAATTTGAAACCAATTAATCTCATGCAGGGCTGTTGATGTTAAAGGACCCAAACCCAAACTATTAAAGAGGCATGTCCGTCACACCAAGGTCAACAAAACTTTGATACATGCACGAGCATAATACAAGCCCGCCAGAAGGACCACGGAGGGATTAACCTACCTGGCCCTTGCTGCTCCTCTTCTGCTCTGCGCGACAAACGCTCTACTTTCCATCGGTGTCAGTTAAGGTGCGAACCTGCACAGTCACGCTACACAATAGCCCCTGAACAGCCGTGAGCCCGGAAGTAATAGCGGCCTGTTACGCAAGAGGGTCTCTGCCTTCTGTCTTTGCAGAAAAAAGCTCCAACCAGGAGCACAGGCCACGTGCCAGGCCTCGCGAGGGACCAACGGGTTTAGGTACAGTCCCGTCTACGACTTCTTTGGCATTCTTATATGCCAAACCTGGGGTTTAGGTGGGTGCTGATGTGCTCTGATTTATAGCCACATGTCCTTTTGCACTGGACATGCCCTTGGTGCCTCTCTGCCCCTAGGGGGGCTTATGCAGCTTCGGCAGAAATGGTTTATGTCCTTGTGCTTGCCCGTAGTTTTCCATGTTATCTAGCACTGACGATATCTGTTTTCTTCCCTCGATGTTTCGTCATTTTAAAACCGGTCTGTTCCAACAAATGTTTCTTAAAACCATCTCTTGGACATGCTATTGTCCTCACCAACAGCACCGTTCAAGGCCATGACATGAGGAAATGGATGTTGGGCCCCCTGACTATTGGATATTAGGGAAAGCCTATAAGTGGAGCCCCCTGCATATTATGCCCAATGGCACATTGAAATACTAGTCCCATACACCGAGCTTCACAGAGGAATCTGCCGTCCATCAGGTTCTATACAAAACACTTCAACTGCGCGTACCCCCACGCGTTAATGTATAAAGCTACTCAAGTGAGTAGCCCTCCGGCCACTAGACGTCAGGCGTGGCGTAATACCCCTGCCGGTGAGAATCTCGAGTAGGAAAATGTTTGGTGCACCCCTCCTACTTTGTATGGCAGCTTTCGCGCATGTGTACTGGTATAGGAAAATGTTTGGGGGCAACGCAGGGATCAGGTTGTTTCCAGTGGCCCCTGTGATTACCCTTCTTCTATCATATCCTGGTAGAAAGCATCCCCAAACCAACTCGGCTATCTGGATCCATTCGCTGTACCTTGGCACATTCTACGCGCGGAACAACCTGCTGTTCTTTCTGGGCGCTTATCTCCATCGTATATCTGTCGCTCGTGCTCCTAATCACTTTACATGTGTATTTGCATGTGTATTTAGTAGGGGATTATGGCAAAAAACACAATGCCGAGGGACGTTTTTGTACCACGCACATAGACACATGCATCTAATTGTCGAGTTGATAACACTAACCATAGACCCACCACACATGCACCGCATCGATCGCCGTACAAATCGGCGCATTCGGATCGCCACGAACCCCACTGCCACCAACGTGGGGGCATTTATCCCTGCCATTCCACATCTAACAGTCATGCCAGCATCAAAGTCGCCCAACTCATCGCCCCCCACGTAAAAAATTACCATTCGCAGATTCGGTGCTAACAAGCACGGACAATGTTTTAGACTTAGCGTCAGTTAAACGAATTAATGCCTGTGCCCCTGATGGAACATCTAAAGGTGAAAGCACACGGCTAGAGCACACTGTTTTCCTGTTTAAAGCGATTTGCCCGTTCTGTAACTGATAAGCCAATAACAATGCCAGAACACCTATGCAACCAAAGGCTGGGTGCCCCACTCAGGACAGCAACTAATTCCCGAGAACACATATCAACAGTAGGCGCTACCAAAGTTCTCCAGTATACTGGGGCTTAAGCAACACCACGGGAGACATCTACTCATTGGACTTTACAAATTCACGCGACAAATTCACCTTAATAATGTCAAGCTCAACAGTAAAAGAGACGCCCTTAGGAAAAACCTAGCAAAACAGAGGTTGGGTCGCAGACACACCACCATAATCCACCAGGAAACATATCAAGCACACCCATGATATCGACTTAAACCAGTTATCCGTATGCTACCCATGGGGCCACTCTCACGACACCCACTACCATAGAAAACCACAGCACACCACAGAAAAACTTATAGAACACCCAGCACACACCACAGAACAATAGCACACCACAGCACACCACCTAGAACGCCACAGCACACCACAGAACACTATAGAAACCACAGCACACCACAGAACATATTAAACCCACAGCACACCATAGAACACATAGCACACCATAGCAACAATAAACTCACCATAGGCACCATATCTCTACAAAGCCCAACATAGCACACATAGAACACTATAGCTCACTCACCGACCATAGCTCACCATATCTCAACAAAGCCCAACATAGAACACCATAGCACACCTAAACTACCATAGCTCACCACATAGAACCCATGCCACAACATCACTTTTTCTTCCAATATACTCATGATCTTCTTCTCATACACATTTGTATAACACAATAATAATTGTATCGCTGTCTGTATTAATAAACAAAGATCAATGACCTGTCTTCAACTAGGATTCATTCACTTTATGATGCACTCCCTCCTATTTATGGCAAAACACGACATAGTTTTATTTGTATTTTGTTTTTTTATTTTTTTATAGCGCTAATATTCATCTGCAGTGCTTAAATAATTACTTATTAATTCACCTCCCGCCCCGAAGAGCTTAACTATCACTTATGTACACATACATCTTAGATAGTACTTTATGATTTGGGGGGAAACCGGAGTGTCGGAGGAAACCCCGCAGCACGGGGAGACATACAAACTCCTTGCAGACGTGTCCCAAGGGTGGAATGATACATTTTCCTTTATTCGCATTGTAAAATTAAGAAATTGTGGATAGAAAGTTGACACAGTTATAACTAATCTGACTATCTGTGAAGGCAAGCATGCTCAATAATCACAACGAGGCCAGCAATGGAAGAAGGGATTTTCCAGCATGCAATGCACACATTCTAGCTGTCAACCGCACACCATAGAGTTTATGACAATAAGGCACTTGATAGACAGCTTTAAATTGATGTCTAAGGAAGAGGGGACAGATCCACACAGGGCATAACTAGGATTGCTGATCCCCTATTGGTGCTTTTATCCACGTGATTTTCTGGGAGGAGGTATATTTGTCATAAGAAAAATAAGATGGCCCCCCTTGTCCGGGAAGAATTATAGTTTCAAATAATGGGCAATCGATTGCGATCCTATTCACATCTAAAAGCGCAACTGGTGATATAAGGCATGGGGCTGGCCACATTAGTGTGTTGCACTACGATCCCATTTTGGGAGCACACGCAATCACCATTTTTGGCACATTGGTAAATGCAGGAGAACATCGCACAGGAAATGCGCGTGATTGCGTACGCTTTCCGTTGCGTTGTAGTGTGGCATCACCTAAAGGCAGTTGTTTTGCTCCTTCAATACGATCACAATTGTGTAATAATGCTATCCCACATTTGCTTTCTTGTTTGTGGTTTAAACTTTAAGATTTGTTGAAATCAGCTGTGAAAATTACACCCAAAAGCTGTGTGGGGTGATCTAGAATTCAACTTCATTCAAACACTTTCTAAAGGGAAAAAAAATAAAACAAATAAAACAGGTGAATTAACACATTAGTCAACACAATGAGATTGGAAAATAAAGTAACCGCATTGTAACTGGTATTTCCTCCTTGCGAGCAGAAACACACTCCCAGGTCTTGTCTCCTGAAATTCCCTCTCCATTTTCACTGTATTGTTCCTTTATTAAGGGGAAGTTCAGTGGAAAATTAATTTGAAATATTATGTAATTCTTATATATGCCTACCTCTTATATTCATATATTCTCTTCATTTTAAAAACATTTGAATTTATACCCCTTGCTATTTCCAAATGTTGACATTAGTGAGCTGACATTTCTTTTCCAGAATCACACACATCAGGAATGTTCCTCAGTAATTTTACTGATTGGCTGTTGGATGGGTCCAAACAGCTCAGATCCCTACTGAGCAACTGAATCAACCCAGGCTGGGTCAAGGGCAAAACCAAACAGTCCGACTATAGGGGTCCTGCAACAGGAAGTAGTATTTGGGAGTATTTATTTATACACAAACACCAATGCTGAATGGGCAGATTAAGGTCATTGGGGTAGTAAAATACTGGACTTTTTCTTAAAAGTATATATGGGGCCGATTACCCAGATTCACTGTGCAATATAAGGAGTCAAAGTCTCGCTAACCGGTTCGCTTATAGTTAGCAGCTTTAACTCAGATTAGTGATGCGCATCCGTTGATTCAA
This sequence comes from Hymenochirus boettgeri, assembly GCA_019447015.1. Taxonomy (NCBI): domain Eukaryota; kingdom Metazoa; phylum Chordata; class Amphibia; order Anura; family Pipidae; genus Hymenochirus; species Hymenochirus boettgeri. Next base: position 73,695,911 of record CM033476.1, on the reverse strand, counting down.
TATCGCGTTTGCGCTAGTTGAGCTGGTTTTCACCCGTTTCGCAAAACCTTAGAACAAAGATCAAAGTGCGTCATCGATACGATATAAAAAGGGCATACCCAGGCATGCAACTAATTCCTTAAAACCAGGATACAATTTAACTTCATTACCATTTGCCTGCTATAAAGAAATTTACATTAGATGTACCATGTGTCAAAACATAGTAAAATAACTTGGTTTTTTCTGAAAATTTAAGTTATAAGGAAATATCAGAAATAATATGGGGCATTTAAGAATATGCAGCAGTATGGCAGCTCCCACTAGCGTCTGAAGTGGTCAGTACAGATGCTTTGGTTCCCTATAAACTACAGATTGATTTCAGCCTTATATTTTAATAGGTGGAGAGGGGGGGGTGCCATCTGCTTTAACAACAAATCCCCATTAATAATCTAACTTAATTTCTTTATTTTCACCAGTAACCACATGCTCACTGGGACAGAATTCTTCCATTAGGAGAGGACTTGATGAGCTGATTCCAGTAACTTGTAACTGCTGCTCATCACCAAAAAAACAAATCACATGTAATACACTCTAACCCTAAGGGGGAGCAGTGGATAAATGCCCTGGACTTGTATTTCGCTTACAATGTGTACAATTTGCCCATTGTGATCATCCTTTTCTCCATTGCATAGAAAGCAGCATTTATTCTTCTCAATATTTACCAAGTGTGGATCCCCGTGGTGACTTTCAGTCTTATTGCAAGTGACACTTCCATTCTTAGACTCTGGGCTGCTTCTTATAATGTATGTATAATGTCCAGCCTTTCACTTATCCTCTACCCACTCTTCAAAATGTCTTTCCCATGTCACCCCCAATGAATTCTGTCTGTAGCCTTCCCCCCTCCCCTTAGTTTGGGTTTTGCCTTATCACCTGAGACACCACCGTGATGGGGGCGATGTGGTTTCATGTTGCTTGTCCCCCCGTCCCCGGTGTCGCCCCTGTCCCTCCTCGCGCTGTGCCCTCCTGTTTGTTGCTTCTTCCTGCTCGTTATGGCCTGTGGGTGTGTTTTCCCTGCCCTTCTTCTGCCTTTGGTGCCTTCTGGCGGCTGGGCCCTGCTTTGTCTCTTTTGCTCTCGCTCTCTTGGTGGGCTCCTCCTTGCCCTTCTCTGTTCCCCGGTCCTCTTGCTGGTTTTTTTCGGTCCTTTGCTTTTTTATTTGCTCTTCTTTTCTTCTTGCCCCCCGCCCTTTTCTTTTCGCTTGTTGCTCGACTTCTCTTTTCGTCTCGTTCGTTTAAATCTCTACTTCCCCCCCCCCCCACACACCTGCTATCCAGTTTTCTCGTGCTTTACCCCCAACTGCCGCCCATTTGTCGCCCCCCACCTACCACCCCCCGCCTACCCAGTTTTCCGCACTTGGCCCGGCGTCCCCCCCTGCTGGCCCCCCCCTCCCCACGCCACGTCGGTGCCTAGGCCACGCCCCCCACCCCCCCCCCCCAGTGGTACCTTGTTCGCCCTACCATGTCCCCCATCTGGATATCAACAACCCCCCCAGTCGATCCATTCATTACCCAGGTTTGACAAAAACTACTTCGTACTTCCAGTGTTTCCCAACCACCCCCCTCCCACCCCCCAGGTCAACCCCCCCCCCCCACCCCATACCCCCACAACCCCCGCCCCCGTCACTACAACCCCCAAACCCCACACCCCTTATGTCTACAATATTTCAAAGCTGTTTTAGTGTCTTTCCTGCCCGCTAAAGTGCCCTATTTTTGGATGGTGGTTGCAATTTGATGCAATGACGTGTGATGTGTATCTCCACCTCCCCATCTGTCCCTATGTGAGCTTTTCACTTATTTTTTTTGGTCGCCAACATACGGCATCATATTCCCAGTCCCCCATCCAAACCGCAGAGAGCCCAATAGTGACCCTCCCAGTTGATTATATATTATAAACTAGTTGTTTTTCTGTGGCTTTAGCAGAAATAAACATGCCACCCTGTGATATTATCTTACTTGAACCCATGGTATAATAGGTTCTCCGGTTTGATACTGATCATATATGCAGTCGATATTTCGGAGTAAACAGTAGCTAGGTGTGTAGTAATATATGTGTTGGCTACATTGTAGTTGATACAGTTGTAGTAAATATCATGAGGTTGTGATTCATTGAAGTTGAACAAGTCGATGCTCGTGGCAAATATGTAGTTGATAGATGTAGTAAATGGAGTAGCTGAGTTTGGAAATAACTTGTTGATTGTCTGTAGCGCAAAATGTGTGGTGGCTGAGACACGAGTAAACTCAACTAGTGGACATATATCTTCGTAGTACATATGTGTGGGTTAGAACTGTCGTAAATACCTAGTGGTATGGTAGTAAGTGGTAGTTTGACAAACTGTAGTACCCCCTAATGTAATAGTGGAGCTTGGTAGTAAATGTGCTGTGGTGGACACCACTGTCGTAAGTAACTATGGCGTGATTGTTGTCCCACTCAGTCGTAAGCGCCCTGTGTCGGTTCTAGAACCCCACAACCTAAGCGCCGCTTTACGAACAAGGACAACCCTATGGAGTGTTGCCGTAAATGGGTGGTTGACACCATGTAGTAAGGAATAGGGAGAGTTGTCATTAAATGTTTGTGGTTGCACACATGTAGTAAGTAATAGTGAATTATTGTTGGAGTAAGGTGTGTGGGTGAACAGTGAGAAGTAACTAGTGGATATTGTTGTAGGTGGATATTGTGTAGAAATGTGTGTGAGGACACACTGTAGAAAAAGTACCTAGTGGATTATTGTGGCAGTAAAGGTGTGTGGTTGACACCACTGTAGAACGTAACCTAGTGGATATTGTTGCAGTAAATTGGTGTGTGGTGAACACACTGTGTAAGGAATAGTGGATATTGTTGCAGTAAATGTGTGTGGTGACACACTGTAGTGAAGTAATAGTGGATAAGTGTTGCAGTACATGGTGTGATTGACACCACTGTAGAAAGTAACTAGTGGATATGTTGCCAGTAAAGTCGTGTGGTTGGACACACTGAGTAAGTAAAACTAGGGGATATTGTTGCGTAATGTGTGTGTGGTGCCACACTGTATAAGATAAACTAGTGAGCTATTGTTGCAGTAACTGTGTGTGGTTGACCCACTGTAGTAAGTAACTAGTGGATATTGTTGTAGTAAATGTGTGGTAAATGTGTGTGGTTGACATACTGTAGTAAATACATGGTTAAGTAAGTTAAAATCCCAGGACCTCGCCTATGCAGTAAATGGTGTGGTGACACACGTAGAAGTAACTAGTGGATATTGTTAGTAAATTGTGTGTGGTTGAACACACTGTATAAGGTAACTAGTGGAATTGTTTGCAGTAAATGTGTGTGGTTGACAACGGTAGTAAGTAACTAGTTGATAGATGTTGCAGTACATGGTGTGTTGAACACTGCTAGCTAAGTAACTAGTGGATGATTTTGCAGTAAATGTTGTGGTTGGACCACTGTTTAAGTAACTAGTGGATATTGTTGAGTAAATGTGTGTGTTGACACACTGTATTAAGTAAGACTAGTGATATTGTTGACGGTTGAACTGTGTGTATGTGTTGATTGACACACTAGTAGAAGTAACTAGTGGATCATGTGCAGTAAATGTGTGTGGTTGACACACTGTGAATAGTCACTAGTGGATAGGCTTGGTTGTAGGAAAAATGTGTGGTTGACACACTGTAGTAAGTAACTAGTGGATATTGTTGTAGTAAATGTGTGGTAAATGTGTGTGGTTGACATACTTTAGTAAATACATGGTTAAGTAAGTTAAAATCCCAGGACCTCGCCGATAAATACAAGTTTGTCCACTTTTTATTGTTGCTCATTAGGTTGTGGTGTGCTGGGTATTGTCTCTTTCCAATGAGCAACTTGCTAGAGTGTATTGAAGGTTATGTACCCGGTTATTTAATACTGTCTCTAGTGGGGATGTGTGATTATAATATATGCTTATAGAGGGTTCCCTATAAAGTAATTACAGCAATGTGCAAGGTCAGTCTGTGCTGGGAGTATGTGTAAGATTGTTTGCAAAATGTTGTGGGCAGGGCTGCATTAGTAAGCAAAGAAAAGGAAACAACCTTCCCTGCTGCAAGCGGTATGGCAGCTCCTTTGGATAACCAACCTCTTGGTTTCCTGCAGTAAGGTTGAAATTAAAAACAATGAAATTAGTTTTTATGAGAAATCTGTGGAATCATTTCCTTACCTAACATTTTATTACATCCCCATGAAATATTAATGATATTAATTAAAATATAAATGAGGAACTGTGGACCAAGGTTCACCCAGGGAGATATTTTTCACTGTTTCCAAAATGGAGGTTTTGGTTCAAGAAAGTGAACCACAATGGCCTCTTATTATAATAAACTGCCAATAGATTTCCATGTGGAACTTCACCAAGTGGAAACATTCCACAGATTGTCATTGGAACCCTGGGGTTGTGTTTCCACCTATAATAAATAGGGGGTGGATTGTTCTGTTTGTTTCACATCCCCAACACTCCAACACATGTTTCTTCTAGATTCCCTCCTGTCTTCTCCTTTCTTTTTCTAACATTGTAGTTTTGCTATTGGAAGCCCAATCAATCCTATTAATAAAATATATAAATGCCAGCAAATGTTTCAATTTAATGAGACCTACAGCATAACAACCCCCTCCCCCATACCCACCATCCCAGTTATCTTTTTTTGGGTGCTTTCCTGCACCAAGATACACTTCTGTGAAGTCAGTAAAATATTTTCCTGACTGGCAGTGATTGGATTTGCTCATTGACCCTGAGAGTTAATGAAAATGTTCCATTGTTGTTAGTAGTATTTCTGGTTGTATTAAGATACATAAAAGTTCCAGGGGGTCTGTAGAAAACTGAGATTCTGATAATGAAATTGAATATGATAATTGGGACCACCACAAACCATTTACCTTGCTGGCTGAATTCACCAGGAACGTTGTAGAAACTCTAGAACAATCTTACAGGAAAACCCACACTGGACCCCAACAGCAACAACATTCATACAGCCACATATTGAGACTAGCCCCATCCTCTTCCACTAATCCATCACCGAGTTTGCCTTCATCTGTGACCTGTCAATGTGACCAGATGTGCTGGATCTGTATCCTACCTTCCAATGATACCATCCCAGCTTTTATCTTTTACCAGGCCCCATAGCCCATCCCCCCATCTCTTAGCAGCAATCTATTGACTCACTTTACAAGATCTACCCCGTTTGTCACAGAAGAAATTCACAAATTATTTTTAGTAATGTTAACAAGGTGGAATATTGATATAAAATCGAGATTATATTGAGATAAGATTGAGATTATATTGATATAATATTGGGATGATATTGAGATTATATTGAGATAAGATTGAGATTATATTGAGATGATATTGATCTTATATTAGATGATATTGAGATTATATTGATATAATATTGAGATGAAATTGAGATTATATTGATATAATATTGAGATGAAATTGAGATTATATTAATATAATATTGAGA